>OX403618.1:49585006-50185006 GCA_948107695.1 Meliscaeva auricollis | reverse complement strand
GATGATTTCTCATTGGTCCCATTTTATTGAAGAAGTGTACAGCCAATTTGGCCCAGCCTCTGCTACTCTTTCCCAAGAATTGTTTCCATTGGTAGGATTCTTTCATAAAGGGCAAAAGAGGTTATAAAGCAGACATTGGTAACTATAGATTCTATACTTTATCCTGCTTTCCAAAATCATTCAAGAGCATTATGTTTTAAACGGTATATAGTTACTTTCATTGCAAATCTATATTTTCGACCAAAAAACGTGGGTGCCGTAAATGTTAATCAACTACAACTTATTTTACCGCTTTCTTCTCTACACTCGATGGAAAATACAAAAAAAGTTGATGATTGATGTTATCGCTTCGGATGTTATCAAGGCATATAAACATGGATCGAAATTGAAAAAGAACTTTTAATGTAAATGCCGTCTGCCAAAACGCTTTTTTTCCAAATGATGATATTCGTACTATAAATGTTAAAAACTATAAAATACTATCCTATAATATATCAGGGCTCGCAAATAAATTTTTATGTGTAGATTTTTATGATTATGTAAATAAGTTCGATTTAATATTTTTGTTTGAAACTTTTGTAACAGAAAATAACTATCATTTATATGAAAATAAGCTTTTAAATTTTAAATTTGTCTGGATACCTGCTATAAGAACAAACCCGAGAGGTAGAGCTAGTGGGGGTTGCTACTATGGTTACAAAAAAGAAATCCTAAATGTTAAATGCAATTTTCAAACTCTTAATGGAATGACTGTGCTAGACTTAACCTTTGATAATAGAGCCTTCGGAATAATACCTACTTACATCGACTGCAACCACTGGGAAACTGATTTCAACTTACTGCAAGAAACACTTAACTATGGAAGCCAAAACAACACGTTAGTAATAGGTGACTTAAATGCTCGTATTGGATATGAGGCTGGCGCTGAAAACAACCTACACGAAAAAATCAGGCGGTCAAAATATTCGGTTCGTAATGCAAGGGGAGTAAAACTTCTTGATTTATGCAATGAGTTCAGCCTTCGTATACAAAACGGAACAACAGAGTCGGACGAGACTGGAAATTTCACATTCGATGGAGGTCAAGGGACCTCAGTGATTGATCTCAGCCTCTTAGGTGGTGATTGGAACTCGTACGCTAAGGACCTGAAGGTTGATCATGTACCCTTTTCTGAACACCTACTTATTGTGCTCACATTTGGCATCAAGGTTGCGGAAATCGAGGTGATAAGAGAGATGAAACTAATACCAATGCTAAAATGGAAAGAAAAGTATGCAACTACTTACGATAGAAACTTAGGTATGATTTTACTTTCACGAGAAACAGAGAGCTTTGGACAACTTAGAGATGCAATTATTGAAGCATATCCATCAAACAGCAACTGGGATTTTTCGGCTAACAATGAAGGACGAAGAATAAAACAGCCATGGTTCGATGAGGACTGTATGAGAGCGAGAAAACAATCTTTCACATGCCTCAAACGGTTTCGTAACGAAAATCAGGATATTTTTAGGGATAGATATATACAAACAAATTTAAACTACAAACGATTATGTAAGAAGAAGAAAAAAGCATATCACGAATCCCAAGCTTTAAGATTAGCGTAATGTAAAACTTCGTCTGATTTTTGGAAAACTGCGAAAAATGTGAACGGAAAAAAATTTGTTATTAACAAGGAATTAAGCCCTGAGGTACTAGCTGCACACTTCATAAGTCTTCTTAATCCAGAAACCGTAAGAAGCACTCTTCAATACTCGGCGCCAGCGTTTGTAGACGAGATTTTGGACTGCGAAATAACGGAATTTGAGGTCATTTCAGCCTTAAGAGGACTCAAAGATGGAAAAGCACCAGTGCCCGACAGAATACCAACAGAGTTCTACAAATTGGTAATGCAGAGCTCGTTAAACAATTAACAACGCTATTTAATATGGTTGTGGAGAATGGAGAGGTTCCCAAAGAATTCAAAGAATCACTTATTTTTCCAATTTTTAAAAAAGGCAACAAGGCAGATGCTACAAACTACAGAGGCATCTCCTTCCTCAACGCTTCTTATAAAGTCTTCACCGAAATTTGGCAAAAACGTCTGACAAGGTGGATTAATTGTAATAACAAAATTAAAGAATACCAGGCGGGTTTTAGATCAGGATATTCAACGATTGATCACATTTTCGTCCTAAGGAGTATAGTTGAGTCCTACCACTCAAGAGGTTACAAGCTCTACACACTTTTTGTAGACTTCAAGGCAGCATTTGATAATGTGGATCGAAGAGCGCTTCTATACAAATTATATACCAAAGGTTTATCAAGGAAGTTCTGCACCCTGATTGAAAGAATGTATGAGGAAACTTGGGCCACAGTGTGGAACGGTGAAAATCTCTCGGAATCATTTGAAACAAAATTTAGTCTGAGGCAAGGTTGCTCATTAAGTCCCTTGCTTTTTGCTTTATTCATCGACGACATCACAGATTATTTACCAGGAGGAATTGAGTATGGCAACCAGAACATTAAAGCCCTCTTGTTTGTGGATGACATCGTCTTACTTGCGAATTCACCTGGGACTTTGCAAAGGATGATAAACCGGCTCACTGAATATTGTAGCTTGTGGAATCTTACGGTCAATCTCGACAAGTCAAAGGCTATGGTTTTTAAGAGAAATTCTGGAAGAAACATTGGCAACGAACATTGGACTTTCAACATGCAAACAATAGAAGTGGTTAGAGAATATAAATATCTTGGAGTATACTTTACACCTTAACTTCGAAAGACATTTAAAGGAGAAGTTGGTAAGCGCCAAAGCTGCAATATGTTCAAGCTGGAATAATTGTTTCGCTAACAAGCATGTGGCACATAGCAGCAAATATCAAGTGTTTGAAGCAGTATCCGAGTCGGTGTTATTTTATGCAACACAAGTGTGGGGTGCCAAACAGTATGACACAGTGGAAAAGTTGCTAAGATACTTCGTGAAACGGATCTTTCACCTGCCGCCATGTACACCAAATTATGCGGTAATGCTTGAAACTGGACTGTCACCTCTCTTTATAAAGACCCTTAAACTACAAGTGGATTATATCCTAAAAGTAATGAACTTGCCAAGTGAAAGACTGCCAAAGATAGCTGCACTAGATACAATCAGGAGCAAGACCGGTTGGTATGGTGAATGGATGGAGTTGGCGGATGCGTGTGGCATCATATTGGTTCTGGACATAGATCGACCTCGCCTGTGGAAGCCAATTCTCTATGAGCTGATCAAGAAGGTGGATTGTATGTGTAGGGATAATTTCCTCAGAGAAGCGTCAAGCTCAGTTCACAGAGTAACTTATAGTGTGCTTGACCACAACTTGCAAGAACGAAACTACTTCCGCGATGAAAATAGTATCCAGCAAATTTCAATGATGCTTAAACTGAGAGTGGAACTAATCAATCTCAATTATATTCCCCACCGTGATGATCTACAGTATCTGTGATATGCAGTATCTGTAATCTACGAGAACGAGAAGATGTCATTCATTTTTTGGGAACATGTCCAACCCTGAGAGAAACAAGGAGATATTACTTTGGTGCAGATTTTATAGATGAAGAAGGTATTCAATTTTTACTAAATGAAATGGAGGTTGAAAAACTGTTTAATTACTGCAAAATAGCACTAGCGTATCGCGAAAGAATAATTAATGAAAACTTTTAAGAAATCAGGCAACTTGCAACAAATGTTATAACTCGAGATATTTTATATAAATAATATATGTATATTTAAAGTAATATTAATGTCAATCGGCAGACGGCAAAGCCATGTCTAAAATTGATTTATAATATTGTACACACAAATTTGTTAATATGTTTAAAAGTAATAAATCAATCTATCTATCTATCTATCTATCAAGGCGTTTGATAAAGTCAGCCACAAACTAAAGGCTCTTGGATTCCCCTCTGGTTTCATTTAATGGATGGAATTATACTTATTTGACAGTAAATATTGCGTCTTATTCAGATCTTCAATAAAAAACATTTTCTGCCAAATCGGGAGTCTTTCAAGGCTTAGAATCTATTAAGCGTTCTGTAGTTTCAACGTTCGCAGATCCTAGATGACATAAACATTTTTAGAGTGATTTCTTCACCCCGAGATGCTTTACTGATGCAAACCGATTTAAACAATTTTTTGGCTGGTGTAAAAAAAAAAACAATTAAGAACATTGCTAAGTGCAATGTGCGAAACAATCAAATATTCGTACCTACCCACTTCAACGAGGCTATCAGAGGGCACGGTAGTGTCCAGCCAAGTTTAAGGAACCTTGGCACTACACCCTTATAATAATAATATAATTTACAGGAATACACTCAGGCCATTTTCGACCCCCCTCCCCCCCATTCTAACTTTTGTACAAATTAGGCCTGACATTTCAATATTTGCTGAGATAGCTAAGAACACCAAGCTCAGCAAATTTCATCCACTTTGCATGAGTAGTATACAGGACTTCAAAAATCTCAAAAACCTTGACTGACTGGACTGACTCACTCACTCACTCACTCACTGAAAGACCATCAAAATTATGGAGCACTTCGCGTCACCCTAGAAACTTGAAACTTTGCACAGTAATAAAATTTTCAGTGCATATGTATAAGGGAAACAAAAAAATTGAAAATATCCATTCAGGGGGCGTGGCATCAGCTCATATTCATTGAATTGGTATTAAATGTATGGTGCACTTCTAATCATCGTAGAGTCTTGAAATTTTGCACAATGGCAGATTTTGCGGTGCAAATAAAGGACCAAATTGAAAAGTTACTACTTTCCATTAAGTGGGCGTAGTATCCGCCCATATTCACTAAATTGGATCAAATTATAATAGATTCTTAAAGTTTTGTTTTGGTTGTGAGGTGTATATAAAAAACAAAATCAAAAACATAAAATTTTCTATTAAGGAGGCGTGGTATCCGCCCATATACATAGACTAAATTGGTATAAAATCATCGTAGATTCTTAAAATTATGCACAATGGTTGGTTTGTGATGCAAAGCAACAAATAAATCAAAAATTAAAATGTTTTTATTCAGGGGGAGTGGTATCCGCCCATTGTCTGGAATATGATCAAATGCCTGTGTGCACTTCTAAGCATCTTAGAAACATATAATTTGAATGAAAGATACAAACATTTTAAATTTTCCAATATAGTCTGGTCTGGTATCCTCCAAAATTATTATTTCACTATAGAAAATTTAAAACTTTACACAGAGTAAGTACCACAGTGATAATGCACGGGTACAAGTAACTTTGGCGCCGCAAAATAGTAACGGATTCCGTAAGAGGGACTATATAAATGCAAGCATTTTTCAGCATGGAAGGGGGATCTATCTACCCCCGTTTCGGCAGGAGGTGCCTTTACCTTTTATGAAAGCCAGCATACTGTTCTTTATTTTAATTTTTAAACTAAAGTTTTTGATAAAGTTGTTTTTGAAAAAATTGTTCTAAACGCAAAATTTAGGCAAAAAAAACTTTTAAGTAACATTCAATACTATTTTCTTCAAGGTTATGAAATGAAACACAAAATTTTATTTATAATATTACTTGCCCTATCAATACTTAATCGAAAATTAAAAACCAAATGATTTCATATTTCAAAGTTTTTAAAAAAACTGACAGACTGACAGACTGACAGACTGACAGACTGACAGACTGACAGACTGACAGACTGACAGACTGACAGACTGACAGACTGACAGACTGACAGACTGACAGACTGACAGACTGACAGACTGACAGACTGACAGACTGACAGACTGACAGACTGACAGACTGACAGACTGACAGACTGACAGACTGACAGACTGACAGACTGACAGACTGACAGACTGACAGACTGACAGACTGACAGACTGACAGACTGACAGACTGACAGACTGACAGACTGACAGACTGACAGACTGACAGACTGACAGACTGACAGACTGACAGACTGACAGACTGACAGACTGACAGACTGACAGACTGACAGACTGACAGACTGACAGACTGACAGACTGACAGACTGACAGACTGACAGACTGACAGACTGACAGACTGACAGACTGACAGACTGACAGACTGACAGACTGACAGACTGACAGACTGACAGACTGACAGACTGACAGACTGACAGACTGACAGACTGACAGACTGACAGACTGACAGACTGACAGACTGACAGACTGACAGACTGACAGACTGACAGACTGACAGACTGACAGACTGACAGACTGACAGACTGACAGACTGACAGACTGACAGACTGACAGACTGACAGACTGACAGACTGACAGACTGACAGACTGACAGACTGACAGACTGACAGACTGACAGACTGACAGACTGACAGACTGACAGACTGACAGACTGACAGACTGACAGACTGACAGACTGACAGACTGACAGACTGACAGACTGACAGACTGACAGACTGACAGACTGACAGACTGACAGACTGACAGACTGACAGACTGACAGACTGACAGACTGACAGACTGACAGACTGACAGACTGACAGACTGACAGACTGACAGACTGACAGACTGACAGACTGACAGACTGACAGACTGACAGACTGACAGACTGACAGACTGACAGACTGACAGACTGACAGACTGACAGACTGACAGACTGACAGACTGACAGACTGACAGACTGACAGACTGACAGACTGACAGACTGACAGACTGACAGACTGACAGACTGACAGACTGACAGACTGACAGACTGACAGACTGACAGACTGACAGACTGACAGACTGACAGACTGACAGACTGACAGACTGACAGACTGACAGACTGACAGACTGACAGACTGACAGACTGACAGACTGACAGACTGACAGACTGACAGACTGACAGACTGACAGACTGACAGACTGACAGACTGACAGACTGACAGACTGACAGACTGACAGACTGACAGACTGACAGACTGACAGACTGACAGACTGACAGACTGACAGACTGACAGACTGACAGACTGACAGACTGACAGACTGACAGACTGACAGACTGACAGACTGACAGACTGACAGACAGAATTGCAAGACCCACTTTTTTCGCTTTCTCTAGTAACGTAATATTATGTCTGATTGTTATCTCGAGTTCGATTTTTTTACGAATCCTAAACTTGCCCTATAGTACCTATATCGCATGTAAAAAGGGATGTGGAGGTTTGTAAATTTTTTTGATTGGACTTTTGTAACAAAAACTACATTAGCAAGCAGTGAATTTCAGCCACAAGATATATGTAACATCAATTAAACGGGTCTTAAATGTCCATTAACCAACAAAGGTCATTACAAAAATCGTTAAAAAAACTAGTCGGAGCCATTTATCCGGAAATACAAAAGGACGATCCATGCACTCGGACTTCATTAACCTTATGAAACACCTCGTAAAACATTTTTAATTTTGGAACTGTACAATAAATATGAAGTTAAACCAATATTTCTCGTTTATTCTATTATATTTATATGGTGTTACAACCGTCCTTTCATCGTGTTACAATTGGTACAACGGGACATTATAACATTCGACTTTCACCTCTTTTTTAATGAAAATAGGTATTCAACGATAGCCAAATGTACGATCATCAATATACGCATTGTTTTATTTGGCTATGTATTTTGGTTTTAAAGTTTTGGCCCCGCGAACTAAAAAAAATGCTAAATCTATTCCAAGACTAAAAAGTAACAAATGAAATAAGTAGTTTAAAAGACTAAAAATACCTACGCTCTTATCACGCACTAAAAACTATAAAATAATTTAATTGACTGAAATATATCAAATGGACAAACGCGTGGAGCGTTTTGTTCGAACTATTACACAACCTAAATGTGCTCTACGATTTTTACTTGCGATATTTACTTCAAACTTGGTATTTGGTGTTTTTTGGAGAATATCCCCAGACGTTGTTTTAATTAATTTTTTTGGACCAAAAATAACGGTACCTGCCACATACCAGTTTTATTTCTCTCAAAAATGGTACCTACGATTTTTATTTAAAAAATCATGGTAATTTTTTTTGAATATTATTATTTTTATTATTATTAACGGTACCTGCTATAGAACCTTTTTTTATTCTCATTTTCTCCTTCATGACTCAAACAATTTCAACCATTTATTTTACATGTAAGCTTTAAAGGTGCCGTACTAATGTTTAGTAAAAAAACATTTAATATCATAAAAATGGATTATCAATTTTTTTTATAAAAGTCCGTGCTAAATTTTATATAGAAAAAATAACGATTTTCCAATTTTTTTTTAATGTATAATTATAGAAGAAATCAAATTCCATACTTTGTTTTGAGGTTAAATTCATTTAAGAAGCTTTTTTAGTCATTTGAAAATCGAATTCTATCCTATTTTATTATTTTTTTTTTCTAAGACTGCATTTACAAATTTTTATCTAAAAAGGCTTAGCATAAATAGTAACAAGAGCAAGTACGTGCGACCCAGAAGTGCATTTTATTTTTTATCAATTTATAAGTATTACATAATATTTATTTTTGTGTTCTTTTTTCTGCGATAAACATATGGTTTTGTTTTTTTATTTTTTTATTTACATATATTTTTCTGCAAATGGCTTTCTTTTTTCCTGTTCAAGAAATAAACGTTTATGTCGATTAAAATATTGTTTGTCGAAAGTGCCCCAAGCATTGCCGAAAGTACCCCGTCCTGGGGCACATTCAGAGAAATTACTTTTTTTTTTATTCATAATATAAATTTTTTTTGTAAATAAAATATAGAGTTCATTATTTCATTTAAAAGGAAACATATTATATTTCCATATTAAGTTTATTAATAAAATAATATATTAAAGTTTTTTAATGTACATATATAAAATTATCATAAATTTGGCCCTTAAAAATTTTCCGCCTAATCTACCCGGTTTACTATATATACCTAATGAAAGTCAATGTCCTTTACTCTCAAGTTTTGTCATAGTAAATAAAGTAAATAGTCTTCATCAGTCTTTTATTTTAAATGGTTATTTTTTATTAACTGAAGTAGTTCCACAGCATATTATTCAATGCAACTATCAAATATTTTAAAATGCTGTTCTTGTTCGAAAGAAATACCTTTGTGCTAATTAGAGATCCATAAAAATAACATTTGAAAGATACCCTTTTTAACACCTTTTCCACATTTACTCAATGACAAATAAAACCACTACCGCTCACCGTAACATTTAATACTTTTATACCCAAGTAATGAACGCTGAGCTATGTCGCATACATTAAATATTCGGCCTAATGTGTCTTACTTAATAATAATCAAATTTATATGCATCGTTATGTCCTGCCATTTCTGAATTTGGGTTCTTAAAATGTCCTCATACTTAAAGCTAATATACCTACATAACAAAAGCAAACACTGAAAAGCAACTACATATATAATGTGGACATATTAAAAAGCCAGAAAGGTCAATCTCCAGGGAACAAACCTGCTCTGTATGTTCTAACGAAACGATCCTTCTTTTTACCCTAAATTAATTATAAATAGTGTCTGGCAGTATGAGGAGCAGGAGGGTGGAAGTCGAAATTGAGATGGCAAACGATGTTGAAGATTTAGATGAAACTGAATACTTACATAGAAGGTTCCTCATTATTTAACTGGTGATGATTCTCATCCTAACCATATGTACCTACATACCTAGATTTGTGTTGGTATGACAGTATATGATATAAACAGTCACAAAGCAGAGCTTGTCAAATATAAGAGATCTTCGCAGAATATATGCAACTTACTAAATACACGGTGATTTGAACCTTGGTTTTCCCGGATATATTATTCTGTGTTCGATTAATTTGTGTTCTGTTCAATATTTTCGATTATATTGCTATACAATTTACAGGCCAGAAGCTCAATAACATTGTTCGTGACGTTTTCTCTAATGCTAAAAAGTCGCCACATTTTTGCTAAACAAGCCTTGACTGAAAAGGTAAAGTATCTTATGTATGTAATTTTACCACAATTTTCAGGAGAGCAAAAAACAGTTATAAGAAGTCTCTGTGTGTGTGTCATTAACCCTTAGTTAAGGTCATGGGTCCAGTGGACCCACACACAATCTTTAAATGTGTGTAGAAAACGACAAATTCCCCGAAGATCTCTCAACTTCTCAGTACCTTCCTGAAGTAAGCCAATTTGTGAGAAGAACGCTTTTCGCTCGCAGAAGTGAGCGATGTGTATTGGCATGTGCATGGTTCGGCTGTGGGTCCAGCATTATTAACGTTTCTTCGTTATATTTGTGTGCTAAGTGCAAGCTACCCATTTGTATGGCTTGTTCAAACAATTTTGTGTTCATGTTTGTGACTTCTTTAACTTTGGCCATTGTTTATAGGAATTTATTGGTGACCGCTTTGACTATACAGATAAAACTTATTGGTGTGTTTTTTTGTACGCCCGGGCTAAATTGAAAAAAAAAAAGAGTCTCGGGGCTAAGCACTTTACATGTTAAATACAACAACAACTAAGCCCCTTGGGCTAAGGAACTAAGCCCGGAGAATTCTCGGGGCTAAACTCTTTGAAGGGGTTAAAATCTGTGATACCAATTAATTTTTATGTTAAATCATCGATAATTTGTATGAAAACACCAAATTTATCGATTAATTGTATGAACAGGAAAACACAAACATGGTGCTTGGTTTAGAAAAAAAAATAACTTGCTTATTTTTCATAACTCTTACAAACTATTTAATTTTAATTTTAAAGTGTGTGCATTTAATTATCCGTGCATCTTCATAAATATTTTATTGAATTTATTAAAACACAATATGCAAACAATTCAACAAATCAGAAAAAAGATTTGTGTTGGTTTTTTTTTTTATTTCAGCTGATCTTAAAGTCACCGCGTTCATGCACAAAGTCCTTACCTAAGTCTGAAATTTGTTGCAGAATTAAATATATCAGAAAAATTCAAGATGGCTTCCAATTTTAATAATAGTTGAGCAATATTAGTTGAGGATTGGTACGCGAACGCGGAGAATGTCATTTTATTCGCAATGCTGCCAAGTATTTTCGTTAAGCCCCGAGGCGTTTTGTCCAACTTAGCCCGGGCGTACAAAAAAACACACTTAATATGTCGGGCTTAGGGCTACCTCTGAAAACTTTCGAAAGATGTCCAAAAAAGGTGTCACAGTAGAAAAAAGGGGTCCCATACAAATCATATAATACATATCTACACTTTTTTTTGTGGTAGGTACCTACACTTTAAGCGGCCCACACAAACCGAAGGGGCATAAATTATATATCATACGCAAGCATGTGCAGTGGCTATAAATTATTTAAATATTTTCATCATCATCATCATCATCGGCTCGACAACCGGGGTCCGGTCCTGGCCTCTTTCAACAAGTCTCTCCACCTATCCCGGTCTCGAGCCAACGCCATCCAGTTGCGCACCCCAAGGCTTTGGGCGTCCTGGTCTACGCCATCTCTCCAGCAAGCATGGTCTACCACGCTGCCGTCTACCATAGAATGTACCGCAAAAGACTTTCCGAGCAGGTTCCTCTTCGCTCATACGAGCTAGGTGCCCTCCCCACCGGAGTCTACCGAGCTTAATTTTTGTCACTATGTCTGCTTCAAGGTAGATTGCGTACAACTCATGATTGTACCGTCTCCGGAATCGTCCTTCCTCACATATGGGGCCAACAATTCTCCGTAAGACTTTTCTCTCGAACGCGGCTAAGAGGTCACAGTGCCTTTTGCTAAGCACCCAAGTCTCAGATCCATACATGAGTACTGGCAGGACCATGGTCCTGTACAGCAGCAGTTTTGAAGTTATGGTTAGATTTCTGGATTTGAATAGCTTTGACAGACTGTAGTAGGCTCTGTTGGATTTGAGAAGCCGCCCGCGTATTTCTTCTTCTATGTTGTTATCGGCTGCTACTGTTGACCCAAGGTATTTAAAGGATTGCACCACTTCAAATTCGTGCTCCGCTACCTTGATTGTTTGACCAACTGTTCTTCTCGCATTCGACGCCACCATGTACTTTGTTTTACCTTCACTAATGTGCAGCCCCAGATTTTGTGCCGCCTGCTCGATCTAAATGAAGGAATCGTGTACAGCTTGTTCGGTTCTTCCGATGATGTCGATATCGTCTGCGTAAGCCAGTATCTGGCTGGACCTGTTGACGATGGTCCCTCTTGTTGCCGTGCCAGAGTCACGGATTGCTTTCTCCAACGCCAGGTTGAAGAGGAGGCAGGCCAAACCATCCCCTTGTCGGAGTCCATTAAAGATGTTGATTGGTCTGGATAGCAATCCGGCTATTTTAACTTGGCTTGTTACGTTGGTCATGGTCAACCTACATAGTCGTGTCAATTTATTTGGGATGCCGAATTCTCTCATGGCTTTGTAAAGTTCTACCCTGGCTATGCTATCATAGGCGGCTTTAAAGTCTATAAACAGATGGTATGTTGGGATGTTAAATTCTAAACATTTTTCCATCGCCTGCCTAAGGGTAAAAATCTGATCAGTTGTTGATTTGCCTGGAATGAAACCACACTGATAGTGTCCGATGATGGTTTTAGCGTATGGGGTTATCCGGTTTTGTAGGATAGAGGAGAGTATCTTATAGGCGGTACTCAACAACGTGATACCTCTATAATTGATGCACGTTGTGACATCTCCCTTCTTATGTATGGGGCATATGATACCTTTTCGCCAGTCTTCTGGCATTTCTTCATGCTCCCATACGTGCACTATGATATCATGAATTGCTTGACGTAAGGCTGGCCCGCCGTGGTGGAATAATTCGGCTGGTATGCCATCGGCTCCCGGGGCTTTGTTTTTCTTGAGCCGTCCTATAGCCTTCTCAACGTCTTCTATGCTTAGTGGCGGTAGCATAGGGTGTTCATCTTGAAGTAGTGGAGCCTCCACTTCTGCTGTGAGCTGACCATTTAGCAATTCATTAAAGTACACTTCCCATCGCTCCAGTATGCTTTGTGGATCGGTGATCAGATTTCCCTCTCCGTCCTTGCAGTATGTGCAGCGTGGTGTGTACTGCGTCATGTTTCGGACGGATTGGTAGAACTTCCGCGCCTGGTGCGGACCTCGCTCTCGGCTGTTCTCTATTTCACAGATTAGGTTCTTCTCCCAGGCTGATTTTTTCTGTCTGTGAAGCCGTTTTTCTATTCTTCTGAGCTCTTTATATTCCTCTTCGCGTGCCCGCGTTCTATGAGATTTTTGCATTGCTCGGTACGCAACATTCTTACGTTCAGTCGCTAGCTTGCATTCATCATCAAACCAGTCGTTCCGATTTCTACGACTGCTGCCTAAGATGGAGTTGGCAGTACTAATGACAGTGTTATTAAGGCGTGTCCACTTCTCATTTACGCCCAGCATACTGGCTCCAGGACTTACTCTCCCTAAATCAAGTGATTCTAGGGCGAGTCCTAACGCATTACCAAAGGTGTTACTGGTGTTTTCGTT
Source organism: Meliscaeva auricollis (assembly GCA_948107695.1). NCBI lineage: Eukaryota > Metazoa > Arthropoda > Insecta > Diptera > Syrphidae > Meliscaeva > Meliscaeva auricollis. The sequence goes on along the minus strand of OX403618.1, from coordinate 50,171,570 downwards.
GCGTGTTGATTCGAACCTGATCGGCGGATGCAATGCGTCTCCGCAAGGCAATCCGACCTCGGAAAACCATACCAACAAGATAGTGATCCGAGTCGATATTGGCACCTCGGCACGTTCGTACCGTCATCAAGTTCGAGTAGTGGCGACGATCTATCAACACGTGGTCTATTTGGTTACGAGTGACTCCATCAGGTGAGGTGGCTTTGTAGATATCTTTACGCGGGAACCTGGTACTCGCAACGACCATGTTTTTCGATGCTGCCAATTCTAAGACTCGAAGTCCATTGTCATTAGTGTTCTCATGCAAACTATGGGTGCCTGCGTAATGCCTGAATACCGGCTCCCGACCTATTTTTGCGTTCAAATCCCCAAGGATGATTTTGACGTCATACCTTGGGCAGGCATTGAGGGCCCTCTCGACTTGTTCGTAGTAAGTCTCTTTTTCTTCGTCTGAGGACTCCTCCGTAGGTCCGTGAACGTTAATGAGGCTGATGTTTGTAAATTTGCCTCGCACGCGAAGGGTGCATAGCCTTTCGCTTATAGCGTTAAAGCCGATGATAGTAGACTTCATTTTTTCGCTGACTAGGAAGCCTACCCCGAGCACATGTTGTTTTGTATGACAGCTGTAATATAAGTCATATTCTTTCTTCTGTAAAACACCATTCCCTGTCCATCTTATTTCTTGAAGCGCTATTATGTCAGCTTTATATTTTGACAGGGCATCGGCTAGCTGCTGAGCAGCTCGAGCTCTATAGAGCGATCGTACGTTCCACAAGAAAATTCGTAAATCGTTTTGCCGTTTTCGTTGCATGGGTTGTCGTCGTGAAATCCGTCCGTTTCCGATGCTTGTTGTCGGTCTCGTAATTTTTTTAGTTTTACGGGACAGGGAATTAACCTGTCGCCAACCTGTGGAAGCAGCCTGATCATATTAGCCAAACCTTTTTTTAAAAGGCTTGTTTCTAGCGGCCGCCGCGGAGAGGCTATGATCACACTTCCACCAGTCCCGAATAGTTACGGCACGTGCATGTTTTCGTATGCTACATGTTATTCCCCTTATTCGTCTGATGGCTGACCGCCATTTAAATATTTTACACCGAAATTATTTAAAACAATGAATTTAAATTCCAAACCCAAAATCAAATCCACTGACACATAAAATGTGAAAACACTAGCGCCACCTGTTGCTGAAAAGAGCGTATAAAAGAACCCAACACATTAAGGTGGATCTACATTAGCTTAGTTTATTTTCACATTAAGGTTTGTTTACATTACACATATCCGGTAACACGACAGAAGTTAATGAACATGTTTTTGAATGTCACAGTACACATAAAGGTAAGCATGCGTATTATGAAATTCGCAATATTCTACTCCCGTTAAGTCAGCTTGATTTGCACATTCGGATTTAAAGCAATTATGGAACTTGCCGATTAACTATATTATCGCTACGAGAAACTACTTTTTTTTTTTTTCTTTTTAACCAAAAGCGCGGCAATTTTTTTGGTTTTGCAGTTTACATATAAACCGAATGCGGCAATTAATGAGCCAAAAAAAATTTGATATTGACCAGTGATTAACGAAATACAGGGTGTGTCATGCTAACTTTATATGGAATTTGGGTTTAAAAAAAAGTTTTTATTTTTTTTCTGAAAAAACCAAGAGCGCGGCAATTTTTTTGAGTTTGCATTTCACATATAAACCTAATGCGGCAATTAATGAGCAAAAACAATTTTAGTTTTGACAGGTGATTTTCGAAATACTGGATATGTCATGCTAACTTTATATGGAATGACGTCATAAAATGTTTTTTTTTTCTTTTTAACCAAAAGCACTTCCGATCAAATTCTGACCAAACTAAGAACGCGGCAATTTTTTTGACTTCACGGCATAAATGCGGCAATTATACGGCAATTACTGAGCCAAAAAAAAATTACCTTTTCAAAAGTTGTCATGCTCAGTTTATACGGCTGCCATATTGAGCAAGGGCTCTGCTTCAGCATCTTCGTATCCTGAATGTTCCGCTGAGCAAAGATGCTGAAACATGACTTGCTTGAGATTTCTTATGAATCTCCAAGCAGAGGGGTTTCTTTCATAGCTGCCTCTATTATTTCGTACTATGGAAAACACATTTTCAGCCACATCAGTATTTAAATGGGCAATTAAGGGGGGGTTTCCCATGCAAAAATAGGTTGGCTTTTGCGCAAAACTGTGTAGCGTTCGCAATTTTACGAATATTTCAATATATTTCTGCTGGTTAAAAAAAAAATAAAAAAATTCTGTGTGCCTCAAAACCGACAAGCAAACGGAAAAACTATAAAATTTAGATAGGTGTTTGTTCTAACCATTGGGAAATTGATTAAATATTAAATTTTTATTTATTTTATATTTTTTGTTTAGAGGCCATATACCCTGTGAGGTTCTCCCGTTTTGTATTTTTTGATTATCTTAACATTTTATTCAAGAAAAAAAAATTCAAAAAACAAAGAAAAAAAGAGAAAATTCTTTAAAAAGTATGAATGCACTATTTGGTATAACTTTCAAAATATTTAAGGTAATGAAGTAAAATAAAGTTTTTTTCAAAGCTTTAAATATATAGTGGGATCAGAATGTTGGTTTTGATTAAAACCTCAGTTTTTTTTACACGAAACCAATACTTGCCCTATAGAGCAAGTAAAAAATTAAATACAAAATAAATTGGCACTCGAATTTCGAGGCGAAATACTTGTGACATGGCTATCGCCTGTGTGTTGGAAACTTTTTGCACAACAATAGAAAGTGGACTTGGAAGATCCAAGTGGGCTCTATAAAAATGAATATGACTTTATAAATAGTCAACAAAAAATCAATCCTATCTGATGATTCAGTTTTGAATAACTTTGAGTTCGACAGTAATCACAGATCGGTAAGAGGAAAGTTTCAAATTAACCATACAACTAAGAGATATCACAAAAAACCATCAAAAATAGAAATACCACAAGTAGTAGATGCAAAAATGCAACAAAGAAAGATATTTTGGAATACAAAAACAGAGCTATAAAACAAATTATAGAAGAAACAAAATCATTAAAAAATCTCAAAAAGATATAGGCAAAAGCAATGGATTCTTGAGCTTACGCAAAACAATACGAAAAACCAAAGCAGACCACATATAAAGAACGCCGCGACTGATTTTTACGAACTCCTTTACAAAATCCAGAGGAATCAAACACCGATTTACCTTTCGCTGAAGGAAAAGAGGAAGATGTACCGCCTTTTTTAGCATCTGAGATTGAACTTTCAATTAAAGAGTTACCCAATGGAAAATCAATGGGACAAGATGGAATAAAAGGTGAAATGCTGAAAATTGGTAAGGGGAAGCTTTTTCTTAGTCTCACTAATTTATTCAATTGGATTTTAAGAACTGAAGAGATTCAAAGCAGTGGAAATAATCCAGCATAATACTGTTGCATAAAGAAGGAGGTAAGACAAATATTAATAACTACGAGTGTGTGAAGTTAGCCCCCCTTTTTTTGAAATCGTTATCTTTGAAAGTTGTTCCAGGTTGTTCCCGGTTTGTACCGGAATATTCCAATTTTTTTTCGAAAAATATTCAAAAATGAGGGTTTTAGACCTAAAAAACCGTTTTTGACCTAGCCCCCCTTTCGAAAATTGAATTTTTGAAAGTTGTTCCGGGTTGCAAAAGTTGTTCCTAACAATGTTCCAAATTTTTGGACCTCTAACTTCAATATTTCGAAAGTTATGGCTCAAAAACAAAAAAAAATGTAGCCCCCCTTTTTTCGATTTTTTGAGTTTTTATATTTTTTTCTTGTTGAAAAAAGTGTTCTAAACATTGTTCCAAAAAATTAAGCTCGTAAAATTTGTATTTTAAATACACAATTTTCGAAAGGTTTTTTCAAAAACTGTAAAAAAAATATACATACATTAAATTTTTTTTTTTCAAAAACTAGTTTTGAAATCTAATATTTAATGACTCATACATGTTTTGAGATCAGCTTATATTTTAACAATAACAATATAAGCTTAAAAACTCACTTTAAAAAAAAATCCTCAAGTTTTTAAATCTTCAAAAAATTTCATAAGCCCCCCTTTTTCAAAAACCAAAAATCCAAAACTTGTTCCAGGTTGTTCTAAGGCTCCTCTAAAATGTTCCCGAAAATCGTTTCTTCATATTGATTTTTAGTGTGAAAAAAATCAGAAATTTTGCTCCCCGGCTCCCTTTGGACATACAACAAATCTTCTAAAAAATTGAAAATAACGTCGCTCCGATAAAATAAAATTTTACTCTTATTCAGTCAAAAAATCATCTCATTCATGTTGAGCACTTTTTTTGCAAAAAATACTACATACTATACATTGAATACCACTTTGGTTTTTACGTAAATATTTGTTTTTGATATAAGTTTTAACCTGATCAGATCATAAACATAGTAACCCATTCAAAAAAATAAAACACCCCCATTCATGAATGCTCTTCGTAATGATTACCTGGAATTAAATACCTAATAGTGAAAATTATTTAGCTTAAGCCATTTTACCAAGTGCAATAAAAAAGTAACCCGAATGAATAGGGGTTTTTACAAGCCTTTCTTATTAAAGGGTTGTTAAATGGAAATATCCATTTTATTATGTTTTCAAAAACACAAACGCAATAAAAATAATTTTTTCCAATTATTTGCAAAACAACCCTCTAAAAAGAAAAAGATTTAAAAACCCCGTTTCATAATTTGGACTGATTTTATTTTTTATTACGAATGACTAGTAGATAGCAAAAGCAAAAACGGTTTTCATTATGAATTCCAGGTAATCATTAGATACAGGATTTATGAATGGGTTTTTTTTTTTAAATGGATTTCTATGTTTATGAACAGAGCAGGTTGAAACTAAAATCAAAAACTATATTTAAGTAAAAACCAAATTGGTATTCAATGTATAGTATGTAGTATTTTTTTGCAAAAAAAGTGCTCAACATGAATGAGATAATTTTTTGACTGAATAAGAGTAAAATTTTATTTTACCATTATCATATTTTCAATTTTTTAGAAGATTTGTTTTTGTTGTATGTCCAAAGGGAGCCGGGGAGCAAAATTTCTGATTTTTTTCACACTAAAAATCAATATGAAGAAACGATTTTCGGGAACATTTTAGAGGAGCCCTAGAACAACCTGGAACAAGTTTTGGATTTTTGATATTCGAAAAGGGGGGGCCAGAACAATATTAACAGGATTTTTTCACCCAAAGTCTTTTTTCGGCTTTAAATGTTCAATATTTTTGAATGAAACCTTGGATTATTTGGATTCGGGTGGTTTTGCACTTGGAACAACTTTTGGATTTTGGATATGTCCAAAGGGGGGCCGGGGGAGCATTTTTCTGATTTTTTTCATACTAAAAATCAATATTAAGAAACGATTTTCGGGAACATTTTAGAGGAGCCCTAGAACAACCTGGAACAAGTTTTGGATTTTTGAATTCGAAAAGGGGGGGCCAGAACAATATTAACAGGATTTTTTCACCCAAAGTCTTTTTTCGGCTTTAAATGTTCAATTTTCAATATTTTTGAATGAAACCTTGGATTATTTGGATTCGGGTGGTTTTGCACTTGGAACAACTTTTGGATTTTGGATATGCCCAAAGAGGGGCCGGGGGAGCATTTTTCTGATTTTTTTCATACTAAAAATCAATATTAAGAAACGATTTTCGGGAACATTTTAGAGGAGCCCTAGAACAACCTGGAACAAGTTTTGGATTTTTGAATTCGAAAAGGGGGGGCCAGAACAATATTAACAGGATTTTTTCACCCAAAGTCTTTTTTCGGCTTTAAATGTTCAATTTTCAATATTTTTGAATGAAACCTTGGAACATTTGGATTCGGGTGGTTTTGCACTTGGAACAACTTTTGGATTTTGGATATGTCCAAAGGGGGGCCGGGGGAGCATTTTTCTGATTTTTTTCATATTAAAAATCATTATAAGAAACGATTTTCGGGAACATTTTAGAGGAGCCCTAGAACAACCTGGAACAAGTTTTGGATTTTTGAAATTTGAAAAGGGGGGGCTAAGACAAGAATTTTTATTTAATATCGTAGATTTTGTTTATTATTTTTAAAATCTTTAGGTTTTATTTTTTCTGAATGAAACCATTAGGGTTGTTTAAAGTGGTTGTAGTGTTTCTTAAGAAAAAAATTTAAATCATAAGTTTTGTAAAATGGGGGTTTAGGGAGCACATCAACAAAAATAAAATCATATATTAATTTTTTACTTGATGGTTGAGAAACACTTTTTTGATTTTTGAAATTAAAAAAAATGTGGTTTAAAAACGATCTTATTTTCTAATATCGTAAATTTGTTTTTTTGGCTTTAAATCTGTATTTTCCGATATATTTTGATGAAATTTTGGAACAATTTTGTTTGAATATTTGTGCATTTGAAACATTTTTTAAATTTTTTGTTTCGGGGTTGGGGGGGTTGGGGTAGGTTTTTTGAGATTTTAGGGGCTAAAAAAATATTTCAAAGAAATAGAATTTTAATGTGTTATAAAAAATCGTGAGATAAATATATTACAATTTTTTGATTTTGAATTTTTTCAAAAAGGGGGGTCAGGTGAGCTTAAAGTTTATTTAAACCGTTTAAGTCACTTTAAACACCTAGTTCTTAATAGATTTTGATCAAATTTCGCTATGTCACAGGGATTTAACAGTTTCACTTGGAACAAGTTTTGGATTTTTGGTTTTTGAAATGGCTTATGAAATTTTTTGAAAATTTGGAAACTTGAAGATTTTTTTTTCTAAAGTGAGTTTTTAAGCTTATATTGTTATTGTTAAAATATAAGCTGCCCTCAAACATGTATGAGTCATTAAATATTTGATTTCAAAACTAGTTTAAAAAAAAAAAAAATTTAAGTATATTTTTTTACAGTTTTTGAAAAAACCTTTCGAAAATTGTATTTTTAAAAATACAAATTTTACGAGCTTAATTTTTTGGAACAATGTTTAGAACACTTTTTTCAACAAGAAAAAAATATAAAAACTCAAAAAATCGAAAAAAGGGGGGCTACATTTTTTTTGTTTTTGTGCCATAACTTTCGAAATATTGAAGTTAGAGGTCCAAAAATTTGGAACATTGTTAGGAACAACTTTTGCAACCCGGAACAACTTTCAAAAATTCAATTTTCGAAAAAAGGGGAACTAGGTCAAAAACGGTTTTTTAGGTCTAAAAACCCTCATTTTTGAAACCGGGAACAACCTGGAACAACTTTCAAAAATAACGATTTCAAAAAAAGGGGGGCTAGCTTCACACACTCAATAACTACAGGCCCATAAGCGTTATATCTGTTAAATACAAAGTTTTTTCCAGTGCTTATTTAGAAGGATTCGCAAAAGTTTAGATGAACAACAACCACATGAACAGGCCGGTTTTCGACAAGGTTTTAGCACAACAGATCATCTTCAAACGATAAACCAAATAATCGAAAAATCGAATGAATATCAGCTTGACCTACAATTAGCATTCATTGATTTTACAAAAGCATTCGATGCAGTTGAACACATAATAATCTGGAAGTCATTAAAAGAGCAGGGCGTAAACTCTAAACTTATAAGAGTGATATGAGATATATACACGGGCGCAACGTCGAGAGTTTCCCTAGAAAGTAAAGGTCGACAATTTCAACTTAGCAAAGGAGTAAAGCAAGGTGATCCATTATCACCCGCAATTTTTTTGTGCGATTTTTGAGGAAATATTCCGAGGAATGAGTTGGGAGTCTTTTGGCATAAAAATAGATGGCGAGTTCCTCAACAATATAAGATTTGCGGGCGATTTTGTTCTGTTGGCAACATCTAGTCAGAACTTAAGAAAAATGCAAAACAGCCGGACTTGAAATGAACATTGAAAAAACAAAACTTATGAGCAAAGATCCTCGTCACAGAAATTATTTTGGATGGTGGAAAAATTTAATATGCGGATAGTTACATCTACTTGGGTCAAACGATATCCATGAAAGATAAAGAATATAAAGAAATAAATAGAAGAATAACAAATAGTTGAAAACAATTCTGGAATCATAAAAACATCTTTGGCCATGTAGCACGGATGAGTGACAAGAGGTGGACGGTCAGAAGCACGCAGTGGATACTCAGAGACGGATTACGCAGGGCAGGATGGAGAGATGACATCAATCGACAAACAACAATTGGGAGAGAACGACCAAAAACAAACAAACATGGAAAACCTTGTAATTTTTACCTCTACTTATTAAAAACAAAAAACAAAACATTACCTAATAATTTTTGAAAATGAACTTCACAGTTTTAAAGTTTTATATTGTAAATTGAATTGTGTAATTTAAATGAGTAAGCCATATTATAATTAAAATTGGATTAATAAAGCTTATACAAGTAATAATAACAATAATAATTGAAATATATTATACTTTTATTTTTATCGAAATTTTAAAAGACTGGTTCCGGTGGACCTACGACTGTAGAACCGTAGGAAATTTTCAAGACTTTAGTTAAGGGTTAAAACGTAATAGTTTTTTTTTTTTTTATTTTTAAGCGCTTATTTATCTTAACTTACTTATTTGTTTTAGTAGAGTAACTTATATACCTTCTGAGCAATTGGCCTTTAAAGATTTCTGTTGAATATTATTAAGCCTTTTTTCAACAACTTCATCTTTTGTCAACTTTCTTTTTACATAAAATCTCGCTGTAAAGGGTTTTCAAATGGGGACTTGGCAACTTTGGATATAATTTGTGAACGCACCCTTTCACATATCACCGAACTGTCATTGTGAATTTATTCAGTAAACTCAACACTTTCATCATGATAAAGGTTGAGCAACGTCTGCAAATTATAAAAAATTTCTATCGAAATTCGGAGTCGGAGAGCCAAATTTCGGTCGTAATTCTCACCCTAGTATAACAAGTTTAGTGCAAAAATTTAAGTTGCATCAACGTTGTGTGATGTTGCCGTGTCAGTGAGAAAACGTAGTGTTACGAAGGTAGGAGCGAAAACACCCAGACGAAATGACACATGTAGGTCTTTGGTTATGAATAATGACTACAGCTCTGAACGCTTTCATTCGAACTTCGAACGGAACGAAATGGAACGGAACGAAATCTGTCTATATCTGTCTTCATCTGACTGTGTGTATATGTTTCTTTTGCTTAACGAAACTGGAGATCTCTGGAACCTTCGAGAAGAAATGAGAGGAGTATAAATACGAGGTCAGAGAAGCAGATCGAGACAGTTTTAATTTTGACAGTGATAAGAATAAGTGTTTCTGAAATAGTAATCTGGAAGTGTTATTTCTTGTAAATCGTAAAGAGTAATAGTGAAACAGTTTGTTATAGCTAAAAGTGTTTGTTAATTTGAGAGTAAATAAAAGTGTATAGTATAGGTGGAAATAAATTTTATTTTGAACCCAGGAAAACATTACATTGGTGTCAGAAGTGTAATAAGACTTATTTAATCTGTGATTACACATAAAATTGTGGAAAAAAAGTGAAAGTGTTGTGTTATAATATATTGAAAAATGGGTAAGAGCCTAAATAATTTAAATTGTGTTGAGCTTGAGGCGGAGTTAAAGAAGCGAGGTGTTCCTACTGCTGGAACAACAAATGACCTCATTATTCGTCTCCAGGAACATCTAGAGCAGCACAACGAGAATCTGCACACATTCCAGTTATAAATTGAAATGGCGGATGATCAAGTGAGTACTAATATTGACTTGTCCAATATGATGAGTATTCTCCTAGCCCAGCTTGGAGAACATAATCTGGAAGATCAACGAAAAGAGCAAAAGGACGAGCAAAAGAACTTTCTCGAATAATTCGAGGAACAACGAAACGAACAAAAAAATGTTTTCGAACGACTCGAAGCACACAATTAAGTGATCAAAAAAGCTACTGGCAACGAACCGAGCAAAAGAACCTTTTAGAAGAACCAAAGAACATTCTAGAAGGAAAACTCGATGACTTTGAGAAAAAGTTCATTGCTCTTGAGGCCGTTTAAGTTCAGTTCGAGGACAAAATATATTGCAAAAGAGTTAGACAGGGTTCGGAAAATTAAGATTCGAGAAAGTTCTGGAGAGTACCAAAAGAAAAACGAAATACATCCAGCAATATAACGATAACGATTGGCTGGGATGACGAAGACAAGTTCATAGCATTGACTCTTGCTTTGAGAGGGCCTGCTGCCGAGCTGTCACAAAATGGTGATTTCAATGCTCTTGTTCAATCGACAAGCGTTTTGGAAGAAGTCTTCCGAGTTCAACTAAATACTCGTGTCCAGAAAAGAGGAGAATCTCTGCAGCAGCTTCAAGCAGACATCGAACGGCTCGCTTATCTGGCATATCCAACTGCAGGAGTTGAAATAATCAATCAATTCGCAACTGAAGCATTCGTTCGAGATGTTTCCGATATCAACCTCCAGAGATCAATCCGAACTGCTGGAAAACGAACGCTTTCAGAAGCATTAGCTTTCGCTTTGACAATGGAATCAGCCGAACAAGCTTCTCAAGGGGTTCATCGGGTAAGAGAGATATCAAAATCGGAAGGTTAACATTTTTGGGCACACAAATTTGTTCTACGCGCGACATTTTTACTAGTTATATCATCTTTGCCTCAAGTTTCAAAAGAATGAGTGTAAACGTAATGAAACAACATTCGCTAATCAAAATGGAATTAGTTTGTTATTTTGTTGCTACTTTGTTGCTAATTAGTTACGGCAAGTTTGATTTTGTTGCTCCTTTATTTCCCGGGTTATCCAGAATTTTCGCTAGTTTCGTGTGAACTTAGCGAAGCACCCCCTTGTATCAGATTGATATGTGCTTGATATTTTGTTGCTAATTTGTTGCTGGTTGTCCGGAATTTTTGCTTGTTTCGTGTGAACTAAGCGAAGCAACCCCCTTGTATCAGATTGAAACGTGGTTGATATTTTGTTGCTAATTTGTTGCTAATTAGTTACGACATTTTTAATTTTGTTGCTCCTTTATTTCCCGGGTTATCCTGAATTCTGCTAAGTTCATATGAACACACAGCGAAGTTTATATTATTTTACCTAATAATTCCTTTTTTTGTCTATATTAATTGTAATATACACTGTGTGCACTGGTTAACTTTATATATAAAGGTAATTTTAATATCTTGAAACAGAAACCGAGCTTGAGATAGCAAGTAAGTTTGACATTTCAATAAAGAATGTGATTAAAATGGGCAATCTGTCTATCGGTCTGTCTGTTTGTACCACATACGCATCTCTAAGGGTTTTTTTTAAATGCATTAAACAAAATACACATGACAGCCATTCAAATGAAAGCACCAGGAAGAAGACCAAGAAATCCATATGTGGGACAATCGCGTTTTTACAACGTTATCGCTTTTCTTTATTTATTTATTTATTTATTTATTTATTTAGCTACAAATTACAATAATTATTAGGTTTGAGATTGCAAATATATATACAATTTAGTTTTTAAACAACTTTTTGAACCATTAAAATCAATTAAATTAAAATACTTATTAAACAATGTGCAAGCAGCATACAACGGCTCATGTGAACCATAGATCGTTCTATTGAATCTTTGATAAATAAAATCTACTGATCTTAATGAACGTGAATGAGAGTTTATACATATTTGTGACAAAAGATAATTTGAATCAGTTTCACCAGTTAAAATATTAAAAACAGATAAAACACTTGATGTTGTCCTTCGATGAATAAGTGATGGGAGATTGATCAAATTCAATCGCTGGGCGTATGGTGGTAAATGTCTGTTATCATCCCATGGCAAGTTACGAAGTGCGTACAAAAGGAATCTCTTTTGCACAGATTCTAAACGGGTAATATTAATACGATAACTCGGACTCCAGACACAGCTACAATACTCAAGACACGATCGGACAAGGAAACAATATAATGTTTTTAATATATAAGGGTCTTTGAATTCATTTGCAAACCGACACACGAATCCAAGACGGCTTTTAGCTTTATTAATAATGTAGTCGATGTGCATGTTAAAGTTAAGTTTAGAGTCCATTAAGACCCCGAGATCACACATATTATCAACTCTTTGGAGAGGTTGACCGCACAACAGATATGTATTTACAAAAGGTGAATTCTTACGGGTAAAAGTCATACATTTACATTTAGAAACATTTAGCTCCATATCATTTATATCACACCAAGTAGAGACAGTATTTAAGTCTTCTTGCAATAAACGATGCTCATCATTGTTTTTAAACGATAACCGTAGTTTAACATCATCGGCGAATAAAAGTGGATGGGAATGTTTTATTATATTATTTAGATCATTGATAAAAATAAAAAATAAAAAAGGACCAATGTGGCTTCCTTGAGGAACACCCGAGTGCAATATTATCTTTTTTGAAATTTCATTTTTAAAACAAACATGCTGTGTTCTTTGGTGAAGGTAAGACTCAAACCAAGTTAAAAACCATATAGGGAATCCAATTCTTTTCAGTTTTGTTAGAAGTAATTTATGATGCACACGATCAAATGCTTTGGAGAAGTCCAGGTATGCTACATCAGTTTGTCAACCATTTTGGTTCTTCGTAATAACATTCGAGCAAAACTCCATAAGATTGGTCGCAGTGGATTTCTTCTTCATAAATCCATGCTGGTTAGTCGAAATTATGATTTTGTATCTTTCTTCAATTATACCCAAGACAAGTTTTTCGAATAATTTTTTTGTATAAAACTATTTGTTTATATTTTTTATTTTATTATATCAGTACTGATTCATACTTTGTAGCTGTGTGTCATTACAGTCTCTGTGTTTTTATTATTTTTAACTGTCTTTTATTTATTTTATTTAAAGTTTTTGTCATAGTTCACTGAAAAAAGTGATTTTCTATGTTTCCCTTTATTTTTTTTTTGTTTAATGAGTGTTTAGTGTTTAATTTTACATATTAATTTTTTTAATAATCAATCTGTATTCTCCGGTAAATATCCCAAGCTTCCCTCATTTTGAGTTTTTTTTTGTTGTTTGGTTTGCATGCATTGGTTAGTGTTTGTGTTTTCTTATTAAAAGCACTTCCACTACATCTACAACTTTTATATTATTCTTTCGTTAAGTTTTCTAATTTATTTTACTTTTACTCATTTATTTAATTTTAAAATTTTAAACCCATTTTAAATGTTAGCAATTTTCAGTGTCAATTACTAGTTACCGTGGTCCAGATCCAGACAGTAAAAGCGCGGTCATTAATAGTTCAAATCTTCATAGTCTCTGTTCGTATCCTACCGTATACCTCATACATTTTTTTTTTTTTATTTATTAGTTTTTTTTTATTATTTAATTTTATTTGCCTCAATTTCTACCAGAGTTTAGTCTACCTTTTATTAATAATAGTTTGTTCAGCAAAAAATTGCTTAGAAGGATCAAGTTCTAATGCTCTTTTCGCCTGTTTTGGACCTTGTGGTAATCTCTACCATCCAAAATGCATTGGCTCAACTAATGCTTTTATAGAAAAAATCTCAAGCTTTAGATTTGCATATTGGTATTGCCCTGATTGCCGAGATTTATCTATTTCCAGATTGGCTTTTAAAATGTCATCCTTTAAGGCTGACATTTTAATATGTACTTTCAAAAGGATTTGAAGAATTGGTCAATGTTTTTAACACTGCAGTCTCCAATTTGGCGGTCAGCCATCAGACGAATAAGGGGAATAACATGTAGCATACGAAAACATGCACGTGACGTAACTTTTCGGGACTGGTGGAAGTGTGATCATAGCCTCTCCGCGGCGGCCGCATGAAACAAGCCTTTTAAAAAAAGGTTTGGCTAATATGATCAAGCTGTTTCCACAGGTTGGCCACAGGTTAATTCCCTGTCCCGTAAAACTAAAAGAATTATCAGACCGACAACAAGCCTCGGAAAAGGACGGATTTCACGACGACAACCCACGCAACGAAAATGGCAAAACGATTTACGAATTTTCTTGTGGAACGTACGATCGCTCTTAGAGCTCGAGCTGCTAAGCAGCTAGCCGATGCCCTGTCAAAATATAAAGCTGACATAACAGCGCTTCAAGAAATAAGATGGACATGGAATGGTGTTTTACAGAAGAAAGAATATGACTTACATATATTACAGCTGTCATACAAAACACCATGTGCTCGGGGTAGGCTTCCTAGTCAGCGAAAAAATGAAGTCTACCATCATCGGCTTTAATGCTATAAGCGAAAGGCTATGCACTCTTCGCGTGCGAGGCAAATTTACAAACATCAGCCTCATTAACGTTCACGGACCTACGGAGAAGTCCTCAGACGAAGAAAAAGAGACTTACTACGAACAAGTCGAGAGGGCCCTCAATACCTGCCCAAGATATGACGTCAAAATCATCCTTGGGGATTTGAACGCCGGTCGGGAGCCGGTATTCAGGCATTACGCAGGCACCCATAGTTTGCATGAGAACACTAATGACAATGGACTTCGAGTCTTAGAATTGGCAGCATCGAAAAACATGGTCGTTGCGAGTACCAGGTTCCCGCGTAAAGATATCTACAAAGCCACCTGGGTATCACCTGATGGAGTCCCTCGTAACCAAATAGACCACGTTTGATAGACCGTCGCCACTACTCGAACTTGTTGACGGTACGAACGTGCCGAGGTGCCAATATCGACTCATATCACTATCTTGTTGGTATGGTTTTCCGAGGGCCTTAAGAATACTGTCATTAGTACTGCCAACTCCATCTTAGGCAGCAGTCGTAGAAATCGGAACGACTGGTTTGATGATGAATGCAAGCTAGCGACTGAACGTAAGAATGTTGCGTACCGAGCAATGCAACAATCTCATAGAACGCGGGCACGCGAAGAGGAATATAAAGAGCTCAGAAGAATAGAAAAACGGCTTCACAGACAGAAAAAATCAGCCTGGGAGAAGAACCTAATCTGTGAAATAGAGAGCAGCCGAGAGCGAGGTCCGCACCAGGCGCGGAAGTTCTACCAATCCGTCCGAAACATGAAGCGGTACACACGCTGCACATACTGCAAGGACGGAGAGGGAAATCTGATCACCGATCCACAAAGCATACTGGAGCGATGGGAAGTGTACTTTAATGAATTGCTAAATGGTCAGCTCACAGCAGAAGTGGAGGCTCCACTACTTCAAGATGAACACCCTATGCTACCGCCACCAATCATAGAAGACGTTGAGAAGGCTATAGGACGGCTCAAGAAAAACAAAGCCCCGGGAGCCGATGGCATACCAGCCGAATAATTCCACCACGGCGGGCCAGCCTTACGTCAAGCAATTCATGATATCATAGTGCACGTATGGGAGCATGAAGAAATGCCAGAAGACTGGCGAAAAGGTATCATATGCCCCATACATAAGAAGGGAGATGTCACAACGTGCAGCAATTATAGAGGTATCACGTTGTTGAGTACCGCCTATAAGATACTCTCCTCTATCCTACAAGACCGGATAACCCCATACGCTAAAACCATCATCGGACACTATCAGTGTGGTTTCATTCCAGGCAAATCAACAACTGATCAGATTTTTACCCTTAGGCAGGCGATGGAAAAATGTCTAGAACTTAACATCCCAACATACCATCTGTTTAAGGACTTTAAAGCCGCCTATGATAGCATAGCCAGGGTAAAACTTTATAAAGCCATGAGAGAATTCGGCATCCCAAATAAATTGACACGACTATGTAGGTTGACCATGACTAACGTAACAAGCCAAGTTAAAATAGCCGGATTGCTACCCAGACTAATCAACATCTTTAATGGACTCCCACAAGGGGATGGTTTGGCCTGCCTCCTCTTCAACCCCGCGTTGGAGAAAGCAATCCGTGACTCTGGCACGGCAACAAGAGGGACCATCGTCAACAGGTCAAGCCAGATACTGGCTTACGCACACGACATCGACATCATCGGAAGAACCGAACAAGCTGTACACGATTCCTTCATCCAGATCGAGCAGGCGGCACAAAATCTGGGGCTGCGCATTAGTGAAGGTAAAACAAAGTACATGGTGGCGTCGAATGCGAGAAGAACAGTTGGCCAAACAATCAAGGTAGCGGAGCACGAATTTGAAGTGCTGCAATCCTTTAAATACCTTTGGTCAACAGTAGCAGCCGATAACAACATAGAAGAAGAAATACGCGGGCGGCTTCTCAAATCCAACAGAGCCTACTACAGTCTGTCAAAGCTATTCAAATCCAGAAATCTAACCATAACATCAAAACTGCTGCTGTACAGGACCATGGTCCTGCCAGTACTCATGTATGGATCCGAGACTTGGGTGCTTAGCAAAAGGCACTGTGACCTCTAAGCCGCGTTCGAGAGAAAAGTCTTACGGAGAATTGTTGGCCCTATATGTGAGGAAGGACGATTCCGGAGACGGTACAATCATGAGTTGTACGCAATCTACCTTGAAGCAGACATAGTGACAAAAATTAAGCTCGGTAGACTCCGGTGGGCAGGGCACCTAGCTCGTATGAGCGAAGAGGAACCTGCTCGGAAAGTCTTTTGCGGTACATTCTATGGTAGACGGCAGCGTGGTAGACCATGCTTGCTGGAGAGATGGCGTAGACTAGGACGCCCAAGCCTTGGGGTGCGCAACTGGATGGCGTTGGCTCGAGACCGGGATAGGTGGAGAGACTTGTTGAAAGAGGCCAGGACCGGACCCCGGTTGTCGAGCCGATGATGATGATGAGTCTCCAATTTGAGCTCTCTCTCGGTAACTAACACCATGGTAAATAGCTCCACTTCAACTGAAGATTTAATTTCGGCCCATCAACCAACTATGTTTTCTTCTGCTGATGAAGATATCCGTGCCCAATCCGGATCAGGGGTACAAAAATCACATATAACTGGTACAAAAAATAATAAATAGAGAAATCGCGATACCATGTTAAAAATTTTAGTCCACCTCCTAAACGTACAAATCTCATTTGCAATCCTCCCAATATTGCTAATACTATAGAATTACCTGTTCCGATTCAAACTGCAGACTTAACAAATACCAACTCCGCACCTGTACTTATCAATGCTGTTTCTAAGCCAAAAACAATTTTCATTTCCCGCCTGGACCCTGATACTACATCTGATGATATTATCTCCCACCTAGTTTCATGTAATGCTATACTCACAAATACAGCCATTAAATGTTCAAAGATAAGCAAGCAAAACAGTTTTGTTTCATCCTTTAAAATTGTAACAAATCCACTACATTTTGACACAATTTGCAATATTAGTAACTGGCCCCCAGAAACTCTAGTTAAGGAACTTATTTCCACAAATAAACGATCATCTAAAAATCAACTATCAAAGAAACTCAGTAGGATTACCCTCTTCTACCAAAACGTAAGAGGGCTTCGTAGTAAAACCGCTGACATCTTTATGAACTCTCAAGCATTTCCACATAATATATTTGTTTTAACAGAAACTTGGCTAAACCAAAGTTTCTTGGACACCGAACTTTTTTGTCAAGAGTTCTTAGTTTATATAAAAGATCACCATTTTGGAAATACAAAACAACTCGGAGGAGGTGTCTTAGTAGCGGTTCGAAATAAATTTGTTTCTTCTTCTATTGCATTCCTTTTTAAGCTCTCCATTGACTTAATTTGCGTTAAACTATCTGTAGAAAACAAATTTGTTGAACTTACCATTGATTTAGACTTCGTACTTGACCTGTCTTGCTCCAACAGAAACATAATACTTCTAGGTGACTTCAACTTGCCCCACATCGACTGGTTTCCTTCTGAAGATGAAACATACCAAGAAGCTTCTTTGACCTCTTCGCAAACGGAACTTGCTTTTCTAGATGAAATCTCTTATACTGACTTACAGCAAATAAGCTGTAATAAAAACTCTAAAAATCGAATTCTCGATTTGGTATTATCGTCTGACGCTATTAGTACTCTTGTTCTAGAGTCTAGAACTGGAATCACTGATGTAGATAATTACCATCCACCTTTGGACATTTACTTTGACTGGAGTAGTCATATTACCGATAACAGTAATGCCTTTGATTGCTCATATACTTTTGACTTCAGAAAAGCAAATTTCCAGATGCTGTCTGAAAACTTATGTAGATATGGAATTACTGACATAATTTCATCTTCTAATATTGACGAAGCAGTTACTAGTTTTTATAGTATCTTGAATAATTGCCTTTCCAACACTCTTTTAATGAACAAATCAAATAATACGAATATCATCCACTCTTGGTATACGGAACTGAAAATACTTAGAAATAAAAGAAATAAGGCATGGAGAAGTTATTTAAAAACTCTTTCACCAGTTGATCACACTCTGTATTTTACACTATTTGAAGAATTTAATACTCTTTCAAAAACTCTTTACGCCAACTACTTGGTTGAAAAGGGGTGTTCCTTAAAAAACGACCCTAAATCATTTTGGAAACTCGTAAACTCAAAAAAGAACTAAGATGGTAATCCGGCAAATTTAACTTATGAAAACATTCAATTGCAAAATACTCTCGATATTTGCAACGCGTTCGCGACAAATTTTCGAAATTCATTTGTTAGTGAGAATGTTGATGTTGATGAATTCTTTTTTTAAAAATCTACACACGTATTCACAAACGAGTTGTAATAATATCCCTGTTCTTCAGAGCACTGTCTTGGGTCTTCTTTAATCATTAAATGATGATTGCTCAGCTGGCCCAGATGGTATTCCTCCAATTTTATTAAAAAAAACTGTAGAAATTCACTAGTTCAGCCTCTTACTTTTTTGTTTCAACTTTCTATCAAATCAGGAAAATTTCACTTGATTTGGAAAAAATCATTTCTCACTCCAGTCTTCAAGAAAGGGGACAAAACAGATATAAAGAATTATAGGCCTATTTCAAAACTATTTTGCATTCCAAAACTTTTTGAAGAGAGTTTTGCTTTTTTTAGTAAAAGTCTGATTGTTGAACAACAGCACGGTTTTGTGAAAAATAGATCAACGGTAACTAATCTTCTTATGTTCTTGCACAATTGTTCAAATGCATTAGAAAAGGGAAATGAAGTTGACTGCATATATACTGACTTTTCTAAGGCATTTGATCAATTAAGTCATAAAATAATTATCTTTAAACTTAAAGCTTTTGGTTTTCCAACTATCTTTATTGCTTGGGTGAAATCATACCTGAAAAATAGATCTTATCAAGTCAAATTTAGAAATAGTCTTTCTGATCCTTTTATTTCCCATTCAGCTGTCCCTCAGGGAAGTCATTTGGGCCCACTTCTATTCATTCTAGCAATAAATGATGTTGTATCTTGCATAAAATCAAGTGAGATTCTAATTTTTGCTGATGACATGCAGATTTTCAAGACAGTAAATTCTAATCACGACCGCATTCTTCTTCAGTCTGATATGGACAATTTTAGTGTTTGGTGTATGAAAAACGGTCTCTCTCTCAACCCAGTAAAATGCCAGACAATTAAATTCTCTAGGAAGCGTTTTGCGAATGCTTTTGACTACTGCATCTCGCAACACAAGCTTTGTAGAGTATTTAGTTTCAAGGACCTAGGTGTCCAATTCTGTTCAAATTTAGAATTCACGGAACACATTAATCTCATAGTAAATAAAGCGAGCCGAATGCTTGGTTTTATAAAACGCTGGGCAAAGGAATTTAACGATCCATATGTTACTCTTTATTTGTACAATTGCTAAGTGCGACCCCATCTTGAATATGCTTCACAGGTATGGACTCCCTTTTATCAAGCTCATTTAAGCCGTATCGAATCAGTACAACATAACTTTATACGCTTTGCTCTGAAGGGCCTTCCCTGGACTGACCCTTATAACTTGCCTCCATATGAACATCGAATCCAAGTTCTTCAGATGGAAACTTTATTTCAAAGGCATGTTAATAATGATTTGGTATTCCTTCATCAACTTATTAATGGTCAAATTGACGCTCCTGATCTATTAGCCTGCATTGGCATTAATTATCCGGGAGGATCTCACCTGCTACGAAGATTTGAACTACTACATGTTGACTTCCATAGAACAAACTATGGTATGCATTAACCTCTTAATCGTATGAACAAACTTTTTAATTTAAACCATTCAAATATTGATTTTAATACGAGTAAAAGTGGATTAAAAAGATTGTTTCGGATCAGTGCTTATTTATATATTGTGCATGTGTAAGGTTGTATTATTTTATTTTACTAACTACTAACACATGCCACTTATGATGAACCTTTGATTGTAGATAATAGCTTGCTCTAAGCTTACTACATCAAATAATCTGAAGTGTAAAATATTTTGTTATTATAAATAAATAAAGAGAACTTATGATAATAATAAATACAATAATATGTAGGGGACCACTTTAACTTAAAATCAACTGAAACTGTTATACACATAAATTTGTATGATCACCCTGTTTGAAATTCATCTTAAGAGGCGGAAATAAAATGACATCTTAAAAAATATAAGCCCGCTAAATTGGAGCTAACTTCCCATACAGCGCCATAGACACCAATTTAAAACCTATAAGTATATTATATAATCATATTAGATCATAACTAGCATTAATTTTGTTTCTTAATATATGATCTCTGTGATACTCATCAAAGTACTCGCTTTAAAAGTGTAGAAACAAAAGTTAAGTATTTTTTCCCTTTTTCATGTAAATTCGTTCATTTGCCTTTTATTCCAAAGTGTTAAGCGAAGAAGATCGAGTCTCCCCAATGAATGCTCTGCACAACATCCATCGGAGAACAAACCATTTCATCAAAAATAATAAAACAACGCGATAAAAATGTCACATTAAGAAAAAAAGGTGACCATAATTTTCAAGCGGTGAGTGTTAACTTTTTTATTAAATCTTTACAAGTGAACGGATACTAGATTACTAATATATAAAAAGTGCGGAGGTACATTTGACCAAAGATAATAAAGGGTTTTCCAATAATAGGTGTTATTTTGATATTCAAAGAAAAATGGCATTTTTGGAGATAAATGATCGGATCGGATTTTATTTCATTATAAAGAGGAAGGTATGCCGTTAATAATGGAACACAACATCAGCCAAATGGCCGCCAAGACCACGCTTACAGGACCATATCCTTTTCATGAAATTTTAAATAACCAAATCGCAAAGTGGCTGCCCTATGTCCTCGATAGCCTCACGAATTTCATCTTTGAGGTCTTGAATCGACGCTGGGCTGTTGGCGTAGACCTTATCTTTCACGTGGCCCCAAAGGAAGAAGTCGCAAGGTGTTAAATCACAAGATCTCGGTGGCCAATTGTGATCACCTCTTCGAGAGATAACACGGTCCGGAAACTTTTCCCGTAAAAGATCGATGGTTTCATTGCTTGTGTGGCACGTAGCGCCGTCTTGTTGAAAGTAAACGTTGTCCAGATCAATACCATCCAATTCAGGCCATAAAAAATCATTAATCATCTCTCGATAGCGCAATCCATTGACCGTAACTGTTGCTCCAGCCTCATTTTCAAAAAAGTAAGGTCCAATGACCCCGCGGGACCATAAACCGCACCAAACAGTCACGCGTTGAGGATGGAGAGGCTTTTCAACAATAACTCTTGGGTTTTCCGAGCCCCAGATGCGACAGTTTTGCTTGTTGACGTAGCCTCCGAGGTGGAAATGGGCCTCATCAGTCAAGATGATTTTTCGATGAAATTCCGATTAATTTTCATGCATTTCAAGGACCCAATCAGCAAAGACACGACGTTGTTGATGATCAGCCGGCTTGAGTTCTTATGTTAACTGAACTTTATAAGCCTTAAGACCCAAGTCTTTATGCAAAATACGGTGTAATGACGTTTGTGGAATGCCTAATTCCAAAGAACGACGAGGAATGGACAAACCTGGGTTTTCTTCAACACTTTGGGCTACAACAGCAATATTCTCAGTTGTTCTTGAGCGACGTGCACGGGTTTTATTCTTCACATAACTAACTTGTCCCAACAGCTCGAATTTGTCCACCAATTTCTGTATTGCGGTCCGACAAGGTGCTTCACGACGACCCAAAAATGTTTTAGTTTTACGAACCGTCTCTGCCAAATTTTCACCATTTTTATAGTGAATTTTAATAATTTCAATGCGTTGTTGAAGCGTGTATCGTTCCATTTTTATTAATAGCGTAGTTTCTACTTGTCAAATGTCAAAAAATGACAGCTTCAAAAGTGACAGCTACCAATATAAATAACACCTCTTATTGGAAAACCCTTTATAATACAAAGATGTCGCATCTTAAAAAAAATTTATTTCTCTTTGTCCTTCTTCTTCTGTTTGTTTTTTTGGTTTTGCTTTTGGTTATGTTGTTGTTATGAAGCGCACCCTGCTTTCGACTACTGTGGTGATCACGATGGTTGTTGTTTTTTTTTATTTTCTGTTATGTTTGCATGCTTTCGTCTGCCGATATTTTAAAGATTTTCTTTATTTTGTAGCTTGTAGTTTTTTGTTTTTTTTTTTTAATTTCTTAACGATGAAGACTTTTGAACTAGGTAAGAAGAATGTGTTGCATGGTTTTTTAAAGGAATTCTTCTAAAAGGAACTGTTAGTTGGTGGGTAGGTAGGTTAACATATAAATCGAGGGGTTTTTTTGTAGAAACGCCCATGCAAGAACGATGGCTCGGGAACCTGCTTATGGATAGGTATTAATTTTTTTTTATTAATGAATTTGTGCACACACACAGGTTAATTTTGTTTTGTTTGTTTGTCACAATCCTCCTTGGAAGTATTTTTTTTATTTTGTTATTTTTTTTGTATTCTTTGGTGTTTTTGATTTGATAAAGCTGATCATTTATAGGGTTTTAAATTTCTTGAGGGAATTGGTAGACGAGGCGGTGCCACAGTAAAATTTGTAGGAGGGTATCTTTGTGTTTAGTAGATTGGCATAGGTAGGTACACATATGTAGGTACCTAGTTGATTAAATGGTTATAGGTACCTTTACCTATTGTTAGTTATAATTTATAGTAAAACGATAAATCAGTATTGGAATAGGTTAGGAAGGTACCTAACTACGACTACCTACATAACCGTTCAAAAAACATTCTAGTAATAGAGATGATACGGTGTCGTGAGACACCATGAAACCAAAGATGATAGGTATAACTAGTGATCACTAGTGATCAGTCAGACTATCAATAACAATGGCTGACATCTGTTATTTAATAAATTTATTGTGTTTCACACAAAATGAAAAATTAAAAAAAAAGTATAAAATGTATATGTGTTGTTACTCTTTTTATATTTATGGTGTCTGTGTGAAAAAAAAATAGAAATAATGGGCTGAAAAAATGTATGTGTTATTACTGGTTTAATATTTTTATAATCGCCGGTAAAGAAGTATAACTTCAAAAATGATTTCACAAAAAAGAGGAAAAATATCGCACTGAAACGTAAACAGATCCTCTCATTTGTCTTTTCCTTGCCTGACCTACAGAACTAAAAAAAATACCTACCTAACCATATATGCATCTCCAAGATGCAATCAATCGATAAGAACAAAAATAAGCAAAATATGGGCACCTATGTAAATGTCTACCCACTTTCCTCGATATTTAAAAAAAAAAAAGTAACAAAACTCAAAATATTATCAACCTGCTTTAAAATAACCACCCAGACCATTCACTCACAAAACTTGTTTTTCATCTTTTTTCCATATCCCTAGTCATCTCTTCACTCTGCTTGTGTGACGCAAAAAATATCCATGCTCACACAACAAAACGATCTTTTTTTTATTACTATTCTCAAATTCAACTTACATCTCGCTCTTCCACACCTAATAGTATTGCAAATACCCTCTCTTTCCCACTCATGGTACGAACATTTTTGAATGTTGCGAAGGATTTCTCTCATTCTCTTTACCTATTATAATTTTGAGTGTAGCTGTTATAATTTGAGAGTTGAAATAATATTTCACAATTTTGTTTTTAAGAAAGTGTCGCATTTAAAATGGATTCTTATTAAATTATTATTCTAAGCTATTTGTAGTTGTCAGTTTCTATAAGGTAGGTAATTGAAAAAAAAAAAGAAACTCATATTCATTTGCAAAGAGATGTAGTTTTTTTTCTTCTTCTTTTTCTTGTTGGTATCATCATTCAAATACTATCTCGCTCTCTCCAATTTAATATATTTGTCTATAAAAATCAACCCTCTCTTTTCTACTCATTTATCATAGAAGTTGCTAAACATGTTGCTAAAAGTGGACCTGTGCTCAAAATCTGGAAGTTAAAATTTTGGGGCAGACAAATTTGTTCTACGTGCGACATCTTTACTAGTTATATCATCTTTGGAGTAATGCTTTCTTCTCAGCAGTGGAAGACAGTCTTATTAGTAACGGGGATTCACCAGTATCACTGTGATTTTGGGAGCGTAACCGAAAAGCATCAAAATGAAGAGTTTGTGTTTGTTGGAGTTTATTTGCTATTTGTTTAACAAGATCGACTGGGCTCTTGTTCGATATTAGTGGCAATCCACTTACAATTACATCACTGAGCCGCTGCTGATGTTGAGAATCTTCAAGTTGGTCTTTGATTTTCTCGTTTTCTTGTCTCAATGCAGAATGTCTCTCTCACATTTCTGCACTCTACTACATAAAGCGGTTATAGTTTGATTAATCTCATCTTTCATATTTTTCTCAAGAATAGAGAGCAGATTTTTAAACTTAGAGAAAAGGTTCAACTCGAACTCACGCAAATGTTCGGGCAAGAGTGTTCTATTATTTGTAGCTTTGTATTAAGATGTGGATGCAGATGATGATGAAGTTCCATTTCTCGTCGGAGTGTGTATATTATTTTGCAGGCCCATCAATTTAGTTTTAGTTTTAGATCGTGTGGAATCGCTTACTACAACGACTGGGCTAAAAAAAGAGATTGAATGAGCCTTTGTGACGGGAGTTTTTGTATTCTTGAAGTTAGCTTTGCTGGATTTTGGATTATTTGTAGTTTCTTTTTTTTTAATGCTTTCAGTGATTTTGATGCTTGGCAGTTTGATACTTTGAGTGTTGGCTTTGTTGTTCGTAGCATTTCTAGGCTTGGTGGTGGCGGGCGGTGTTAGAGGCTGTGTTGGATACAGTGTTGGATGCAGTGTTGGATACAGTGTCACCTTCGGTGATGGTTTCAGAGCTGGTGGCAGGATTTGTATTGGTGGCGAGGTAGGCGTCGGAGTCGGATTTGGTTTCGGTTTCGGGGATGGTGTCAGTGGCGGGGTTAGCAATTGTGAGTGTGTTGGTAATATGTGTGGTATTCGTGTCGAGGTTGGAGTCGTCTGAAGAAATGCTCTCACAGTCAGACATGATAAGAGAGTTTTAGTTTGACACATTTTACAGCACAATGGTAAAAGTTCTATCTATTTCAATTAATTTTAATTTCAATTTGTTTTTTTTTTTATTTGATCACACGCACAACTTAATTGATAATTATGAGAGTGAAATCAAATACACGAATAGAAAAATTAAAACTTAAATTATTTGTAGATAGATAGATAAATAGATAGATATATTTATTTGTTTATAAGCTTTGCTTTTACAAATTGATTGGCAATAAATTTATAATTTCACAAAATTAGTAGTGTTTTTTTTTTTGCAATATAAATTAATAATTAAAGTTTCTATAAATATACAATTTCACATAACTTTAATTGTGGTTACTTCATTTCAAAATAATATAAGAATATATACATATTGAGTAAATACTTGAGATGAAACCTGTATTTATCTATTCGTTTAAAATAAAAGCTCTGAGTTTAAGTGAATTGACGACATATTTATAAATATTATTTGAATTATTTTCGTCTTCTACATTCATTATGCTTCTCATGTCAGTTAATTCATTAGAAAATAGATAGTGGTTTCTAACTGCATTAAAGATGGGACATCTAAGGAGGAAGTGCTCAATGCTGTCATTTGTTGGGTCAAAATTGTGTCTATCTTCGTGCAAGATGATTCTATGGGCATACCTGTTTGCACATCTAATTTGCGCTATAACCTTATGGATGAACGGTTTTAATGCCACGTTCAAGTATGGAGCAGGTTTATACTCTGGCTCTTGTTCGATTTCTATCGATGATCCATAATAAGAGCAGGAAGTGGAGCTAGTTGCTCTTCTGAAATCTTCTTCAAAAAGCATATTCTTTTTGTCTTCTAGAATTCTTTCATAAGATTCTCGTATGAGTGTTAAGCTTTGCTGCTCCCATACGTCTGTGTAATTTCTCATTAAGAGTTCTTTGAATTGTGTTTCCCAGTTTGGCCTTTGAGTGGAAAGATGGTATCTTATTGCTTCATTGTAACACTTTCTTAAAATCCGATCATCTGTGGCGTTTAAAAGCTTTATACAAAAACTCAAGGTTCTTTTTGCTATTTCGTAAATTAATTAATAGTTCCAGTTTCTACACGAATTATGTTGGTTTGAGTGTTGTTGGCTAGCCCAAGTAATTTCTTTAACTGTCGTTTGTATTACTTCTATTTTCTCTTCAGCTGCCAGACCCCATACTTCAACACAGTGTAGTGCAGTCGATTTTATAGACGAATCAAATACTTTGATTCGTCCATCCCAGTTTTCCATGTTAGAACTTTTCATAGTTTTGTCAGATGCGGCTGCTGCTATTCTTGCTTTGGTTTTGAATATATTTATGGCTTCATTCTAAGAACCAGTGCGATTTGAGTTAACTCCCAAGTACTCAAAATTATCAACAACTTCATTCCAATCCTCTTTGTATGAAAATCTTTCCGGGCAAGATACGCTTTTTCTTTTTCCAAAGTTCATTATTTTTGATTTTTGCGCATTTATTGTCATGTCCTTAGCTGCAAAATATTTATCAAGGGCTTGTAATGAATTTTTCAGCTCTAATTCATTTTTTGCAAACACAGCAATATCATCAACATATGCAATCAGCAAAACATTAGTAATTTCTAAAATATCCATTCCTGTGAGGCCCTCACTTCTAAGAATATCCTCTAGGTCATTTGTATATAAGTTGAATAACAGCGCACTTGAAGGATCACCCAGCAGTGATAGTTGATAGGCCATGCTTCGTTTTGATGCAATCAGCAAAACATTAGTAATTTCTAAAATATCCATTCCTGTGAGGCCCTCACTTCTAAGAATATCCTCTAGGTCATTTGTATATAAGTTGAATAACAGCGCACTTGAAGGATCACCCAGCAGTGATAGGTGATAGGCCATGCTTCGTTTTGATAGCAATTCTCGTTTTTGAGTAGACGGATTGAAATGCACGTATTATTTTTCCACTTACTCCACTACTAGATCTTAGATGGATCCATAACTTCTCGTAGTTAACACTGTCGAATGCTCCTTTTAAGTCCACAAATATTACAAAAAAGTTTCCTTTCTTTTTCGCCAGAGTAATATCAATAATTGTACGTAGGATAAAGAGATTATCAACACATCCTCGTCCTTTCCTGAAACCATTTTGAAATTCTGGGACTAATTTTACATCTTGTGCCCACCCTTGAAGCCTGTTTGATAAGATTTGGGTGTATATTTTCATTAAGGCGTTTTCAATTGCAATAGGGCGATAGTTTGTTGGTAGATTCTTATCTCCTTTTTTAAATACCATAGTTATATCAGCTCTAAACAGATCTGAGAAATTTCTTTCCTCATTATCAAAGAGGCTTTGGAAGAAAGAGCGCAGATATTCGAACCATAGGATTGGTAAGTTCTTCAAAGACTCGTTCGCAATCCTATCTGGTCCCGCGGCTTTACTATTTTTTAATCCTGCAGTTACGGATATTGACTCCCCTAGACTTATATCTCTATCAAGGAATGCGTGATACGTATCATCGAAAGGAATATACTCAGCTAAATTACCCCTATACATTTCATGAAGATAATTACTCCAAGTGTCTTTTGCAATAGGATTTTGCGTAAAGGAGTTCGGTTGAATACTTTTGATTGCTTTCCAAAAGTCTTTACTGTTTTTTGTGTTTCGAAGTTGTTGGCATATATTATTATTGTACTGTTTTTTAGCTGCATTTATTGTTGACACGTATAGTTTCCTGCTGGCAATATATTCACATCTTTTTTCTAAGTTATTGGGATTTTTACAGTATATTCTCATTTTTTGTCTCATACCTCGCTTATGTAATCTGCATTCATTACTAAACCATTTGTTTCTTTGAGGAGTTGGTGCAGTGTTTGGCCTATAATATTTAATCATACTGCATTCTGCTGCAGCATTTTTAATGTTCTCAAATATTTACTGGTATTCTAGTGCATTTCCGCTGATCTGTAAGTTTTCAGCTTTTATTTGCATGTTTGCAGTGTAGGTTTGAGCAGCGTTTGAGTTCCAGACTAGTTTCCAATCCGAGGGCATTTGTGGCGTATTGTCGAGGGTTACAGTGGAATAGCAATGTAAATTCAAGATACAACACATGTGGTCAGATTGTATCAAGATCTGAGATACCTCAAAGTCATTAGTGATTGCTGCCCCTTCTAGATCTATCCAAACCGTGTCTACAGTACTTCGACCCTGGTGAGAATCAAAAGTAAAGTCTCCATATGCATCGCTTCTACTTCTTCCATTTATCAGTAACAGACCAGCGTTTTCCAATATCTCACCAAGTAATTTACCTCTCCTACTTATAATTGTGTCTCTGCTTTTTCTTGTATGAGATAATTGTGAGCCTTCCAAAATGTCACTGTCTAATTGATTCAGCAGTCCGAACCGAGCATTTAAGTCTCCTCCTAGTATAATTGTATGTGTCGAGTAATTGTTCTGTAGATATTCTAATTCTTCTTGTGTTAGTTCGCAGCATGATTTATCATCCATTTCTTATTATTGTATTTAAACTTAAAAAAGCGGATTTCGGTTAAAATTGATCTAACGATAGGAGCGAAAAATAAGACGTCTACACTGCTCTCTCAAAAAAAAAAAAAAAAAAAAACAATTTTTTTCAAAAACCGTTATTAACGGTAAATGCCATAGTACCGTTTTTTTAATTCTGATTTTCTCCTTCATGACTCAATCAATTTCAACCATTTTTTTGACATGGATGCTTTCAAGTTGCCGTAGTAATATTTAGTAAAAAAAATTCGAAAATTATTTTTTTGGATTTAAAAAAAAAAATTTTAATTTTTTTTTTTGAAAAATCATTTTTTCGAAAACTATTCAATATTTTTTTCAAATTTTAGTTTTAGATGTTGATAAATAATAACTTAAAAATTGCATACCAATTTTTTTTGCTAAAAGTCCTTGCTAAATTCAACCCTGTGAGTTAGACCTTGTCGTGGTGAGCCTCACAACCAACATAACTCAACAAAAAACCGATCTTGACAACCAAGTCAATGATCTCACCGTAGCCCTCAACACATCAATGAAAGTATCTTGTCCCCTAATTCAAATAAAAGACAAAAAGAAACCTCATTGGTGGAGTTCTGAGCTAGAACCGCTCAGGAAAAATTGTAGAAAACTTTATAATAGAGCTAAATATACCAAAGAATCATCCGAATGGGACTCTTACAAAGAATCCCTTAAAATCTATAAAAACAAATTGAGGAAAAACAAAAGATCATCCTGGAGAAACTTCTGTGACAAAATAGAAGTCTCCTCAGAAGCGTCAAGACTGAGAAGAATCCTCTCAACAAACCCCATAATGCCCAGCGCCCTTAAAAATACAAATGGTACCTGGACAAACTCTTGCGAGGAATCGCTCAATCTGCTACTAGATACACACTTCCCAGGTAGCTCAAAAAATATAAGTTGTTCCGACCCAACGGGAGAAAACAACAATACTATAAATAGCCCAGGTCTAATCACAAGAGAGAAGCTTAAATGGGCTATCTACAGCTTCGATCCATATAAATCTAAATTCTGCTGGCATTATACCAGCAGAACTACAAATGGCCTCTGACATTATCATCCCTGTCCTAGAGTCAATTCTGAACGGGTGTATATACTTAGCACACATACCTTCCCTATGGAGAGAAGCTAAAGTGATATTCATACCCAAAGCTGGAAAATGCTCCCATGTGAACCCCAAAGACCTAAGGCCAATCAGTCTATCATCATTCCTTCTTAAAACTTTAGAACGATTGATTGATATCCACTTGCGTTACACCATAGAGCCTAATCTTCTATCTACGGCACAACACGCTTATTATAACGTTAAATCGGTAGACACTGCCCTGCATACCTTGGTAAGCAACATCGAATATTCCCGTCACCATAAAGAGTACACTCTGGTCACATTCCTTGATATCGAAGGCGCTTTTAATAACGTCAGCAATCTTGCAATCACAACCGCGCTGAATAACTTGAAAGTTGATAGCTCAATAGGAGAGTTGATAAATCTGATGTTGAGCAGCAGAATTATTAACTCAACACTAGGAGATTTTTCTGACAGAAGATCTGTCCGTAGAGGCACACCACAGGGTGGAGTCTTATCCCCACTTCTATGGAACATCGTGGTTAACGAACTATTAGTTAACCTGGAAGAGGAAGGGTTCAAAGTGATTGCATACGCTGATGACGTTGCCATTGCCATTGTATCAGGGAAGCATCTCCAAATCTTTGTAGACTTAATGCAAACCGCTCTCAACAAGCTACTCAAATGGACAAACAAATGTGGACTAGGTGTAAACCCCCACAAAACCGAACTTGTCCTCTTCACTAGAAAATACAAAATTCCAAAGGTAAACCCTCCAACAATTAACGGTATTCCACTGAACTTCTCAGACCAAGCCAAATATTTAGGCCTGATCTTAGACAAAAAGTTAAGCTGGAAGCCTAATATACAAGAAAGAGTAAGAAAAGCCACTGTGGGACTTTTCTCTTGCAAAAAAGCAATTGGGAACAAATGGGGCTTATCCCCACACATTACCCATTGGCTATACACAGCGGTCGTGAGACGGATTATCACTTACGGGGTAGCAGTTTGGTGGACTGCTTTGGACAAAGCAACTTATCTGGACAAACTTAGCAAGGTACAACGATCAGCGTGCATGTGTATCAGCGGAGCACTCCGCTCGACACCTTCCGCTGCCTTGGACATGTTGCTTAACCTAACACCGCTCGATATATACAGCAAACAATAAGTGGCCGCGAGCACAGCCATTCGTCTCAAATCTATATCCTAATGGTCTAACAATACGTTCGGCCACACTAACATTTTGAATACATTCAAATCATTACCAATACACTCCGACTACACCACCGCACAGCTGGTTTTTGGCAAAAACTTCCAAATCACCATCCCACCAAGATCTACCTGGGATGACGATGAATTCTTGAATGATGAAGCAATTCATTTCTGTACGGATGGTTCAAAAACCGAAAATCGGGTGGGTGGCGGAGTGTATTCAGAAAGACTTAATCTAAATCTCTGCTTCCGTCTTCCTGATTATTGTAGCGTATTCCAAGCGGAAATCCTGGCTATCAATGAGGTACTATCTTGGCTCAAAGAAAACGTGATATCCACGTTGAATATTCGTATCTTCTCAGATAGTCAAGCAGCCCTCAAATCGCTCGGTTCAGCTGCCACAAACTCTGTAACTGCCCGAAACTGTCGTTCGTCTCTCTTAGAGATGGCAGAACAGTTCAACATTTACCTTTTCTGGGTGCCGGGACACAGAGACATTCCAGGTAACTCCATAGCCGACGAACTAGCCAGAAAAGGAACCTTAAGTCCAATATCTCTACTTGGACCAATATCTCTACTTGTCTAAGGACTGAACAGATCTGGCCAGTACTAGATCCGAAGCGTTCTAAGTTCTTGTTGTCTCTAAGCAGACTGCATATTAGCTCCAAAATAGGTGTCATCACTGGACACTGCATGATAGGTATACACGCCAGAAGACGCGGGGTCTTCTCTAACGATTTTTGCAGAAGTTGCATGGACGAGGAGGAAGAAGAAACCATCCAACACCTTCTTTGTTCATGCCCCGCTCTATCCCAACGACGCAAAATTCACTTAGGTGAATATTTCTTTGAAGATATAAGCGACTTCATTAAGACTGACATTCACAGTCTCCATCGGTTTATTAATAGCTCCAACTGGTTTAATTAAAGGAATTTCCTTACTTTTTATGTGGCATCACAATGGGCCTATTATTGGCCTATTTGTCTCAGTAGTTTTCCTGACAGCCACCTTAACCCAACCTAACCTAACCTTGCTAAATTTTATATGGAAAAAAAAATTTTTTTTAAAAAATGGCTCTAACGATTTTCAATTTTTTTTTTCTAAAAATGTATCATTGTAGAAGAAATCAGATTGCATACATTCATTAAAGTTTTAGTCATTTGAAAATCGAATTTTATACTTTTTTAATTGTTTTTACTTGCGATATGGGTACCATATATCAAGTTATGCATTCGTACAAAAATAAAATGCACGTCTGGGTCGCACGTACTTGCTCCTGAAGATAAAGTTTCTATTTATGCTAAGCCCTTTTAATTAAAAATTTGTAAATGCAGTTTTAGAAAAAAACAATTAAAAAAGCCCAAAATTCGAATTTCAAATGACTAAAACAGCTTCTTATATAGTTTTCGAAAAAATGATTTTTCAAAAAAAAAATCAAACTTTTTTTAAAATACAAAAAAATAATTTACGAATTTTTTTTTACTAAATATCTGTGGCCACAAACCATAACCGCTTAACTCGAGTTATGACAAAATGGAGTTATTGCCATAATCGTATTCAGGATAGCAAGATCTACATCCAATAATTTTTTTTTGGCAAAAAACCTAACAACCTAAGTAATTTTTTTTAAATTATCTTTTGCCAAAACAACCTAACTCATAACTTAAGTTATGATCTTTAAGTATCTAAAGTTAGTTTTGCCATACAAACCTATCTCTAGATAGGTTGATAATAAATTTTTAGTCTACCCATTTTAATATCAACTGTCGTTTTTTAATTTTTTCTTGAGTCAACTTAGGCTGTTTTTCCCCAAAAAAGAAAAAATATTTAATTTTCTTAAATTAAGTTAGGCTGTTATGGAAATTCGCAATTCTGTTTTTTGATAAGCTTTACTTGACTTAAGTTCTTTTGGCAAACCGAATTATGAATCTTTCAAAATCACAAATCCAGTTAGGCCGTTATTCCGTATTTGAATTTCAAAAACCAATAATCTAAGTTCACTTAGGTTTCTTTGCCTCAACCAATTTTCTAAAAAAATCAAAGAAATCCAATTCATAATTTGATTTACGTCGTCGTGACCAGTCATATCTGAAGTGAAGAGTTAGTGCAAGTGTGTTTTAAAAGTGAGAAGTTTTATTACAAAAGTGCATTTACAATGTCTAATAGAGCGTAACAAATGGTGCAATTAGCAAGGATACTTACATAACGTGCCAAGGCCAAAGGTAAGCTTGTAATAATTATAACTTTATACTCTATTTATTGTTGCCGTAAATCTCCGTTATTTTTACAAAACTTAAAATTAAAAAAAAAAAAAACATCTGTGATATGGCGATATACATAGAAATAATTTAATTTTATTCAGTTTCTTGTGATTTCATTTTAAATTTTCGGAAAATGAATACACGTATATTTTTGTTCCGAAATACGTAATAAGAAAGAAAATGAGCATTTATTCTTGAGATTATTCCGGAGTGAACAAAAAACACATTTTATAACTTTTTCTCTTCCCAAAGGATCAATTTTTTTTTTAAATTTGTGTCTTGGGATTTTTATATTTAAAAAAAAATAGCAGTTTTGTAAAGGTGACTAATTTTCTATGAAAATTGACTTTTTGGAATCAAAAATATTATATTGAATGAAACGGTGTTTCCAGATTCGTAGACAATTTTGCGGGTAATGGTTCATCAGAAGAATTTTAGAAAAAAAAATCTATTTTTAATCAAGTTTTAGGAAAACTGCCCATCCTGGCTTACTGGGTACAAATAGACCCCCTTCCATACGATTATGTACATTTTTTAAAACATACCTATGAATCATTAAACAAAGTTTGTTCTACAAATTTGTATGATAAATAAAATACGCTAAGAATAGTTTAAATTGTATCAATTATATTATATCTTCCGAAATTTAAGCCTACGTTTTTTGAATCCATGCGATGCACTATGATTTTCTCTTTTCAATTCTCTCAAAAAGTAAAATTCATACCATTTTGTAAGTTTCTTACAAATAAAAAAAAAAGATTTATTTGTTTGTTGGTTTTATTTCAATTTGTATAAAAGCGAAGACCAATAAAAAGCAAAACCAAAATTATTTTTAAGCGAAACTAAAGTTTATTTCACCAAAACCTTTCACGTAAAATGGCTTGTTATGAGCCGAACAGAATGCATCGCTCGTCGCTTAGCGACGTCGCTGACAGATAAAATTTGTATGGACATCGCCCATCAGCAACAGAATGACTTCACTCATCGATCAGCGATTCACCTAAGTTCAAATGTTTTTAACTTTTTCGTGTTACGAATCTGTTATCTGACATTATGTCAGCGACGACCGACGTCGCTCAGCGACAAGTAATGCTTTCTGTTCAGGAAGTCGACGGAAAAATTTCAAATGTATGCATGTAAAAAATATTTTCTTCAGTGCTTTGGCGAAACTGAGAGTTTTGTTAAATCAGTTATGAACAAAAAACTTGGCTGTCCATCGATTACATTCATAGAAATGAGAGAAAAACATACTCCTGACAATAAGTATGGCGCAGCTATAGAAGAAGAAATAACGAATCATATTTCAAAGTTTCCAGCGTATGAAAGCCACAATAGTCGAAGGGACAACAGCAAAAAATATTTACCAGCTAGCCTTAATATTGTACAATGCATCGCCTCTATAAATCAGAATCCTCAAATACTCACAAATTTTCAAAACTATGGGCCCTAAATTTAAGGCGCCCAAAGTAGCCACATGTTCTACTTGTGATACCTATGTTTCGAAGATCAAAGTTACCGAATCCGAGGATGAAAAACTTACATTAATTGGCGGCGGTATACAAAAAACTCCAAGCAAGTTGTATATACAAATTCCTTGGACACAGATGAGACTTTCAAAATTTTAAAAGTAGGAAAGAGACGAGTTTCTTTAAATGCCAAAGAAATTTTAACCGTCACAGAATTACCTCGCATTTCTCAAGAGAAAAAAAAAAGGATCTCATGGACTTAAAACAATTTATCAGTCCGGATGTCCATTCATTTTATGATAATCTCGTATAAAATACGGACGAGCGAAATACCCATCCCGATTTAACAGAGCTTGAAAACCAAGAAGATGTTTAAGCAGAAATTAATATTGGTCGCCAAAATATGATATAATGTTAATACCTACTCATGTACCTCAAAGAAAATACTTTAATATTAAAATGTTTCTAAAATATTCATATTACAACATTTTTTATAAGTTTCTTTTGTGTAATGATAATAATTTACCAATATTATTTTGTAACGAGAGGAAAACAAAATAGTATGGAAAAGAGCTTAACTCAATATAGGTAATCTTATATCATATTCTTACACAAAGATTAAGGACTTAAGTCAACAAAAAATATTTTAATAGTTCTTACTAAATATACCATAACAGCCTAACTCAACCTAAGACTTTTATTTTTGTCTTCCTAAATATGCCATAAAAGTCTAAATCGAGTTAGGCTTTTTAGTTTTGTATACTTCAATAAGTCATAACAACTTAAGTGTTGTTTTCTTAAAATACTCGTATATTATCTCACATTAAATAAATTTAGTTATAATATCTAAAAAAGGATCACATTTCCTTCATTTTTGCAATTCAAAATTTTGGAAATCCTCATTACATTTTTCTCAAAGACCATCAAGAACTTTAAACTGGTCTCCTGAAAAGTATGAAAAATCGACTTAAGTGGTTATGGCTTGTGGCCACTGACATTATTACGGCAACCTAAAAGCATTCATGTAAAAAAAAATGGTTGAAATTGATTGAGTCATGAAGGAGAAATTTAATTTAATTTAAAAAAAACGGTTCTATGGCAGGTACCGTTAACAACGTTTTTGTTGAAAAAAAATGGTTTCCATTTAAAGATAGACCTTATTTAAAAAACTGACCATGATTTTTTTAATCAAAATCGTAGGAACCGTTGTTGAGAAAAATGAGTTTTTCTAAAACCGGTATATGACAGGTACCATTATTTGGGGTCCAAAAAAAATTCAAAAAAACCTCTGGGGATATTCTCCAAAAAACGCCACATACCAAGTTTGAAGTAAATCGACCCATCCGTTTAAGCTGTGGTCTCTGATACATACAGACAGACAGACAGACAGACAGAATTGTCGGACCTACTTTTTTCTCATTCTCTATCATCGTAATGTCATGTTTGATTGTTATCTCAACTTTTTTTTTTATACGAATGCATAACTTGATATATGGTACCCATATCGCAAGTAAAAAGAGATAACAATAATGGGTCCTACAATTCTGTGTGTGTGTCTGTCTGTCTGGGTCGATTTAAGTTGCCGTAATAATATTAAGTAAAAAAAAATCGAAAATTATTTTTTTGGATTTTTAAAAAAAGTTTGAAAACTACTCAATATTTTTTTTTCAAAATTTTGTTTTTAGATGTTGATAAATAATATCTTAAAAATGGCGTACCAATTTTTTTTTATAAACGTCCTTGCAAAATTTTATATAGAGTAGAGCCGTTTTTAAAAAAACTATTTTCAATTTTTTTTTTCTAAAAATGTATCATTGTAGAAGAAATCAGATTGCATACTTCGTTTTGAGTTAACATTCATTAAAGAAGCTGTTTTAGTCATTTGAAAATCGAATTTTATGGTTTTTTCATTTTTTTAAACTGCATTTACAAATTTCTAATTAAAAAAGCTTAGCATATATAGTAAATTTATCTATAAGAGCAAGTACGTGCGACCCAGTCGTGCATTTTATTTAAATTATACCGATACGATAATTTTTTTTCTTTTAATAGCTTTTGCAGTTCTTTAGTGCCTAATTTATTTTATTCTTCCATTCAAATAAAATATGCTTGTCTAATAAAAAAAATGGTTCATGCAAAAGAATATAAATGACAAGTGCATAGAAAAAAAAATCTATAAAGCTTTTTAGATTAAATTTGATCTTAATAAAACATGCATAAATTTCACTCAAATAAGTCTTTTACTCAATTTTCTATGTATGAGTAATATATTAAAGTTCTTCATGTCATGCAATAAAAAAAATTAAACGATCTCACCCGCTACATGAAATATCCCCGAAACAAAAGAGCGGAATACTAAATATTAGTAAGAAATAAAAATCACTAAGCAGGGCAGGACAATGTTTGCTGGATCAGCTAGTAAATACTAAAGATTATATATAAATTAATTTATTTAACTTATAGTTAAAATAAAAAAAACTCATCGTTCCGATGCTCAAGTGTTTTTTTTTTGGATTACGGGATCGCTTGGGTCATAAACAATTATGTTTATGATTTCCAGAATGCATTATTGTTTGTGATGTTTTGTTCTTTGTTTCTATCGTTTGTCCAGTATTTTTTATGATAGGATCGAAGTGTTAACTTAAAAAAACATAATATGCATTAAACTACATCCCCAGTGGCGTATACAGAGTAAGTCATAGGGTCATGATGTAATGTTCTAAAAAATTTACATAAAGCGAATAAAAAATCATTAAAAATCAACGGCAATGAAAAACCAAATTCTAACTTTTTCGAAAGCTAGATATCTATTTTCAGTCAACTTTCAAATAAAGCTGCTTTCACCAACAGTTTTGAAAAAAATTAAATTCAAATTCAAAATTTTGAAAAAAAAATTCAAATCTTCCTTTTTAATCTGATTTTTTTCTAACTTCTGAATGCATTTGTTAATTTTTAGTCAAAATGTAAAAACTAGATATTATAATGTTTTTCAGATCAAAAAAAAATCCAAAAATAATAGTATTATTTTTAAAAATAAACGAACAAATATTTTTTCAAACTGATTTTTTTTTTCAAAATTTTAGAAAATGCACTATTTTTTTTAAATAAAAGACAAAAATGGTGGTCAGTTTTGTGAAATCAGACATAAATAATTCTCAGTTGTACATAAAACTTTGAAGAAAATCAAATTACCTACACAAATATTTTTTTTTTGTTTTCAAAACTAATATTATAATTTATGGGGGTTTTATGCTTAAAAATAACACACAAGAATCCGTAAAAAAATTCAGTTTTGTGTAGAACACTCTTTTTATCTTTGAATTTGTCTATGGAAATTAAATTAATTTGAGGAAGCTGTCAATTTTTTTTATAAAACAGGAAAACACCATATTATGAAAAAATGGTGAAACATATGCTAAAAAATTTGC
Organism: Meliscaeva auricollis; assembly: GCA_948107695.1. NCBI lineage: Eukaryota > Metazoa > Arthropoda > Insecta > Diptera > Syrphidae > Meliscaeva > Meliscaeva auricollis. Next base: position 50,133,350 of record OX403618.1, on the reverse strand, counting down.
TTAAACTAGATTGCAATATGAGCATAAAGATATGTATATATTCTGCATTCTCATATTGATTTCTTTCCTAAGAATATTGGTGACGTAAGTGAAGAGCAAGGTGAGCGTTTTCACCAAGATATTGGGGTTATAGGAAGCAGGGATGGGCAGGCATGATAGGAAGCAAACATGATGGCAGACTACTACAGTCAAACCCGCTTAAGAGAAACTGCAAAATGTCACAGTTCCTCGTTCACTTAAGCGGGGTTTTCACTTAAAAGGACCCCGCTTAAGTGAAAAAAGTTTTACTTAAGCTGAGTCCGGATAAGTGAAAAAAAAATTTCACTTAAGCGGATTTAAAAATTCCATTAAGTGAAGATTTAACGCTAGAGCAAGTCGTTTGTATGTAAATTAAAGTTTGTGACAAACAAAAATTGAAATGTCATTTTCGTGGTGAAGGTGGAAAATAAAGATGAAATGACAGCGTTCAGCAAATTTTTGGTCTGTTCGATTAATTTTTTTTATTTTCACTAAAGCGAGTTTTTTTCAATGAAATATATTAAATTTAACTGAAATATGTTTCAGCTGTCGTAAAAATTTGTTCTTCACACATTCTTTATTAGCGTAAAAATTTGCGATACCAAACTACTTACAATCTATACAAAAATCTTTGACTGTATGTGTTAGAAAAGCCCAGCTTTATAAGCGGAAAAGTTAGCGCAAGCAAATGCGATGCAAATCGAGAAAATTGTTTTGTGTGCGTAATTTTTGCTTTGCGTTCTCGAAACATCTGTTTCTAAAAAAATTGTATGTAGTTCATATTTTTTGGTGGCACGGATCTATCGAAGGGGCACTGGAAAGTTGCCTATATTCTAATTATCGTATCGTATTGGGTGGTTAAAAACACCCTATATAAGTAATAATAACAAGTGTTTGTTATTAATAATTATATTTTATTTCATAGTACTCTTTCAAGACTAACTTACGCTCTACCTTAAATTCTATTCCACCCTGCGAAATGTTTCTATCACATTTCCATACTTTCCGTCGCATGGATCGTAGCTGACAACGGTGGGAGCTGCTTCGTTGATAGAACTAGTTGTGTCAGCATAAGTTGATATTGACGATGACGATGATGATGACTTCGACGACGACGACGACGACAGCAGATACAAATGCTGTGGTTGGGCCCGCGACGACCTAGGCGATAGAGTTAACTTATATATTTAAGCTTCCTTCTAATTATCGTATCAAAATGAGACTTCATACATACGTCATACATATATAGAGTAACATGACAACACCATAATTTGGTGGTCATTGATATAAAAAAAAAAAGATTTGGTCGTTATTTTTTAAACTTTCCAGGATCACGTAGCTAAACCATTGCTCAAGACCAGGAATCGTCACTGGAAAATTCATATAAAACATAAAATTTCATTTTATCAACTAACAAAATATCGATGTGATAGAAAAAAACCAACAGTTAATTTTATTTAAACATACCCCGATATTCACAAAAATAACAAAATTGTTGATGGGGGAAAATAAAAGTTAAATTTCGCAGGAATGTGAATTGCTTTAAATGGTGTTCTAAAATTTTTCGGTTTAACCTACCAAGAAGTAAAGCTTAAAGCTGTATACGCCATTGCACATCCTAATGATAAATACCTACGGGTACTTTCATTGTAACGGGTGTGACACAGTTACCAAATTTTATGTTAATATGTTTACTATTTTCTTAATTAAATATTTAAAAGCTTAAACACCTAGTCGTTTGAAATTTCTTGAATCTATTCTTGTACATCGCAATTTCTTAGTATTAGCTGTAACGGGTGTGACGTTAGAAAATAGGCTCAAACTCGTTTGGATACTTAGGATAAAGATTGTAATTTTTTTTAAAGAGAAGTAGTGGATTTCGTATTTAGTAAGAAAGAAGTTTTTATTACGATTGCAGTAAACATTTTGTTTGAATGAAATTGATATAAGGATAGAATTTTACAACATCTCAAAAATGTAACGGGTGCTACATATTTATGTAAAGGGTGTGACATTGTAAGAAATATGTGTACAATATAGAAAAATTGAAAAAATAGACCGGATAAATTCAAACATCAAAGAGATAAGTACCTACTATTTATTACGAAATAATTAATTAATTTATGTCGCAAAATGAATATCAGAGTAATAGACTGATATTTTTTTTTACTTGCTATAAAGGTACTATAGGACAAGTTTAGGATTCGTAAAAAAAAATCGAATTCGAGATTATAGACATGCCATTACCATGATAGAGAATGCGAAAAAAGTGGGTCCCGCAATTCTTTCTGTTCGTCTGCCTGCCTGTGCGTCTGCGTGTTTGTCTGTCTGTCTGTCTGTCTGTCTGTTTACATCTCGAGCTACAGCCTAAACCCCTAAACCGATTTTCTTGAAATTTGGTGGTTGAAGTTCTTTGGTGATTCCCTAGAGGAGAAATTGAATTTTTTTTTTAAGGACCAAAACTAACGGTACCTGTCATACCTGTCCATTAAGGAAAAGTTAACTTTTTTCAAAAATGGCTCCAACGATTTTGATTAAAATTTTTGTGTCTGCTTTTGTTAGTAGGGTCATACTTTTGAAATGAATGTAATGTTTGTAAAAATTCTACTAACGGTTCCTCTCATAGAACCGTTTTCTTCATTTTCGACTTTCACATAAACGACTGAATCAATTTTGATGATTGCTTTTTTATGCTCCTTAACAATTTTTAAATTATTTGATATTAAAATTTACAAAAAAATAACTTTTAGATCTTTCAAATTTTTTTTTGAAAAATCAATTTTTCGATAACAGATTATTGCATTTTTTTTAAATTTTGGATTTAAATGTGCAGTAACATTATCTTTAAGATGGCATACCAATTTCGAACGATTTTCAATTTTTTTTTTTTCTAAAAATGTATCTTTCTTAACCCTCTACCGCATTGTACTTAACTGTACGATGGAGAACAATTAAGTTAAGTGTCCTGGTTTGACAATTTTTTTTCTTTAAATTTTAATTTCGAATCAAAAATGCTTTAGTTTTTATACCCTTGTTGCATACGAAGCCAAATATGGCTTGTAATCTTATTGCTTAAACAAATAATTTTTTTTTTGTTTTTTTTTAATATAAGATGTCTGAAAGAAGTTAATTTAAAGGTTTTTTTTTATTTTTTTACTCTTTAAGCAATAATTCACGCAGTAGAGGGTTAACTAAATTAAATTTTATACAGTTTTTGGAGGTCAAAATAATTTAAGAAGTTGTTTATGTCATTTTAGTAATAAATTTAATTTTTTTTATTTCTTATAAAATTATTTATTTTTGAAATCTTTATGTAAGAAGCTTTCACGCCCACAAAAACCTTGGACCCGTGCGACCCAGTCCTGCATTTTATTTTACTTGTGACACAAAAAATGCGAGTCCACCAGCAACACAGTCGAATCCAAAGTCTTTAAAATAAGGTTAGCTTTAAAGTTTTAATATTTTATTCAAAGATTCCTCTTTTTTTTAGTTTCAGCAGATAAATAGTTTTAATTTCCTTGAAGTTTTTAATATTCATAAGAAATCGTAGAATTCGATTGGAGAATTGGTTACAATAGTCGGAATTTTATTACTACCCATAAACTTTTTTCACCACCGCTTCTACGCGATACACTGCCCCTTTTCAATTAAAAGTGCGGAAAAACTTACAATTGACAAAAATTTTAAAATCTTTTAAAGCAATGCATACATTTAGTAATTTTGAATTGTGCAGCACATACACATGAAAACACATCCACAATGTGATCAATATTCAATTGTTAGAGAGCAGTTTTCAAAAATTACCACACAAAAGCCTGGCTATGGTTTATGGCTAAGGTAGTCACTTATAATTACATACGATTTGCAACTTAATACGTTTCTATGCTTCATCCAATCACAAGTCGTGAAAAAAAGAATGCTATGAATGACCCCAGTGATCACTTTGAATTTTGTCTTAATCTTAAAAGACACAACAGGAACGTTTTCGGAAAAGTTGATTTAAGATACCTACTACCTTATTGATCTCAGTCAAGTGTTTCTTTATGTAGGTATACATATAAAATGCTTGGGTTGTACCTACATATTTGTAAAACCAACTTGTTTAAATTGTCTTGAATTGAGCCTTCAAAATTTTAACCCAAGTAGGTGGTAAAATGAAGCACAAATTATATTCATAGGTACCCGATTTGTAACCGACGTGACATTTCATAAAACAAAATATAGAATAAAATATCTAATAATTTTCTCATGCTTAAAATTGTATATACATAGGTATATATAAAAAAAAGTTACAGTCAACTTCTTAATTTGCCTTAGTCTTAAATACATAAAGCAAATCAGAAAAACATATCTTATAAGGAAAAAACAAAAACAAATTAAACTGATATGGGATTATTAATGTATGGTGTATGGAGGAGAATTTTCAAGATGATTTTGTGAAAACGTTCGTAATTTCTTTTCTTACATTGATTATAAAATCCGTATTGGCATTCGGGTATAGGTATAAAGGCGTTATACCTGATCCTATGTACCTACCTATATGGTATATCATATCGTCCCGTTTCTGCGTGAACCTCGTAACTACATTTTTTTAAAAGATTTTGCTTCATTAGACATCGCTGGAAAATTATGAAAAACGAAGATGAAAAAGTATGAATGGTTAAATAACCTCAATTATTCAATTTCAAGAAAAACTAAAATTTATAAAAAAAAAAAAAAAACAAACAAAATTTGCTTTGTAGATACGTGGTTCACGCTAAACAAAAACAAATAAGACTACTCAGCATTTTTTTGTTTTTGTTTTGCGAATTAAATGAAACAATAAGTAGCACCTCAGTATTGAATAAAACACGGCTATTGTTTGGTGTTACATTAGGCAACCAAACACAGTTATAAAGGTACCTTCCTAGTTTCTGTTCCTACCTATACACTCATCATCCTCATCATCATCATTATATTAATGCGTAAACGCGAATTCTATTTCTCCCTTTTTAACTAACTTCCCGGCAACCGATTTAAATAATTTTGTTTTGTATTTGAAAACAATACCTAGGCAGCCTTCCTACTACGTCCTACAATTCAGGTTTTGTTTCATGATTCGGCGGTCGAATTTTGACCGCTCGTCGGTACTCAAGATATCCAGTAAAAATTATTTTAGAAATTACTGCAAGACCCTTATTATTATATTTTGACTTGAATATTTTATTAATAGATAAGCGGATTTAGATAGAAGGTACATATTTCAATATTATTAACAAAACAAATATTTGTTAGTAGATTTTTTACAATTTAAAATTTACATACATTACCACTTATGTATATGTTATACTGAAGGTACCTACTCTTATACCTACATCTTACAATTTCGGCATCCGTGTGCGTTATGCCTACTTAAAAAACGCAAACAAGGAAAATATTTTTGTGTGTGCATGTTTCAATGTTTCTTTAATTCAGTGGGTAGGTACCTATATGTCTATTAGTCTTATTTCTCAATGTCAGCAGTGAACACACTGCATTACCTACCATGATATTTCGTGTTCGTATTATTTTGTTCCAGTATCCACTCTTTCTGGAAGGAGAGAGGTTGTGGAGTTAAAGATACATCTTTTCCATACGGTGCATGGTATGCTCGTTGGAGAAAATTGAAGGAGAACCTTCACTTGAGATTGGCAAACCAAAATGGAACACTGGAACTTGAGTTTAATCAAACAGACCAACCAAATCGTTGCACATTGTAATTACCAATCGAAAACTGTGGCGGAAAGGCTCACACACATTTCCAGTTTTAGAAAGGCGGTACTAAAAATTTCTCAGTTGTATCACTGTGTTGGGATTTGTTGCCTTTAGGGAGTTTGCGTTGGCAGAACTGTGCCTTCAAAAGCACTTGTCTCTTTCGCACAATGTATGAAATGTAGAAAATTTTAACTCCAGGGAAATATAAGTCTACAAGTGGTGAGGTGATTGTCATTTTGTTGGTCTTATAAAATCCAACCATATATGAAAGGATGGAACATGGAAGACCGTAAGATCGATCTACCAACAACAACAAATAAAACTAACAATACAAGTGCAAGAAAAACATGCTGAGTTGTATTTGTTTGCCTCTTCGGTGAATCTTTACCGTTCTAATGCATGGAAGGAAATTGAATGGTGCGAGTGAGTCCATTTCAAAACCCATAATATATTCCCATTTTGATAGCACCATGAGTCTCTTTCACACAAGCGAAAACTAAATATAGGGTTGAATATTGATAACTGCCACCACACCTCAGCATAGCAGCGTCATCGACGTTCACAACTCTATTGCTTGTCTCTGCTTGCTTTGTCTTTTCATTGACTTGCTGTTTTAGCGTACGTACTATAGCATCGCATGTCTGCTGTTGGTCGGGATTGGGAAAACAGCAAAACTGCGACAGGATAGTGTGAACGGCCGTTGCCTTTAATCTTCCCATGTGATACGATGGTGGTTCAGTCGGTTGTGTTGTAACGCAGCAGCAGGGATTCAGTTGGGGTTTAACAGTCACTCGGGACGAACATTTTTTAGTGGCAGGTCTCGGCTTTCGGACACAGTGGTAGTGAGAGTGCGCTTCGAGACTAATATTACCCTTTTGCGTCTGTTTTTTTTTATTAACGCGTGCTGCGGTTCAGCTTAATAACGTTATTTCGAATTCTCTGTGGTGCCGATCGTTAAAGATAATTGTAGGCCTAAAATGTCAGAATATTTTAATTGATGATATACCTACCTGAGAATTTGTTTCCTTAAAAGTGACTTTGTGTGAATGTGTTTACCGATAAATCGGTTTTATTAAAAATCAAACTTTTAAGTCAGTTGTACGAATTTTAATATTTGAACTAAAAAGAAATTATACAAAGTTGAAAAATCTACCAACTTGCTGCTAACAAATTCTTTACTAGGAGAAAGAATTATTTCAAACTGCGCTCCGACGAACCGGTGCCGGGCTTTAGCTCGGCTTCACCATGGCCGACTCTGGAACTAGAATGGGGACGCAAGCTATACCCAACAACGGGACCAAGATCGACCAGTGGTTTGATGTTTGGTTTACCTCCTTCTGGAACCGACTTAAATCAGCCAAGAGGTCCGATGACATCACTCAAAGAGGAACCCCTAAGCGCTCGGGCGTGGATGCAGCCAGTAGATCAAACCAAGTAAGTCAAAATTCAAATTACCTAATTTCTATACTAATAAAAAAATTGTTGTAAGGCAAACCTAAAAAAACACTAACGAAAATCAATTTAATTTATTTAGGGCTGTTTGCTAATACGATACTTAAAATATTTATGTTGAACATAAGCGCTTATGAGCTACCTTGTCCTCTGCGTAAACTGCAACACAAGACTTTATGTTGAACATAAATGCTTATGTTTCGTATCAGCAACTGGCTCTTAATGAGCTTTTGGACAAGCTCTTAAAATTGTCTATTTTGTTTCCCATTGAAATCCATTCACAAGAATCAAAGAAAGATTCTCAAAAGATTTTCTATAGAAGCTGCGTATCTTTTATCTTGCAAGGTACCTAGGTAATAACTTCTCTGAAATTTTCGGGAGTGCGTTTCGCAAGTCACAATACACAATATAACGCGTGATGCGTAAGAATTCTCTTTACAACCTTTTCTCTTTTCTTTGAATTTTTTTTAAGCAGAAGGAAAAAGATTGAGATAAACAAAATTAAGAAATGCGCAAGGATATGTGGGAAGCTTTTTTAGTTTTATTTTGAACCATGTTCGGAAAAGAAACAAGTCAGTTTGTAGAAACGGTCGGGAGAATGGTGGGTTGTGTGCGTACAAATAAATCTTTGAGGTTCGTTGTATTTATAATTTTCATTTGGCTAGCGTTAGATTGTTGTATACCTAAGTATATAAATACGTTAATAAGGATGAATTAGTTTCGACACAGTGCCTATAGACATAAATAATAAAGTATTGTGAGAAAAGACTGAAACATTGTCATTAAAAAAAAAACTCATTCTTTTAACTATTTCATATATTATTCGGCTTCAATTTTTGCTCTATTGTGAATGAATTTAACCTTTTTTAAAAATAGATATTATAATATTACACGATAGTGAAGAGTTTCAATACGTCTTGTGAAAGTTTGACATTTTTTAAGTCGCTTTAGAAACCAATTTTTACCAAAATAAAGTTTTAAAGTGTATTCTTTGAAAAGTGATATAGGTACTAACAAAATTAAATATTTATATTTGTGTGTACCTTTTTATTTTTGTAACATTTAGAACATACCTATATAAATTACCCATTAAGATTTTAAAAATTAGAGGGGAATATGTCATTTTCGGTTTTAATGTTCAAGGAACAATACATTTTTGTGATGCCAAATGCTAATTTGAATTATTATTTGCTAAAATTTCGCGGAAAACGTTTTCATCATTCGAATTTTTTGATAAAATCTAAAAACCCAGGATTGTTACAATCACTCCTTACATAATAGATATTCATTAAGTTAGATGAAGGAAAAAGCAGCATAACTGCAAGTATTACAAGCTATACAAAACCCACTTTCATTAAGTTTAATCCAAATCGTTGGAGCGATTTTCAAGAAACATCAAATAACTCGAAACCGTTATATGGGAGGTATTCGTTCAAATGGAGATAAGTAAAAAAAGTAATCTGTATCAAATTTCAAGCAAATCCGTTAACCCGTTCAGGCTGTGGCTCTGTGTACACGAAATCACAATTTTCCCTCTAGAGCAAGTTTGAGTTTAATAAGCTCAACACAATAAAAGTTAAAGAGGCAAAAAAAATATTTTAGAACAAAACATCACTTTCCAATAATTTGAAGAAAAATATTTTTCATAACTTAACTGAAATCATCAGATGGCGATGTAAATTATTATAGACTCTCCATTTTTTTAAAGAATTAGAAAATTTAGCTATATTTTTGTTAAAAGAACTTGTTCTAAGAACTTATTTAGAACTTCCCTTGTTCCCCACAATTTCCACAAGCTTGTTGTTAAAATACCTAATATGAAAATAAAATATTTAATCACTGAACATTTTCGCTTACATATCGCTCATTTGCTTAAAAATTGTGATAATTCAAGAAACCCGATTTTGTAAAAAAACGTTTCTTATGTTTTTAAATTGGTTCAAAATCGTTGAAGTAACGAGATACTCTCGCTTCTAACGGGGAAGGTGGACAAGATTATTGCTTGGAATCTTTTTCACAATATAACCAAAGATGATATAACTAGTTATATCATCTTTGATATAACGGATGGTAAAAATGATAATTCTGCATCATTAACTAAACTCCCCTTTTCTGAGTTATGACAGTCTTTAATTCAATGAGCGATATGCTCTAGTTTTTCTTCTCTGAAATTGACGTATAAAATATTATGCATGTTTACCTTAGGTACATATTTATACAAAACGAAATTTGATTATTTAATGCTTTAACTTTTATTCTTTATGTTTACTTTTTTGATACATACCACTTGCATTCACGAACTTTTACAGATTAGTTAATTTTTGATGATAGGCACAGCTTTGCAGAAAGTAGAAATCAAAAACAATTAATAGTACTTGCATTATGTTATTTGGGCGAATTTGAAGATCTTTCTTAAAATTTTCGATATCACTATTTTCGATAAGTTTTAAATAATTTCATAAGATTCAACAAATTTAGCTTTAAAAAACATGTTTCAATTATAAAAATCTTTGAAATAATAAAATGCAATATTTTATCTTGACATTTGATAAAAAAATCAAAATATTTCTTATCAAATCTAGGGAAAGGATGCTTTTTTATCTAGGTAAAGGATGCGATATGAGCAAGCGAGGAGTCAAAGTTTTTACGCATATAATTTAATATTAAATGTGTAGAAATACTATATTACTTCAGCCTTTTCAATTCTTGTTCGAGTTTTTTATCAAATCATTAAAATTTCCTTGTATATAGAAGAAATCGTTTTTAACACCAATATTTAAAAAAGGCGATAAAACGGATATAACAAACTATACAACAACTATTTCAAAACAATCTTGTATTCCCAAGCTCTTCGAACAAGTGGTTTGTGAGAGTGTTGCATTTTTCAGTAAAAAATTGATTTGCGAGCAAAAGCATGGGTTCGTGAGAAAAAGTTCGACAGTTAGGAACTTGCGAGAAGGTAATTCTTGCACAAATGTTCATATGCTTTAAAAAAGGAAGTGAAGTTAACTGCATATACATAGTCTTTTCTAAGGCATTTGATCTAAAAGCTTTTGGTTTTCTTCTTTTTTTATTACATGAATAGAGTCATACCTTGAAAATAGATCCTACCAGGTAAAATTCAGAAACTGTCTTTCAGACCCAATCATTTCTCACTCGGGCATCCTCAACGAAACCATATTAGTCCGTTTTTATTCATTCTCGCTATAAATGATGTTACATCATGTTTACAATCAAGTGATTTACTTATATTTGCCGATGATCTGAACAATTATAAGGTAATTACATCCCACCAAGATCATATACTTCTACAGGCTAATATTGATAGATATTGTGTTTGGTGCGAATAAAATGGTCTTTCTCTGAGCCCAGCAAATGTCAGACAAACCTTTTCCAGAAAAAGAGTTGCGAATGCTTTTGATTATAACATCTCCCAGAAAAAAATTATGTAGGGTCTCCATTTTTAAGGGCTTGGGTGTCCACATTAGCTTAAAGTTAATATTCACTGAACACTTTAATTACATTGTAAATAAAGCTTGGGCAAAGGAATTAAACGATTTGTTACTCTTTCTTTGTACAATTACTACGTACGACCCCATATTGAGTATGCTTCACAAGTATGGTCTCCGTTTTATGATATTCACAAAAGACGTATTGAAGCAATTCAACACATCTTTGCTCTGAAGGATCTTCCTTGGACTGACCCATATAATCTTTCACCGTATGAACATCGGATCCAACTTCTTCAGTTGCAATCTTTATATCAAAGACGTGTGATAACGATTTATTTTTTCCATTAACTAATTATTGGCCATATTGATGCTCCAGTGTTATTGGCTTGTATCGAGATAAACTCTAGTGGTTTGTGAAGGATCTCACTACCTGCGAGGATTTGAACTTTAACGCATTGACTTTCATTGAACAAACAATGGCATAGACGCACAGAAGACATATCTAAGGAAATATATTAAGGTAATATATTGCACAGGTTGTCAAAATTTATATGACAGATAAAACAAGAAAAAATGGAGGATTCCGTGGTACCTTCTATTTAAATGGAATATGAAAACATACATATTAAATTTCCAATCTAATTTCTTTGAACAAACGTACAAACAAAAAACAGTGAGACGACACACAAAATTAAATAAATGCGATGGAACTATTTTGCCACAAAAAAAGAAAGAATATTTTTCATTATTTTAATTTTTTATTGAATCAAAACCATAGGAATCGCCATTTTCTTTCGATTTTGACAGATGCGCAGAACTGAACAAAAATGAAAACTCTAATGATATTACCTTTAATAAGTGTACTGTTGCATAGACGAGCCTCTAAGCCGGATGTTTAAAGTTTTTAATATAAACGATTCATCTGTTGACTTTTACTCAACTAAAATTTTATTAAAAACATTATTCCGGATCAGTGCTCCACTCTCTTGACTTTCTCATATTTATGTTGTTCTATGTATATTTTATGTTTATTGTTTACCTTGTGCATGTGTTAGCTTTTTATTATTTCATTGTACAAACCGCTAACAATTCATCTCGGAGAAGTGCTAGACTCTACCCAGCAAACATATTTCACTTTTTCTGAGTAAAACTGGAGAGTAAAACATTCGTGAAACCTTCATTTATGTTAATAGATTTTGAATATATATTCAAATATTCGATTTATATTCACTATTGTTCATAAATATGAAGTCGCACAAGTAAATCTTGTAAAAAAGTCTTGCTATGTAAACGGAAACTTGTGGCGACAAAATAAATAAATATAAATTGAAATCTTCATTTCGATAAAGATTTTGGCATGAACGGGCACATTCATAGATAAAATATTTATATTTGTTTTTAAAAATTAGTAACTTTTATAAAAAAAAAATAATGTCTTAAATCATTCAGACACACAATTTCCAACAAAAAATAGTTTAAGATTAAGAGGAGTCATGTCGAATGCTTCCCAGCAGGGCTACCTTTGCGCCTCTAAAGAGGCGTTTTTTCTCTTTTTTACACCCGATCCACTTTCCCTCCACTTTTTGAAAATTGTCCAAAAATCCCTCTTTTTGATATTTTTGCTCCTCTTTTTCCTCTTTTTTAAAATCATTTTCTTTTACAAACTTTTCTTTTTAATTTTTGTCCGCGCTGAATACATTCTTCAATAAAAAAATTCTCTAAGTACTGAAAGCATTCATTTTTGGAAAATGTTCAATCTGCTAGCGTTGAGCCTTAAGCCGTTAGAATATATAAGTTACACAGTAATGAGTAAGAGTGAAATAAACATATTATCGAGCGAGCTTTCATTGATACTTAAAAAAAAACATAAAGGTTACCGTAAATACCGAAATTTCCGGTAAAACATTTTATGTTTATTTCAAAATGTCGACATTTTTTGGTTGTTCAAGCTGTATGATGTATTTCGAGTGACTGTCGTGTTATTTTTATTATATTTTGACACTTTTTGATTGGGGCCTCTTTTTTTATTACAATCCTCTTTTTGGGCCTCTTTTTGAAAATTTACGAAGGTAGCCCTGCTTCCCAGGTTTTCTTAAGTTTCGTAAAGCTTACATTTAATTTATTTACCATACCAATATACAGGGGCGTACATACCGTTGGGGCTACTGGGGCTCTGCCCCGGGGCCTCCGATCGTCTAGAGGGCCCCACTGGAGATTATGCAGAGGAAAAGTCTGTCGCAATCAGAAACCACATAGAAAAATAAAAAAGATTTAAATTTGCTACCATCATGGGCAAATAACTAGAGTGAGTTGATGTTTAGGAGCCCCAAGCAAATAAAATAATTTTTTTTAGTTACGTAACTGTTATAGGTTAGGCAGACAATTTTCTATGACTTCTTCCATTTAGGGGCCCAAAAATATAATCTGTGTTTGTTAACGGCAAACAAATAATCCCACGTGTTTATGTATACTGTACAAAATACATGCTGAACCGATATTGTGTCAGTAGAGTGTAATTACCACATACTGGTAGACGATTTTGTATAAGCCCTTCCAATAAGAGGCCCCTAAAAAAAACAAAATAAATAAGGTGTTGCTTCGATGCCAAAAAGAATGATATTTTGTTAGTAGGTAACTACTATGTAGGTACTACATGACTGGCCGATGATTTTGTAAGCCCTTTTTCATTCAGGGGCCCCGAAAATTAAATTAAGTGTAGTTGCCAAACAAATATAATTTTGGGACCCAAAACAAATAATCTGTGGCAAATAGGCGAAACACCTTAAGACCTTTTTTATCGTTTTGAGTAGATTAAGTTTTAATATTAAAACTATCGCACAGAAGTTTTGAAAAAGTATAAATTTTTCGTTTTATTCGCATTGCATTAAATTGTTGTACTTTTTTCCAACGAAAAAATACACAGTCGGCTCCGCTTAACTTCACGTCACCGACCTGAATCAGTATGTAAGGCTTGTTTCATACGTATTCGGTTCAATTGAATACGAACAAACAACAGACCGAACCGAATGGAACCGGATACCCGTGAATTGAGCTCTGGTTATCGTTTTTCAAAATTCTTCCGTAGAAAAACAAAATTCGAGAAAATCGACCATGAATCGAATACGGACCGAACCAAATGAAATCGAAAACGTTTAAAACAAGAAGTATATTAAAAAGCCGATTCCGCTGCAAGCTGTAAATTATATATGTAAAGTTATACCGCTTTTCGATAGAATTTTTAATTTGCTATAATAACCAATTTAGTTTGTTTTTTTTTCTTAAAAGCAACGTTGTTTTTCGTTACCTTTGTATTTCTTTTATTTCGATATCTTAAATAAAGTTCACCTACTTAAAATTAAAAGTTTTCAGCACTAAGCAAAAAAAGAAACAAAAATCCAAAGGCAAAATAAAATAGGGAAATGGGCCCCCAAATTTAGTCTTGCCCCATCAGCTCAACGTACGCCTTGCCAATATAACTTCATTTAAATGAATCATATTTAACCCATTTACATGATTCAAAAAAGAATCACGAATTATTCAGTAAAATGAATATATCGTCGGTATGCTGCAAAAACAGCTCAAGTCACATTTTTGTGTTTCCGAGTTATTGAAGATTTAAAGTTTATCGCTGCTGGAAAAATCTTTAAGAATTAAGATATTAAAATCTAATAGTTAAACCATTTAAAAACAATATGAAATAAATGAATATAATAAAACGTTAAATTACGTAATCAACTTTTTTTATTATAAAAAATAGAATGAATCTTGGACATAAGCCTTTTTTTTGCACTACAAAATACTTTTCTATGGACTTGGGTTTTTTTTTATGAAAATGTTTTCTTTGTAATTTAAGGACTTCCGCTTTTTTTGCAGCAAAAATACAAAAAATATATGAAAAGGACTTGTTTTAAACAGACCAAGGTCAACTTGGGCCTTTTTCGCTCCACACATTTAATAGTTAATCATTTTATTTTAGTATTTGCTAACTGTAATCACTGAGAAAGCACATTTATTCGTGTTATTTAAAAAAAAACTAAAGTAAATGTCGAAAGGGGGAAATGGCACCTTGCAATCTCAGTAAAATGAATATATCGTCGGTATGCTACAAAAACAGCTCAAGTCACATTTTTGTGTTTCCGAGTTATTGAAGATTTAAAGTTTATCGCTGCTGGAAAAATCTTTAAGAATTTTTGCTTTGAAAATCGATATTAAAATCTAATAGTTAAACCATTTAAAAACAATATGAAATAAATGAATATAATAAAACGTTAAATTACGTAATCAACTTTTTTTATTATAAAAAATAGAATGAATCTTGGACATAAGCCTTTTTTTTGCACTACAAAATACTTTTCTATGGACTTGGGTTTTTTTTTATGAAAATGTTTTCTTTGTAATTTAAGGACTTCCGCTTTTTTTGCAGCAAAAATACAAAAAATATATGAAAAGGACTTGTTTTAAACAGACCAAGGTCAACTTGGGCCTTTTTCGCTCCACACATTTAATAGTTAATCATTTTATTTTAGTATTTGCTAACTGTAATCACTGAGAAAGCACATTTATTCGTGTTATTTGAAAAAAAACAAAAGTAAATGTCGAAAGGGGGAAATGGCACCTTGCAATCTCAGTATATACATATATCACCGGTGCCATTCCCCCCCCCCACGTAAAATGCAAAAACAAAGCTGCATGAAAGTCAAAGTACTTTCAATTCATTTAAAAACCTTTAAAGACTCCGTAAAGGACCAGACACCTTAAAAGACATTTTGGGATTGCGTGTTTTGCACAAGCGAACAAAAAGAAGACACAAAATTACAAGAAAAAGTAGATTGCCATATCACCCTCCCACAGATACCATATCACCCTGCATTTTTTTCACTAATTTTATTTTAGTGTTTTTTATTTTTCTAATAAAAATATGAAATTGACTGTGAATTCTAGTCATTTCTCAATTTTTTGTTTATAAATTAGTTTTTACATCAAGTTATTTTCATTTCAGATAAAAATCTTTTTTATTTTGAAAGTAATAACGAAAAACAAAAAGGGGTGCATTATCTCCTCACTATACCCTAAGTCCATTTCACAAAAAAGTGGACTTGAGCTCTTTTCGCAGCACACCGACGATATAAGCGTCTTGTTTACATTCACTGAAGTAAAGAATTCCCTATCATTAATGAATCATAAAAATGATTCGAATTCGAAGTAATGTTATCCCCGGAAATGGATTCAAAACAGTTCAGAAATAACTCATATATGAAGGATTTGTCCACTTATATGAATAGTAGGTAAATTAAATAATTCTGAACTGAAATGTTTGCTGGGTATATACCTGCGTTCCACTAACACTTTGATCTTATTAATTAAAAACTTATCCAATAAGGTTGTACTTACTTTATTTTATAAACCTTAACAAAAAATAAATTAAACTAAACGACTCACTTTGAGTACCTACATGGAAACGAAGTGATACCACTGTCAAGATAGGTATGGAAACTTCATCAGTGTATTCGATAGCGAAAAGTAGATTTCCATCAGCCATTACAATACATTTTTGCCATTTTAAGAGATAAAGTTAGTCCAGCTCTAGAAAGAGAAACATAAAAAGTTATTTTAAATCTATCTTCTAATAGCTCTTGAAAGTTCATTCTTTGGGTGCATTTACTTATGAAACAACTAATGTAAACAACCATCATGAATCTGTTTTTATTTGATATCAGAGATATAGAAACACCTTTGAACATTTTTTGTTCGTATACCTTATGAATGATTATGTTAAAAAATGTAACTGTTTATCTTGCAATAAAAAAAACGGCAACCAAAATTGGTAATTACAAAAATTGGTTTTACATTAATGCACTCAGAGTCTGTGGATGAAAGATATATAGGATAACTAAAATCTAAGTATATTACCTTGTATTTTGTATATCTTGGTCAGATTTCATCTTCCATTTGCCATAAAAAATCTGGAAGTTTGAGATATATCTGGCACTTGTGATTGAAAAACCATATACCTACATAATGTTTACCAATAACCAAAAAAAACGTCTTTTACTAATCTGCTCTACTGCTAGATCTACTACACTCGGTTTCATATAGACAGCTGAAGAAATTAATTATTGTTTTTTTTTTTTTTTTTGGTAAACAATCAAAAGGTCTGTTTGGTTGGGTATTCTCCAAAACAACGAATTTCTACTATTTTTAAGTCCAAGTCCTATCAAACCTGTGAAGAGAGCGTACTGAGAGAGAAAATCATTTCCCCTCTTTTGAAAATTACTGCCTACAAAGTTTCTAGCGGCTTAAATATGGAACAATTCTGTCAAAATCACTTGTAAAACAAAACAAAAAAAAAAACATTAGAAATGAAAAAAACAAAAATGAGAACATTTTTGAATGTCGGGAATTTTAAATCAATTAACAAAAAATTAAGATACAATAATAAAGTCTTTGGCTGTGGTCATCAGTAAAAATGCTAGCAAGAACGCGAAGTTCGCGTCTCTAAAATTTTGAGTAGATGGCGTTCTAAATTGTTAATATCACTTTATTAAATGAACATTTTTGTAGTGCTTCCCTACCATTAAACATTAATTTCTTACATCCATTCCCAACAAGCCCTCTTAATTCATTAACGCGTAAATTTACTTCCGAAATATTAATACAATAAAGTAAATCCACTTTTAATTTTCTAATTGATTTCAAAATGACATAAAACAACAAGAAAAATGCAAATATTTAATACACACAACAATTAACTTCTGTTAATAATAAAAGGGCTCAATAAGCGGATATGTACTTATGTAGGTATCAACTAACCGATACGGATACCTTTATTTGCGTGATGTTTTACCTCGCGTGTTCCAGACGTTTTGTCATTTGCTGAAGTGCAAAATATCCTTCATAAACCAAAATTATTTTTTTTTTAGCTTTTCAGTTACTTGATTTTTTTCAATGAATTAAAAATTTGTTCACGATGGTAGGCATCGTATACATATATGTACATACATACGCGGAGATCTTGATTATTATTTTAGCCAATTTAATTAAAGTTTGAGTTAAATGGGGCCAAAGTATTGGAGACAATCTAATAAATTAAAATGAAGGTACCTATTGACTGCACAATAAAAATGAATTGACCGTAGATAAAAACAATGAAATCATTAACATTATTGTACACCTTTTGTTTGCTGGTATCGAAAGGGTAATACCTATAACAGGCATGGAATTGTCTAGAATGGTTTGTTTTGAAATTGTAGATTTATGCTCTTTATCACAATGATTAATGGAAATGGCAATGCACACACACCTGGATACATATGTATAATAAGGGGTCATGGAGTAACGGGAAAAATATTTTGTCACAATAGCTTTTAGATTTATGTTTTGTCTATACACGTGTGAAGAAATTAGATGCTCAAACATTTTTTTCAATGAATAATAGTAAAAAAAAGATTTTTCAGTACAAGTTTTTTTTAACGTTTCTAACGGTATATATTAGGCAAATACATTTGTGTACAAAATTTCACAATTTTTTGTAGTGTGTGAGCAGAGATAACAGTAAAAAGTTTTTTTCTTACGCGGCGCTTAATTACTATTTACCCAACCCATTATTTTTAAATTAATATGTCCACATGCTATAAAAGCTTCACAAACTTGAAAAGAGTTTAATAGGAATGCAGCAAAATTGTGTGCTTTAGTCTTCGGAACTCGACCAGCCAAAAGTGGAGAACGGTACCGTTGGCTCACAAATGGATTCGAGAATGTTCGCTTATAAAATTTGTGATTTTTTTTTGTTTATTATCGGATTTTAAAGAATATTAATTTAGCTGAAATATCAGGTTACAACATGGTTTTTCATACAGTTACATATAAAGGATACAGTTATTTTACTAAACATTGCCACAGAGGTCATTAAGTGAAAATATGTTATTAATGAATGTGTTAAAATTACAAAATTTAATCGAAAAATTGATAATTTTTAATATATTTTTGGCTCAATTCCAAGATTTAGGTATCTGTTCTTTTAAACAATTTTTTTTTAAAGTTTATCGATTAAATTAAAAACAAAGACTGTAAATGATATATAACAGAAAAACGATCGAAAAAAATGCACTTTTTAGGCTCGTATGACCAATTGTACCATTCATAACATCTGCCTATGTCTATACTTAAATAATTTTTAAGTTCTATAAAACTACACCTAAAATGTCAATAATTAGTTTTTATATAGAATTTGTTTTACCTAGTAATAGATCAAGAGCAGGGAGCAGATTTCTTGTGCGAGAGGTAACCGATTTATATTAAAATTATAATCAAACCGTTAGTCTGCATGCATGTATTGGGGGCGTTTCCGAGAAAATGTGCAGTAACAGTGCTGTTATTTAAATAATTATGGCAACAAAAAAAAAAATGTTTCCACTACAATAGATCACCCTTCGCTGATACCAAAAAGTTTGGTTTATGAAAATTTATATGGAGCTACCTGTTAAAATATGCAGTTGAAATCAGTTGAGGTATGAGTTTTCGAGTGCATATTTCAACTAGAATGCAGAAATCAAACTCACTTGCACCAAACTATGTGATATCATTAAAAGAAGTTTTATTGTAGTGACAACAATTTTTTTTTGTAACATAATGATTGAAACTGCATTGTTGCTGCACATTTTTTTGGAAACGCCCCACATATATGCAGGCAGACTAACGGTTTCATCATAACTATGATCGGGTCTAATTATACTATTACCTCTCGCGCAAGAAATCTGCTCCCGGCTCTTAGACATTAAATAATATCAAAAATAGTATAAATTTAATTTCTCACATAAATTTGTTAAAAAATTCAAAATTTTCACGTAAACAAAATAGCCTTAAACTTTAATCAAACCTAACCGATTTTTAAAGTCCAGGTATGAATAGAAAGATTGAAGCCTCCGTAAAATACAAAAATAAAATCTTATACAATTATTTATTAAACTATGCCAATATAGGCTCCACAAGGAAAAATGATCAATTTTTACATTATCTACCGTAATTTTTACATTTTTGGATTTATTATTTTGATTTAAATAAATAACAGAGCCATTTGGAAGCATCACATAAATGTGTCAGAAACATTTAAAATTGTCCGAACGCAAAAATAAACCAAATTACAGGTCGAAAAAATGTCCTTCTATTTACAACTTTTCACTACATTTCTTAAATATTTTTACATATTCAAAAAAAAAAAATATAAAAAATAAATAATGATAGAAACTATAACTTCTGGCGCGCTACTTAAGTTTTTTGAATGAGAAAAAAAGTTTTTCAAAAAGATTTGAAGCTTTATTATGACCTATTGATTTCTATGATAATATCAAACTGAACTAATTAATTTTATTTTGTTAAGTTGAAGCTATTTCATCGCAACCACAATCGAGTGCATTTGTCAATGTCAGCAAAATATTGTTTCTTAGAATCTGATTAAGACCAGACGATTGGCAAATGAACTCGATTATTTTTTGTCATCACTTTTTTTGCATTATCACTACAGTTGTGGTAATTTTCTGAGAGGTTGCTGAGATTGACATAACCCGCGTCCATGAGTACATACACCTTTTTACTTGCGATATAGGTACTATAGGCAATTTTAGGATTCGTAAAATCAAACTCTAGATAGCAATCAGACATGCCATTACGATGATAGAGAATGCGAAAAAAAGTGGTTCCAACAACGTCCCATAGAAGGTTTTTTTCATTTTTGACTTTCTTTTAAACGACTCAAGCAATTTTCAAAAGCAATTTGAAAACTTAAAGAATTTAATTTTTGGATTTTTAAAAAATCTTTCAAATTGTTTTTTTGAAAAATTATTCGAAAACGAGTCACCAATTTTTTTTTTTAAACTTAGCCCCTTAGTTTCAGGCAAAAAGTTATGGAAAAACCTTCGAGAAATCGGTATTGGGAAAAAATCTACGAGATTACCTGATGACATTGATTGTGATGCTCTCAACAAAAAGTTCACCTCCAACCCATTGTCCTTATACGTGGACACACTTATTGATTCTTCTACTCAAGAGAAACCAATCGGTATAAACAGCTCACTTAACTTTGTACGATTACGAGAGGAAGACATTGTTGAGGCTTTAATATCAATTAAATCGAATGAAACTGGTCTCGATCTAATGGAACCAAAGTTCATAAAATTGTTGCTACCTTTGTGATGCTTTTTATCAAAGGCTGAGGTAAACTCGCCGGTTTCCAGGATCCTTCCCAAAGAAGCAACAAACTTGGGCTTGAAGGACAAAGTCTCCGATAAATGTAAACACTTGTTGGTTTCAAAGTTTTGATTTTCAATTTCAGCTTTTATTCAATTTTCTTAGTTTTTATAATTTTTACACTTTTCGACAATGTTTCGGTTTAAAAAGAATAATAAAGTATTTCATATACTTGTCCAAAGAGCTCCTTGAAGAGGAACCCCGAGGAACGGCCTTTGGGGATCGTTACGGAAACCCTTAATGTCTCTGACAAAATTTAGAGAAGAACCTTTCTGAACTCACCTTAAGTGTCCTCGGCACACAAACCAGAGGAAGAACCTTGCGGAACTCAGAGATGTCCAATGAGACCTCGAAGAGGAACTCAAAGGAAAGTTCTTTGGGAATCTGGGCGAAACCCTGAATGTCTCTGACAAAATCCAGAGAAGAACCTTTCGGAACTCACCTTAAGTGTCCTCGGCACACAAACCAGAGGAAGAACCTTGCGGAACTCACAGATGTCCAATGAGACCTCGAAGAGGAACTCAAAGGAAAGTTCTTTGGGAATCTGGGCGAAACCCTGAATGTCTCTGACAAAATCCAGAGAAGAACCTTTCGGAACTCACCTTAAGTGTCCTCGGCACACAAACCAGAGGAAGAACCTTGCGGAACTCAGAGATGTCCAATGAGACCTCGAAGAGGAACTCAAAGGAAAGTTCTTTGGGAATCTGGGCGAAACCCTGAATGTCTCTGACAAAATCCAGAGAAGAACCTTTCGGAACTCACCTTAAGTGTCCTCGGCACACAAACCAGAGGAAGAACCTTGCGGAACTCACAGATGTCCAATAAGACCTCGAAGAGGAACTCAAAGGAAAGTTCTTTGGGAATCTGGGCGAAACCCTGAATGTCTCTGACGAAATCCAGAGAAGAACCTTTCGGAACTCACCTTATATGTCCAAAGAGCACCTCGGAAGGCAGTCTGAGGAAAGTTCTTTGGGAATCTGAAAGAAACCCTGAATGTCTCTGGAAAACCAAAGAAGAACCTTGCGGAACTCACACTTGTGCCCAAAGATCACCTCGAAAGGCAGTCTAAGGAAAGTTCTTTGGGAATCTGAAAGAAACCCTGAATGTCTCTGGAAAACCAAAGAAGAACCTTGCGGAACTCACACTTGTGTCCAAAGATCACCTCGGAAGGCAGTCTAAGGAAAGTTTTTTGGGAATCTGAATGAAAAACCCTGAATGTCTCTGGAGAACCAAAGAAGAACCTTGCGGAACTCACATTTGTGTCCAAAGATCACCTCGGAAGGCAGTCTAAGGAAAGTTCTTTGGGAATCTGAAAGAAACCCTGAATGTCTCTGGAGAACCAAAGAAGAACCTTGCGGAACTCATACTTGTGTCCAAAGATCACCTCGGAAGGCAGTCTAAGGAAAGGTCTTTGGGAATCTGAAAGAAACCCTGAATGTTAGTTATATGAAATATAAGGCTTACAATACCTAATAATACGGTCTACTATATATTTTCTACTTTAAATATAAACTACGACTATCATTTCAAAAAAAGTTCAGAATAGCTACTTTTCTAGAGCGGACTCTTAAAGCTTGCTTTGTTCTGGGCCAATGATTGTCGGTACTCGAGATTGGTACGTTCACTATGACGGAATCAAAAGACAATTTTATCAAACTTTTTGCCTCCTCTTATGAATTTGTGAGACAACATTGCATGTGAACTGAATCGAACAAATGTTAAAGTTACAAATCAAATACGCCAGTCAAGAGATCATGTGTATCTGGCATGACGTAATCTGTTGTGTGTGTTGTTTGTTTTTCTTTTTCCCTTTCTGTTTTGATGTTGTTCGTTCTGCACGCTATGTTACCATCTAGTCGCAGTCGTATGCGGCTGCGGATAATTAAATTTTTATTTTTTTTATAGGAAATAATAAGGAAGTGTGACGCTCCGTCACACCTTATATATTGCGCTCTATAACTCATATATTTAACAGAATACTAACCACATCCGAGTGTCCTTTAGAGTGGAAGACGGCTAAAATTATACCTGTTCCTAAAAAGGTAACAGGTCTTGCTACGGAATTCCGGCCCATCGCCAATCTCCCCTTTCTTGCAAAGGTTTTTGAAAAAAACATTCTGAAGCGAATGCAAAAATATCTATCGTTCAACAACCTGTTAACTTCCTGTCAATCTGGTTTTCGAGCACAGCGCAGCTGTAAATCAGCTCTACTTTTTGTAACCGAGGATATAAGAAGCGCGATAGACAGTGACTACATTACGCTTCTTACGCTCTTAGACTTTTCAAAGGCTTTTGATACTGTTAACCATTCAATTCTATGTAAAAATCTGCGAAATTGCTTTGGATTTTTTTTTAGAGTCCTGTAAGTTAATTCTTTCGCACCTTGTGGAAGGCATCAATGTTTGGTGGCAAATGGATATGCGTCTTCCATCCTCAATGTTTTAACTGGAGTGCCACAGGGATCTATCCTTGGACCAATCCTCTTCTCACTTTACATAAATGAGCTACCACTGGCAGTTAAACATTGTAAGGTTCATCTTTACGCTGATGATGTGCAGCTCTGGATTAGTCGACCCTTCCGGACGAAGAATAATTCCGTATCATTAATGAATGAGGACATTTTGTGCATTTCACGATGGTCTAAGGAAAACCATCTTTACTTAAACCCTATTAAATCGGCAGCACTTCCAATATATCGCAAAAACTTTGATCTAGCTCTCTTAAACCCATTGAAGCTTGATGACTAACATATTAACTACGTCAGCAGTGCTAGAAACCTAGGAATAATTTTCAATCGTTCCCTTACATGGCAAGACCACCTAAATAGTGCATTTGCAAAGTTATATGGTGGTCTTTGTGCTCTTCGGGTCACTCAGAATTTTGTTCCTACAAAAACCAAACTACTCCTTGCCAAAACGCTCTTATTGCCTATTGTGTTATATGGATGCGAAATTTTCTGAAACTTGGACTCATCCACTAGCTGTCTATAATCTACGATGCTATGATCACGTATCTTGCTTTGCGGTTCGAATCTCCAGTTAAGTAGATTGTCTAGACAATCTACTTAACTTTCGCTCACTTAGCTATCTACATGAAATCATTCAAACAAAACAACCTGACTATCTTCACGGTAAGCTGAGTTTCCCTCATTCCACAAGGTCTTTTGCTCTAATTTTACCACGATACAATTTTCTTACTACAGAACGTCAATTTTTTGTCTATGTTATACGTCTTTGGAACTCCCTTCCTGTTGTTATGAAAAGAATTAGAAGCACAACAAGATTTAAATTACTACTTTTTAATTATTTGGCAAATAATTGATAACTTTAATTTATTTAGTCGTTTTTATCTCTTATTATAGTTTCATTTTCTCCTCTTTTATATAAACTCGTGTAAATAGATTGTTAAAGATACATTATGTAGTTTGAATTAACTTCTTAAATTAATTTAAAGGCTTTCAACACTTCATAAGACTTATGTCCTACCTTGTAAGCGATTTTGAAATAAATAAATACTAAATCTAAAAACAAGTTCAGTATACTTTAGCACTTATAATTATATAATTTATTATGTAGTTGTAACCAAGAATTAATGCTTTAGGTTAACGTTGAAAACTAAGCGTTTTTTTTTAAATTTTTTAATTTAGAGGGAATTCAGATATTCGAGCCCCCCCCCCCCCCAAATTTTTTTCTGGATACGCCACTGATTCCATAGTGAAAGGATGGCTTGTGTGTTAAAAATAGTCTCCCAAAAAGAATGAAAACAAAATCCAGCATAATGCGTTTAAAATTTTTATTTTAAATTCACTGTTTATTGTATAGGTGTCATGTACTTGTGCATGCTTATCTCATTAGAATAAATAATATTTGATTTTGTATAGCTTTAGTCTATAAAATTTGGTGGTTCGTACAGTTATCACTCACTTAGACTCTTCAGTGGACTTAGATAATTAGTGAGACACATTGACTTTTTTCCTTAATATATCTTACCTACTATATTAAACCAATAATTAAAATAGTACCTACAATTAAGTAATGCTAAGTCTTCTACTTGGCTGATTCATTTCAGTAGTAAGTGTACAAGTACATACATATAGATAGAATTTGAATTATAAAACCTTCATTAAAAATCAGAGCGATTTTTATGTTGAACTTTTTCAGTAATTTATCAAACAAATGTTTTCGTTTGTGATAAACACCAAGTACACCCAAACAAAACAGAACTATATTCATATGTGTAACATTATTATACATACTCTTATAGGTATTATATGCATACTCAATTCTAGCTACCCCAATTCCACAGGAAAACATTATCGTTTTTTTTGGCGTTTAACCATTATTCTTTCCGTGATGCTTGTTAAATTTGATAAAAGCCGATTGTTATTACATGCATGCAAACCAACTGTATTGGTTTCACCAGCCGCATGACGGCATTGAAGTCAATTGCTGGAAATCCACACCCATACCGATCAGAGCCCCTTTTGATATCACCCCAATTAAATGATTCTGGATGGCAAAGAAAGGTGATAGTCTGTTGTTGGTGCCTGTGCACTGTGCTGTGCATGAGCCAATCATTCTCCTTTTAACTTTTTTTTTAATTTTGTAACTCTTTTGAGAACACAGTCAACAGCAAGTTATGGTTATTGTTAGTGTACACTCTTTTTATATTCGCAAGAATATAAGAGGATCATACACTGATACCAGGAAGACTTCGAAAATTGTGGAAAAAAAAACATTTTTCTCAGCAGTTGTCTATTTTGTTTTTTTTATAAAATTGTAGGGTCCAGAGGAAAAAACAGCATAAGTCCACTCAGACCAATTCCAAGAAAATGAATGTTATAACGCATAAATGTAATAAAATGTACGACTGGGTCACACGTACTTGCTCATAGGGTCAGAGTTGCTATGAATGCTAGAGCTTCATAGGTATATAAAAGTTCTTACAAATAAATACTTTCAAGGGATATTAAAAAAAAACATAAAACTTGTTACTATCATGACTTAAACAACTTCTTAAAGTTTTTGGCCTCCAAACTAAGTATGCATAATATAAAGTAATTGTAAAAAAATCGTGCGGTTTTTTACAATTTCTTTATATTATTTAAAAAAAAAATTGTATAAAGTAATTGTAATTGCAATCATTTGAAAGTTTGTCATGATTGCTTGACAAAATTAGTTGAAAATTCACGATCGTCAATTTTATGTCCATTTTGTAGGGCAATCGTAGAAAATTCTGTTAAATTTCTCCTGTAAATATTAATTATTAACTTATGTCTTTTTTTCAAAATGTAGATATTTTAAAATTAAACTTGATTTTTATTTTAATTGCAGTTTTTTCAACTATTTTTTAAACTCTCAAATTGTTAAACTATGTTCCTAAAAATAAATTGTTAATTTAAAGTTTTAAACAAATTCCTTACCTATTATTTATTTATCAAAAAATTCTTAAAAAATAAGTGAGAAATAACTTCACCAAATTTTAAGTTAAATTATTTCCCACTCGAAGTGGGAAATAACTTCACTCAAGAAAAGTGAAATTATTTCACACTAGTGGTGAAGTTTTTGCCCATGTGAAGGTATTTCGCAGTGAAATTATTTCTCTGCACCTTATATTAATACTTAAACACGATTTCTATTTCCTTCTTTTTAACTTATTTACCGGCAACCGATTTTAATAATTTTGGTCTTATTTGAACAGTACAGGTAGCCTTCCTCCTTCAATTCAGTTTTTTTATCATGATTCTGTGGTAAAATTTTACCGCTCGGCGGTACTAGTATTATTTAATGAGTACAATCCTCATCATGCTTTCTTAAAAACAGAGACAGGTAATGATTTAAACCAAATTAGGAAGTGTTCACAAATTTAGAGTAAAATATTTACTACATGCGCAAATAGTTTTTTGACGTAAATATGATCGCAATGATCGCATGTAAACAAAGCAACCATGCATTTACGAAAACACCCATCATACAGTAGAAATTCATAATAAACCGAAGAACATACATACAAATAAAATGCATCAATAGGTCGCACGTACTCTCTCTTAGGATGCTTTATCTGCTGATGCTTAATCTTATATAAAGTTTTTAAGAGTAAACAATCTTATGAGATATTAAAAAAATATTTAAAATGACTTAAACAATGATCTTAATTGCTTTGAGCTCCAAATTGAAAAGTTATTAGGTCCGGTATTCACAAACCTCTTCACAGAACTGATTATGGCAGAAATAAACCAGTTTTGAGAATGTTAAGAAAAATTAATGAAAACTCTGATGTTTTTGTAATGTAATCATAGCAAGATCACAGAAAGAAAACTTCTATACAATTATTTTGTATAAAAAAAATACCCATAAATAAAAAACAAATGAAAATTAAAGAGAAGAAAAACTGAGTGAAAAACGGTCTTTTCTTATTTTTTGATATACATAGGCAGAATGGGTGCCATTTGAATACTGAATAATAAAGAAAAAGTTTTAGAGGGTTCACAAGTCACTTGAAAATTATTTAAAGGTCTTTTACGTTAATATGGAGTTTTTTTCTTAAATTAGGTAGGTACAGCTGATTCTTTATTTTTTTTTATCACTAAACATAATAGATTTATATTATCAAAATATGGATCCATGACCTAAATTTCTTTCAAAACTGAGGTCCATCTTAAATAGGAAAGAAACGTTTTTACCAATTTTACTCGAATTTCGCTACTGCAGATTCTCCCAAAAGTTATAGAATCAGTATTTAGACACTAGTTTGTTTGGAAACATTAGGTACCGGTTTTCGATTTACTGCATTTATTTGAAATCTCGCAAGAAACCCTTCTTTTATTCAGTACTTTGCACCGTTCGTCCTTTATTGATTTTTGTTTTTCACAAATTTTCCACTTAAACAATAATAATTGCTCAAAAAAAGTTTAAAAATTGTGGAAAACAAAAATCAATTATGGACGGACCTATCTTAATATAAACAATTGAAGGTACCAATAGCTCTTATGTAAGAAGGTAAAATAAAGAGAAGGGGATGCGTACACCTCTCCCATCCACATCGTCTGATAAATCCTGATCATCATCATCATTATATTATCATATGAATTTTATATTTTCATATCATACATACATAATATGTTCCTACAAAGGTACATAATGGGGCTTATTCAAAAATTATTTTTAATCTTGGGATAAATTGGGGTTTATCCAATGTTATTTAAATACGATAAACCAAAGTTTTTCTAAGCTAAAATAAATAATATTTACATTGTAGGTATGCACTAGTTTCAACAGGATTTTTATTCATAAAGAATGTTTGTGAGGTTTTTTTGTATTTAGGTGAAATCAATTTTTGAAGTGTTTAAATGTATTGTTTAATATGCATTTATTTTTATAATATGCTAGATAAGTCAAAATATGCATTTACCTATACCAAAATATGCAATAATATGCGCTAAAAATTAAATGCCATGTCCGAAAAATTATCTGATTTATTTGTGTAGGTATGTTAAATCCAAGATTCAGTTACATTTAGTTGTACTTTTTCATATAAAGAGTTTTCCAATAAGAGTTGTTATTTTGATATTTAAAGAAAAATGGCATTTTTGGAGATAAATGATCGGATGTTTATTTCATTATAAAGAGGAAGGTATGCCGTTAATAATGGAACACAACATCAGCCAAATGGCCGCCAAGACCACGCTTACAGGACCATATCCTTTTCATGAAATTTTCCATAACCAAATCGCAAAGTGGCTGCCCTATGTCCTCGATAGCCTCACGAATTTCATCTTTGAGGTCTTGAATCGATGCTGGGCTGTTGGCGTAGACCTTATCTTTCACGTGGCCCCAAAGGAAGAAGTCGCAAGGTGTTAAATCACAAGATCTCGGTGGCCAATTGTGATCACCTCTTCGAGAGATAACACGGTCCGGAAACTTTTCCCGTAAAAGATCGATGGTTTCATTGCTTGTGTGGCACGTAGCGCCGTCTTGTTGAAAGTAAACGTTGTCCAGATCAATACCATCCAATTCAGGCCATAAAAAATCATTACTCATCTCTCGATAGCGCAATCCATTGACCGTAACTGTTGCTCCAGCCTCATTTTCGAAAAAGTAAGGTCCAATGACCCCGCGGGACCATAAACCGCAATATTCTCAGTTGTTCTTGAGCGACGTGCACGGGTTTTATTCTTCACATCACTAACTTGTCCCAACAGCTCGAATTTGTCCACCAATTTCTGTATTGCGGTCCGACAAGGTGCTTCACGACGACCCAAAAATGTTTTAGTTTTACGAACCGTCTCTGCCAAATTTTCACCATTTTTATAGTGAATTTTAATAATTTCAATGCGTTGTTGAAGCATGTATCGTTCCATTTTTATTAATAGCGTAGTTTCTACTTGTCAAATGTCAAAAAATGACAGCTTCAAAAGTGACAGCTACCGAAATAGCCGGCTATTCAAAATAACACCTCTTATTGGAAAACCCTTTACATAGGTACCTATACACTTATCAGACTAATCTTTAATCTTTGTTTTCTTAGCCTTGGAATCGGTCGCGCGCACTTCGAGAAACAACCACCCAGTAATCTGCGCAAATCAAACTTTTTCCATTTTGTGATTGCCCTTTACGATCGAGCCGGGCAACCAATTGAAATTGAAAGAACGGCCTTCATCGGTTTTATTGAAAAGGATTCCGAATCTGATACGACGAAAACAAATAACGGCATCCAATACCGCCTCCAACTTCTTTACGCAAATGGTAAATTCCTTTCAGAAATATTTATTTTTTTCGATTAAAATAAAAATGTAACCTTTCTTTTCTAGGTGCACGGCAGGAGCAGGATATCTTTGTTCGACTCATCGATTCAGTTACGAAGCAGGTAAGAATTAAGACATTTTAAAGAAACCAATAATTTGTTTTGAAAGAAAAATGAGAAAATGGGTGTGATTATGCCC
The DNA here is from genome assembly GCA_948107695.1 of Meliscaeva auricollis. Lineage (NCBI taxonomy): Eukaryota > Metazoa > Arthropoda > Insecta > Diptera > Syrphidae > Meliscaeva > Meliscaeva auricollis. Next base: position 50,103,512 of record OX403618.1, on the reverse strand, counting down.
GCAATGCAATCATTTTGTAACAAGAACATAAGTCCCATTGAAAATCGATTGTCACACTTAATTAACTACAGAGAGTTATTGGCCTTGGTTTTATTCGAAAATAAAGTTGTCTGATAATCTGGCATAAAACTACATAGAAAACAGACGGTCAGTCAAAGGGGGTGTCAAATAAAATGTAAAAGTGTTTTTTTTTTCAATCTCCCTTTTTATTGTTCTTGTAGTGAGCGGTTGTAGTACCAGTAGCTAAAGTACACAAAAACACCATATGTTCCTTTATAAAGACATTTCATGGATAATTAATTTCACCGTTGCTTATTATTTTCTTTTAATTTTGTTTCAAAGAGGTTAGTTAGTATAAGACATTGCACGAAACAGGGTAAGCTAAGTATTCTTTTTTTTCAATATGTATTAGTTATAAAAAGTCTTATTTCGGCAAAATATCACGACGGCTTCTATTTGATTGCAGACAGAATACATAGGTCAGAATGCTTGTTGGGATTTCACTTCAAAGTCTTGCAAGCTAAGAAATTTATTGTAAATGAAAACAAGTAAGTATTTATTAAATCCAGTAAGCAACAAAACAAAAATTAAGTATAGATACTTCCATTACTATCAAAAGTTATTTAGGTTGATTGTTGATGAACTGCAAAAACATAAAAATTTCCTGCGGAAATAAGTATACAAACAGTGAACATTAAAAGCATTTAAACATTGAAATTTTGGGTTTTATCTTTTGAACTGTAACTTTGTTCTTTCAGAAACCTTAATTATTGTGAATTACCAGGAAAATTCAGTTGGGCGTAGAATTTATCAAGTTTTGTAGAACTTTGATCTCGATCCATGCCAGGGTGAATTGTATTTTTATTTCTTTTACATTCCTATAATGCTTTCCATTTGAATAAAGCTTCTTGGCGATGATGAGCAATTTGCTCCACTGACTTTAAACACTTCGGATTCGGAGACCGTCCTCGGCAAGTGAATAGCGGCATTATCTTGGTTAAAAATAAAGTTTTCGCCCGCAGGAATATCTTCGAATTCATTTTGGGCATATTAAAGCATTTCCCTGTATTTTCCACCAATCATTCTGACTGTACCCACAACCAAACCCGTCACACTTTCACTCGCGGAGTGCCGACTGATTTTAAAATACTTTTTTTTTATGTTTGTTATCTCAGAACTTTTGACTAGGTGGATCGATCTCTTTTTATTACTTCAAATAACGCATTTAACGTCGTCTATGCCATGTCATCTCTGCAAACTTAAGTCGGGCTCTTTAGGTGTCTTTTTTGTACTCCCGGGCTTAGGTGGACGAAAAAAACGCTTTGGGGCTTAACGAAAACACTTGACAGCACTATCATTACGAAGATGGAGATTGGAGAAGTCTAAAAAAGTGGTTTTCGTCATGCCGTCCGCATGACAGACGTCGTGTCGGTCTGTGCCTGTGATCGGCTGGCTGTGATTCCATCTGTACGCACATGATTTTAACGTAATTTTGAAAGTTACTACTTTTTTTTGTTTTTTAATATCTCCTCTAGAACCAATATCTCTCATAGAACGGTTTTGAGCTATTCAATTTTTCTCAAAAACGGCTCTAGCAATTTTGTTTAAATTTGTGTGGGGTAAGTCGGTGTAATGCCACACTTAACAATCAACACTCAGTATCATCAAGAAGAAGAAAAAATTAGTAATTTTATTGTGAAACACTGATGTAGTGTTATTATATTTATTGAATAACGAAAAGCAACTTAGCTTTTGTCCTCCGAATCATTAAACATTCGTTTTCTTAAAAGGTTCAAAAAGTGGGTAAAAACCTACAGGTGTGGGGAATATGCGTGTGATGGGGTTAAATACCAGTGATATTTGCTATGGTTATCAATGAAAAAACTAAAAACCAATGGAGGTAGTATGCCACTTAATTTGGTAAGATGCCAATTGGTGTGAAAAGACGTTGGCATTTATTTAGCAACATACACGTGGAAAGAGAGGGGCCAAAACGTCACAAAGTATAAAAATGTGTAGGAAAAAAAACTAATGGAACATATTACGTGCAGAAACCAAAAAAAAAACTAATACGGTACTTCTCTTTTGGAAAAAAAATAATATCTACATTAATAAAAAAAAAATTGCTTTATTCTTTTTTGACATGTTTCCACTTTTCTTGTAAAAGCATCAATAACTTAACCAAAACCATTATATTTATATAACATGTAAAAGACTTTACTACTTGCGATCCAGTCGTGCATTTAATTTTAAAAAGCGTCTTTAGAATTCGTCCCATATCTTGAGTTGTAAATAACACCTGAATACAGAAAAAATTGCAACGAATTCCATTTTTTGCATAAGTGAGGAAGATTCTAGTCTACCACGTGTGTTAAAATACTTTTAAAAAAAATGTTTTTTGAGGATAATTTCCGATATAAATGTTAGTCTTACTTAAAGAAAAACTGAATTTAGCAGTTGCAAAAATATTTTTTTTTTATTTTTGAAAATAAGGTATTGCTTTATGGATAGGTTTTTAAGTTACACCCGTTTATGCAAAGATAGTTAATTCGGCTTTCTAAGAAACATTATATCATTTTGTTTATAACTAGAAAACTAAGCTGAATCTGAAAATTTAACTTGAGTAACTTTATTTAGGAAATTTAATTTGCTATCGAAATATGTAGCTAATTTTTAAATTTTATAAAAATAATTTACAAGAAATTGTAAAAACAATTTCAAAACAACTGGTTTGTAAAGTTTTTAATAAATTGTTCATAATTCTTGTTTGGGCTATTATAGATACAAGACGTGCGAGGGATATAAGAAAACGCTTTAAATTTTAATATAGCAGGCCAAAAACAAATTGCTGCAACTGCTCAAATTCTACTTTTTTTAGTCTTTTTTTAACAGTTTTGCTTCAAAATGTCTTGCTGACTTCTTTGGCTATCAGAATGATACGATACCAACTAAATAAATCTCTGAGATATGAATCCAAAAATTTTTCGCCTCAGAAAACTCCGCAAAATAAATGAAACTGTCAGCTTAGATTCTTTGTCTCACTTACAAAATCTCGGTTTGTTGGGTTTGTTCGATGTTTTGTTACTTAATTACCTCTGTTTACATGCAAAGTCGAGTGGTCGAGTTGGAATTTCAGAAGAAATCACAGTGCACATATTAAGGTAATATATTCCGAGTTTTCATTGACGTTCGAGCGTCAAAATAAAAAAAACAAACTTCAGGGACCCTGTTTTATTTGTGTTAGTTTGAAAACTATACATTTAAATTTATTGTATATCCCATTCAAATAAATAAATGTCCTTTTTTCACCAAAAAAGTTTTTTTTTTTAGTTTTTGTGTCGGTAAATCGTTTTTTTTTCTGCATTTTCGTCGCGTTAGTGAATTTTTAGGGCCCGCCCAAGCCAATTGCGACATGAAAAACATGACAACGACAAAACAATTTTATTAACACAACGTCAAATGAGAGATACAAAACGCGACAAAGCAACACAATGTTTTCATATGAAAGCCCTAGTCGTATTTTTCGTAAAACTTTGTCGTCAAAAAGGTAAATCTGAAGAACAAAAAAACAATGCTCATTTTGACATTTTTTAAATAGGACTAATCATGCAACCTGATAAACTCTTGGTAAACGTGGTAAAGTACAATATTTTGTAAACTCACTGTCGTTTCCATAAAAAATTTGACATGTTTACCATATTTACCAGGTTTATGAATATCCCTAACAACAGATTATCAGTTGTGTAACTGTGGTGTTGCAAAGTTTAACTGTACAAAAGAATTCAGAATCATTAAGACTTAAATATCAGTTTAAAGTTGACAATTCATAAAATCGGAGACAAAAAAAGCACAGTTTTTAGTTCTCATATTCACGGGAGTACACTTAAATAACGAACAACGAACAGACCTTTTATTGACATCTGAAATGACATCTCTTGTCAAACGTCAGAACAGAAAAAAACAACAACCACATTTGACAGATCCCACGAATCTGTGTTGGACCAAAAGCAAGTATAGAAAATCCTGTTCTTAACTGTTCTAGAACATTGAACAGCAAACTAGAACAGTCTAGAACAGATAAAATTCATTGCACAGAAAAAAATTTTACTTTTCTGTTCCAGAACAACAAAAACAATTAAAATGTCATTTTTTCGCCCACAATAATTAATATACCCGGTAATTAATTGTGGTACGAAAAGACAAGGAGACTTCTCCAAGTTAACCAGTATAAATTAATTTCGCTGGTCGGAAACTGCGTACTGCAGAACGAAAAGCAGAACGAAATTTTTCGGTAACGATTGCTATTTTTGTATGAGATTTTTCGTTTCGCTTCAGTGACGAACTAGGCCTAACTGACTGAACACAATGGTGAAGCTAAGCGTGTGATACTCACTGATCTCTATAATACACTGAATAGTGCATTCCATTTAAAATATAACAGTTCTTGTGATTCAAATTGATGATGACATTTTCTAGAAGTTTTCACATTTTGCACTCCTTACATCTTCTTCACACTCATTGATATAATCTTCCATCTCAATTTGTTCGAAACTAAAAAAAAGCAGTATTCCCGTAATGTAATCTCCAGTGTTGCCCCCTGCTGGTTGAATATGTGGCATCAAAAACATTAAAAAAATTCGTTTAAATGCTTGGCCCAAACCAAAGTGAGACAGTGCGTCACGACATGTGCGACGCGATTTTTATATCAAAAAGTTTTGTGATTAATCGCATTCGGTGTAGGTAAACTCATATGACGCTGTGTAAATAAATTTTTGCGTTATCGTGTCGCACTGTCGCACTTTGGTTTGAGCAAGCCTTAATACAAAAATAAAACAAATCAAATGATTCAACGATTCAACGATGCTAGCTTTTAATTAAACGATTCAAATTAAATGCAATATAATAATTTCATTTAGATTGTCTCCAAAAAAATTAACTTTCGTCGATAAGTCCTTTTTGAAATTGTTTATCCAATTAAATTAGAGTAGAAATGAAACAAAAATATGATGTATTAATTTACAAAAAATAGAACAAAAATAAAGATACACAATAGAGCATATCTATTTTAGTTTGTTAAATTATGGAAAACAGAAAGCAAAGCATTCGTTTGCCTTAATGTATTATTTTTCCTAAATTTAGCTCAAGTCTCAAGAGGTTTTGACTCTGTTTTAGAACTGCAGTAGCGCAAGTAGAAAATATTATAAAAGATGAATAATAAACTTAAAAATACTTCCTAATTATAAAAAAACAAAAAAAACACTACAATAGCAGGGGCAACGCTGAATAACACCAGACATAAGACAGTGTTATATAAAGATGATAATATATAACTAGTTAGTTACATCATCTTTGATTATATGTTTTAGGTACAGAAAATAGGCATTGTTCTTCAATTGGAGTTAAGGTTTTGTTTGAATACACTATCCAGTTATATAGAGATCAGAGGTAAAGGGTGATTTTTTAAGAGGTTTAGAACTTAAAAAAAAAAAAAACACACAAAAAATTCGAAAAAATTAATGAAATATTTATTTGAATCGATAGTTTGAACCTTGCAATTTAATGTTTAAAGGTAATTTCATGCAAATGTTGACCGCGGCTGCGTCTCAGGTAGCCCATCCGCTGAGTCCAATTTTGGCATACTCTTTCACACATATCGGCCGGTATCTCACGAATGAATGCATGGATGTTGGCTTCCAGTGCGTCAATCGAAGCGGGCTTGTCCTTATAGACATTAGCCTTGACATACCCCCACAAAAAATAATCTAATGGTGTCAAATCGCACGATCTAGGCGGCCAATTGACCGGCCCGAAACGTGAAATTAACTGTTCACCAAACTCGCCTCGCAATTGCGCCATTGTTTCGCGTGCTGTGTGGCATGTGGCACCGTCTTGTTGAAACCACATATCATGCATGTCAAGAACTTCCATTTCGGGCAAAAAAAAGTTTTTATCATCGCTCGGTAGCGTTCACCATTGACAGTAACGCTGCGATTCGCATCATCTTTGAAGAAATATGGCCCAATAATGCCGCCGGCCCATAAACCGCACCAAACAGTGGCTTTTTCGGGATGCATTGGTAGCTGTTGCAATGCTTCTGGCTGATCTTCACTCCAAATGCGGCAATTTTGTTTATTTACGTACCCATTCAACCAAAAATGAGCCTCATCGCTGAACACAATTTTTCGATAAAAAAGCGGATCCTCGGCCAGCTTTCCATGAGCCCATTCACCAAAAATTCGGCGTTATTTCTTGCACCAGCTGTATCTTAAAAGGCTTTACTCCCAAATCCTTCCGCAAAATTTTCCACGTAGTGCTGTAACAAAGGCCTAACTGCTGGGAACGGCGCCGAATCGACATTTCGCGGTCTTCTGTCACACTAGCTGATACTGCCGCAATATTTTCTTCACTACGCACAGTACGTAAACGTGTTGGTTGTTTAATGTCCAACAAAGTAAATTTGGTGCGAAATTTGGTCACAATTTTCCGAATAGACTGCTCAGAAGGTCGAGAATGCCAACCATAAAATGGAAGCAGCGCGCGATGAACATTTCGAACCGAGCACGAATTTTGATAGTAAAATTCAATAATTTGCAAGCGCTGTTCATTTGTAAGACGATCCATGGTTAAATTGCAAACCAAACTGAAGCTGTTTGACAGTGACACAAGGTACTAAACACACTTCAGCTGTCAAAACCAGTGTTGCCAAAACCAAACCAGCTAAAAAATCACCCGTTAGTACTATCATAGTTCCAAAGTATACAAATATTATAAAGCGCTACACTCAAACGCAAGTTGAGTGAACTTCAACTTTCTACCACGCAATGCGCTTCATTTCGACATTTCGTATGACGGGTATTACACGGCGAATGTTTAGCTGCTCATGTATGAAGTGCAAAAGAGAAGGGTAATAAAACATTCATACTATTTTATTTTATTTTTGTCTTTATATTGTAATATAATATTATTTTGTATAAGATTTTCTAATATTTCTTGAGTTTTTTGTTTCTTTTTTTTTTTTTTTTTAATTTGTAATTTGACGTAGGACTCCTTGAATATTTTTCGATTGTTATTTCGTTATGCCCGTCGTCTACTAAGCGCTCAACGCATCGTTGGCCAACTTTGTATATTTTTCTTTTGCGTTTGTTGCGGAAGACATGTTTTGAGTTGCGTTGGACCCCACGATATTGTGTTCGTTGATCCAACGAGCACGAATTTCTTCGAATCCAACGCAACAAACGCAAAAGAAAAATGTAAAAAGTTGGCCAACGATGCGTTGAGGGCTTAGTGGACGACAGGCATTAGACTGGTATTACACAGCCTCATGTTTAGCCTCGCATGTAGGTATGAAGTGCAAAAGAGAAATGAAATAAAACACTTTGATCGTCGACGTGGAAACTACAGGAAAATTTCGTTTCGCTTCTGCTGCGTAATAGCAAAGATGATATAACTAGTACTAATTATATCATCTTTGGTAATAGGCCACTGATCTCTTTAATGCACAGGATAATGGATACATACAAAATGTTGGTACAAATTGAAGAACCTGAAATTCGATTGTGAAGTACATCGTCCATACAAATTGTCGCATTCAATGCAAGAATCTGAATTTTTTTTCAGACTATTCACTCTTTCTCTTTTCTTCTTTTAATAAGGAGCAAGAAAAAAGTCGATTGCAGGGTACACTGTCACGTTTTCAATTTAAACCAAGAAAATGGTGGATTTTCAAGGGAATACACTATCCAGTGTATTATAGAGATCAGGATGTGTGTGAACTTAGCGAAACAACTCTTACAATTCAAAATGGAATTAGTTTGTTATTTTGTTGCTAGTTAGTTACTGCAATTTTGATTTTGTTGCTCTTGTATTTACCGTTTCATGGGGTGCTTCCACACCCCCCTTGTATCAGATTGAAAAGTGGTTTGGTTTTTGTTGGTAATTAGTCACGGCAATTTTAATTTTGTTGCTCTATTATTTCCCGGGTTATCCGGAATTTTCGCTAATTTCGTGTGCACTTAGCGAAACACCCCCTTTGGGTGTTATACAAGGGGGTTGTTTCGCTAAGTTCACATGAACTTGGCGAAGCACCCCATAAAACGGTAAATAAAAGTGCAACAAATGCAAATGAAAATTGCCGTAACTTATTAGCAACAAAATAACAAACTAGTTTCATTTTGATTTGCGAAAGTTGTTTCGCTAAGTTCACACTAATGAGATCAGGTGTACTAGGCATAAAAATTAAAATATGTGTAATAGCGCATTTATCTAAATGTTCACGAATAGATATGTTTGTTTAAATCAATTTAAACGCTTGTTTACGCCTTCAATTAAAAGGTGTTATATTTACAGGATAATTTATCCACTGAACTTTACGTAATATTTGCCTGAAGTTTAATTCTGCCTTGCTTTTTATTTGCATTTATTTTCTGTAACAATGCAAAACAAATTCTACCTACCGGAATTAACAGAGAAGATATTATGCTTTCTGCCTATTCTTTTTTCAGAATTGAGCAGAGATGAGGAAACAGGAAGGTTGAAATTTTTCTACTCACAACCAGCAAACAACTACTGACAAATGAATGAGTAAATAAATCAAAAAGGCTCCACTTTTCCGGATGAGATAATTCTCGCGGGTTATTTATAACAATTTTTTCCGGGAATTCCCTTTTTTTCGTTTTATGTTTAAGGACATTTCCCACTTCCTTGCTAGCTCCCTAGAATTCCTTCTCTATCTGTACCGGTGAAATTCGCTCTGATTTTTTTTCCAACAGTGCTGCCGGCCAAGGACATTCAGATTTATAGCTGTGTAGTTGCATCTGGACGCGTTTAGGTTTGGTGTGGTTGTGTGTATCTACCTGGAGACAATGATATTGATAGTGGACTAAGATACTGAAGACATAAATAATGGTACTTTCCTTAAATGGTGACATCGTTTAAAAGCTTATCGCAGGTAAACAAAGTGTGCAGTAAGCACATTGTCGGCAATGATAGAAAAGTGCAGAGTATCGATTTCAGAGTTTTTGCGTTGCACTAAATTTCGTAGAAAATAAAAGACGAAAAACACGAGTTAGATATAATGTATGTCTACAATTTAATAATCATAACTATTATAGAATTCGCAATATTCTACTTCCGAGGAGTAAGATTGATTTGCAGTACCTACTCGCATTCGCATTTAAAGCAATTATGAAACTTGCCGAGGAACATTATTATCTCTACGTGGAACTACTTTACCATTTCCTTTCCTGTCAAGTTCCATAAATGCTTTAAATGCGTATAGGGGGGTTCACATTGACTAACTTACCGAACGACTAACTGTCAAAGTTGTCGAATCGACCTCGATTGGATAATGTGAACAATGGCCGCGTTCACATAAAAATCTAAAGCTTTCCAAATACCTTTCTGTTGTCGTGATCCTATGTAAAACAACAGCTGACAGAAAAAGATTAGCAAATATGCTGGTTACGAAGGTATGTATCTTGGATAGGCTATCACTGATATAGGTATGTTTTTTTTGTACGCCCGGGCTAGTTTGACAAACAAAAACGCCTCGGGGCTTAACGAAAACTTGACAGAAATGACATTAATCGCGTTCAATGCAAGGAGTCAGAAATTACATTCTGAATTTTTCAACTACCATCTTGAATTTTTCTGATATCTTTAGATCTGTCACATGTTTTTTCAGTCAACTGTGATTAAACATAGGATTACAACAACAGACATGTAACTGGATAGCCTAAGATTATTAAGTGAATGTAAGCTCTAAAAATTACAGACTAAAGTAAGGACTTTGTGCATTAAACGAGATGATATTAAAATCAGCTGAAATAAACAAAAAATAATAAACAAATACAAATCTTTTTTTGATTTGTATTTTATGTATTCAATAAAACATTTATAAAGAAATTTGTGAGCACTATACCAATCGCCATCTTTGTGTTTTCATTTTCATACAATTAATCGATAAGTTTGTTGTTTTCATACACATTATCTCATGATTTAACAGAAAAATGAGTTGGTAGCAAAGACTTTAACCCCTTCGAAGAGCTTAGCCCCGATTCTCGGCGCTTAGCTCCTAAGTAATTGTTGTATTTAACATGTAAAGTTCTTTGCCCCGAGAGCGTTTTTTTTTCTTCCATTTAACCCGGGCGGGCACAAAAAAAAACATCTTATATTTAATACAGTTGAAAGTGGATACATACAAAATGTCGGTAAAAAAAGAAAAACCAGAAGTTCGATTGTGAAGTATATCGTTCATACAAATTGTTGCGTTCACTGCAAGAATCTATATTTTTTTCAGGCTGCAATTTTTCTCTTTTCTTCTTTGAATAAAGAGCAAAAAAAAGTCGATTGCAGGGTACACTGTCACGTTTTCAATTTAAACCAAGAAAATGGCGGACTTTCAAGGGAATACACTATCCAGTAAGTTAAAGAGATCAGTGTCATGTAACCCATTTTGAAAACGTGTTGTCCTACCAAAGAAAAAGTTCAGTGGAACAGACAGTCTGTCAGTCTGTCAGTCTGTCAGTCTGTCAGTCTGTCAGTCTGTCAGTCTGTCAGTCTGTCAGTCTGTCAGTCTGTCAGTCTGTCAGTCTGTCAGTCTGTCAGTCTGTCAGTCTGTCAGTCTGTCAGTCTGTCAGTCTGTCAGTCTGTCAGTCTGTCAGTCTGTCAGTCTGTCAGTCTGTCAGTCTGTCAGTCTGTCAGTCTGTCAGTCTGTCAGTCTGTCAGTCTGTCAGTCTGTCAGTCTGTCAGTCTGTCAGTCTGTCAGTCTGTCAGTCTGTCAGTCTGTCAGTCTGTCAGTCTGTCAGTCTGTCAGTCTGTCAGTCTGTCAGTCTGTCAGTCTGTCAGTCTGTCAGTCTGTCAGTCTGTCAGTCTGTCAGTCTGTCAGTCTGTCAGTCTGTCAGTCTGTCAGTCTGTCAGTCTGTCAGTCTGTCAGTCTGTCAGTCTGTCAGTCTGTCAGTCTGTCAGTCTGTCAGTCTGTCAGTCTGTCAGTCTGTCAGTCTGTCAGTCTGTCAGTCTGTCAGTCTGTCAGTCTGTCAGTCTGTCAGTCTGTCAGTCTGTCAGTCTGTCAGTCTGTCAGTCTGTCAGTCTGTCAGTCTGTCAGTCTGTCAGTCTGTCAGTCTGTCAGTCTGTCAGTCTGTCAGTCTGTCAGTCTGTCAGTCTGTCAGTCTGTCAGTCTGTCAGTCTGTCAGTCTGTCAGTCTGTCAGTCTGTCAGTCTGTCAGTCTGTCAGTCTGTCAGTCTGTCAGTCTGTCAGTCTGTCAGTCTGTCAGTCTGTCAGTCTGTCAGTCTGTCAGTCTGTCAGTCTGTCAGTCTGTCAGTCTGTCAGTCTGTCAGTCTGTCAGTCTGTCAGTCTGTCAGTCTGTCAGTCTGTCAGTCTGTCAGTCTGTCAGTCTGTCAGTCTGTCAGTCTGTCAGTCTGTCAGTCTGTCAGTCTGTCAGTCTGTCAGTCTGTCAGTCTGTCAGTCTGTCAGTCTGTCAGTCTGTCAGTCTGTCAGTCTGTCAGTCTGTCAGTCTGTCAGTCTGTCAGTCTGTCAGTCTGTCAGTCTGTCAGTCTGTCAGTCTGTCAGTCTGTCAGTCTGTCAGTCTGTCAGTCTGTCAGTCTGTCAGTCTGTCAGTCTGTCAGTCTGTCAGTCTGTCAGTCTGTCAGTCTGTCAGTCTGTCAGTCTGTCAGTCTGTCAGTCTGTCAGTCTGTCAGTCTGTCAGTCTGTCAGTCTGTCAGTCTGTCAGTCTGTCAGTCTGTCAGTCTGTCAGTCTGTCAGTCTGTCAGTCTGTCAGTCTGTCAGTCTGTCAGTCTGTCAGTCTGTCAGTCTGTCAGTCTGTCAGTCTGTCAGTCTGTCAGTCTGTCAGTCTGTCAGTCTGTCAGTCTGTCAGTCTGTCAGTCTGTCAGTCTGTCAGTCTGTCAGTCTGTCAGTCTGTCAGTCTGTCAGTCTGTCAGTCTGTCAGTCTGTCAGTCTGTCAGTCTGTCAGTCTGTCAGTCTGTCAGTCTGTCAGTCTGTCAGTCTGTCAGTCTGTCAGTCTGTCAGTCTGTCAGTCTGTCAGTCTGTCAGTCTGTCAGTCTGTCAGTCTGTCAGTCTGTCAGTCTGTCAGTCTGTCAGTCTGTCAGTCTGTCAGTCTGTCAGTCTGTCAGTCTGTCAGTCTGTCAGTCTGTCAGTCTGTCAGTCTGTCAGTCTGTCAGTCTGTCAGTCTGTCAGTCTGTCAGTCTGTCAGTCTGTCAGTCTGTCAGTCTGTCAGTCTGTCAGTCTGTCAGTCTGTCAGTCTGTCAGTCTGTCAGTCTGTCAGTCTGTCAGTCTGTCAGTCTGTCAGTCTGTCAGTCTGTCAGTCTGTCAGTCTGTCAGTCTGTCAGTCTGTCAGTCTGTCAGTCTGTCAGTCTGTCAGTCTGTCAGTCTGTCAGTCTGTCAGTCTGTCAGTCTGTCAGTCTGTCAGTCTGTCAGTCTGTCAGTCTGTCAGTCTGTCAGTCTGTCAGTCTGTCAGTCTGTCAGTCTGTCAGTCTGTCAGTCTGTCAGTCTGTCAGTCTGTCAGTCTGTCAGTCTGTCAGTCTGTCAGTCTGTCAGTCTGTCAGTCTGTCAGTCTGTCAGTCTGTCAGTCTGTCAGTCTGTCAGTCTGTCAGTCTGTCAGTCTGTCAGTCTGTCAGTCTGTCAGTCTGTCAGTCTGTCAGTCTGTCAGTCTGTCAGTCTGTCAGTCTGTCAGTCTGTCAGTCTGTCAGTCTGTCAGTCTGTCAGTCTGTCAGTCTGTCAGTCTGTCAGTCTGTCAGTCTGTCAGTCTGTCAGTCTGTCAGTCTGTCAGTCTGTCAGTCTGTCAGTCTGTCAGTCTGTCAGTCTGTCAGTCTGTCAGTCTGTCAGTCTGTCAGTCTGTCAGTCTGTCAGTCTGTCAGTCTGTCAGTCTGTCAGTCTGTCAGTCTGTCAGTCTGTCAGTCTGTCAGTCTGTCAGTCTGTCAGTCTGTCAGTCTGTCAGTCTGTCAGTCTGTCAGTCTGTCAGTCTGTCAGTCTGTCAGTCTGTCAGTCTGTCAGTCTGTCAGTCTGTCAGTCTGTCAGTCTGTCAGTCTGTCAGTCTGTCAGTCTGTCAGTCTGTCAGTCTGTCAGTCTGTCAATATGACCTAATGTACATATTGTCGGGGTATCTATGCTTGAAATACTTAGTTAAGTTAAATAGGGACCTGTGAACTAAGGTAGAATTTCTTAGCTAACATTAAAACTAGTATGATCAATCTATTCTGTTTATATGTTTTTTTCTAAAATACTTGTAGTGTTAGGCAGGCCGCAGTTTCTTAAACCTGGGATCCAGTTCGTGATATGGTAGTGATTGCCACTTGGATATGGTAGTGATTGCCACTTATAGAAATAGAGTTTTGAGAACTTAACTTAAGAAGTCTATTATAAAGCTAAATTAGCTATATAAACGCTGCTAGAGCTAAATACGAACAACACATACATAATATGTGTACCTAATGAAAACTAAAATTAACTAAATTAGATTTTATTTTTTTTTTTCGAACGTGATGTATTATGGTTTTGCTCAAGTCATTTAGGGGCCCGCTAAGTCGAAAGCCCTGGGCCCGGGCCCCTTGTTTCCCTATGGATAAATTGGACTGTAGGTACATATTTCGTTTTTAGTTCTTTATTGTCTTTATTTCGGTTAATACCTAGTCACTGTTATATTTTTGTTGTTGTTTAATATTTACTTGTAGTAGCGTCCAGTGATAATGATTATTCGATAAAATAAATTCACACAATTTTCTATAGAGAACTTTTAATACGCTCACCACGTCCACCCACCCAAAAATATATTCACCAAACAGATCTTTCAGATACTGCTTCATCAGAGAATGGTATCTGATGGATGCTGGATACATTTCGTTAATGAATGCATTTATAATGATTTGTTTGTTATTTATTTTCCTGTTTTTATAATTTTAACATTGTGCGGTCCTTTTGCTGATGCAAGTGGTGATACCTACGTGGCGTTAATTGCAAAGTTTTCCCCTTGGGTTATTCATTATTGTTTTTCGACGAATTCAGTTGGTTACCTATTTCTCTTAAAGGCTTTATTGTTCTGGTTGCTGCAATGCGTCTATACAAAATTTAAAGGCTATAGAACTCAAACAACGCTAGATGAACTATACTATAATACAGGCAAGTAGGGTATTTGATAAGGTTTGTTTTTTTTACTGGACGTTGGATAAAAAAAGATGTCTATAAATAAAAATAAATAGTTATAGGAGAATGGGATGCTGATGCCGTGGACGTACTGTAGCCTATTAACAACAATCTTTCCCCACAGAGGCGCAGCGTAGGTTTTTGCCACCCAGGGTAGAACCAGTTTTGCGGCCCATTTTTTGTTGACACCGTTAAACATTTAATACATTTTAATAGTAGGATGGGAGAGGGGATTTTGCGTGTTACTCGAGCGCTTCAGAAAATCATATGGGGCACCCTATAATGTACCCCTACCAAATATGAAACCATAATATAGTGGCGTGCATTGAGGGCAGTCCGTCAGAAAAAAAAAATGATCCTCATAAGAACTCGAGCGCGTCACATTAAGAAAAGGTAAGTTTAGTACACCCAGAAAAGTGTATATTTCAATAATCTGACATTTGAGCGTGACGTAAGGAGTGACAAAGTTGTAAAAAAAAGTGTCATCTTGAAATACCCAAGCGCGATTAATTTTATTTATTTTGAAGGGGATGCTATCTGAATAACGAAAAACATATAACCTCACTGTTTACATGCGGCGATGTAGCTAAAACCATCGATAAGGCATGAGCGTGCAGATGTGGAGAGCTTTGTTTTCCCCACTTTGCGCTTCTCGTTCCTTCTCACTCTTCCCAATCTCTCACTCTCACAGTTCCCACGCTATTCAGCTTTTACCCTAGATGTAAAAAAAAAAAAAAATTGATGGAAAAAAAAGGCAGCTCTCTAGTTCGAAGAAATTTTTTAATGGCGCCAGTAGCTTGACAAAAAAATTTTTAATTTCTTACTAAGTTTTTTATGATTTCTGCAAAACATGCTAAAAATACTTACGAGGTCCTGCGCTTTAACTAACGATATCCAAGTATTTTCGTGAATTTTAAAAATCAAAAAGTTATATACATACATATATTGTTATATATATTATGCATGTACATTTTTTATTGCATCCAGTAATAACAAGAACAAATAAATATAGTTTTATTCAAAAACTGTCACATTAATTGTTTTTTAAATTGTCAGATTAAGTATATGCCTTTACATAATTGTCAAATTATCATTTAGCATCCCGGGCTCCCCTGCTATAAGTAGGTGCAATTTATATGAATTCAGGGTAACTACGTGATTTTTGAAGTGGAGATATTTTCGCTGGACATGTGTTAAAATTTTACCTCTCGCATTTTCCCAAAAAAGTTCGCAACGCACAAATTCAGAAAATATAAGATAAAAAAGGTTCCAGCGACAAACAGTGGTAACTACCTATAAATGCTTTAAGAAAAATATAAATTCAAGATCTTCAAAAGCCCTATATCCAGATGTTCAATACGACAATACGTTTGTTTTCGAGAAATAAAAAAAAATCTATTAAGATGAAATACTGTACTACTACTGCAGTAGTGCAGTTTTTTAGGCTTAGGAAGTACCCCTTAGCGTAATGGTTAGTGCAAGTAAAGGCCTATCTCTTGCCTCTTCCGAGGAACTGACAAAACCTCCAAGAGCACTGCTTGTTAAGAAAAGTGTATCGTGTTTGGATTCAGTGATATTTTGTTACATTTCTTGCAAATTTCTTGAACAATGTATGAATGGTAAAAAAAATAGCTTCTGAATACAAACATACATCCATGTCAAGCAGAGCTTGCCAAAATGCAGCAGGTATATATTTGTTTCATACACAAATGCATACGCAAATTATACTTTCTGGAACTTTGCTCTTGTTTACTTGAAATGGCGTATAGAAGCAAATTATATCGTTCTCTTATTCAATTATTTGGAACAAGAATCTCATGGAAAGTCCGATAAATTGACAGTTAAGCAGTGGATGATAAAAAATACACAGAATGTAAAATAATATTTTACAACATACCTATGTATATTGTATATGTATTCGTCAACTCTAGTTTTGATATTTTTAATATTGCCACCCCTGGCAAAGTTTCCCCCTCCCTCACGCTGCGCAGGTCTCCTAGTTGAAGAGAGATAGGTATTAAACAAGGTTTTAAAATTCATCGAACTATTAATAAAAGAAAAAAGAAAGCAACGAATAAAAATAAAAAAAAACATTCAATTCATCAAGTCGTATAGGTAACTACTATGCTATTTTTTACTTGTAAATTAATTGATGGTACAAACTAGACAATTATTGTCATCTGTTGACCAATTTGGAGTACAATGCTATGGTGTTTGATGAACAGTAAGGATTCAAAACTGATTTTTTGTTGTTGTTACAAAGTGATTTTTACCTACCTGCAGTATGAGATTACGACATATACACTACACAGTGATGAACAGTTTATCATTTTATCGTTAGCACTTGCTGTGCAAACAAATAATAAAACAAGCATTAAGGAGTGTAAAACCTCGTATATAGTGCATTTGAAATGAATTTCATCCAACTCTGACTTTGCAAGAACTTGGTGGTTGCTTTGCAAGATACAAAATATTGTATGTATTTCATTTTAAGGGTTAGTCCTGAAGTAGACACCTATAACTAGAGTAAAAAAAGATGTTGTAAACTAAAAATAAACAGAAGCAGAGCACCCATATGAATTTTAATAATTTACGGAAGATGAGCAATTTGCTCCCTAATTGGTAAACAAAGCAGCAGGAAAACAAAACAATTGAACACAGTTTATACGTGCTTAGTATGTGTTTAGG
Organism: Meliscaeva auricollis; assembly: GCA_948107695.1. Classification (NCBI taxonomy): domain Eukaryota; kingdom Metazoa; phylum Arthropoda; class Insecta; order Diptera; family Syrphidae; genus Meliscaeva; species Meliscaeva auricollis. Next base: position 50,086,673 of record OX403618.1, on the reverse strand, counting down.
TACTTAAAAAAACTTAAGAACTAAGCAACAAACATTTTTATAAACACAGATTTCATTTGCCTCTTGTATGTATAAAATATTAATTAAATGAACAGGTGCATACATCAATAAAATACAATTTACTACCATAAGATAAAATAAATCTGATAACAGGTAGATAATGTATCTATCACTCAGAGAAAAAACAACGCAAAGCCAAAGAAAACCACTTTTATTTAACTATTTTTCGGACTGATTTAGCTCCGAAGATAAAAATTTTGAAATCAAAGCTGAAAGAAGTGAATTTAAAATACTTTCCCTTAAAAAAAACATGATTGAATCAAAGTCGTTCATATTCATTTTAATGTGAAACGAAATAAATTACACGACTGCATCGCACGTACTTGATGTTATATGTAGATAAAGTTACTATACAGGGTTTCCCGAAATCACCGCAGCAGAAGAAAACCATGGGATCCTGAGGACATTTTAAGTCGAAAAAATTAAGAGGTAATTACTCGTTCTCGCTCCGTTTTCGACTTATAACGGTTTTTATGATTTGTATTGGTTTTCCCTTTGACTGGCTCTAACTCTGTCAAACTACAACTGATTTTAATTTATCCAAGAACAGTTAGAAATTTGGATCTGTTATACAACTTTTTTCTGTGGGGATAACGGTTTTCCCACAATTTATTATCAAACATATTTTTTCAGCATTTTTAGGTTGGTTTTTTGACTTCGATATGATTTTTTTCATAAAAACACGTTACAAGGTATTATTTTTTTTTATTATTATTAAAGCCCAATTTGTGTTCTTAAAACAGTTTACCTAAAAATACATTTAAAATTATTCAAAAACTAAAAATAAAAGAAAATCAATCAAAATCAAATCATAAAAACCGTTATAAGTCGAAAACGGAGCGAGAACGAGCAAATTACCTCTTAAGTTTTTCGACTTAAAATGACCTCAGGAACCCATCTGCGGCGGTGATTTCGGGACATCCTGTATTTGCTAAGCCTTTTTAATTAAAAATTTGTAAATCCAGTTTTAGAAAAAATATAAAAAAAAGCATAAAATTCGATTTTCAAGTAACTAAAACAGCTTCTTAAATGAATATAAAGAAATGGATTGATAAAGAAAAAAAAAATTAAATTAAATAAAACAAAAAAATATTTTTTCTATATAAAAATATCGAGTAGTTTTCGAAAAAATGATTTTCAAAATTTTGTTTACTGTAATAACAGTTATATTCTGTTATATTCTTATTATTTATACCTACTGTCTACTTATTTCTACTATACTTGATTTATACTGTATGTGTTCTATAATTAAGAAATAGTTTTCGAAATATTGATTTTGTTGAAAATATAGAAAAGCTAATTGAATTTGAAAATAAACAGCAATCAAGGAGATTGTTGCTGGAAGAAATATTTGTTTGAACTTCTGGACTTTATAATTTCCAAAATGGGATAAGAATTTTAAGACCATAATTTCCGATTTTTTTTTAATGGCCAACATTGGACGGAAAAAGAAGATTAAAGCTTTAACTAAATCTAAAATAGTTTTCGAAGAAAATAGATATCAGTGTAAGGCGAATTGTCAGTGGTACAGCTAGATTCCTACGAACAACTTCTGCCCACACTTATAGAGAACTGAAAAAGGCTTTGATGGAAGAATTTGGCAGAGTTTACTCATTACAAGAAGTGTTTTAACAGATATAATCACGTACCTTAAAACCAACTGAATCAGTGAAGAGGTATGTAATTGAAATGCAAGAAATTGCTTCGCCTGCCAATATACATACCTGAAGCAGATTTAATAAATTGCACAATTAAGGGTTTGAATGATCTTATGAGTGCCACTTCTTTGGGACAATTTAAGTTGGTTTCAGATAAATATGAAAAAAGACGTCTGCGTCCAAATCATCTGACGAAAACCACTGTATAAGCTGCCGCCTTGCCAAAGAAACCATATGTACCAGTTGTTACTAACAAGTTTGAAGAAGTTTCATGCTTTGTGTGTCACGAAATTGGACAGTCTCACCAGAACTTTCCAAAAAAGAAGAACTTCACGGCGCGGCGGGTGTAGAAGAAAGAATTAACAATCAAGATGAATATGATCCAGAAACCTGTAACAGAATCGAAGAAGTAGAAAAGATAAAAGCATATCAAATGGTAAGTGCTGCTTTTATTGATAAAAGATATAAGTGCACTGACAGTATATCTTGCTTTTCCTTTTTCGACACCGGCAGTTCGAGTATTTTTATACAAAGGTCTTTAATACCATTCGTTTTTCATAAAAAGAGCCAACAATATTCCGAGGAATGGGAAATAAATACTTCAGTACGTATGGAAAAATCATTTTTACGCATAAATTTATTGTTGAATATGTTATAGCAATTCTTATTTGACGCGATGCTCTTTTAAAATTAAATGTTCACTTATGTCAATTGAAAAGAATTTATGACCTTGTTATATTAAAAGAAATTAAAGAAAAACTAAATCAATACCATTATCAAAAACAACCCTAAATGCACTTACGTCTTTTAGATTGTTAAAAAAATGATTTAGATAATTTGGTGAATGCAGTTGAGATAACGTTATGATATAAACTTAAATGAGTGTTTAGATCCAATGTACTTAAAATTATTAAAACTGCCCTTGAAGAACGTTTTTTGAAGTTCGAATCGAATCAGAAGTAAAGAAGACGAACTATTCGATGAAAATTACTTTGACGTAAGATGTTTCAATTAATTGTCGGTCACGATGAATTTCTTTTCATGAACGAACTGAAGTGCAGAGTAAGGTTGATCGTTTCGAAAAAGATATAATTCGGAAAAGTAGTTCACCCTATGCTTCCGCGGTCGTTCTTGTCAAAAAGAAAAATGGGTAAATTCGAATGTAAGTTGATTACCATGCTTTGAATAAACACACAAAGGGAGACAACTTTCCTTTGCCTTTAATAGACTATTGTTTAGAATATTTTGCAAATAAGAACATTTTTACGACTTTAGACTTAAAATATGGATTTCATCATATCAAAATTTCCGAAGAATCTATAAAATACACAGCATTTGTCACACCTTTTGGACAGTACTTCTTTGGCCTTAAAAATTCGACCGCTGTTTTTCAAAGATATGTTTACTTAGCATTAAAACCATTAATTGACAAAAGTTTAGTTGTTGTTTATATCGATGATATATCTATCGCAACTGATGATATGAAGACGCATTTTAAGATTCTTAGTGAGGTATTACAATTATTAAGACAAGCAGGCCTGCAATTAAATATGAAAAAATGTAAATTTGCTTACAACGAAATTGAATATCTTGGTTTCATCATCAGAAGTAATGGAATTCAAGCGAATAAAAATCATTTGGAAGCAATACGCTCCTATCTAATGCCTCTTCAATATGCCAAGCCAATAAACACCCAATGCGGCAATTAATGAGCAAAAAAAAATTTGATATTGATCAGTGATTAACGAAATACAGGTTGTGTCATGCTAACTTTATATGGAATTTGGTCATAAAAAAAGTTTTTATTTTTTTCTGAAAAAACCAAGAGCGCGGCAATTTTTTGAGTTTGTATTTCACATATAAACCCAATGCGGCAATTAATGAGGGAACAAATTTGATTTGACCAAAAATGAAAAAGTGTCATGCTAACTTTATTATAAAGTTCCGATCAAATTCTAAAGTTAGCATGACAAACACTTCCTAACAAATTCTGACCAAACTAAGAACGCGGCAATTTTTTTGACTTGACGGCATAAATGCGGCAATTACTGAGCAAAAAAAAATTATCTTTTCAAAAGTTGTCATGCTAAGTTTATACGGGTCACGTAAAGGTTGCTGTTGCATCACCACAATCCAATGGCCAGGTTGAACGCGTTAACCGAGTTATGAAAGCGATGTTAGCGAAACTCCTGAACAGGCTGAATGGCGACAAAAACTAGCAACTGTAGCAACTGTATGCTATGAACAACACAAATCATACAAGTACTAAAATGTCACCGAGCAAATTGTTGTTTGGCATTGAACAGCGAGGTTGTGTCATCGATGAACTGAATATTTGGACGAGAAGTACACAAATTCCTAAAGGGTAGATCTTTTAGAATTACGAAATCATTCGTCAGAAGCAATTGAAAAGTCTCAGCTGCTTCGTTTGAATTATTTTAATGAACATCATTCGCCAGCTAAACGAAACGTAAAAATGGTTGAAATTGAATGAGAAAATCAGAATTAAAAAAATGGTTCTATGGCAGGTACCGTTAATACTTTTATTAACGGTATGGCAGGTACCGTTAATACTGAAGATCCAAAAAAAGACCATGATTTTTTAAATCAAAATCTCATTAACCATTTTTGGGAAAAATGAGATTTTCTAAAACCGGTATATGACAGGTACCGTTATTTTTGATAAACAAAAATAATTCAAAAAACGTCTAGGGATAGTCAACAAAAAACGCCACATACTAAGTTTGAATTAAATACACCCATTCGTTTAGGCTGTGGCTTCTGATACATACAGACAGACAGCCAGAATTGTCGGACCCACTTTTTCCCATTTTCCATCATCGTTACATCATGTTTGATTGTTATCTCAACTTTTTTTTTTGACGAATGCATAACTTGTTAGTACCTTACCTATATCGCAAGTAAAACAGAAAAATACAAATGCATCCGACAAGATACGATTTTGTGAGGTGACACTTGAGTTACCGATCCAGTGCCCTATCCAGCATGCTATCGCTCTGATGTTAATTGTAAATGTTAAACATTACCGTATTAGTTTTGACGTTTCGTTTTTTCCCTCAGTGTCTGACACTCTATTTTTATGCTCATGTTGTTCTCATTTAAAATGAAACTGGGAGAGTCAGACAAATCCAGTAATACAGACTGACAGACTGACAGACTGACAGACTGACAGACTGACAGACTGACAGACTGACAGACTGACAGACTGACAGACTGACAGACTGACAGACTGACAGACTGACAGACTGACAGACTGACAGACTGACAGACTGACAGACTGACAGACTGACAGACTGACAGACTGACAGACTGACAGACTGACAGACTGACAGACTGACAGACTGACAGACTGACAGACTGACAGACTGACAGACTGACAGACTGACAGACTGACAGACTGACAGACTGACAGACTGACAGACTGACAGACTGACAGACTGACAGACTGACAGACTGATAGACTGACAGACTGACAGACTGACAGACTGACAGACTGACAGACTGACAGACTGACAGACTGACAGACTGACAGACTGACAGACTGACAGACTGACAGACTGACAGACTGACAGACTGACAGACTGACAGACTGACAGACTGACAGACTGACAGACTGACAGACTGACAGACTGACAGACTGACAGACTGACAGACTGACAGACTGACAGACTGACAGACTGACAGACTGACAGACTGACAGACTGACAGACTGACAGACTGACAGACTGACAGACTGACAGACTGACAGACTGACAGACTGACAGACTGACAGACTGACAGACTGACAGACTGACAGACTGACAGACTGACAGACTGACAGACTGACAGACTGACAGACTGACAGACTGACAGACTGACAGACTGACAGACTGACAGACTGACAGACTGACAGACTGACAGACTGACAGACTGACAGACTGACAGACTGACAGACTGACAGACTGACAGACTGACAGACTGACAGACTGACAGACTGACAGACTGACAGACTGACAGACTGACAGACTGACAGACTGACAGACTGACAGACTGACAGACTGACAGACTGACAGACTGACAGACTGACAGACTGATAGACTGACAGACTGACAGACTGACAGACTGACAGACTGACAGACTGACAGACTGACAGACTGACAGACTGACAGACTGACAGACTGACAGACTGACAGACTGACAGACTGACAGACTGACAGACTGACAGACTGACAGACTGACAGACTGACAGACTGACAGACTGACAGACTGACAGACTGACAGACTGACAGACTGACAGACTGACAGACTGACAGACTGACAGACTGACAGACTGACAGACTGACAGACTGACAGACTGACAGACTGACAGACTGACAGACTGACAGACTGACAGACTGACAGACTGACAGACTGACAGACTGACAGACTGACAGACTGACAGACTGACAGACTGACAGACTGACAGACTGACAGACTGACAGACTGACAGACTGACAGACTGACAGACTGACAGACTGACAGACTGACAGACTGACAGACTGACAGACTGACAGACTGACAGACTGACAGACTGACAGACTGACAGACTGACAGACTGACAGACTGACAGACTGACAGACTGACAGACTGACAGACTGACAGACTGACAGACTGACAGACTGACAGACTGACAGACTGACAGACTGACAGACTGACAGACTGACAGACTGACAGACTGACAGACTGACAGACTGACAGACTGACAGACTGACAGACTGACAGACTGACAGACTGACAGACTGACAGACTGACAGACTGACAGACTGACAGACTGACAGACTGACAGACTGACAGACTGACAGACTGACAGACTGACAGACTGACAGACTGACAGACTGACAGACTGACAGACTGACAGACTGACAGACTGACAGACTGACAGACTGACAGACTGACAGACTGACAGACTGACAGACTGACAGACTGACAGACTGACAGACTGACAGACTGACAGACTGACAGACTGACAGACTGACAGACTGACAGACTGACAGACTGACAGACTGACAGACTGACAGACTGACAGACTGACAGACTGACAGACTGACAGACTGACAGACTGACAGACTGACAGACTGACAGACTGACAGACTGACAGACTGACAGACTGACAGACTGACAGACTGACAGACTGACAGACTGACAGACTGACAGACTGACAGACTGACAGACTGACAGACTGACAGACTGACAGACTGACAGACTGACAGACTGACAGACTGACAGACTGACAGACTGACAGACTGACAGACTGACAGACTGACAGACTGACAGACTGACAGACTGACAGACTGACAGACTGACAGACTGACAGACTGACAGACTGACAGACTGACAGACTGACAGACTGACAGACTGACAGACTGACAGACTGACAGACTGACAGACTGACAGACTGACAGACTGACAGACTGACAGACTGACAGACTGACAGACTGACAGACTGACAGACTGACAGACTGACAGACTGACAGACTGACAGACTGACAGACTGACAGACTGACAGACTGACAGACTGACAGACTGACAGACTGACAGACTGACAGACTGACAGACTGACAGACTGACAGACTGACAGACTGACAGACTGACAGACTGACAGACTGACAGACTGACAGACTGACAGACTGACAGACTGACAGACTGACAGACTGACAGACTGACAGACTGACAGACTGACAGACTGACAGACTGACAGACTGACAGACTGACAGACTGACAGACTGACAGACTGACAGACTGACAGACTGACAGACTGACAGACTGACAGACTGACAGACTGACAGACTGACAGACTGACAGACTGACAGACTGACAGACTGACAGACTGACAGACTGACAGACTGACAGACTGACAGACTGACAGACTGACAGACTGACAGACTGACAGACTGACAGACTGACAGACTGACAGACTGACAGACTGACAGACTGACAGACTGACAGACTGACAGACTGACAGACTGAAAGACTGAAAGACTGACAGACTGACAGACTGACAGACTGACAGACTGACAGACTGACAGACTGACAGACTGACAGACTGACAGACTGACAGACTGACAGACTGACAGACTGACAGACTGACAGACTGACAGACTGACAGACTGACAGACTGACAGACTGACAGACTGACAGACTGACAGACTGACAGACTGACAGACTGACAGACTGACAGACTGACAGACTGACAGACTGACAGACTGACAGACTGACAGACTGACAGACTGACAGACTGACAGACTGACAGACTGACAGACTGACAGACTGACAGACTGACAGACTGACAGACTGACAGACTGACAGACTGACAGACTGACAGACTGACAGACTGACAGACTGACAGACTGACAGACTGACAGACTGACAGACTGACAGACTGACAGACTGACAGACTGACAGACTGACAGACTGACAGACTGACAGACTGACAGACTGACAGACTGACAGACTGACAGACTGACAGACTGACAGACTGACAGACTGACAGACTGACAGACTGACAGACTGACAGACTGACAGACTGACAGACTGACAGACTGACAGACTGACAGACTGACAGACTGACAGACTGACAGACTGACAGACTGACAGACTGACAGACTGACAGACTGACAGACTGACAGACTGACAGACTGACAGACTGACAGACTGACAGACTGACAGACTGACAGACTGACAGACTGACAGACTGACAGACTGACAGACTGACAGACTGACAGACTGACAGACTGACAGACTGACAGACTGACAGACTGACAGACTGACAGACTGACAGACTGACAGACTGACAGACTGACAGACTGACAGACTGACAGACTGACAGACTGACAGACTGACAGACTGACAGACTGACAGACTGACAGACTGACAGACTGACAGACTGACAGACTGACAGACTGACAGACTGACAGACTGACAGACTGACAGACTGACAGACTGACAGACTGACAGACTGACAGACTGACAGACTGACAGACTGACAGACTGACAGACTGACAGACTGACAGACTGACAGACTGACAGACTGACAGACTGACAGACTGACAGACTGACAGACTGACAGACTGACAGACTGACAGACTGACAGACTGACAGACTGACAGACTGACAGACTGACAGACTGACAGACTGACAGACTGACAGACTGACAGACTGACAGACTGACAGACTGACAGACTGACAGACTGACAGACTGACAGACTGACAGACTGACAGACTGACAGACTGACAGACTGACAGACTGACAGACTGACAGACTGACAGACTGACAGACTGTTAATGTAAATTTAACAATGTAAATTTAACAATGTAAATTAAATTTTTTTCGAAAAAGTATAAGTTTATCTATGTTAACGTATTGTACACACTTTATGAATAAATGTTTTTTCTTATTTACTTTTTGTTTTTTCTATGATTAATAAAGTGTTCCTCAGTCGAAAAGTGGGGAAAAAATAATGAAAATCTTTCATTTTTTAATTATTGAGACTATTAAAGCCGAATAATAGACATCTTAAAAATTTAAATAAAAAATCATTTTTACCAAATTCGGAGAAAATTCGTCAACTCAATTATGGCTATGGAAATGTTAACTAGACGCACAGATACTACACGAAAAAGCTTTGGTAAGGGGATAATTTCTCCTATGATCCTTTACACAGAAGGAAACGAACTCACTTTTTTTTGTCTTTTGCCTTTTCAGGTTTAAGGTAGAACTTTTATTATTTCACTCAAAAATTCATTACATATTTAAAGAGATAAAATACTATTTTCTATCCTCCCCAACGAATCAAAATGGTGCGAAGACAAAATCCCCCCAAAAAAAAGAGGAAAAAAAATCTCCGTGAGAAAATCCCAAAATCACGTTGCTCTAGTTGTGTTTCAAGCAATCAAATCGCGAGACAACTAACGCAACATGATATAAGAAAGACAACAACAACATTTGTAGGAAGAAGTTAAAAAAAAAAAAACTGGATCATACCAGGGACCGAACCCTTAATGTTAAGTTTATTATTCCAAAACTTTACCACTGAGCCAACTCATCACAAGAAAATGAGTGATAATATTTGTTTTTGTTACAAGTAGGTACAAAAAAAAAAGATCTCATTGGGGATTTTGTCCATTGTCCCCCTTTACCCCTGGAGATTTTTTTTGGGAACTAAAATTTTGTGGAAATTTTTTCCGATTGAGATTATTTTGGAGTTAGAGTATGTCTCCCTAGAACAACCTTCTCTGACTCCAAGCTATATTAGTTGATACATATATTTTTGTATATGTAGCGTCTAAAGAACTTTTTGCATATGGTTGCAACGCGTTAATATTCAATTTTTGGGACTTGCCATACGGCAAGATCTACAGGTTTAAATGAAATAATTTCATATCAAAGGAAATTCAATTCACAAAATTAGGTATTCTGTTAATACTACCACAAATCGAATTACAATTTTTTTTACTAAATATTAAGACTATTCATACAACGGCGTATATTTCCCAGTTGTGTAAATCCGTAGGTTTACACAAAAGTTTGCATGAACGCCCCTTATAATTGGTAGTGTAAATTCTGAGTAATTGAAGCAAAGTATGTGTTTATTGTTTATTTTCATTCTTTTATTTTATCAAAATCATAAATACATAACATTATTATTCATCTAGGAAGGATGTACGTACGTTTAATGTAAGATTATAATAAAAATAAAATGCACGACTAGATCGCACGTACTCACGGGTCGTTTGGGCGCGGTCAAACCCGAAGTACTGTTTACAAAGCTGTTTCCATCAAACCAAATTCAATGGGTTGAAATTTATGATTGGCCTATGGAGTGTCCTAAATATAAGTAAATACTAGGGAAAATCTTCCAGAAAAGGTTATATCGTAGAATTAAACTATTTTTCTTCAGAAACAAGGACTGCCTTTTCATTCAAAGCTCAGGAAGTCTAAATAACTATTCTCTCCCATATTTTTAAAAAAAATAATTTTTTTACATATAAAAATTCTCAAACCTTGTTTGAAAAAAAAAGTTGGTATGCCATTATTAAGATAATAATATTGCACAGATAAAATCGGAATTTCAAAAAAATACAGTGACCCGTTTTCGAAATATTGATTTTTCAAAAAAAAAATTGTTTTATATCAAAAAATTACGTTTTTGAAAATTTTGATATCATATAATTTTGAAATTGTTATTGAGTAGTCGTTGTTGGTTGAGTCGTCGCGTCTTCGAAAGCCAAAAATGAAAAAAACGGTTCTATCGGAGGTACCGTTAGTAGAATTTTTACAAACAAAGAAAGTTGACACAAACATTTTAATCAAAATCGTTAGAGCCGTTGTTGAAAAAAGTTTAACTTTTTCTTAATTGTTATATGACAGGAACCGTTAGTTTTGGTCCTAAAAAAGATTTCAATTTCCTCTCTAGGGAATCACTAAAGACCCTTAACCACCGAGTTTCAAGAAAATCGGTTTATCGGCTTAGGCTTTAGCTTGAGGTATACACAGACAGATATAAAGACAGACAAACAGACAGAATTGCAGGACCCACATTTTTCGCAACCGCTATCATCGTATCTCGATTTCAATTTTTACTTGCGATATGGGTACCATATATCAAGTTATGCATTCGTACAAAAAAAAAAGTTGAGATAACAATCAAACATGACATTACGATGATAGAGAATGAGAAAAAAGTGGGTCCGACAATTCTGTCTGTCTGTATGCATCAGAAACCACAGCCTAAACGGATGGGTCGATTTACTTCAAACTTGGTATGTGGCGTTTTTTGGAGAACATCCCTAGACGTTTTTTGAGTTTTTTTTTTGGACCAAAAATAACTGTACCTGTCATATACTCATTTTTCTCAAAAACGGTGCCTACGATTTTGGTTAAAAAAATCATGGTTATTTCTTTAGATAAGGTCTATCTTTTAATGAAAACTTTTATTTTCTAAAACCGTTATTAACGTTTCCTGCCATAGAACCGTTTTTTTAATTCTGATTTTCTCCTTCATGACTCAATCCATTTCAACCAGTTTTTTTACATGGATGCTTTCAAGTTGCCGGAATAATATTTAGTAAAAAAAAATTTCGAAAATTACTTTTTTGGATTTTTAAAAAAAAGTTTGAAATTTTTTTTTTTGAAAAATCATTTTTTCAAAAACTATCAACTATTTTTTTTTCAAAACTTAGTTTTTAGATGTTGATAAATAATATCTTAAAAATGGCGTACCAATTTTTTTTACAAAAGTCCTTGCAAAATTTTATATGGAAAAAATAGTTTTTTTTAAAAAAAAAACAACTTTAACGATTTTCAAAATTTTTTTTCTAAAAATGAATCATTATAAAATAAATCAAATTGCATACTTTGTTTTGAGGTTAAATTCATTTAAGAGGCTGTTTTAGTCATTTGAAAATCGAATTTTATGCTTTTTTTCGATTTTTTTCTGTAACAGCATTAACAAAACTTTTATTGAAAAGACATGAATATCAGGGTCTTTCTTTAAATGAAGCAATTTTTTTTCTTCAAAAAACGCTATTAACGGTACCTGCATAAGAACCATTTTTGCAGCCTGCCTAAAACTGCAAGTATCTTAAAAATATATATTTTTCAAAAGGGGCCAAGACTTTGTGAGGCCCGGAGACTCACGCATGACCTAAGACGACCCTGATCCTGATTCTCCCCTTCATGACTCACTCAATTTCAACGTTTTTTTTACATGAAAGCTTTTAAGTTGGTAACAAAATTTTGGAAAAATGTTTGTTTGGATAAAAAAATTTAATTTTTTTTATCGTTTTTCCCAAAAACGCACAATGTTATTTTCAAAATCTAGTTTTAAGATGGTGATAAATAATATCTAAAAATTTAAAATAAAACTGCATTTACAATTTTTTAATTAAAAGGGCTTAGCATAAATAGTAACTTTATCTTCAAGAGCAAATACGTGGGACCCAGTCGTGCATTTTATTTTTTACCGATCTAAAATTTGCCCTTTAGTACCTATATCGTAAGTTAAAAGTCAGAATGATATTAAGTGTTTACCCAATCGATTTACAAAGCAAATTCGTTGGGAAATTTTATCCAATTTGTGCAAATCATATCCCAATATCCCATATAAATTTTGACAGTTCATGAACCAATTGGGAAAATTACACAAATAGTAAACTTACTCTTATTTATTATGTATTTTTCTAAAGGAGATATTCCTGAATCCTGGCCTACCAAGCTGCACCTGCTTCTTACAAGTAATTCTTAATTTCTCTTCTCCTTTTTACCAACTTATTAAATATATTTAAAAAAATGTTACTGTCGTAAAATGTGTGCTTCCAAAAAATGATTTCCATATAAAAGGTGATTGGTGAAATGAAAAAGTAAAAAATATCTACTATTTTGCATTTTAAATTATGATAATCAAAGAAATAAATATAAAAATACACCTCCTGTTCGGCAATCATCTAAGGGAAACATTTTCAAAAGGCACTACAGAAATAACCTGCGATAACCCCTACAATGATCAGAGAGCCCTTGTAATCCGATTCCTTGATCAATTGTTCTTTTTTAGCCACACTTGGAATTTTTCTATGTGAGTTAAATCTACCCTTCTGGGCATTTCAGCTTGTCGAGTGCCTCTTTTGTGTCGTAAAAGTTATTGTAGCAGCTCAGAAACAACAATACCAACATAATGTACCTAATGTTAATATCAATAATAAGGCATTATAAGGGGAAACATTACGCAGGCAAGAAAAATAAAATAAATTATGGTTATGGGTTCGGGGGCTCGCTTATAACATTATTTGCGAAAGTCTTACCCTCTCTTATTTAAGCTACAAGATACCTTAACAATGTACAGTGGTTTCGATTTTTGACAGATTTTAAATCCATTTTCATCATAAGTCCGGTCTGAAACAATAAAAGGAAATATAATTGCAGGCTTCCTGTTACAAGGGTATTCCTTGTTTGAGTAAAATTGTAGAAACTTTTGGGGTTAGGAAGAGGTTGATCGGCGGATGGTTCGACGTGTGTCTGAAGTTATCAGATGTGATGCACACGCCTGATAAGTTCTCTATGAACGTACGCATGTAGAATGCTCAGTCAAAATCCAGAAGCTCAGTAGCTGTCCTCATTATGATAACGAAATTTCTAGAGATAAGAGATAATTTTTTCATTACCAAATACCTACCTATGCATATAAGCATACGGCATACCTAAGTGTTGCCAAAAAATACAAATACAAATCAAAGTAATAAAACAAGAATTTAAAATGGTGTCATTTAAAATAAATGCAATTTTTGTTATTTTCATAGATTGCACTTCGCAGAGCATTTCGTGAATGCCATTTTCGACATACGCAGCTAAAAATGTGAAATACCTATAGTAGCATAAAAAGTATGTTTTAACATCAATTATGGAACAAAAATCACCAGAGTGCGATCTGATTACTGCTAATGCTATAAGAAACAATCCTATCAAAAACCTTCATGCAACTCCTGCACACAATCACCTACGAGCAGAAAAAGTAACAAAGAAAAGTGGTTTGACAATGAATGTGAAGTGGCGAGAAAACGATCCTTTGGATGGCTTAGAGCGTTTCGAAGCCAAAGCAATGCTTGCTTTAAAAAAACTTTATATTGCAGCAAACAAAAATTATAAAAAAAATCTGCCAAACGACAAAAATACAGTTTTATGAATCTCGGGCCTTACAACTAACATCCTGTAGAGACACGAAAGAATTTTGGAAAACAATTAAATTCTTTAACGGCAAAACTCTCCAAATCGGTGACAAACTCAGTGCAGTGTTATTAAAAGAACACTTCCAACAACTTTTGAATCCTGTCAACATCGCACAGACTTTGCTGTATGCAAAACCATACCACGAAGATAAGTTTCTGGATTCTGTTTTAACTGAGGAAGAAGTATGTGTAACACTTAACAAACTTAAAGATGGAAAAGCCCCAGGTGCCGACCGAATAGCAGTAGAGTTTTTGAAATATGGAACAATGGATCTTATCATCAAACTATTGGAAGCCTATAACAAAATTCTGGATACTGGAAGCATACCGCATCAATTCAAGGAATCGATAATATTTCCGATTCACAAAAAAGGTGACCTATCGAACCCCGAAAACTACCGTGGAATATCCTTCTTAAATACCTGTTACAAGGTGTTTGTTTCAATTCTAAGTAACCGCCTTGGCATTTGGATGAATCGTTACAGTAAGATAACGGAATTCCAGGCTGGTTTTCGAAGTGGGTATTCTACAAACGACAACATTTTCGTATTAAAAAACATTGCGGAAACACACTTGGATCAGAAAAAAAAGTTGTATGTTCTATTCGTCGATTTTAAGGCAGCCTTCGATAGCATCGATAGAAGAGCGCTGTTCTACAAGCTGTATAACTTAGGTATGTCTTCAAAGTTTGGAAGGGTTTTAGAAAACATTTATGATGGAGATGTAGCAGAGGTATGGAACGGAGATGAAAGGTCTGACTGGTTTGATACAACAATGCGAGTTAAACAGGGATGTACGGGATGAGCCCGTATCTGTTCTCTCTTTTTATCGACGACCTCATTGATTTTCTACTAGGTGGAATACAGTTTGCCGGAATGCTGATTAAAGCACTTTTGTTTGCCGACGATGTGGTGCTTTTTTGCACATTCACCCGAAACACTGCAACTCATGATCAACCGTCTCGAAGTGTACTGCAAGCTGTGGAATTTGACGGTGAATTTAAGTAAATCAAAAGCAATGGTCTTTAAGAAGGGTGGTGGAAGATTGGCTAGAAACGAGAAACGGCATTTCAACAGAGAATCTATAGAAGTTGTGAAATCATATAAATATCTTGGTGTCATAATTACAAGCAATCTAAACATGGAAAACCAACTTAAAGACAAACTGATTAAAGCGAAAAGTGCTATAAGTGCTACATGGAAGAAATGTTTCTCCAACAATCTTGTTTCACAAAGCGTAAAATACAAAGTTTTTACTGCAGTGGCCGAATCCATAATGATGTATGCAGCACAAACTTGGGGGTATGACAAGTATGAAACAGTGGAAAAGCTGCTACAATTCTATATCAAAAGATGTTTTCAGTTACCAAGAAATACATCAAACTACATGATATTAATTGAGACCGGATTATCACCATTGTTTATTAAAACACTTAGGCTTCACATTGACTATCTTCTGAAAATTTTAAATTAGCCTGATGGCAGACTGCCAAAAGTTATAGCCATGTTTATTATTCAGAAGAAAAGTCTTTGGTTTGACAAACTAAAGGAACTGGCGGGCTATTGTCAACTTAATTTTGATCTCAGCGTGCAGACTTGTAGTGGAATGGATATCAAAAAGGAACTCTACGACCTCGTAGCCAAAGTAGATGAAAAATACAGACTTGAATGTATTAATCAGGCGACATCTTCGGTGCATAGAGCTATATATAGCGTACTTCAGCATAATCTGTGTGAAAGAAATTATTTTCGGCACGACTTCAACTATAAGCATATCTCAGCTGTATTCAAAATGAGAGGCGAGCTAGTAAAACTCAACTACATACCACATCGCGAGGATCTACCAATTATTTGCAGTCTTTGCAACATGGCAGCGAGAGAAGACATTATCCACTTCATCAGCAAATGTCCAATTCTGAAGGAAATAAGGCAAATGTTTCTGGGTACCGACAAAAAAAGCGAAGGAGAAATAATAGCGATGCTTAACTGTGAAGGGGATACAACTCAACTTTACAACTTTTATAGGAGAGCAATCAACTACAGAAATCAAATCCTAAATGAAGCGTTCTAGTATAAAAAAAAAGAAAAAAAAAAAAAAAATCATCACAATTTTTTTAAATAATTGTCCATTTAATTCTTCACTAAATTTATATAATTTAACTTTAACAACTACAATTTATTATGCAAAAAATAATGTCAATCGGGCAGACGGCATAGCCATGCTTAAAAGATTATTTGGATGTAAACAATTGTAAATTGTAATTTAAACTTTGAAAAAGAAATAAAAATCTAATCTAATCTAAAAATCTAATCTAATCCTTCATGCAACTCCAATTCATAATAAATGCATGTATAATATCCGATGCATCATATATCCCACATCATTGGAAAATTGCTGAAGTTAATGTTATACCCAAGCAAGGTAGGCCACTATCAGAAGTGAAGTTTTATATTCTTGCCAGTATCCCTTTACCAATTATAGCTAACGTTTTTGAAAAATTACTTGTAAAGAGACTTAGCAAGGTCAGTTCGGTTCTTAACATAAATTAGCAATCACAATTACAAAAGTAAGTAAGCGCACATCCCTTGCGCATATTTATTTAAAAAAAAAGGTAAAATACCGTTAGGAATGAGCTGACCAATGGGTATAACATGATGGTATTACTTATACGGAACACTGTATGTACCTAGTGAGCAAAATATATCCAATAATATTGACATAACCTGTAGTACATCGATTTATAATTATTTGGTGCATTTTGTATGTCACAAAAGTGAGTAAGCACCTAATTCGACAATTAATTATTCGCTATTGCAATTTACTACAGTTTTTTGGTGATTTCTAGTTAGTAATCTTCCTGCTTAATCTAAAAAGATAAAAAAAGATGAATTAAAAAAATGCCACAAAAAAAAAGAGAACTAAGCGCAGACTTGAAGAAATGGTTAGTAAGGGCAGTAAACCCTTATTTTGGTGAAAAATGTCGTAACCACAGAGATTTTTTAAATTATCCACACAAACTTTAGGGACTTACCTAGCGCGAGAATGCCTTTAGAACAAAAATATAACACTGATATTGTTTTTTCACAAATCTATACCACAGAGAAGTTGTACTAATTTAAAATTCTGTCCGCCAAGTATGTTTTTCAGATAGCCTAGACGAACGAAGATAAAACAATTTTTTTTAAAGGTAATCTGACACTTTAGATTACCCTTGTAAATTTTAAAGCTGCCATTTAAAAAACAAAAAATTTATTCCTCAATTCAAAAATAAATTATGAAAAAAATTATTATCGAGCAATATGACATGTTCTCAGCTGGACTTCTTATAAGAAGATTCCTTGAATGAACTCTGAATGAATTTATGACATTTTTTTAAAGAATTCATCGCAAACAAATTCTAAATGTATATGGGAAGCACTTTTTTACTATATCAGCTTCAGGCATAAGCTATCCATTATATAATTGTTATTGTTTTTACATGCTAATATTATTTTTAAGTTGTGCATGCGTGCAAAACAACATACCTATTATTGCTAAAAAATTTAAATAAAATTTTCTTTGTATTGGCCTTATTCCTGCAAAGTAACACTCGTTTAATTCTTTAAAAGTTTATGATCAAAACGAGATAAATAAGATTTCTATGATTTTTTCATTGTTTTATTAAAAAATAGTGAATAAACATATTTTAATTATCAACTTACATACATGGCGTATTTTATTAAAAATTTGTAATAAATTTTGAAACAGGGATATCTCCACAACAAAACATCGAAAATTTCTCTATTACAATGATAATTAATTTGACTAAAATGAAGATATATTGTGTGTCTTGCAGGTCAACATTTCAAAATTACCAATTCAATTGAATTCAGCTATTTCTTTCACATTTCTAATAATACCTCTAATAATAGAGGTTGTATAGGTAGGTACTTAGCCTTACCCTGAATAAATTAATCATAAATCACCATATGGACAAATAAAAAAGGTATGTAGATTTTGACTATCAACAATCAACAACCACCTAGACGATTCCACCCCAGGTAATGACTGTCTGTGTCCCGACTTCAGTATCAAATATACAGATTTTTGTTTAGTGGAAATATACTTTACTAAACAAAGTAAAAAATTTTTGGGCATATGAGAGAAAACCTTAAAATGTTGCAAATATAAGAAATAAAACATATAAAATACATTAAACTAGAAGTTCAAAGCATAGCATATGCATACACCTAACTCCGATTACCTTCAGTAAGCAGGTATAGTGCTTGGATGTTAGATTACGGTACATTAACATTACTATTCTTTCAAATGTCAAAATGTATCAACATTTTTTATACTTTCAATGATTTTAGCAGGGGTTTCAATAATTGTTTGTTAGGGTGAATGTGAATACCTATGTGACTGCATGATTTGCTGTACCTTGCATTGGGTAGTTGAATATATTTGTGTTAACTGATCCCTTCTAAAGAAAAACAACTGCTACCACTTCTGGCTCAAAAATTAATTTCCTATTATCTTTTTATATGGTTGGATGAGATGCGAAGATTAAATTGCACATATGGGTGCCCTTGCTGCTTATGCAATAAACATAGTATACACCATTCACAAAAATAGCAGCCCCTTAAAGCAACATCGCATTTAATCCGTGTTTTGCCCTTTTCAAGAGGCTTTGCAAGAACCTCTTGGCACCAAGAACAAAATTGGAAAAAAGTGAAACGCACTTTCTACGCAAAGCATCACCATCTAGGTATTTATATTTATATATTTTACTTTCATCACCAGGAAAAAGAAGCTCGTATTCGGAAAAGATAAATTATAATTACAGATGAGTGTACTTACATATTATATTACCTCCCTTAAAAAAACGGGTTCAATAATTACATTTAAATTGGGGTGGAAAACTAACGTAGTACCTTTTGGTCTCTATTATTGTCCATTGAGGAGGAGGGAATATCTTACAAAACTTGTGGTTATAATGCTTGGTAAGTTTTTTTTCTTTTTATCACACATGTGAACATTTTTCTTTAATATAATGCATACGCTCGATTGGAATACTATGTAGGAAGGTATGAATTGATGAATTGTATGTAAAGTGATATCTCTCAAAAAAAACAACTGTTTGTGTTTTGTGTGTGTAGAAAAACATTGTTATTGATATAGAAAATATAAGCATTTGATGCAAAACGAGATCATTAAGTCAAACCTTAAACTTAAAGTGTAATGCTACGTTTCCACCGGAGCTTAATCTAGATTTAGCACAGGAGATTTAGCAATAAATCTTGTAGTGTTTCTACCAAGGAAAATGCGATTTATTTTGACGTATATGAAGCATGTACAGAAACAAAATAGTTACAAACTTATTCTATTGTTTTTCATTCGATATTTAGAATACACTCCCTTTTTCATAACTGAGGGTAAATATATGTTTGCAACTATTTTTGCGTGGTACAAATATGTCTAAATATTTCTTAACATCTTATGAAAAAGCTATTACACGTAAGGTAAACCATTTTATCTATTTATTTTGAATACGAAAACTTTAAAAAAAAGAGCAGATATGAAAAAAGAAGTGTACTCTCTGTGACAAAACGTTTCAAAAAAAAATAGACACTAGTTAAGACAATATTTAGAAGACTAATAGAAATTCTTATTTTAAAATAACACAGGTCAACAATTTTTTTTTTATCTTTGTTCCAAAAACAAAAATTTACTTTTCTGAAAGTTTTTGGTATACTGAACCCGAATCCGGGGTCAGAATTTTTGCATCGCATATATAATGTAAAATACTGAACATATTACATTCAACATAAGATTCCTCGCAAAATAAAAGAGCTATTAAGAGGATTTAAACTGAGTCTGGGAGAAGAAAACCGTTACAAATTATGCGGTAACAAATCAACTCGCGTCAAAACTTCGCTACGAAAATACGTGTTTTTTGACTTTCAAAAAGGTGATGCGATACAAAACCCGGATTCGGGTTCATACCAAAAACCTTCAGAAAAGTAAATTTTTGTTTTTGGAACGAAGATAAAAAAAAAAATTTGTTGATCTGTGTAATTTAATAAATGTTAATTTTATGGATTAAGTTTGATAATCCATAACATTTAAACGGTTAGACTTATGATAAAAAATGTCATGATCTTTTTTCAGAGCGTTCAATTTTCTATAAAAAAAAAATACTTTCTATTCTTGAGTTATAAAATTCCAAACAGAAACATGTGTTTTGTCCCATACAAATCTATGGATAGTCCCGGTCTCGCGACATTTTTTTTTAAATTCCATACCACAGTTTGTCGAACAAAATTTAGGCCGATATTTATCAAGCGATCATAAGTTATGAGCGCTCATTAACCTATTCACCAACGAGTATTAGAGTGGTCTCGAACACTCATAAAGTTGAAAGCGCTGACTCCCAAAACTAGAATATGAGCGCTCATAATTTGATGAATACCAGTCGTAATCTTTTCGACAGACACACAGTGCTTTGCACCCGATTTGATTTTTTTCCATTTGTGTTCCATAAATTACATTTGTTCTTTTTGGACTCTTATCATCGTAATCAAAATGCACATCTTATTCATAAAACAGCTTTCCGCAGTACAGTAGCAACTAACACGTTTTACACAAACAACACCACGCTGCCGATAAAAGGAAAAGTTGAATCCAGTCGCCAATAGATTTTTGACATTAATTCGAAAAATCTAAAAATCTATTGGCAGTAGGATTTAATTTTTCCTTTTATCGGCAGTGCGATGGTGTTTGTGTAATAATGTAATGTAGATAGATTTGCCAAAAAACACAATATTTTGCTTCTAAATACAAAAAGAAAAAAACGCTCTCATAAATTCTTAGAACTACCCTCTAAAAGGGTAAGATAATATTTTACCAACATTTTCCAAACAGCACTGTATTATGTATGTAAGTGTTACCGTTATCCGTGGTTCTGCGGTCAAATTTTGAACGCTCGGTACTAGGAAGCATAATTTTGTATAAACTTATTGTTACTAATACTCGGTTGCAAATACAAGCCATAAATAATGTGTATGAGCCCTAGTATCTAATTACACTGCGTAAATATAATAAAAATGTCCTTTTCTTGTTTAAACTACTCCTCCATCTAACCACTCGCCGTTGTGTCTATGCATTTAAGGAAAGTCATATGTATATATAGATACAATACCACAAGCTCATTTTATTTTGAGGTCGGTCAGAGATATCAATCTAGCCCAAAACGAGCAAATAATGGAAAAAGTAAAATAAATAAGGAATTATACAGCCATGTGTAAATATCTAAAAACACGTATGAGTTTAGGCAAAGCTTTGTGAACTTACTTATATTAAGAAAATAATACTGACAAACCAAATGTATCACTTTTTCAATAGAATATTTGCTTAAAAAGTATTATACTTTTTCTAATTTCAGGCAATTGTATACGAAGGACAAGATAAAAATCCGGAAATGTGCCGAGTATTATTAACGCACGAAGTTATGTGCAGGTGAGTTCAATACATCAAAATTATTTATTAAGAACCCCATCTCGTTGGGGTACGTTTTACATAATGTTCAGAAGAACAAACTACATAATCTACAACGACATATTTTTTGTTTTTGTAGACGGTTTGTTGCGACCTTACCCAAGGTTTCGACAGGCGAGAAGAACTAGTAAGGTCTTATGGGAGAGCTTTATTCTTATAAAAGGTTAGTGGTTGTATTCCAAAATCACCTACTGAATAAAAATACGCAACCACTGACTTAAAGGGCCAACCTGTAGAATCCGTTGCGTGCGTTGCGTCGACGTTTTCAACTGACAGCTCGATAAAATACACACGTTCTTATGAGAAGCGACGTATCGGACCGACACGACGGAAAAACTTGCCGAACTTTCAACTTTTTCGTCCGGCAAATGCGTTTGACAACAGATGTCATTTCAGATGTCAATAAAAGGTCTGTTCGATGTTCGTTATCTAAGTGCACTCCGGGGAATAGAAAACTAAGAACTGTGCTTTTTTGTCTCTGACTTTATGAATTGTCAACTTTTATTGTTCCTAATAAATAAATAAACTGATTTTTAAGTCTTAATGATTCTGAATTCTATTATACAGTTAAATTTTGCAACACCACAGTTACACAACTTATAATCTGTTATTAGGGATATTCATGCAACCGTGGTAAACCTGATAAATATGTTAAACATGTCAAAATTTGTATGTAAATGACAGTTAGTCTACTTTACCACTTTTACCAAGAGTTTATCAGGTTGCATGAATACCCCTATTTAATTCTTTCATTCTTTTTTTGTTCTTCAGATTTATATTTTTGACGACAAAGTTTTACGAAAAATACGACTAGGGCTTTCATGCAAAAAATTGTGTCGCTTTGTCGCGTTTGGTATCTCTCATTTGACGCTTAGTAAATAATATTAATTAAAATTCACTACCGCGACGAAAATGCACAAAAAAAAACGATTAACCGACAAAACTTAAAAAAAAAAATACTTTTTGTTGAAAAAAAAGAAGAAAATTTGTTTATTTGAATGAGATATAAAAATAATTTAAATGTAGTTTTCAAACTAACACAAATAAAACAGGGTCCCCGATTTTTTTTTTATTTTGAGACTCCAACGTCAATGAAAACTCGGTATATACTACCTAATTATGTCCACTGTGATTTCTTCTGAAAATCCAACTCGACCACTCGACTTTGCATGTAAACAGTGGTAATTAAATAACAAAACATCGAACAAGCCCAACAAAATTGAGGCTGTCAAAAGCAATCAGTCAAGCAACGTATTGAATGGGTCACCCGTTTCCGGCATCGTCAACGGACGCAACGGATTCTATGGGTTGGCCCCATTACCCTTTAATTATTGATGTTGTAACTCCGCTTCGACGAACGTACTGATCATGTGCTCACGAACAACCCTCTTCGTGTATATAACAAATGAGCACATTATTGTCAGAGTTACCAACCCCACGTTAATGGAAATCATAGTGGATTTTTCTTTGGATTTTGGAGAGCTTTCAGAATTTATCCTTTTTTAAAAGCTTATGAGAACAAATATATGAATGGTGTTGTAGCTTGCTGTTTTCTGTATTCGTGGCTTTATGTATTCTTTTAATGTATGGGAAAAAAACCTTAAATAGAGTTAAGAAGATTTTTGCTGTTTTCAATAGTGATGTAAAACGCACTATTGGTGCGTACGTACTGCTCTTGTGGATCATAGATGTAGAATGCTAGCAAACTGTTTTATGTGTAAGCTTTAGGAAAAGTTATTTAAACAAAGAAACTTAAGAAGAAAATTGAAAAATAAGGAAAAACTAAAAATGCACTAAAATCTATGATGATAACATATAAGTGCACAAGTGAGCAACCAAAATGTTTGGACATTTTTGGTTTTATTAAAAGTATTTCGAAAAAAGTTTAGATAGAATTACGAAAATTAGAATTACATTGGTAATCTCAATTTTGTACGTTCCGTTGCCAAAGAATTTCTACACAAGAGTGCAATTAGAAAATATTAGAAATTTTTTTTTTAGCTAATGGAAAATAAACTTTAATTCATAGTTCAAAAATGTTCAATACGATTCAGAATTTGACAAAATAAAAAAAAAATTGTAATACCCCAGACATTAGTACAAAGTTGTAATTTTTCTGATTTTTTTATGAAAATTAGAAAAATTTTTCAGAAACGTGTTTTCCTTGCGTTTCAGTTTCAGGGCGTCTTATGATTAAATAAAAATATGGGAATAAAAACAGACGAACAATCAAACATCAAATCCATGATTAAGCTCCAGTTTATCTCAGAATGGGGTTTATCCAGTGTTATTTGAAAATGGTAAAATCCAGTTGATCTTGGAAACGACTTGAGCAACATTTATGAATCTGCCCTCAAGTGTTTTTTTGAGATCATAATTTTGAACTTTTTGTTTGAAGCTAAACAAATAATCTTAATATGTTAAAATTAACTTTGGTTATGAATGCACTTGTTTGGAACAAGAAGACAAAACTAGGCAATAGTTTACAATTGCTCATTAATAAGTTCTTAAACTCATTTTTTCGTTGACTATTTGATTTCGAACTAAGTTTCTAGCTTAATAAGAGTTTAAAAACGGTATTTTTCTAGTACATACTTTAGGTACTTTCAAACTTTTTATAAATATTTCAAATTGCTCCCCTTGAAAAAAAATTCTACTTGCTTGATGGGGAATTATTAATGTATTTTAAAATCTAACGGAATTGTCCTTTTGTCAAAGTATAATAATACTGATATCTCAACAAAGAAAAATGTCAACTGGATTGAGCATAACCACTTCCCCTGCTGATACTAGGGTATTGAATCCCAAATCAAATCTTCAATCCCGGGATATTAAGTTCAATCCCGTGACACCACGGTATCCCGGGATTGAACTCAATATTTTATTTGTTGAACTTACTTACTTACCTACTTACTTACTTACTTACTTAATTTCGCGCTTACAATCCAGGATGGATTACGGGCTCAACCAACATGCATCTCAAGCCAGCTCTGTCCTTAGCTAGCCGCCCCCAGTTACGCACGCCAAGTTGGTTGAGGTCGTTCTCCACTTGTGTGCGAAACCTGTTACGCTACTTCCCTCTGCTGCGTACACCATAAGGGTTGGATTCGAAGACTCGTCGCTCTGGTGCATTGATGTCCATACGCTTCACGTGTCCCAGCTAATTTTCATCAGTAGGACTCGGATGATTAAGGTTATGTATAGAGTTTCCTTGGTTCTATAAGAGAGGGCCTTACTACTTAAATGCTTTCTCTGCCCGAAGAAACCGCAATTGGCAAGAGTAGTTCTCCGTTTAATCTCTAAATTGATGTCGTTGTTTGAGTTTATAGTGGATACCAGGTCGACAAAGTCCTTGACTGCTTCTAAGTTATAACCATCAATCGTGACGTTTTGGCCGAGTCATCGATTAATTCCTTCGCTGCCGCCTTGATAAAAGGAGAAATGCCTTAGTGGGAAAACTCCTCCCCCCTCTCTTGCTGCCCCAACAGCCTTTCACAAGGAACAAGTCCTTATCTCCAGCTCAGGTAGATACTAGGCACCCAATGTTCACCGCTTGGAGGTGAGAGTAGAAGTTCGTAGTCATAGGCCGATTTTGAGAAAAACATGTGGACGTTTGTGCCCTCTTAGTTGCCTATAACTATTTTTCGTGAACTTCAAGTTCGTAACTAGTTGTCAAAAGATAATTGTATTCAAACAAATTCTTATTTTCAAGATAAGTACAAAACAAAAAAAAATCCAGAATGGCCTAAAACATAGCTTATTATGTGAATTGCGATTGCTAGAATTTTGCAACAAAACAAAATGTTAAGTTTAAATCAAAAATATGGAATCGCCAAACCATTGTGACCGTTTAACATTGTTCAGTTCGTTCCAAAACTTGACAGGCAACCTGATTTTATGTCCATTTGATACTGAATTTTGCTATCTTTCAATTTTGTTGCCGTCAAAACAATGCTAAATTACACAACGCGTTGAAAAATTACCACTGTTTTTTTTTTTTTATTTTGTATTAATAATTCTCCTTTTGGTAACTCATCTATTTTATCTTTTCTCTTAATTGATTGCTTGACTTACTTTTCCTGTGTTAGTAAAATTTTGACAAAATTTTGTGCAAAAATGCCCCTATTATGCCTCAATTATTTAATATTTTGGATATTTTCCTTTGGCGGACTGTTATCATTGGGCGTTTTCCTTTTTTGGATCTGATGAAATCTCTGAGCAGAGGCTGAGCGATCAGAGCAGAGCTCTGGGCAAATTATGTCAGAGTCCTCAGATTTAATTATCTGTTGCTTGGGTGTGAAGAGATCGGGTAGGCACTGACCGGGCCAACTTGGGGGCTCCAGTGATCCGCAACTTTTTCTACACATCAATTGTGCTTATTTTACCTCCTTGTGGTAACCACCGGATACTGGCCTCGTCCAACCGGACTTGATTTGCTAAACTTATAAGCGCGAGTGTTGAACGAAAGAAACTAAGAACACTATAATACAAAAGTTCCTAGCTTTCTAGGATAGCTTCTACTCCGGAAAAGAGCCCGGAAGTGTCCGGGAATTAGGTGTTGGGCTGCTACTTAACAAAACTGCGCACAATAGCCTAATTTCATGGGAGCCTCTAGGAGACAGGATACTAAAGGCAAGGTTTCGGACTAGAGTACGTCGCGTCACCATCATACAGTGTTACGCCCCAACAAATACCTCACTTCCTAAAGTAAAGGACGCCTTTTATATGAAGCTGAGTGCTACTTACAAAAATACACCTCGCGGGGACATCATAATGTTCATGGGAGATCTGAATGCCAAAGTTGGCAATAACAACGAAGGACTGAGGCATGTCATGGGAAAACATGGCGTTGGCGCTTACAACGACAACGGCGAACGTTTCGCGGATTTCTGCAATGTCAACCGTCTTGTAATTGGTGGCACCATGTTTGAACACAAGACGTGCCACAAAATAAGCTGGGTGTCCAACTATAGGCAGCCGATCTCCAACCAAATTGATCACTTCGCGATCAGCCGATGTTTTAGAAGTAGTCTCCTGGACGTCAGGAACAGAAGAGGGGCAGACATGGGACTGGCCCGGGACCACCATCTGATGATAGCTCTCGTAAGACTACACACAGCTGCAGTTTGGAGATCCCAACAGACAGACAGACTAAAGGACCCCGTAGTTCGCCAACAACTAGGGGACCATCTTTCCTAAGGACTGAGAACAATCAGCAGCAGTGAACCTACCTCCATTGAAGACCAATGG
This sequence comes from Meliscaeva auricollis, assembly GCA_948107695.1. Taxonomy (NCBI): domain Eukaryota; kingdom Metazoa; phylum Arthropoda; class Insecta; order Diptera; family Syrphidae; genus Meliscaeva; species Meliscaeva auricollis. Next base: position 50,059,413 of record OX403618.1, on the reverse strand, counting down.
TGTGACAGAAAAACTGTTTATAGAATCACCAAGGAGCTTACTGGAGTACAATGCTCCAAACAACACCTGATGAAAGATATAGATGGTTCCCTGCTCCATTCGGATGAGGACCAGCTCAGAAATATCGGTTCGAATTTAAACCGTGTCTTCGCCAGCGATGCGCATCCAATACCTGATGACCCGTCCGAAGCAACAAATGCCCGAATCCGCACCACACCTCCCAGTAGAGAACAGATAATTGCCGCAATTAAAACACTGAAGAACAACAAGGCGGTAGGACTTGACGGTATTCCTGCAGAGCTCTTACAAGCAGCACCAACGACATCGAGTGAGCCAATGCATCCACTCATAACGAGAGCCTGGAACTCTGAGTGCTTCTCGGAGGAGTGGAAAAGGGGAATGATCGTCAAGCTCCCGAAGAAAGGAAATTTGATGCAGTGTGAAAACTGGAGAGGGATTTGCGTTCTGCCTGCGGTTGCCAAGATAGCAGCCAAAATTATATTAGAGCGAATAAAAGAACATCTAGAAGACACACTCGACGCCGAACAAGCAGGTTTCCGCACTGGTTCATCCTGTGTTGACCACATTAACACCTTGCGGATCATTATTGAACAGTGCGTCGAATATCGAAACCACTTCACCTGCTGTTCATTGATTTTGAAAAAGCGTTTGATAGTGTTAACAGAGAATTTTTTGGATTGCCTTACGCAGGAGAGGCATTCCAGATAAGTTAATCGCTATTATTAAAGCAACCTACGATGGATGCAAATGTCACGTTTTTCATAGAGGAAGGTTATCGGATGAATTCGAAGTCCATTGTGGAGTCAGACAGGGTTGCATACTGTAGCCAATACTTTTCCTGTTAGTGATAAGTGATGTGCTTCGTGCAGCCCTGTTAAACGGAAATAGTGGAATTCAATGGAGCCTGACATCCCAACTAAAACATCTGGACTACGCGGACGACGTATGCTTACTCTCTCATAGGATCATGGATCTCCATCAAATGACAACAAGGGTGGAGGGAGAAGCAGAAATCGTGGGGCTGAAAATTAACACGGCAAAAACAAAAATTATCAGCCTCGGAAGTAACTCATCCGTTCAAGTCAATATTTCTGGACAACCGGTAGAGAAAGTAGAAGACTTTCAATATCTTGGGAGTTTTGTCTCTACCAAAGGCGGAACCGAACAAGATGTCGACAGCCGTATCAAAAATTTCCAATGAAGAACTTTATAGAAGAACGGGTCAAGAATCCATTGACAGTACTATTCGCAGACGTAAGTGGCAGTGGATTGGTCATACGCTTCGAAAAGGTAACGATTGCATTGGTGGCCAAGCGATGCAATGGAACCCACTCACACATTCAGGTAGAGGGTCGGGTCGTCCGACAAGCACATGGCGCAGGACAGTCGAAAGTGAATCTGTACAGCTGGGGAAGAGTTGAAGAGAACTACGTTATATTTCCAGAAACCGTACACGATGGCGCGTAGGAGTAGTGGAGCCCCTATGCCCCTTAAGGGGATCACAACGGACTTTTTAAGGTCTGAGGACCTAAGTAAGTAAGTAGTACTAAGCAACATTATTTGTTAACTAAAAATAAATACTTATAATAAAATATAATAAATAGACGGGCGTTTATCCTGGGTACTAAGTTTTAATTTCTTGTTTTTTTTCGTCTTGCAAATTACTAAAAACAGCTAAAAATATTTTGATAGCTCCGTGATCTGAACTCATGAGTTATAAATATATCCCGGATGTCGTTTAACAATGAAATACGCTAGTTACTTGTGCAACAAGCGTATTACATTCAGAATACATGCCTTTATTCTTTTTCTCCTACAAATACCATTTTTTTAACCATTTTTAATTCATCGTAATAAGTATTTATTAGTTCCAGGTTTTTAAAGCTCTTTATACCGCTTTAAAAACCACACTATGCATTGTAAAAATTACATCTCGAGATTTTTGTATTGAAGCTTATTGTAACTCAAAAACATAACTTCTTGACAAATTGGCTTTTTCAATTAGAAGTCAAAGAATATTGTTCTCTTTCTTACAAGATGTTAAATGATGGCTTTTTGAACACGATCACATTGAAATTAAAAACTTATTGTCTTTAATTATTATTTACAAAAAAAAATATATATATATATCTATACCTTTTTCCTTCTCCTCACCTTGCACACAGCTATGTTGATTTATTTTATTTTGATGAGCATTCGCCATTAGCTCTAGCTTTAAGCTACGCTAAAGAGTGTCTCTTAATTGGTTTGGTTGCGGTTACATACAAAATTTACAAAAGTTAATCGGAAGATCACTATTTGAAAAAAACAATTTTTTTTTTTGCATAATTATGTTATTATATAGTAATACTATCTAATAATTTAAGTAGGTACTAAAAACACTTACCTTGTCTTATTTCTCTGGGTTTCTTAAATTTTGCTTTAGTATCATTTGTAAATTCCAACATGTTAATTTTCATGGTCTTCTAAAGTATATTTGTATCTTAATTTATTGTACCTGCCAAAATTAATTAATAAATACAAATACAATACAAAATACAATACAATACTTCTCGTTATATTCTGATGTTTAAGTAGCTACAAAGGATTAACTGCAAACTTAAATCATTGCTCAATGTATTCCAGTGATTGCAAAAAGTTGGGATACAAACATTGAATTTCGCGCCATTTTCTTTTAACGCGATATGCATAAACAATTTGTGGATTTATAAAATGGTATTTTTCAGCATACATCGTGTTAGTGTACGTTTCTCACTCTGCAGATTGCTAACAATGTGTGGGAGGAAAAAGATAAATATTCCCTTGTATGTAGGTATATTTTTTTGTATACCTAAAAGGTTATATTTTGTATAGACTACTGGCCTGCGTCATAGTCGAAGAGGGTTCATCTGTGGCAGCCAAGTCAATATTCCCCAGTGTTTTCCGTTTCTCTCAAGAGGGTGAAATCCCCAGAGATATCGAAATAAATATAGGTACAATTTTCCATTTTTTGCTTTTTTTCGGCATCTTTTTTTATTTTGATTTGACTCTTAAAGGGTGTTAAAGAGGACAGGTTTTGAAATATACCATACAACATTTATTAGAATGATTGCAAACTTGACAGAACTTTTATCTCATGGATCAAAAATTGTTATCCACGAAGCGATCACGAGCAAAAAACATATCATACTCGTATCATACTATCTGTAATTTTTCGAGCTGACGATGACGTGTTGGACAATTTTTAAAGGAAAACTTTACTTCCTAGAGTTTTTATTTCAATTTTCTAGTAGATCTGATGGCCCTGTGTTTATCGAAGGAATATGGGGAAGAAGATTTAACGACGAGCAGCGACGTTGAACTGGTCAAGAAGCTATAAATACAGCGGCTATTTAATCTTTAATTTTAAATTTGTATGTATATTCTGAGTTTATTTTATAAAAAGTTAATAAATAAAAAAAAATAATACCGATAATATTGAAATTTTGACAGTTAAAAGATACTTTCAAAATAAATATGCAAAGGTAACACCTAAATGTTTAAGGTTGCAGCATTTTCAATTCCATTTCTCTCAGAAACTGTTAAGTAACAGCAAAAGTGTATGCAACTTGTTATAAACAGTTATACTTTGTTATACTTTGTTATAAGCAGCGTATATCAACGCTTTAGTGTTTTTTTGAGAAAAAGGAATCTTGAAAAAATATTGAATTAATTGAATTGATTTAATTATTTTTTCATATTAAAACCGTTAAGTTTCAATACGTTTTTTAAATGCAATTTTGGAGATCAAGATTTTCTCTTAGGTTTTTTAAATCGGTTGAAACGGAGCTGAGCATTAGACAAAACAAAAACACCTTAAATTTCCCATGGAAAAATTTCAAAATCTGAGAAATTTGTATTTAATGTTTAAAGCAATATTCCGTCTGCTAACTTAGAATACAAAAAATAGTCTAGTATAATGAATTAAGTGGAGTGTATTGTATGAATTAATAAAATTCCATAAAACATATACATAGTTATTTTTACTGCGCACACCTATTTCGGTGTCGGGCACGGTGTTCGTAAAATCAAACTTCTTTGATTTTTGGTGTCCGTGTCTCGATTGGTGTCGTGTGCATGGCTGAAAGCCACACCGGTGTGCACAACTGTTGTGTGTATGGGCCGCTTTAGGTATAAACATAACTATTTTGAGTTGCGACAACTTACCGCAAACACATTGAATAAATGGCAACGTTGAAACACATAACTCACGTTTTTGTTGTTGGTTCAATTCCTAATACATATGTCTACAAGGGAGCATGATGGGTAAGGCATGTTTGGTAACACAATACACAAGTAACTCTGGTGAAATCTCTCAGAGGTGGATGCTATTTTGTTCTCTGTTCAAATTTGTATAGAAATGAAAGAAATTTATTTTACTTTATTTTTTTTAAGGGGATTACACTTTCGTCTTCGAAGTTTGTGTTTCAATGATGTGCAAAAATGAAAACATATACTGGTGCCTTACATGTAAAAAAGCTTTTGTAAAATGAGGGTGGGTGCGACCCACACTAGTAACTTCCCATTGGTGCCCTTGAAAATCAAAGACTTGATGCTATTTATGTTTTAAGAATATCGGCAATTCAAGATGTTTGGAAACGTTAGCAAGTGTGCAATATTAAATTAATTGAAGGTTCAATTTGGACCATTTGTTGTTGAGGAATTTGAACAATATTTAGTGGTCTGTTGAACTTGTTTTTTTTTTACATTTTGTGTAGAAGCAAATTATCCTGGAGTAAAAATCAGTTTTTTTCTTGAGAAATTCAGGATGGAAAACATTTATTTGCCAATTACATATATTTTCAGTTTCTTGTTTAAAAACTGTCATTTGATTTTTTTTTTTTTAATTTACCGTTTTTAATGACGACATTGTGTGCAGAAAAAAAAACTTAACCACAGTTTATAGATCGATCATTGCAAATTTTGATTTCAAATTTAAAGTCATTTAAGCAAACAATTAAAGGATTTAATTGATAACAAAAAGAAGCTTTTAAGTTATAGAATTAGTTTGGTAAAAAAAAAATTAAACTGCGCTTGAAACTTTTCTTCTAACCCATTTTCATTATTTCACTGATTATTGAACATTTCAATCAGTGAAATAATAAAAGTGCATTTAAAGCAAAGTTAGTATCAGGATGTTTTTGTGAACAAATTCTATAGAACGTAAACTTAATTTTGATATCAATTAAATTCAATAATTGTTTGATTCCATGATTCATTTCAATGATAGCTATAACTCGTGTTTGTCAGATGTCGGAATACCCATAGCTTTGTTTATTAAAGTATTTATTTTTTTGTACTTAGATATTAACTTTGCCCACAACAAAAGTATTTGGTCACCATATTTATAAAAAATACAACTGATACATTAAATTGATAATAGTTCCATCAAATATTATATATTTATTTATGTACCTATGTATATTTTTAAATTTAATCATTTTATATTAATATACCTAATAAGCCAGAATACAGAATGAACTTACACAATTATTAATAAAAAATCTTTATTTCAGCCGATGTTGTGATAAAAAAAGCTGTGGAAATCGCAACGAGACTCCCTCAGACCCAGTTATTATTGATCGGTAAGCTGCATGACATTTTAAGCTCCTTATATATATCATTTTTTATTTTGTCTGCTAAGTTATTATTTGACGTAGCTTTTATTTTAACAATGCGTTTTATTGGGTTAAGCTTGCACTTGGGGTGAGTGCAGACCCTGCCTGCTATTGTTTCAAGCAGATAATATGAGCTGTTATATTAGAATTGAAGCTATAGCAGAGTAACTTTCTTATACATTTCCAAACCATATCATTTGCTGCAACAACTCTCTTGGCTGTTACTTATAGTAAAGATAAAACAGACATAAAAAGATGCAAACCCAGAAATAATTCGCAAAGAACTGAAAATTGGTACAGAGCATTGAAGCATCGATAGAAGTAAAATGTCAAAAGTCCCATGTGTGCAAAAAAGTTATTCAACGGTAAATGTCGAAAATGTTGATTCTTCGTAACTTTTTAAGCTATCAAAAAAGAATATAAATGTGAAACTTGTAGGCCTTGTGATTCCCTAAAAAAAGTGTTATATCTTGTTTTTCTTTTGTTGAATAGGTAAGTGCACTCGTTAAGCTCTTACAACAGACTGATTCATTGTTCATAATTCATTTACTTAACAATCTTTCCCAACAAAATAATGATTAAAATATGTACATGATAGTGCTTATTATTTATTGCTTATTAACTATATTATGTTGAGTAATTTTAATATTAAATGTAATATTATCAATTCATAAACAAAATTAATTTTTCAAAGTCATTAATTAATTTTTCTTTATTATAAAATAATAAAATCAATAATAATAGCTCTATAGAAAATTATAACTAACTATCAATCATTTATGATCAGATACATCTATCAAACCCAATTCAAAATTTAGAATATGCCCAACGACTAGGTTCTTTCTTTGTTCTTGTTGGCGTTTGATTAAAATTTGTATGCGTTTCAAGATTTGTTGCATTAATTTCTAATTGCGTATAGGATGGCCCTTGTCAGTTTTTTACCCATTTTACATTTTTTAAATGTTTTAGAAAGTAGACATTTGGACCTTTAACAATGTAAAAAACATGTGGTGTAGTTAAACCAACAAGTCATTTACTCAACTTCGACATCAATTTAAAGCATTTGTTTTGGAAACAACATGTTGTTTTAAAAATATGTTTTAAAATAATATTTATTTTATTTAACCAAACGAGGTATATTGTATGAAAATCGGCTGAAGGTTGGCTTAGAAAAAACTGTTTGTTTGGATAACCTCCGCAATTGAATTGAATTTTGTAGACCAATTCACTGATTACAAAACAGTATGTAAAAATTCTTAAAATTCCCAAAATCTGGACATAGGGCCAAAAAAACGTTTTTTGGACCTTCATCCATTGCAAGTTTTGGAAAGAAGAAATTAAGACATTTTTAACAATGTAAAAAAAAAACATGGAGATTGGTTAAGACCAAAATTTCCCGGTACCTAAACGTTCGAATTTCTGTATCTGGTTTGAAAGCGGTAACATTTTTTTTCGTAGCTAATTTTTCACCGGTTTTAATAAAAAATATATTATTTGCTTAAAAATAAACATAATTTTGGAGCATATTGTCTTAAGAACATATGCTTTAAATTGATGTCGAAGTAAAGTAAATGACGAAAAAAAACGGAATTTTTGAAGTTGTTCAGCTTATACAGTCTAGGTAGCTTAACCACTCCACATGTTTTTTACATTGTTAAAAAGGTCTAAATGCCTACTTTCCAAAACATTAAAAAAAATCTAAAACGGATAAAAATTTGACGAAGCTAGATTTTTTTCAATTACTGAAAGTTAAAAAAAAAACGGTTTTGTCCCTAACTTCAGATTTTGGGGTCGTTATGGAATTTGTACCAACCGTTTTTACTTGCGATGTAGGAACTATAGGGCAAGTTTAGGATTCGTAAAAAAAAATTGAACTCGAGATAACAATCAGACTGTCTGTGTCTGTCTGTGTATAGCTCGTGCTACAGCCTAAACTGCTGAAGCGATTATCTTCAAATTTAGTGGTTAAGGATCTTTGATGATTCTCTACAGGTAAATTTGAAATTTTTTTTTAACACCAAAACTAACGGTAGCTGCCATTTAATAATTAAGGAAAAATTTAGTATTCTCAAAAACGGCGTTAACGATTTTGATTAAAATTTTTGGATCGTACTTCTGAAATGAAAGAAATGTTTGTAAAAACTCTACCAACGATACCTCCCATAGAACCTTTCTCTTCATTTTTGACTTTCGATGACGGAGAAGACTAAAAAAGTGGTTTGTCGAAATGCCGTCCGTCGGTCTGAGCGTCCGTGCGTCCATCTGTACACAACACATGTCTACTGCCCAAACGCGTGATAGGATTGTCTTCAAATATGATTTTTATGTAATTTCGAAACTTTGTTTTTTTTTGTTTTTGAATATCTCATCTAGAACGAGTACCTCCCATACAAATTTTTTGAGTTATTCGAGTTATTTTTTTTTTGAAAAATCTATCGAGGAATTTCAAAAAAAATGTAAAAAAAAATTTCAAGCGATTAAAAAAAAAAATGGTATGCCATTTTTAAGATATTATTTATCGACATATATAAACCAAATTTTGAAAAAAAATTCAAAAAGTGTTCCCGTTTGAAAATAAATAATTTTTGTTTGCTTTTTCTCTTATATCTTATATTAAAGAAAAAACAGTTCGGTATAAAATAAGCTATGACACATGATTTTTAGGTACTTTTAATGCTGAATTCAACGAGACTTATATGAAGGTAATCGGACTACTATGACATACATATGTATGTACTTAGTATTAACGGAACAAAATATTAAGAGCGTTGAATTAACTATAGGGCTGCCAGAAGTCATTATACTTTAAATCTTTAAAATAATGTTTTAAAAAATCTGACAGTATACAAGCTTAAAAGTTATTACAATAATAGCGTTTACTGACATATTGAAGGCAGCAATTAGGCAGAATTGTTGCATCAACCATCATCAAACCGGAAGTCTTAAAAAAATTAAGTAAATCTGATGAGGTACTAAGCTGAAAATCGGTACTTAGCTTCTATACATAGTACTAACATATAACAAAACAGCAAAAGCGTAGAATACGTCATACGGTTGCCAGAAGCCATTTTACTTGAAATTTTTAAAAACAATATTTGGTAACTGTTCTCCGCCAAACTATTTGAACTCATAGGAATTGGAGTCATTAGAAGAAGTCCATCCAAAATCCTTTGTGCCAAGGTTAGAAGGTCCTTTCTTGTAAGAATTTTCCCAAAAGTTTGCGATATACCTACAGTCCTACACCTAAGCAGCTGATAATGAAGCTCTGCCAGGGTGGCAAACTAGATGCATCAAAATTTTTAATTTTTTTTTTTGTAAATGGCTCATTTACGTCTTCCACCTTATTCCTTGATTGAAGAATTTGCTTTTTCAGCTTTCCAGAATACGAAGGATTCACTATTCTCAATATGACCAACCGACACAGTAGCTCTCGTCAAACACTCTATTTTTATATTTTTTCGTCTTTATTTCTTTTATCAATTTCGCTTACATGATCACTATCACTGTCTGTCATTTCCTTTTGCCCTCTTCGTCAATGTTAAATAGGTAAATGATACGCACTCGTTGAGCTCTTGTTTATAATTCGGTTGTTTGCATAGTGCTCTTAAACGGCCCTATTGAAAAGTTGTCTCGGTAAAAGTTGTATATTATGTTCTCTTCTTTACTCGTAAAACCTGAGATTTTAAACTTTAAAATTTAAAGATATATTTTGATAACACTATAGACTATAATGTTTTACATAAGAAGGTTTAAAATATGCTTTCGTAATAGTTATAATTTGGTAAGAACTGTTTTCTTGTATTTTCTTTTGGTTGTAAATTTAACTCCTATTGTTTTATTTTCTCGACGTCCGCGCCATAGTAAAAAAATAAAAACCTTTTCCATATTAACGGACTATCAGTAACATAGGTAGGCCTCGTTTGTGGTGGACAGTTGGACCATACCCAAGCATTCTTGTCCATCCTACTTTATGAACCCAAATTAAGGAATTTCCTTATCTCTAAAGTCTAAAGGAATAAATATACCATTTCATATCCATTGTATAACATGACCACAAATATTGAGTGGAAACACTATGTACCTACATCGTTTTCATGTAATTGAATACATTTTAAAAGCTTCGTTTTAACGTTATGCACACCATCAGTAATTTTTCCGAAAAATAATATGTTTATAGGTGTTTTCTACTTAATCATGCCAGCTATAAATAAGCCGCGTCCGTACGACATTCAAGTTCAAGCTGCATTCAGCATCCAGTCACGTGTCAGACAAATTATACTAATAGAAAGCATCCCAATTTCAGCCAGCTAGGGGAATCAAGGTAGAAAAGTTATGTCAATTCGGTCCCTTCCTTCCCCACGAGCTACAATTTTATGTTTGCCTAATTGAGTTGCAAGAAAATGTAAATATTCATACTAACATTATATTGTTCCCGATACCAGTTATATGTTTGCAATCCTTATCCTATATCCCTAGTCCTTTGAAAAATCATATTTTGGTGGGCTTTTTGTTGACCGATACGATGCGATGCGATGCGTCAATTCAATTTAATAATACAAATTGTTGTGTCGTGTGCCACGCTACAAATGGTTTGGTTGTAACGTAAAGACTCGTTGGTCTTATATGCATCATGTCCCTTACATACTTTTAATATGATGCGTTCACGAGGAGGAGTTTTACCGGGCGTTTATAGTTACTCATAACTTGTTAACAACACGTCTGTGCTGGGGTTGTAGTTAGTTGGTCTTCGGTTTCTTAGATAATTTAATTGAAAAATTTGTTGCGGTTTGTGTTTACATATAATAGAAGGGGTGGCATATGAAAATGTGCATTGCGCTCTAAGCATGAAAGTGTGGAAAATGAACATGGAATTATTCCTTTTCGCAGAGTGAAGAAAGACGAAGCAAAAAAGGCTATTAAGTTGAGTAGGTAGGTATATTACACAATGACAGTTATCATTAAGCACGCGCCCGACTAAACAAGTCAACTGCAATTGAGACAATAAGTGTAGCTACTTATAAACATGAATTGTAGGAATAATGATGCAAGGACAAATGGTGTTTTAATTCAAATATAATTGCTGTATTGCAAAGGAGGTTCCTACAAATATTCTTACCTAACATAAAGTTTATTTGCTAAGTAAGTGACCTGATCCCGATCGCTTTTTTTATTCACACATCCTTATGTATTATTGGTTTAGGTAGGTTTGACTATACATGTGTATATATAAAAAATGATAAAATGCTGTAGGAATGTTTAAAAGTTAAAGCTGACGCAGGTTACTTCAAAGTTCAAACAAACAAATACATATAATTATCTTATATGTAGGTACCCAAAGTAGAATGGTACAAACTGAAAGACAGACTCTCAAATAGCTTACAAAATCTAACGGGCGAGGAGCAAGAACAAATAAAATGCACGACTGGGTCGCACGTACTTGCTCTTGTTGATAAAGTTACTATTTATGCTAAGCCTTTTTAATTAAAAAATTATAAATGCAGTTTAAGAAAAAAAAAAACAATCAAAAAAGCATAAAATTCGAATTTCAAATGACTATAACAGCTTCTTAAATAAATTTAACCTGAAAACGAAGTATGCAGTTTGATTTCTTCTATAATGATACATTTTTAGAAACAAAAATTTGAAAATCGTTAGTGCCGTTTTAAAAAAAAAAAACTATTTTTTCTATATAAAATTTTGCAAGGACTTTTATAAAAAAAAAATTGATACGACATCTAAAAACTAAAATTTGAAAAAAAATATTGAATGGTTTTCGAAAAAATGATTTTTCAAAAAAAATCTTTAATTTTTTTAAAAATCCAAAAAAATAATTTTCGAAATTTTTTTTTACTTCATATTATTACGGCAACCTAACAGCATCCATGTAAAAAAATGGTAGAAATTGATTGAGTCATGAAGGAAAAAATCAGAATTAAAAAAACAACGGTTCTATGGGAGGTACCGTTGATAACGGTTTTTGAAAAAAATGGGTTTCATTTAAAGATAGACCTTACCCAAAGAAATGACCATCATTTTATTAATCAAAATCGAAGGCACTGTTTTTGAGAAAAATGAGTTTTTCTAAAACCGGTATATGACAGGTACCGTTATTTTTGGTCAAAAAAAAATCAAAAAAGTCTGGGGATAGTCTCCTAAAAACGCCACATACCAAGTTTGAAGTAAATCGATCCATCCGTTTAGGCTGTGGTTTCTGATACATACAGAGAGACAGACAGAATTGTCGGACCCACTTTTTTATCATTCTCTATCATCGTAATATCATATTTGATAGTTATCTCAACTTTTTTTTTTGTACGAATGCATAACTTGATATATGGTAGAGTAAGTTCTGCAAATGTGGCCTACATGGGTCATATGGCCTACCACTGTATTTCCCAAACCAAAACTCACAGCGAAATAAAACAAATTGCATTGCGAGTATGTTAAAACCGGATAATCCTCAGCCTTTCGCGGTGAGTGCGACCCGACGGGTGTGGAAGATACACGCGACATTAGGTTTTCCTTGCTTTCATTGTAATTTTTTGGTAAGTTTTCTTAAAGGTTTTCAAATGAATTTTTTTGTAAAATGTGAAACTTTTTTCCTAAATAAAATAGTGTTACATAGTAACTTTATTTGCGTGATATTTTAATGTAAAACAAAGTTTAGAAAGTGTGTTAAAAATTAGAATAATTAAAAAAAACGCAGTATGTTTAATATGGCCTACCCTATTTGTGGGCCAATGGCCTGGTAGGCCATATTTGACACGTTTTCTCGAGCTTATTCCCTCTGACGACAAACGAGATTTAGCTTGGGTACAATGTGTTGTGTGTATAATGTGGGCACATGAATATTTTATATATGCATTTTTTTGTTCTTAAAGTAAAAGTTCCTCGAAAAAAGCAAAATATATATTGAGTTCCTTTAAGTTCATGTCATGTTTGTTTTTTTTGTGAGTATGTTAAAACCTTACAAATAAAAATGATTTGTAAGATTGTTAAAAAAAAAATAAATGAAAATGACTTAAATTTATGGTTTTATTTCAAAAAATGTTAAGGGTGGGCCATATTTGCCGAACTTACTCTTCCCATATTGCAAGTAAAAAGTTAGCTTACAAGATTAACATAAAATTTGATACATTTAATAAATAGAAACAATTTGATACATATAATGCATAAGTGAATTAAAAAATTAGAAACACGAAGTTAAAAAGTTTATGACTTTTCGTTTGAATTGATCCCTTAGGTTAGGTTAGGTAATAGGGCGTATCGTTGATCTTGTTACCGTCACACTTAGATCAATGTAGATCCATTATTGAAGGAAGCAATGTAAAAAAAATAAATTTGCACATTCAAGTTTCTGGCATGAGAGGGACGATATGTTGAAACCTATGTTTTATAAAACCCGTGTCGTACAACCTGTTCTGTTCTGTTTCTGACGTCGCGTCAGTGGCGGCAATTGGTGGTGTAAAGGCGAGGTGCCCAGTTTCCGTTCGTTGCTGCTTCCACTAGGAAAACGTGCGTTGGTCAGTTGTTTCTGTTCATTGTGTTGTTATCGTTCGACGTGGGGATTGCAATTGCTGGTATTAGGGCGGGGTGCCCAGTCTCCGTTCGTTGCTGCCCCTATGAGGAACACGTAAGTTGTACAGTTGTGTTTGTTGGTGTAAAGTTGTTGCCGTTCAACGTAGAAGTGGCGTTTTCTAGTGTAAGGGCGATTTGCCCAGTCTCTATTTGTTGCTGCTCCTACGTGAGCATAATGTGTTATTCAGTTGGCTTGGTTTGTTGTGTTGTTGTCGTCTAGCGTAGGGGCAGCAATTGCTAGTGTTAGTGTTAGGGTGAGGTGCCCATTCTCCGTTTATTTCTGCCCCTACGAGAAACATATGTGTTTTACAGTTGTGTTGGTTCGTTATGTTATAGTCGTTTAACGTAGGTGTGGCAGTTGCTGGTGTTAGGGCGAGGTGCCCAGTCTCCGTTTTATGCCGTTCCTACGAGAAGCCTATGTGTTGTTCAGTCGCTTTGGTTCGTTGTATTGTTGTCGTTCAGCGTAAGGATAGCAATTGCTTGTGTTAGAGCGAGATGCCCAGTCTCCGTTCGTTGCTGCATTTTGTGGCATTGGTAAATTTTAACATGCTGTTGCTTGGAAGAAGTGGCTACCAAGGAGCTTGTTTCTAAGATGACACAGCGCAGGGCAGTCGTAAATAAAGTGCGCGGTATCTTCATGTAACTCCTCGTCACCACATCCTCGTCTATACGGAATTCAAGTGTTTCGGGGCACGATTCTGTCCAATGTCCATTGAGTGCTTTAGTATTTTTCTGAGTCTAGCTGATTCATTGGCTCTCTCAACTTGAAAGCAGAAGATCTTTAATTACTTGTTCTTGTGCGCTTGGCAACATTAAAAAGTCTTCTTGTTTCTTTTCTAATGTTACCAAGATCAGTTGTCCACCAGGAGTAACATGAAGACAGCTGGTTACCCATATGCCATCATGTTTACCTACTCGGAAATTCTCTGTTGCTAGGCTCGGTTGCAGCTGATCTGCTCTGCCAAACACAAGCCATCACATCAACAAAGCTGACACCAAGCCAAGCGAAGAAAACAGAACTCAACTCTCTGTTGCTATGCTGCTAGTTTTAAGGAGAGCTTTGCTGAATACGAAGAGCAATACTTTCTCCCCTATAAGAACCGCAACCGATTCACGATAAGAAGGTAGTTCATTTAAATATAGTTCTTATCATGCCTAGTTTTATCATGACCATGAACGAATAAAGATGATACATTTAAAACTTTGCATTATGTTCTTTAATTGATTTGTGTGTTCGGTCAAAGACTATTACTGGCGCAGTCGGAAAAAAACAAAAAAATAAATTTATATGACATTTCTCTGCAAAGAAAATATATGTACACTTTCGATCAGTAAAACGAAATATTTTTTTTTCGCGCGTAACAGAATTATTGACAAAGTGCTGCAATAATATAAAAATTTGAATACTCAAAACTTATAACTAGACATTTGAATACTAAAAGAGTAACTAAAAAGTTAATGTGTTTAAAAAAAAGTTTTAAAACAAATAAAAATCAAATATCTGATTCAATAAATTGAAGACCTTCGACAATCAAAAGTACAATAAGAAAGGACAAGGTATGGCGAATATGGAGCTTTTTACTTTAGTTAAAGATATTCAGATATTTACGGGACTACCCGAAGAACTAAGCATGTTTATAAAACACGTAGATTGTATATATAGATACATAGTTGACTTAAACGCTCCCTCAAGAGAGCTACTTGAAATGAAAATTAGACAAAAAATAAAAGAATCCGCAAACATTATATTAATAAATAATAATAACCCGACAAGTTGGTCGGAAATAAAACAAATTTTATTATCAAATTGTTCAGTAAATGAAAGTGTAGAAAAAATAATAACTCAAATAAAATTGTTAGAATTTCGAGGTTCAATTTCATTACTTTTTGATCAGTGCTTAAGCCTTCTTACCAAATTAAATATTAAAGCAGATTTGTCTACAGATACACCTTCTTGGTTTAGCAAAGAGCAAAATGAGGAAATGACTCTAAAATTATTCATAACTAAACTTCCAAACAACGCGAAACTTATTCTTCAGGCTAGAAATCCGAAATCTCTTAGGGAAGCTAAGGATATTTTGAAGGATACAGATAACTTTAATTCTTCGGTGTCTCATAAAAGCTTTCATAATACTCATAACTTCTCTCAAAATTCAGAATCTAATCCAGCTAATCGTTATAACGATAGTTTTGTAAATTCAAATAGATATTCAGGACAAAATCAAAATGTTGGCACGGGAAATTTTTATCGATCAAATACTCAACAGAACTCTGCAGGTTATAGACAAGCATATAATTCACAAAATTTTAGAGGTAATTCTGGGCAGTTTCGTCAAAATAACAATCAGAATCAAAATTCGAATTCACGCAATACAAATAACTTGCAAAACAGTAGGGTAAATGCGAGTAGTTCAGGGCTTTCAAGAAACTCAAATAATAACGTTTCACAACAGAGTAAGCGAAATTCTACGCAAACAAGAGCTAATGTCAATAGCGATTCTATGGAGGTTGATTATGTTGAAGCAGAAAATTTGCCCAATCATGCCGATGCATACCAAGATCATAATGACTCACCGTCACCATATCAAAATTTTCCGTCAGCCACCTCAGAACACTTCCCTGTATAATCGTAAGCAATTATGGTCTGCCTCTCAAATTACTCATTGATTCCGGAGCGAGCACTTCACTTATTCAAAGCGATCTTTTTGAAAACTCCTACAAATCGGAATTAAAAAAACCTGTCACACTTAAGTCTGTGAATGGTAATATTTGTGTTAGCTCAAAAATAACGATTCCTTTATTTAAAGAATTTAACAGACCGCGTACTACAATTGAAATGCCGAAACGAAATTAAATGGTGATTTTGACGGTATAATTGGCTGTAATATTTTAAGACCATTACAAGCCAAAATTGATTTCAAAAGCTCAAACCTTATAACAAAAGATGCTACTTTACAATTGATTTTTAACCACTCTTCTAACAAATACACAGAGCAAGACGTCAATGCACTATGTAAAGATATTTTTGATATACATTTTATAGAACCAGATATAAGCGAAATTACAAGTAAACTTAAAATCGATAATCTAAATGAGGAAGAAATTCAATTTCTAACCTCTACAATTCGAAAATATAAAAAGGTGTTTTATCTGGAGGGCGATAACCTATCTTGTGTTCTTGCATACACCCATAAAATACCAACGAAGAATGATATCCCTATATTTTCAAAAACGTATAGGTATCCAGAGGCCCATAAGGACGAGGTTGAAAACCAAATATCGGAAATGCTTAGGTCGGGAATAATTGTTAAATCAAGGAGTCCATACAATGCCCCAATTTGGGTAGTCGATAAAAAGCTTGACAATTCCGGTCAAAAAAGTGGCGCATTGTAGTGGACTACCGGAAGTTGAACGAAATAACAACAGACGATAGATTTCCAATCCCAAATATTGAGGACATTTTTTCCAAATTAGGCAACGCACAATATTTTTCAACACTCGACCTAGCAAAAGGTTTTCACCAAATCCCTCTTAATGTAGAAGACAGACACAAAACCGCATTTTCAACCGCAAACGGGCACTATGAGTTCACGCGAATGCCGTTCGGTTTGAAAAATGCCCCTTCTTCGTTCCAGCGAATGATGAATGAAGTGCTGTCTGACTATATTAAAAAAATCTGCGTGGTGTATCTGGACGATATTTTAATTTTCTCGACGTCCCTACAAGAACATATTGATTCTCTAAATAAAATATTCAAACGTCTTCTGAAATTCAACCTTAAAGTACAAATCAATAAATGTAACTTTTTTAAACGCGAGACTGAATACTTGGGCCACATCATATCAGGTGATGGTATAAGTCCTAATCCTAATAAAATCGAGGTTATTAAAAAGATAAAGCTTCCTTCGTCATCTAAGCAAATAAAATCTTTTCTTGGAGTTACAGGATTTTACCGCAAGTTCATTAAGGACTACTCGAAAGTAGCCCTACCAATGACAAATTGTCTCAAAAAGTGTTCAAAAATAAACGTCAAAAACCCACACTACATTGAGTCCTTTAACAAGCTAAAAGCACTTATATGTAGTTGTCCTGTCTTGGCTTATCCAAATTTTACAAAAACATTTACCCTAACCACAGATGCAAGTAACGCGGCTTTAGGTGCAGTCCTCTCGCAAAACCAACATCCTATAGCTTTTGCATCCCGGACCTTAAATCGACACGAAACAAATTATAGCACGATTGAGAAAGAGCTTTTAGCTATAGTTTGGGCCATGAAATACTTCCGACCGTATTTGTTCGGAAGACAATTTAAAATCTTAACCGACCATCGACCGCTTATATGGTTGAACTCATTGAAAGAACCAAATTCCAAGCTACAACGCTGGAAAATTCGGCTTAATGAATATGATTTCGAAATTGAATTCATAAAAGGCAAAGAAAATAATGTTGCCGATTTTTTAAGCCGTCTAGAAACAAATTTTGTCGAAGAAAATGAAGATGAGGTTAGATCGGACATAGCAACTATTCATAGTGGCATAGAAAATCAAAACGACCATATATTTATTACTGAAAACCCTATCAATATTTATAAAAACCAATTAATAATAGAAAAAAATAGCTCTAAAGGACATACTAACAAATTTCTGTTTAGAAAAAAAAGAAGATCGTTAATAAGCTTACCAGAATACGACGAAGAATATGTTTTAAATATACTGAAAGAACTTTTCCCTATCAAAGGCACATTTGGAGTTTTTTGCGAGGATGATAATATGTTTGTGAAATTTCAAACGACAGTAGTTAAGTATTTTTCAAATTCCCCTAACATGAAAATTCTTAGATGTACAAAGTTTCTGAAAGATATAACAAGTAAGGAAACCTTGCTAGAAACGATTGAGAAATTTCATCTTGAAAAAAATCATAGGGGAATCGAAGAAACCTATTTAGAACTGAAGAATATTTTCTATTTTCCGAATCTTAGACTCGAAGTTCACAAATACATAAACAATTGTATTATATGTAATATGTGCAAATACGACCGAAACCCAATAAAACCAAAACTCATGATATCTGAAACACCTGATTATCCCAACCAAATTGTTCATATCGATGTTTGGTTTCTGAATAAAAATAACATGTTTCTAACTTGCATTGACAAGCTTACTAAACATGTTTCAATTCATTCGTTAACAGATAGAAACTCCATCACTATAGTTGAGGTTTTAAGACACCGATTTGCTAACTTAGGAAAACCACTGAAGATCGTGGCAGATAACGAATTTAACACCGCCTATATAAAATCATTCCTTACAAGCGAAAACATATTGTATCATTATACCTCCCCTAATACTCATACAGGTAACGCAGTAATTGAGCGATTCCACCTTACAATCAACGAGCATATGCGACTTTTTAAATTAAATAAAGAAAATAAGGACATAGAGGATAGACTTTTGGTTTATAAAGCAGTCCAATTATATAACGATACTTTACATTCAGTAACAAAATATAAACCAAATGACCTTTTGCATAGTAAATTAAACGATTCAGAATGGAAAGAACTAAAAGAGAGAGTAGTTGGAGTAAAAGAAAAACAAATAAATAAGATGAATGAGACACGTGAAGAAATAAATGATTACAAAGATAAAGAGTTAGTAAAAAACTTAGGTTTCCATAACATAAAACACTTGCCAAGATACATTATTAAAGACGTTAAAGAGAAAGAAAACACACATTTTAAAGATCAATCTGGAGTAAAAAGGGACAGACAAATTATTAAAAGACGTTATAAATATCAAAATCCTATAGGAAACGTGAAATTTGATAGGAAGCTAACCGGAAGAGATTACGCAAAAAGAACAAAAAAAAAAAAAGAAAAAAGAAATAACAACAAAAACCAAGAAGGTCGTTAATATTAATAGTGTTTAGTTTTAAAGATATTGACTGGAGCTCGTTTTTCATTTCATTTGTATAAAAATAGATTACTGTTAAATTGATTATTGTGTTTGAAGTTTCATTTTTGTTAAAATATATATTAAAAATTACCTAATGTAAAAAAAAAAAAAAAAAAAAACATTTAAACAAATATGTAATTAGTTACTTAAAATAAAATTAAAACTCCTAAGTACCTATTATTAAAAATTAATATAAAAAGAAACAAAAAAAAATCTATGTATGTATAAACTTATCTATAAAAAAAAAAAAAAAAAAAAATGTATTTGAAGTATTTTCTAGAAAAAAAAAAACAATGTATTTACTTTCATTTATAAAACATAAAGATGACATGTAGTTGTTATCAAAAAAAAAAAAAAAAAAAAAAAAAAAAAAAAATTAGGTACTTATTAATTGTATTTCTACCTATACCAAAATAAGTTCATTAAGATACAATTGTTATAAATTATAAATATGTATTAAGTGTCTGATATTCGGCAACTACAAAGCAACAAAAAAAAACAAAACTACTTCATTGCATTTCGTGAGAGCAACATCTAAAAACATCGAACGCTTTTTGTTCATACATAGGGGGGAGGAGTAACATGAAGACAGCTGGTTACCCATATGCCATCATGTTTACCTACTCGGAAATTCTCTGTTGCTAGACTCGGTTGCAGCTGATCGCCAAACCAAGCTAAGCTCTGCCAAACACAAGCCATCACATCAACAAAGCTGACACCAAGCCAAGCGAAGAAAACAGAACTCAACTCTCTGTTGCTATGCTGCTAGTTTTAAGGAGAGCTTTGCTGAATACGAAGAGCAATACTTTCTCCCCTATAAGAACCGCAACCGATTCACGATAAGAAGGTAGTTCATTTAAATATAGTTCTTATCATGCCTAGTTTTATCATGACCATGAACGAATAAAGATGATACATTTAAAACTTTGCATTATGTTCTTTAATTGATTTGTGTGTTCGGTCAAAGACTATTACTCAGGGTGGTTTCTTTTTACCCTGCCCACCTGGTTTTAATGGACAACCTTTTTCGAATGCCTTACCGAGAATTTCAGTGAAGCTATCAGTAGCTTTGTCTATAATCTCAGGTTCTAGCATCTCATTTGTGGTGAGTTTTACTATTTCGGTTTCAACTTTCCTGTTAAAAATATCCCAGTTGGTTGTTCTAAGGTTTCTAAAAGGTTTAGTAAGATATTTGGTGTCAGGTATTAAGAATTCTATGAGTTTGTGGTCAGAGAATGATACGTCTTTTAATACACTTCACTGTTCTATCAGAATAGTGTTTGAGTAATTAGTTAAAGTAACGTCAAGTTCTTTTTTTCGATTTTTTGTAACAAAAGTGGGCTCATTTCCTCTATTTGCCACTAAAATATTGTTTTCTAGAATAAATTCAAAGAGTAACTCACCTCTATCGTTGATATCAGAGCTTCCCCACTGCAAATGGTGGACGTTTGCGTCACATCCCTTTACAACGTCCCATTTGTCTTGTGCAGCACGTTGAACGAGCTGCTGTGTTGTTTCAGCCGGTGGTCCCTCCATCTCGTCGTACGGCATATAGCACGATGCAATTACCTGTGGTGGGAGTCCGGCAAGCTCAAGTTTGACCGTGGTTTTGTCCAAACAACTGTATGTGGATAGAAGAAAGAGATTAATCTGTTTTCTAGCTACAATACAAGTTCTATAAGTCTACTGTTAATGCCCACATTTGTAGATAAGACTACTAGACTAGACAGCGTCAATTCTTTGGAATGTAGTCCTTTATTTCTGCCACCTGCGATCCAGGGTGGCAGAATTATGGCAATGTCTATATGTCTCTTCTCCATGAGTTAGACAAAGTTGGCGGCTTTACTGTGTTGGAGGTTTATTTGAATTAACCTCATATTATTTTTAAGACCCTCTCAATCCCAATTACTTGTTTCTTAGTGGTCATCAGTCTTAGCTGCATCGGTTGGTACCGACACGCACCTTGAAATCTATCTTCTTAAGAAGCGGTATTGACTTGTGATTTAGTATCTCAACCACTTCAGTGCCGTCTTTGGTTTTTTCGCCCATCTCAGATACTTCCCAGTTTTGACTGAGCATGGTCAATATTGAGTGACCGAAGGTATCTCTGGATACGGTCTCTCTGGATGAGCGGTCCCTTCATAGTGAGCTTCGCTTTGGGCCTTGACAAAGCGCTGATTTCCTTCTTTCCCATGAGAAGAAGGTCGGCGTTTGCCCAGGGAGCCTCAGTTTGGCTTACAAATTCTTGAAGCCATGTGAGAGTGTACCCATTCTCACATGTTAGCAGTTTGAATTCTGAAAGGTTCTGAGAGTATCGAAGAGCGGCGGTGACCGGTTCTTACGATAGCCTCATTAACCTCATCAAGGATCCGAAGTTATATCAGTTGCCATTGATCGTCCGTGAGTTTCCGTTTAGGATTCCCATAGTCGACTATGGCAACTTGTTGGCCTACTATAGGCGTCTTCGTTATGCGAGCTTTCTTCGTAAAGTTAGTTGGTGAAACGTTAGTCGGTGAGAGGTTGTCATGTCTAGCTCTTTTAGAGTAACTAGCGTTAGTACATGGTGGGTCAATTGTTGGGTCAGTTGTTGGTTCAGTGGAGTCGTGTTTGTCAGTCGTTAGTGGTAGATTTAGAAGTCTTTGTTTGGATCTGTCCAGAATTCGTCGTTCCTTAACCGTTAAGGTTTCAGGGCTTTTGCCTTCCAGTCCTCATATCGTTCCGTCTTTGTCGCCGATTTAAAGCATGTTCATGTTCACCTAGGAGTCTGTTTCCCTTATGTTGCATTGCAGGGTTGGGTTTGGGCTGGCAAGGTTAGATTCTCCTGCGCTGTTGTGTCAGTCTTGTCAGTCATGTCGTTGTTAAAAGCTGTGCCTCCAGTGCTGTCACTTGGTTGAGAGGAGCAAGACGCATTAAGGTTGCATGTAGGGCTAGTGCCCAGGATGTTTCCCGTATGCTCCGCGCTTCCCTCAACCTCACCTGGAGCTACCGTCACACCTTCCAAGCCCGTAGGGGCGAAGTGCCCGCTGCAACGTCTGGTTTGTGTGTCAGGTAGCTTTTTGGTGTTGGCTTTTACTGGGTCCTGTATTGAACCGGTAGTTGGTTCATGTCGTGTGTCACACCTTCCAAGCCCGTAGGGGCGAAGTGCCCGCTGCAACGTCTGGTTTGTGTGTCAGGTAGCTTTTTGGTGTTGGCTTTTACTGGGTCCTGTATTGAACCGGTAGTTGGTTCATGTCGTGTGTCGTCCTTTGTCTGTATCGGAGTGATTGTGTTGTTTTTGGCAACACACGGAGCAGGCGGTCCCATCAATCTACTCACGCTTGTGGTTTCCGCAGGAAAAGTCCCCGAAGACGGGAGCTCCTTCTTGCATTTTTTGCATTCGATATTTATGCCATTCGAGTTATCGTCATGATCCCGATTTGTATATGTTTTATGAACAAAATCGTTTTATTTTTGTTTGTTTTTTCTCCCGTCTGTATAAGTTCAAATTGTAATATCTTGTGAACTGAGCATGGCCTTGGAAGATTTTGTAGCTTTTTGGAAACTGCAAACATATTGGCCCGTATTCATAGATGTTATTTAAGCCGTTACTAAGAAAGACTCGGGTTTATTCTATGCAAAAAAAACATAGAATTAAGTAACATGGTAAAGAACGGCTTAGACAACATCTATGAATACGGCCAATTATTTTCAATAGGATTCTTTTTTATGTGCGAAGGGATCTTCAAACAATTAGGCTACTGACGAAATTCTCAATTAATTTGTATCCAATTAAATAAATAAAGATTATAGCCAATTTAATCCATTTCAATCCAACAACATAAGTGGTAGAAAAAAATTAGCTAATTGGCATTGAACTCAAACCTGAAAGCCAGAAAGAATTAATAGTGAGCTACACACGTACAGACACGTTATAAAAGTTGCCTTCTGTTATGTTGGGCTCCAAAAGAGCCGCAGCAATATTTTTTTTTCTTCGGTTTTCACTTTTTTTTTTCATTTTTTTTCAGTTGAGGATGGCGTAGTATTCCAATTCCAATACTATGTTTGAAGAGACGAAGAGGTGGCATTTTTATTTGTGTTGATATTGTGACTGTGTCCAAATATGGCAAAATCGTAGTATGGCTCGAATTTTTGTTGCAGATCATATAGATTGTGCGACTCTGTCGGAATCGGTCAAACAAAAGACTTCAGTGTAACGCACATCCATAAACGCACTATAAGTTTAATAGATATGCATACATTTTCAATCACGCGCGGCATCAAACCTCTGCATTGCCCATTTGGCTAAACGAACAGAATTTTTCTCGCTGATTTTAAATGGTCCATGAAGTCTTGCTGTCCATTTCTTGCAGAACACTAGTACATACCCTCCTTATAAAAATAAAGTGTTCTGTTTTTTGTTGCCGTATTTTTACTATGTTTACATCTGTCTGTGTTGTTTCTTTGATCGGGCAAGTGAACAGAATTTATTCCGAATCTGTGCGCGCTGAATTTTAATTATCTTTTGGTTTGTCATTGGTTATAATGGTTAACTTAATGCAGCTACTGATTTCTATAGTTGGCGGAACAAATTAAGACACTTGGGTGGTCTTCATGTGAGAAGAGGTGCATTGATGAAGAACTTTTAAAGTTTTCTTTATTTTTACTTTGAACACGCATCTGGAATGTACGAGACTATGGAATTAGCTGTTACTACCTATAAAGAATTTAAATTGGGTATTAAAAGTGCAAAAAATTAACAAAATAATTTTAGAATATGAAGTCTTACTTTTTTGAATTTTTAAGTAAAATAGCATGCATAACTAGGGTAGGGAAGGGTAATGCCGACCACTTAAGCTAAAAAGCCAATAAAACATAAATGGTTAACGAAAACTTCATTTTTTCTCAATAAATAGGAACTTAAGTATCTTTTCTTTAATATAACATAGCAAAAAACAAATTCACTTTATAGAAACTAACATACATATATTCCACTTTAAACAAATACTCCTTTAGCTGGGATTGTGAGACCTACTGGGCAATACCGGCCACCGGCACAGTGTGGGCATAGGTAAAGTTCGATGCATTTCTCGCACAAGTAGCAATCTGCCAATTCCCACCCACTGCATTTTTCATGGGCCCAGAACCCGCCCTATAAGCAATGGTACTAGTATTAGAGTTCCCTGTGTTTCCCTATAACCCCACATAACAATGGAGCGTTTCTACATGACTATTCTGGAGAGTTTTTTTTATCTTTTTATACATTCTCTTTGAGAGTAATGCCGGTCGGTATTGTCCGCAATTGAGTTAAAAGATATAATTATTTTTAAAAAATCAATGATAATAACCAACTAAAAGTTTTCACAAGAAAAAAAAAAAACAAAAAAAAGTAACAAATGAAAAAAAAAAACAAATCACTTTCGGGTATGATTTACCGCTTGAGTAGATATCTACATCAAGCAATATTTACATCAAGCAATATTTACATCAAGAACACTGAAAGCCTAAACTTTTCGATAAAGTCAAGAAAATGACTTTTAGCACAACTGGGTTTACACATGAGTATCAGCAGCTGTCAAAGCACATTTTAAAAATATTTCGAATCTAAGGTACCTGTTACATTATGAGATACGGGGGTGGCCAGTATTGCCCTCTGGCCGGCATTGTACTTGTCTCCCCTACTATGTAGTAAAATAAAATGTGATAGACTCAACTCATAAGATTTGAATCATAAATTCAATAGGTACCTAGGTGTAGGTATACCTACCTAATTTGATTAATTCAAATTTAAAATTTCGAAGTGTACCTACATTTTTGTACCTTAAAAAATATAAAATGAATTCGCAAATATAAATACACTTACAGACAGTTTAATTTCCTTAAAATAATAATCAACAACTTACCTACAATTTTGCATCATTTAATATAATCGAAATATGATTACAGTACGAAAAATATATTTTGTGTATGCCCATAGGGCTATTATTGAACCAGGTACATTTTGATATAAATTCATACAAAATTAAGGCGTTACAATGCGGACATACTTTTCTATATAACTTAAAGTCATATGAGTAGTTACATTTTAATTAAAAGTAAATTTAGAGTGTGCAAACGCGTGCTATTTTTGTAAAACCTTACGAAAGTTCGTATTGTAGGAAATCTGTGAAAGCACTAAGTTTAATAATAAAATATTTACACAAAACTATAAGTCAACAACAAATAGTACACTAAAATTAGCATTTGACATCACAAAAATTATTAACAGGGTTTTCTTTGCATTTTATTGTTCTTTGAAGCCTTGAACATAAAGCACAAAAATGCACATCGCTCCATTTCCCCCCTTTAATTTTTCAAATAGATGTATTTTAAATGGTTTTGATCAAAGAGAAAAAGTTTGTGAGAAACAAATATTCAGCTTGATATTTTGAACATTTCATTTCATGGATCTGACCCTTTAAATTGAACGCTTAAAAAGATAGAGGGCGGCAAAGTTGCCAACAAATGTTTTTTTCATTTTTCGACATAAAAAGCAATCAAAACAACAAAAAATTTAAATACAATGTTGTAGACTTTGAATAAAAAGTACAGGAAGGGGTCTTCTCAGGCACGTAGCCAGGAGGGGGAGGGGGGCTTAAGGTGTGTAAATGAAATAAAAGGTGTGTTTTTTTGTAAACCCGGGCTAAATAGAACAAAAAAAACGCTCTCGGGGCTAAGTTAAGGAACTAAGCCCGGAGAATTTTCGGGGCTAAATCTTTGAAGGGGTTAAATCTGTGCTAGCAACTCATTTTCTGTTAAATTATCGATAAATAATATGAAAACACCAAAATTATCGA
Organism: Meliscaeva auricollis; assembly: GCA_948107695.1. Taxonomy (NCBI): domain Eukaryota; kingdom Metazoa; phylum Arthropoda; class Insecta; order Diptera; family Syrphidae; genus Meliscaeva; species Meliscaeva auricollis. The sequence continues at coordinate 50,033,415 of OX403618.1, read as the reverse complement.
TTAATTGTATGAACATAAAAACACAAAGATGGCGTTTGGTGTAGAAAAATACATTAAATTGTTTATTTTTCTTAACTCTTCCAAATTATTTTATTTAAATTCTAAAGTGTGTGCATTTAATGCTCTGAAATTTCTTTATAAATATGTTATTGAATTTATTAAAACACAAAATGCAAACAATTCAACACATCAGAAAAAGATTTTTGCTATTTATTTTTTGTTTATTTCATTTTGTATAAGTATTGGAAACATTTTTTCCATTTTTTTATATCATTTCATTCGCAATGCTTCCAAGTGTTCTTGTTAAGCCCCGAGGCGTTTTTTTTTCGTCCAACTTAGCCCAGACGTACAAAAAAACACACCTAAAATCTAGTGTGTGTTTTCGAGTATAAATACATACTTATTCTTTAGCTCTAGCGCCGAACGCAAAATTTTTAAAAATCCAAAAAAAGAAATTTGTGCTCTTTTTTAGCTATGAAGGACTAGTTTTTGACTATTAATTTTTGTATGGTTTCGCACTTTGTTTATTTGACCTCAGTTTCATTTTTGAAGGGCCAACAGTTTCCAAGATACATCATTTGAAAATTTTGCAATAAGAAAAATGTATATAATGTATATAAGAGCATAACAGTAGAAGAAATGTACATTAAATTAAGAAATTTAGAAAATTAGATGAATCAAACTAATAGAACGTGTTATTGTACCAAAAAAATGAATAAAACTGTCATAAACAGTCAGACAGGGGGAGAATTTAAAAAAACTGATTTCACACAAAAAATAACAATTCAAAGACAACGGTAACACATAGGAAAGTATACTATAGTACTATAGTTTACACTGGTCTGCAACGAAAATTGCCTTCAAGCCAAAGTCTACTTTTTTAAAGGATTTTGTACCGCTGAACACGAATCTGAAAATAATACGATGATTTAAAAAACTCGTTTTTTTGAACATTAAACGTTGAATTTCTTTGCTGGTAAATACTTTATTACAAAATTATAATTTGATGGGAATGAAATCATTCAAAAATTCGCTTTCGGTGCAAAGATATTGCAAATTGAAATTAAGGATTTGTCCAAAATACTCTCTGAAGTAATACTTTTTAAAGCTAACTTTATGTCTTTTTGGGATGTTGAGTATGAATCTGAAGTTACTCAACAAAATTTATCACGGAAAACATGAGAAATCGTTGAAAAACTTACAAAAAATTGTTTTTATTGTTTTTGGTGCATAAGTAGTCCAAAATATAACCATTTTGCGCAAAAACCGTTAATGTAGAACAAATTAAGACAAAATTACCAAACTTATGTCTTGGCCAATTTTTTGTATGACTTCTGGATTCCTCAAAAAAAATGTTGAAAAATTAATAATCAGTCTTTTTGAAAAGCACAAAATATCCTTTTTTATTGGGATTTCTCTGATTACTGAATTCTTTACACCATAATTAATTTGGCCAGTATCAAGAGTTTAGAAATAGGATGCAGTGTACATCCCAAAAACTACGGAATTTTGAAATTTATGGTAATTTTTTTTAAATTACGGTTTAAAATGTACATTGAAAAATCAAAGATTAAAATCAATCAAAAAAACAAATTTGATTTTTGTATCGAGTTATTTCGTTGTTCAAAATTACTAAAAACCTGAACAAATCGTTTTTCTTTTAGTTTTATGGATTTCTGAAAATGCCGCGTTCAAAACTTTAAAACTGTCAAAAAAGCTTCATTTGACTAAAATTTTGCATGGTCTTCCTTTATAGAATCGATAAGGGGTATAAACATTAATTTTTCCAGGTATGGTTTTGTATTTTTTGTTAAATGAATTACTCGAAAAAAGATTTGAAGAAAGCCCCCTCCGAAATGAAATCCTGGCTACGAGCCTGGGTCTTCTCAAAAATAAGTGAAGCACTTTTCTATTACTGTGAGTTGTACAAACACATTTGCGTATGACGAAGGGTCGGAGTGCAGTTGGATGAGAAATAGGTGGGCCGCCAAAAGAAATATTATTTAGCATTCAATATAAATAAAAGATTGTTTCAAAATGGATTTACATTTATGTTATCAGATAAATAAATGAATAAAACTGTAAATAAACTTACAATTCTACGCAAAAATTAAAATCGACTGCAGCAAAAGTGATCAAAAAATTCTTCACAGACAAACACATTGCCAACAACATTGTATTTCATTTTGATTGTTTTTTTTTTTGTGAAAACATGAAAAAAAATTTGTTGCGAACTTTGCTGACGGTTATCTTTTTTGGCGCTAACGATAGAGGATCAGACCCATGGAAGGAAGTGTTCAAACTGTCAAGCTGGATATTTGTTTTTCACAAACTTTCTTTTTCTACCAATAGGATTTTAAGTACATCGATTCGAAAAATTAAAAGGGGGAATGGGGGGAGGCGCTTTTTGTCTTTGTTCAAGGCTTCAAGGAGAAGTAAAAGGCAAACAAAACCCTGTTAATATTTTTTGTGATTTACTTACGCCTTATTTTTTGTTTAATTTAAATGGACTTAAATACTTTTCACAACTTACTTGAGATCTTGAGAAGCATTATGCCGGGTTTATACGAGTGACAAAATGTAATTATTTTTGTCGATTACTAGAAAATGAAAAAAATCATTTCTATTTTGTGGATTAATGTAGAGTAAATGAGAATAATAATAATATTTGTCACTCGTATATGCAGTTAACAAATAACTGCAAAAGAATAAAATAGATTATAATAGCCTATTTCGACTATATCAAATGAGATAATTTCGGTAAAATTTGCCAAATGTGCTTCCAAATGAGATAATTTCTCATGCAAATTCTCAACTCGAAATGAGGTAATTTCCACCTCATTTTCACGAAATTAGATCGGATATTGAGCAAAATAATTATGAACACACCCCACTTTTTGTTTTGTATAGGAGAGAACTAAGCAAACAGCATCCCAGATACAAAAAGAGGTGTGTAAGTAAGAAGAGTCAGATATAGAAAACAGCAAATGAGCTGTCAAACGGAATGAGATGATTTGTAATGTAAACACTTTTTATCGGATTCGGAAACAGGCTATTAATTTGAAATTGTTTGAAAACTTGCTTTTGGGTTGTAGTTTTCATGAAGTTAATGCAAGTTTCTGTTTTCATTTATTTTTCTGAATTTTTGTTAACTTCTCATTCATTTTTTTTAATAAAACTGAAAGTGCAAAATCAAATGTAAACAAGGTTTTTTTCTTACAAAGGGGTGATGATAACGGGACATTGCCGCCACAAAAGTTTGGTTTTGATCGTGAATTATCATTTATAAAAAGTTTTTGTTGAAAGGGGAAATTTTAATTATCTGATTGTATATTATTAGATGCAGTTTTAATATATATACGGATTCTGGGGTCAGTGCATTTTATCATTGTTATAATCAATTTTATTCTTAGGAAATTTGAAATAAAAAAGTACTAAAATCAATCTTAAAAAAACAACGAAGTAAATGCAGTGCGTATAAGAAAAAAACACAGAAAAGTGAAAGCGGATTAAAACAGAAGACTCAAAATAGGAAGATGAATAAACAAAAGCACAGTATAAATGAGTGCCACATTTTTATTTTTTAATCAAGTATTAATTTTTGAAAAAAAAAACTTAAAATTAGAAGAAAAGCAAAAAAACTATTATGTATAGATATAAATAATAATTTGATGTTTATACACGTTGAATTAAGAAATTAATAAATTTTGTTTTTTACTTGCGATATGGGTACCATATATCAAGCTATGCATTCATACAAAAAAAGGTTGAGATAACAATCAAACTGACATTACGATGATAGAGAATGAGAATAAAATGCACAACTGGGTCGCACGTACTTGCTCTTGAAGATAAAATATCTATTAATGCTAAGCCCTTTTAATTAAAAATTTGTAAATGCAGTTTTAGAAAAAAACAATTAAAAAAGCATAAAATTCGGTTTTCAAATGACTAAAACAGCTTTTGAAATGAATTTAACCTCAAAACAAAAGCAATTCGATTTCTTCTATGATGATACATTTTTAGAAAAAAAATTTTTGAAAATCGTTGGAGCCGTTTTTTAAAAAAAATATTTTTTCTATATAAAATTTAGCAAGGATTTTTATAAAAAGAAATTGGTACGCCATTTTTAAAATGTTATTTATCAATATCTAAAAACTAGATTTTGAAAAAAAATATTGAATAGTTTTCGAAAAAATGATTTTTCAAAATTTGAAACTTTTTTTAAAAATCCAAAAAAATAATTGTCGACATTTTTTTTACTAAATATTATTACGGCAACTAGAAAGCATCCATGTAAAAAAAATGTTTGAAATTGATTGAGTCATGAAGGAGAAAATCAGAATTAAAAAAAACGGTTCTATGGCAGGAAACGTTACTAACGGTTTTTGAAAAAAATAGTTTTCATTTAAAGATAGACCTTACCCAAAGAAATGACCATGATTTTTTTAATCAAAATCGTAGGCACCGTTTTTGAGAAAAATTAGTTTTTCTAAAATCGGTATATGACAGGTACCGTTATTCACAAAAACGTCTGGGGATATTCTCTAAAAAACGACACATAACAAGTTTGAAGTAAATCGACCCATCCGTTTAGCCTGTGGTCTCTGATACATACAGACAGACAGACAGAATTGTCGGACCCACTTTTTTCTCATTCTCTATCATCGTTATGTCATGTTTGATTGTTATCTCAACTTTTTTTTTTTGTACGAATGCATAACTTGAAATATGTATGGTACCAATATCGTCTGTCTGTCTGTCTGTTTGTATCAGAAACCACAGCCTAAACGGATGGGTCGATTTACTTCAAACTTGGTATGTGGCGATTTTTGGAGAACATCCCCAGAAGTTTTTTGATTTTTTTGGACCAAAAATAACGGTAGGTACCTGTCATATACCGGTTTAAGAAAAACTCATTTTTCTCAAAAACGGTGCCTACGATTTTGATTAAAAAAATCATGGTCATTTTTTTGGATAAGGTCTATCTTTAAATGAAAACTGTTTTTTTTTTCAAAAACCGTTATTATCGTTTCCTGCCATAGAACCGTTTTTTTTAATTCTGATTTTCTCCTTCATGACTCAATCAATTTCAAACATTTTTTTTACATGGATGCTTTCTAGTTGCCGTAAGTATTTAGTAAAAAAAAAATTCGAAAATTATTTTTTTGGATTTTTAAAAAAAGTTTCAAATTTTTTTTTTTGAAAAATCATTTTTTCGAAAACTATTCAATATTTTTTTTCACAATTTAGTATTTAGGTGTTGATAAATAATATCTTAAAAATGGGGTACCAAATTTTTTTTATAAAAGTCCTTGCAAAATTTTATATGGGAAAAATAGTTTTTTTAGAAAACGGCTCTAACGATTTTAAATTTTTTTTTTTTTAAAATGTATCATTATAGAAGAAATCAAATTGCATACTTTGTTTTCAGGTTTAATTCATTTAGGAAGCTGTTTTAGTCATTTGAAAATCGAATTTTATGCTTTTATAATAAATGTTTTTTTCTAAAACTGCATTTACAAAACAAGTGCTTAGCATAAATAGTGACTTTATCTTCAAGAGCAAGTACGTGTGACCCAGTCGTGCATTTTATTTTTTTTTATTTAAGAAACTCAGTATATGAAAAGTAGTGAAAAGGTACTTTTAAGGCTAAAAAACTAAGATAAACTAATTTCATCCCAAATTTTGTTTGTGTTTTCGAGTAGCTTTGATTGTATATAAAATAAAAATAATTATAATATCGAAAGATAGTGGTGGAATGGTCGTCAGCTGAGCGATTTTAAGAAAGACCTTCACTCAGTTTATGAAAAGTAGTGAAAAAGTACCTTTGAGGGTAAAAAATTTAGGAAAACTGATTTCATCCCAAATGTTTTTGGAGGTTTCGAGTAGCTTGGATTGTATATAAAATAAAAATAATTATAATATCGAAAGATAGCGGTGGAATGGTTGTCAGCTACGCGATTTTAAGAAAGACCTTCACTCAGTTTATGAAAAGTAGTGAAAAAGTACCTTTGAGGGTAAAAAAATTAGGAAAACTGATTTCATCCCAAATGTATTTGGAGTTTTCAAGTAGCTTGGGTTGTACATAAAATAAAAATAATTATAATATCGAGAGATAGTGGTGGAATGGTCGTCAGCTGCGCGATTTGAAGAAAGACCTTCACTAAGTATATGAAAAGCAGTGAAAAAGTACTTTTGAGGCTAAAAACTTTAGGAAAACTGATTTCATCCCAAATGTTTTTTGTGCTTTCGAGTAGCTTGGGTTGTATATAAAATTAAAATAATTATTAGATCAAAAGATAGTGGTGGAATGGTCGTCAGCTGCGCGATTAAAAAGAAACAACCGTCAGTGTATGAAAAGTAGTAAAAAGGTACTTTAAAGGCTGAAAACTAAAAAAAAAACTGATTTTGACCCAGTAATTTTTGGTTTCAACGAGTAATGTGGTGGAATGATCGTCAGCTGTGCCAGCTTAAAAAGATCGACTCAATATGTGAAAAGTAGTAAAAAAGTACTTTTGACCCTTGATTTTTCACCCAAATATTTTTGTACCTAGAGTGTTTATAATATAAAAATAATAACTATAAGATAAAAAGATAGTGGTGCAATGATCGTCAACTATAAAAGTTTCAATAGGGCCAACACTGAGTATATGTAAAAAGGTATTTTGGAGTACCAAAACTTAGGAACAACTGATTTTCATTCACATACTTTTGGTGTCTACGAGTAGCTTGAAGTATATACTATAGAAAAGCAGTCACAAACTTTGCATTTATTGGTGGAATGATAGTTATTTAGACATTAATTTGAATTGTGAGAGCCTTATATTCCATGTGCTCCCCCAAACTTAAAGGCCCCAGCTGACGATGATTCCACCACTGGCCTTACAGCTGAGTGGTGATTTTTGAAACCTGTGGGATGTAAGGAACGTGCTGTAAGAGTTTGAGCCGTCACCAAATGATTTCATTTTTTCATTTTTTTTATAAATTCGTAGCCCTCTCACGGCCACTCACCAAGACGCAAACAGCTGACTTACATATTTGTATACGGTTTTAGCTAAACTATCGCGACAAGGAAACCCCGAACAGATGGCAACGCTAAATATAGTCAAAAATGAAAAAAAAACCGAAAATTAGTTTTGAACTTTGTTTTCTTACCAATATCAATTGCTTGCAGCGATTGCGATTAATCTCTCTTGGTATAGGACTTATGTCATAAACTCATAAATTTCATAATGCTTTTTTCGGAATGTTAAGAGTGGGCAAATGATATACATAAGTAGGTACCTACATTTTTGTTTATATCTAAACATAAGTTTTTGTTTTTAATGGAGATAGGTGCCTTTATTTTTCAAAAAGTGTTTATCTTTATAGTTCAAACATATTTCTTTAAGACTTACAGTTTCGAAATCTTTAACAAGAACTAAGACATTCATTTTCATATATTCGTACTTTAAATTTTTGGTCCAAAAGGCCGAAGTCCGACTGTGATGGCCAAGTTCATCAATAAAACATGGCACATTGTTCTTCGCCATAACAAAACTTACATTTTCGCATATACATATCTGGTAAGAACGAAGAACCCATTGCATCCGAATCATCACCATCAAAAACACGAGAAAATTTCTGAATTTTAAAATCCCCACTCGAACAATCGATAGACGATCGGCATCAAACATGATCATCAGGCAGCATCATATGTCCCGTAGCTTGATAAGTTGGGCTGCAAGGCAACTACGATGCGGCACCAGAACGTAGAGTGATTTTATGACAGGGACCTCCGAGATAGCTGAAAATACTTTAATGCCCGTTTCCATTGCCAGTAGTTGGCAATTTGGCATCTTTCAGTTTGCGGAGCCTACATTAAAGTATGCCGACTCGTCATCTTTGTTGTTTGTTGTGCGACATAGTACCGCCGTCGTTTGTCGTGAGACCATGCGTCACTTACTTGAGGCACGCGCACACATTTCTGGATTAAAAAAAAATCTTCAAAGCTCCATCTTTAGAGGTACAAGGTACAACTTCATGGACTATACTTTTTCCTACACGATGGAATTTTTATGATAAATTCATTTAATTGTGAAATATACTTATTCTGAGCATATTTTTCGTTTAATATTTAATTTTTGTATTATCAAGTTCATTTGCAAAATTGATTATTTTTATTTCAGCCTATGGTCTTAGTTACCCAGTGCTGCAGTGTTTCTAGTCCGTAAGATTTATCTTCGGAGTAGATTTGATGTAAATGTAAATGTAAATGATTATTTTTAAAAGGACTTATGGTTTCAGTGTTCCTCGATAAACACAAACTGAATTGTGTGCATAGTCATGTTCAGTCGCAGATTGGCTAAGTGGGCAATATTAATTTTAGTGTCTAAAACACGAGGATGTATAAATCTATGCAATATTTTACAAAGTCGTTTTTGTAGGAAATTGTTTAAGCTAAAAGATTGCCCTTAACGTTTTTTCTCTCAATGGTATGTTAAGGGAGACATCCACGAAGAAATGTTGTAGGGTACCTTTGCGGCCCGTAAAATCCATAGCGCCGCTCATATCGACATTTTACAGTTTCCTAAGAACACAATGAGGAAGCTATGTTCCTACCAAAATACAGCTTTCCCTTAATTTTGGCTGAGTTGAACGGCTTTATTGACTGGACAAATAAAAAATCAATGGTTCGGTTTAATTTAAGAGCAATAATAAAATTCAAAATAATGCTACTCGTATGTAAGAAATATAACGCTTTTTTGTATGAAAACAAATAAGGTAAGGGATCGCACGTACTTGCTCTTATAGATAAAGTTACTATATATGCTGAGCCTTTTTAACTAAAAAAAATCGATTTTCAAAAAAAACAGCTTCTTAAATGAATTTAACCTCAAAACGAAGTTTGCAATTTAATTTCTTCTATAATGATACATTTTAAGAAGAAAAAAAATTCAAAAGCGTTAGAGCCATTTTAGAAAACAAATTTGAAAATCGTTAGAGCTGTTTAAAAAAAAAAATATTTTCCTATATTAAATTTTACAAGGACTTTTATATATATACAAATAATTGGTACGCCATTTTTTAAACATTATTTATCAACATCTAAGAACTAGATTTTCAAAAAAAAACATTTTGAAAAAATGATTTCTCAAAAAAAATAACTTTCGAATTTTTTTTACTAAACATTATTACGGCAACTTAAAAACTTTCGTGTAAAAAAAATGGTTGAAATTGATTGAGTCATGAAGGAGAAAAAAAGAATTTAAAAAACGATTCTATGGCAGGTACCGTTAATACCGTTTTTTTGAAAAAAATGGTTTCTATTTAAAGATAGACCTGATTCAAAGAGTGACCATGATTTTTAAAATTAAAATCATAGGAACCCTTTTTGAGAAAAATGAGTTCTTCTAAGGCAGATGTATGACAAGTATGCCGTTATTTTTGGTAAAAAAAAATCAAAAAACGTCTGGGGAAAAGCGTAGGTAGGTACCCTTGAAAATATTTATAATATATCTAAGTGAAACCAACTTCACGACAATCCGATGTAAGCACAGGACATACATGTACCTACCTACATAATATGTACCTACATAACTGTAAATAACTCAGTATTGAAAAAAAAACATTGGTTTACTTTTAGTAGACGAAAGTAAGGCTTTCCCTGGTCCCAACAGCATGACTGGAATCCCAAAGCAACAACTTACATCAAACCGATATCCGACACCCCTTGAAAATACTCTTAGAGTAAATAAAATAAGAATATAGTAAAACACCCCTCTTCAATTGCTTGTTATGTATTACATAAACAAATGGCGGCGATACGAGTTTAATATTTTAATATATACAGATACAATACATAGTCTTCAAATCGGCCGGCGTTGCCGACGTAGAACGATCGGGCTTTCTTGACATGGAAATATCGACGTGATGGCACAAGCTAAGTAGGAAAAATTCCAAGGTAGATTTCGGCCAGAACAAAAATATGAAAGATGTTTTGTGTATTGTGTTCCTGAAATAAGTTTTATTAAGATGTAGACCTATACCCAAGGGCGTAGGTACTCTGAAGTAAAACACAACGTAGAATGACTTTAAATTAAAGTAAAACGTTAACAATTTAGGTCCAAACAAGGAAATTTTAAAATCAAAAACGTTTCCACTTTGAATACGAAAAAGCGAACAAAAAAAATCATTTACCTATTGTGCTAAACTCTCTGTTGAAAATAACTTTTATTTTAAAATGTATGAGTATACAAAATTTGGGGGAAAGGGGGGCAAGCGCACAATCCCCCTGCGTGCACTCATACCTACAACCCTATTATGTTTGTCAATCACAAATTGACGATTGATGATTTACTAAGCAATTTCATATACATAGGGACATATCTGTATTGCGGTTTTCATTTGGTTTGAATTACCCATTGTGAATGTCATCTACCGCCGCCGCCGTTACACAATCCTACCAAAATTTTAATTGATTGTTAATTTTAAACGACTATCAATTGGTTGGTGATTGACACTCACAAAAAAAAAAGTTGAGATAACAATCAAACATGACATTACGATGATAGAGAATGATAAAAAAGTGGGTCTGACAATTCTGTCTGTCTGTCTGTATGTATGTATCAGAGACCACAGCCTAAACGGATGGGTCGATTTACTTCAAACTTGGTATGTGGCGTTTTTTAGAGAATATCCCCAGACGTTTTTTTAAATTTTTTTTTTTGACGCCAAATAACGGTACCTGTCATATACCGGTTTTAGAAAAACTCATTTTTCTCAAAAACGGTGCCTACGATGTTGATTAAAAAAATCATGGTCATTTCTTTGGGTAAGGTCTATCTTTAAATGTGAACTTTTTTTTTCAAAAACCGTTATTAACGGTACCTGCCATAGAACCGTTTTTTTTTAATTCTGATTTTCTCCTTTATGACCCAATCAATTTCAAACATTTTTTTACATGGATGCTTTTAAGTTGCCGTAATAATATTTAGTAAAAAAAATTTCGAAAATTATTTTTTTGGATTTTTAAAAAACGTTTGAAATTTTTTTTTTGAAAAACCATTTTTTTTGAAAACTATTCAATACTTTTTTTAAAATTTAGTTTTTAGATGTTGATGTTGAAATAATATCTTAAAAATGGCGTACCAATTTTTTTTTACAAAAGTCCTTGCAAAATTTTATATAGAAAAAATAGTTTTTTTTAGAAAACGGCTCTAACGTTTTTCAAATTTTTTTTTCTAACAATGTATCATCATAGAGAAAATCAAATTGCGTACTTTGTTTTGAGGTTAATTTCATTTAAGAAGCTGTTTTAGTCACTTGAAAACCGAATTTTATGCTTTTTTTGTTGTTTTTTTCTAAAACTGCATTTAAAAATTTTTAATTAGAAGACTTAGCATAAATAGCAACTTTATCTTCAAGAGCAAGTACGTGCGACCCAGTTGTGCATTTTATTTAGAACTGTGATTACACTTTTGTATTTTATTATTTTATAAGACGGCAACTTTTACCTAACACTGACTCTCTGCAAACAATGTGGTCTGCTTTGTTGGTGAAGTTATATTTTGTATTATGTCTTGTTTGTTACTCTGTTTTGTAAATTTACAGGCCGCCTAAGATTTTATAAAGAGCATACATAAGCTGAAATACGAGTGAAAGCAATGGGTGAACGCAGTAAGCTTTTACTTTGGCCTTGTATGAGCACTTTCGGTTTCTCTTATTTTTTGATTTGAGACTGGAGTCAAAAAGGGAAAGTGGTGTAAAAAAGCTCTCAAATTCATCCCTTTAGAAAAAGAAAAAGAATATTGCCAAGATTTCAAGAAACAAGAGTAAATATTTAGCTATCGCCGAAGTGTAACTGCGTAAACGCCGTGAAGATGGTGGTACCCATTAAAATAAAGAAAAAATAATGGCGTCCAAAACTTGACAAGAGAAAACTGGGAATATATACATACATACCTACATACATAATAAAATACCTAAGCAGACATAGTTGAAAGCATAAAATCAATAGAAGTCACCTTATATTAATTCATGGCATGGTGCCTTATTTTAACGCAGAGTCAAAAATATTTGCCTTGCTAATGCATTTATGCAAGTTGTTGTATTGTTTGGATTTTAGAAAAATATTTATTGGGTATATATGTATGTACATATGTACTACATTCATACATTTATAAAAGTTATTTTTGTTTTTGTATTTGAAAAAGAGTTACATACACTGCCGGTCACTTGAATACATCCAGTGATGTGGAAAAATTCATGTTGGCTCATTCAGCTTTATAGCCGGGTTAATACAAGTAACAAATTTCGTTATTTTTGTCGTTAATTCCACATTAATAGCACAATAGTGACAGCTTTTCATTAATTTAATGACAAAAATAATGACATTTTGTCACTCCTATAAGACTAGTATAAATCCGGCATAAGACTGTCGAACAGAAAGCGGTTTTAACACCGCGTTAAGATTATTTTAAACGTTGTTTAAATTATTTTGACGCAATGCTATATTTTCATTTATTGATTTTTTCAGCCATGCCATATTTACAATACAAAAATGGATGACATTGAACTTATTTTTTACTTGCGATATAGGTACTATGCATATGTAATATCAAGTTATGCATTCGCACAAAAAAAAAGTTGAGATAACAATCAAACATGACATTACGGTGATAGAGGATGAAACAAAAGTGGGTCCGGCAATTCTGTCTGTCTGTCTGTCTGTCTGTCTGTCCGTCTGTCTGTCTGTATGTATTAGAAGCACAGCCTCAACGGATGGGTCGATTTACTTTAAACTTGGTATGTGGTGTTTCTTGGAGACAATCCCCAATTTTTTTTTTAATTATTTTTTTGTACCAAAAGTAACGGTACCTGCCATATACAGGTTTTAGGTTTTAGAAAAACTCATTTTTCTCAAAAATGATTCCTACGATTTTGATTAAAAAAATCATGGTCATTTTTTTATTCGAAAGTTTTGTTTTGGGATTAAAAAAAATTGATTTTTTTTTCGAAAAATCATTTTTTTCGAAAACTAATCAATATTTTTTTCAAAATTTAGTTTTTAGATGTTGATAGATAATGTCTTGAAAATGGTGTACCAATTTTTTTTTATAAAAGTCCATGCAAAATTTTACATAGAAATTTTTTTTTTTTTTTTTAAACAATGTATAATTATAGAAGAAATCAAATTGCAATATTTGTTTTTAAACTTAATTTATTTATTTGAAAATCGATTTTTTTTTCTAAAACTGCATTTACAAATGTTTAATTAAAAAAATAGCCACTTTATCTATAAGAGCAAGTACGTGCGATCCAGTCGTGCAATTTATTTATTTTTTTTTTGTCATTTAAAAACTCAAGAACAATGAAAAACAATTGAATTCAGCCCAATGCACTCGGCGGCGCGGCGCACTATGGGATCAAACGATGAAAACCATCTCTAAAATGGTTTTGACAAATTTCGAAATGCAAAAATGTAATGATGAGGTTACATTCTACAAAAAGAGATCTTTGCAACGCAATAATTTTTTTTTAATTATTTTTGTTCTAGGTACTTAAACTGACCCTTAAAAATGACATTTTGAGAATTTATATTTTTTGAACTATAAGAAGTGAGGATTTGAAGCCGATTATTTTATACGTTTTTGAATAAAATTCATTAACATTATATATTTTTGAAAATAGCGAACTCTCTTCTATTTGAATTAGTTATTTTTTTTCTGAATTAAATTTAACAGTAAATTTATAAAATATGTTATGCAATTTGCAGTATTTTTCTTATAATCTTGTTTTCAATTGGACTTTTCTCTGTTGGCTCCGGCTGCCTCCTTTAATTTTATGATTTGTTTTCTCTAGCTATTGTAAAATGAGGAAACAAAATAAAAACTTTCCCATTTTCATGCCTTTTTGTATTAGAAGCAAAATAGTTAAAAAGAACATATATAAATATTTTTTAAATTTTTACTTTAAATTTAAATAGCATTTGTAATATCCCTTAAAAAAACTTAAAAATTCTCTCAAATATAGTTCTTTATCAATAAATATCTTGATAAAGAACTATATTTGAGAGAATTTTTAAGTTTTTTTAATGGATATTACAAATGCTATTTAAATTTAAAGTAAAAATTTAAAAAATATGTATATATGTTCTTTTCATACTTTTTTGCTTCTATTTCTATAATGAATACTGAAAAAAAGTTTTCAAGCTTTTGGTTTTACTTTAAGGTCAATATTTTAAAGAAATATATGTTTTTTGTGTAGATTTAAAAAAAATTCTAGATACATTTTATTACCAAACATATTAGTGACTAAATTTCTGCCAAATTTTAGGTCTTTTCATTGGTTATCACCAAAGATATTAAAATTTAAAATGTGATCGTAATTTTCCTATGTTAATATTAAAAAAAAAAATCATGACTGATTTTAAGACTTATAAGAAATATTTAACCAAGATGCTGGTCAAAGCTAAAATTAACTTTATTAGGAAAACCCTAATTTTACAACACAAAAGAACTATCAACAGGCACAATGAAAGCGTTGTTCGATAAAGCTAAATTGCTATTAGGAAAAAAAAATTGTGCGCTTCCTGAAGCAAAGTGTTCTATTTTATGTGTTTTCCACATTTGTTTTTAAATTAATTTCTCATTTACACCATTCTCCGAGAAAACCTTCCCAATACTACACGAAATCTACTTTTCACAAGTCATTTTTGAATATTGTTGCCATTTATCAAAAAATAAGGTGTTAAAAATGTGCCATGGGTTTTTCATCTTTTCTCCCAGACTCAATTCCCTACAAAACATTTATTATTTTTTGCTTCTGACCCCACCCATATTCAAAAATTCTGTAATGAATATCCTCAATAATTAAACAAAAAACTTACAATAGCATAGACAGTTCTCAAAAGATTTTCATTTTCAATTTTTAATAAACACATAAAGGTGGCAACCCTATACTATTTAATTTTTCTTATAACTTTATTCTATTTTAACGGTTGTGAATTTAAAATTAAATCTCTTAACCAATTACCTTTATACATACATACCACCAATTTTCAACATTAATCCTTAGTTTGTGGAAATAAAAAAAATAAGCTTAAAAACTACTTAAAGTACAATTTATCGTTTTCTGTATCTTAAAGAATTAGCAGGACAATTTTAGGTTTAAAGGTTGAAGAATATACATTTTACGAACAAAATTTCATTAACTTATTAAAATTTAAAAAAAAAATCAAAGATACGTGTGGCAACCCTGCCTTATCAACGCTTTCTATATAACTTGTAATAAATCAACATAAATAATATATCAAAGGGTATTTTATGCATTTATTTCATATTATAATGTTTACAATTTCTTAATAAAAATTATGTACTAACATTTTGAACCTTTCTTTTATAATCGTAATATAAATTAATTTCCAAAATTTATATAAATATATATTCAAGATATTATGTTCCAAATTTCACTTATTTTGGTGAAGAAACAAAAAAGTTACAGATTTTAGAGACGCTCAATCTCGTTTGGTCCCATAGTGCGGCGGCCGGCGTCAACTCTGAAATTACAATTATTGTAATTTATTATAACGACGCGTTTCGCCTCCATGTTATAATCTACGCGGCGCGTAGCGCGGCGAGGCGTTGAAAACCCGTTCTCTGTGACAAGTGATATGAGCACGATTGCCATTTGAAAATAAGGTTTGTGACCAAAACTGAAAATAAATGACCAAACACAACTAAAAGTTACCAAAATAATTTAAATTCGAAAACTTTTATAGTACATAAACACAAAAAGAGAGTTTTTTTTGTATTTATTATTAATAATTAAGACAAATCATTTCAATGCACAATAAATTATTTTTCAAAACAGTTTCCTGTGTTTTCTGTACGTCTTTTCGCCGTTTTATACAGAGGCAAAAATCATTTAAAAAATAAATTAATTACTTTTTTAATCGTAATCGTGCAATCATAATCGTAACTTCATGTTTGATTGTTATCTCGAGTTCGATTTTTTTTACGAATTGTAAAAATTTACTGTTAGGGTACCAACATATCACATATCACACGTTTAATGTACAAAATAACGTTTCAAAATCGAAGTTGGAGATAAAATTAAAAGTTTACCAGTTATCTGCGAATAAATTGTCTAAGGAAATGAATGTGTTCAGAGTTCGTACATCGAGTGGTCGTGCATGACTAAAAGTGTTAATGTATACGTAATGCATTCAATGGAGAACACATTTGTGTTCTGTTTCATAAGGCGATTAATTTGTGAGAACATTAACATTAAAATTCGAGTATTAAGTACTCTTTCAAATTCATAAAAAAAGATCAAATGAAATAATAAATAACCAAGCGACCAAGTGAAACAAAAATTACCAAATTTGTTTACAAATGACCAAAGTCTCAACGTGGATATAAGTTGCTGTATGTTACAATTACAACACGGCTGTGGAAAACGGCGATGAAACGTAAACGTGATTCACTGATTTTTTTCGTAAATCTTAGAGATTTAAAGACTGACAGACTGACAGACTGACAGACTGACAGACTGACAGACTGACAGACTGACAGACTGACAGACTGACAGACTGACAGACTGACAGACTGACAGACTGACAGACTGACAGACTGACAGACTGACAGACTGACAGACTGACAGACTGACAGACTGACAGACTGACAGACTGACAGACTGACAGACTGACAGACTGACAGACTGACAGACTGACAGACTGACAGACTGACAGACTGACAGACTGACAGACTGACAGACTGACAGACTGACAGACTGACAGACTGACAGACTGACAGACTGACAGACTGACAGACTGACAGACTGACAGACTGACAGACTGACAGACTGACAGACTGACAGACTGACAGACTGACAGACTGACAGACTGACAGACTGACAGACTGACAGACTGACAGACTGACAGACTGACAGACTGACAGACTGACAGACTGACAGACTGACAGACTGACAGACTGACAGACTGACAGACTGATAGACTGACAGACTGACAGACTGACAGACTGACAGACTGACAGACTGACAGACTGACAGACTGACAGACTGACAGACTGACAGACTGACAGACTGACAGACTGACAGACTGACAGACTGACAGACTGACAGACTGACAGACTGACAGACTGACAGACTGACAGACTGACAGACTGACAGACTGACAGACTGACAGACTGACAGACTGACAGACTGACAGACTGACAGACTGACAGACTGACAGACTGACAGACTGACAGACTGACAGACTGACAGACTGACAGACTGACAGACTGACAGACTGACAGACTGACAGACTGACAGACTGACAGACTGACAGACTGACAGACTGACAGACTGACAGACTGACAGACTGACAGACTGACAGACTGACAGACTGACAGACTGACAGACTGACAGACTGACAGACTGACAGACTGACAGACTGACAGACTGACAGACTGACAGACTGACAGACTGACAGACTGACAGACTGACAGACTGACAGACTGACAGACTGACAGACTGACAGACTGACAGACTGACAGACTGACAGACTGACAGACTGACAGACTGACAGACTGACAGACTGACAGACTGACAGACTGACAGACTGACAGACTGACAGACTGACAGACTGACAGACTGACAGACTGACAGACTGACAGACTGACAGACTGACAGACTGACAGACTGACAGACTGACAGACTGACAGACTGACAGACTGACAGACTGACAGACTGACAGACTGACAGACTGACAGACTGACAGACTGACAGACTGACAGACTGACAGACTGACAGACTGACAGACTGACAGACTGACAGACTGACAGACTGACAGACTGACAGACTGACAGACTGACAGACTGACAGACTGACAGACTGACAGACTGACAGACTGACAGACTGACAGACTGACAGACTGACAGACTGACAGACTGACAGACTGACAGACTGACAGACTGACAGACTGACAGACTGACAGACTGACAGACTGACAGACTGACAGACTGACAGACTGACAGACTGACAGACTGACAGACTGACAGACTGACAGACTGACAGACTGACAGACTGACAGACTGACAGACTGACAGACTGACAGACTGACAGACTGACAGACTGACAGACTGACAGACTGACAGACTGACAGACTGACAGACTGACAGACTGACAGACTGACAGACTGACAGACTGACAGACTGACAGACTTGCAGACATGTAATAAAATATATAATTAATAAAAATAATTTTTGTCAATGTTTGCAATGCTTAAAAATCAATCATTTTAAGTAGAGTAGTTATTTTAGTTTGTTTTTTTTTTATAATGAAAAATATTTGACTTTCTTATAGAGTGAAAGACTGGCTATCAACACTGGATTTAGAAGTGCCCTAAAATATCATTAACGCAAACATAAACATTGTTAGGTATATCCTGTTTTCCTGCCTGTCTCAAAACATCCCCAACTCACAATGTCACAATCAAGAGAAAAAACACAGAACCTAATTATATAATTAACAGTACAAGTTTAAAATAAAAAGTGATGTTCTCCGGAAAGGTCTTATATTTCATTGGAACATTTTTCATATTAGTCACCATATATCTGCAAAAGATACATGAGAGTATGTAATGTGACACTTAAAGAACGATATAAACATGAGTGAATTTATGCGCTTAGCATTTTACTGTTATAAAAATAGAAATCCATTACGTCGTCCGTCGTGTCGTCGAGTCGCGTCGGGCGATTTGAAAACATTTTCAGTAAAACCATCTGGCCGGACATTTTTTTAAATTGATAAGCATAACAGCCATGTTCACACCCATTAAAATTCAAGCAATCACTTAAAAAGCATAAATTAGTTTACATTTATTCACTTTAGTTTGCATGAGCTTTTACAGCGAGATTGATAAACAAATTGTTTATTTTATGTGTTAATTGAAATCATTAAAAATATTTGAAATTCATTGGGAGAATTTGGAAATGATTATAATGCGATTTATAGTTACATTCAAAATCAGTCAATAGTGAAATAAAATGTCAAGACAAGAGGGGAATTTGGAAATTCTCTATGAAATTTAAATCCGCGATTTGGTTGTGTTAGAAACTGCGAGCAAGAAACCGATTCCTTAAGTCCTATCTTGAAATAAAGTAGACAACTTTGGCTATGTGAAACTAGTTTCAGTTATCCGAGGTTCGTATGAGAACTCCGCTTATATGGAAAAAATGCCTGCAATTTTAGTTTTGCAGTTAAGCGGAGTCGACTGTACACAGTTACTGTACTAAATTGTTTTGAAATCATTCTTAATACTTTAAAAATAAAATGCACGACTGGGTCGACGTACTTGCTCTTAGAGTCAAAGTTGATGTGGGCGTTAAAGCTTCTTATATAAAGTTTTAAAGAAAGTTTTAAAAAATAAATAATTCTATAAGAAATAAAAAAAAAATTAAATTCATTACTAAAATGATATAAACATTTGATTTGATTAAAAAAGATAAATCTTTAGAAAAAAAAATTTGAAAATCGTTAGAGCCGTTTTTAAAATAAAAAAATTCATATATAAAAGTTCTCAAAGCTTGTTTAAAAATAAAGTTTTTTTTTCAAAGTATTAAAAATGAAAATTTTAATTTTTTCAAAGTACTATTGAGAATGAAAATAATTTTGAATACACATGCAAGATGGAAAAATTTTTATAAGTTTTGAAAATATCCATTAATAATATTAATATTATTGCAAACAATGAAAACAATTAGTTTTTTGGTATAGAGGTATGCCATCTTTTCGGGTGCTACATTTGTAAGGATTTCTACTCTTGATGTTTTCTTAGAACTTATCATAAGAAAACCATGAATGTTTTGTGATTATAAAACATTCATCTTCTGCCAACTTCTTACAAATCTATATTTATGAAAAGAAAATGAAAAAATTAACATAAAAAGGACGAGTTTCGAGTAGGTACTACACAAATTGCCTGTTTAATTTTAATTGTTTGTCAAAACTAAACATAAATGGGGTATGGGGCGTATTCATAATCGTTTTTAATCTAGTTTATTTAAGACTGGGGTGTATCCAATGAATGCCCCAGTCATCTTAGTTACGGATTAGACAGAATCTATCAATGCAACCCAACACCCAACTATAGTTTAGCTTCCAAAAGAACTTTGTTGAATGGATGCTTTCGCTTCAAAATGGTTAAGTAAAATTATTCCAACTAATCCAATTAGTCCAATCCAACGGATAAGTTCAACAATATTAAAAAAGATGATGCATAATATCGGTACAAAAATGAATGGCAATTCCATTCAGTATTCTTTTCTAATTGTGCCACCCCTAATATGTGCTGTTGGAGCCCGGAGGACTAAGAATAAATAAAGCAAATGATTACTTCAAGAAGTATTCCCTTCTTGTAAAACTAAGTTCTTCGAAAGCAAGTCGAAGCTACAGAGTCGTGCATTTTAGCACTACCTCTACAATTCGCATCTGCTTTCGTTATTTAACCCCTAATTGGTCCTTTATGAAAGGCTGTAAATCGAGATGTCAATAATAATTTAGTGCATGTGGGTAAATTAGTCTCAAAATGTTTGCCTATCGAACAGATGTTTTGCTGTAGGCAGTATTTGTTATGATGCATTAAAACGGTAAGAGCATTTTTTCTTGAACATTGAATTCGACATATCTTACGCGGACCAATCCCTTTATGATGGGTGCTGGCATAAAAGCATGGTTGCGGAAGTCTGACGAATGCAAAACTTTCACTGATGCAAATGTTGAATGTTTATGGTGAATTTTTACAAATTTTTAGCTTATATAGATTTCGAGGTATAGCTAGATGAAAACAACTATTTTTTTCACTGTTTTTCATTTTATCCAAACATTTTTTCGTTTTTCATGCTACACTTAATTTTGTCAAAAATTATGAGACTTGGCACACGTTGACAAAAATTATGAGACTTGGCACACGTTGACATAATATTAATAGCTATCACTTAATCTATATTTACTATCAGCTTTTGAGTTACAGCTAAATAAAGTTTTTTTCATGTTGTACAAAAATTGTCGAACAATTAGCCAGTTCAGGTCAGAGATACGTATAAGGAGAAAGAAACAGTTTGGTTTGGGTAAGCCTTAAAGGCTTGCCAATTAAAAGTGCGACAGTGCTTCACGACAGTGCGACACGATTTTTATATGAAAAACTTTTTGCGCTTAATCGCATTTGGTGTGGGTACTCTCCTATGACTCTTTATAAATAAATTTTGACGTTGTCGTGTAGCACTGTCGCACTTTGGTTTGGGCCTTAAAACGAGTAAAATGTTCTTTCATTCCATTTCAATCGCCTACAAGCTTCGTTTAACCTGTTCAATCACCCCAATGTGCGATGGCCCAATGAGATTAGTATTCAAACAAAAATACATAAATCCAGAAGCAAATTCGGGGTGCAAGAGTATTCTTTTATTCTTTTATTAGTTTGAAAAACTAAATAAATGTAATTTCAATTTAATTTTTTGTGTTAAGGCTTGCCAAAACCAAAGAGCCGCACTGTCTCTTGACATTGCGACAAGGGCTTTCATAAAGGCTTACCCAAATGACAACATAACACCACAATAAAATTTATTTAAACAGCATCATAAGCTAAGAATAAGAAAAACAGGAACGGGTGTTTGGCGAACAAAGTGCGGCACTTCACAAAATAGTGTGAGTTGCACAAACACAAATGCATTAACACAGGGCCGCAGTGCAGTTGTATGCCAACTCGCAAGGCTCCAAGATTCATTTTATTTAGTTTTATCTTTACATGTTTATTACTCCGTGTCAAAACGATTTTTATGGTTTTTGTCAAAAACACTCACCTGATTGGAATCTTGAAATTAAATAAAAGCTTACAAATACAACCCTTCAAAGTATGTTGTAGATGCACAAGAATAACATTCCCAAAAACTTTAAAATTAAATAAAAAAAACTGTTAAAAATTAAATATCTCGACGCTAACAAGTTGCAGCGCCTTACCACCACCAAACGAAAAGTAGCGCGCCCCTGAACCTGAAATTCGTAATTTAAAATGTTAATATCTAAAATGTGATTGGTGGATTCGATGAAAAAGTATACTTTTATTTTAAGGAAAAATATTATTTTTGTTGCTAATACTGATTAGAAAACAATTTTAAATGGTTCTAAGATATTAACTTTATATTTTTAACATCACTTGGCATAGCTTAATATTGCAAATAAAACAGTACGGAACTGTGAAAAGTATAGTTAATTGTGTACTCGGCAAAAAGGCATCTTAATATCTAATTTTGACAGCCACCCTAACAAATTGATGCCGCACTGCTATACACTGTAGATGTGATAGACACCCATTCCTTATATTCTTATTCTTTGATCATAAGTGAGTAACATCAAACGCTACAAAAAGTCGCACTATTGCGTGGCTTTGCGACACTTTGGTTAGGGCAAGTCTTTTAAAGTTGGATTACCTCTTTAACGAAAAAGTGTACCTAATTAAAATCGTTTGAAACCAGCAAAGACGCGACTCTTAATATAAAATTAATTTTTAGAGTCGACAATTATAAGTTTTAAGAGTAAAGTTTTAGTTTTGTACTTACTTAAAATGTACGTTCATCTTTCTGCAGTTATGAGTTGATCAATACCAATATAAACTATAGAGTAAACTTTGAAAATGATAAATTATGCGTTTTGCTACTTTCAAAGTAACTTCGGTCACCTACATTAATTAAAAGAACAAGATTTTCTTCTGGCGTTCACAGAAAATTTCCTAACCCCTTATACGTATCTCTGGTTCAGGTTTCCTGCGATCTCAGAGATTTTTCTTGACAGCAGCTGAAAAACTAGGTCCGTTTGGAAACTTTTTGGGCTGAAATATGAAATCCGTCAAATTATTTAGAGTGGGGATGAAATACTCAAATACTGCCGAAAGTGTAAAAAATAACGGGAACACGATAATCAAAAATATCTGCCATATTTTTTTTTATTTAATAATTAATTCACTTTTTGATTTTATTTCAATTTTTTGTAGATAATGAATCTAATCAAATTCCCGACATTAAAAAATATTTTCATGTTTTTACTGTTTTTTTTTGTTTTGCTGTACGAAATGATTTTAACAGAATTCATATTTCAGCCGCAAGAAATTCCTTGGGCAGAAATTTGCAAATGAGGAGAAATGATTTTCTCTCACAGTACGCTCTCTCTTGACAGGTTTGACAGTATACTTCGGTATACTTAATCACAGATTCTATACATCGTTGATTGGCAGAGTAAAAATAATAATAAAAAGAAGCTTCGTAATTTGGGTGTTGACAAACAAAATAACAGCGCACCTGCTGACGTAGACTGCAATAGCCCTTCAGGGTAATGATCTCTCAACCCTTAATATTCAATCAGTTGAAACTGATAACAATATAGAACTCTTTCAGTTCATGCGTTTATCAGAAGTAGACGTAGTTGAAGCTCTCATATAGGTTAAATCTGATGCTATAGGTTTGGATGAAATAAATCCTAAATTTCTCAAACTTCTACTTCCATTCCTACTAAAATATATAATGCAATCTGCAAGAGAGAGAAGATCTTTATTGGGCTCTGCCCTGTTTTAAGGGAAATAAGACGGGTGCATTTTGGAGAAAGTTCTTTGCAGTTAGAAGAGGTAGCAGCGTATCTAAATGGTCTAAATTGTTTTATTTTTTATTTTTTGTTTTGTTTTATTTTTTTTAATTTTAAACTTTTTAAAACTTAAAAAAAAAATGTTAAACTATAATAAAATAATCTTAAGTGATCAATAAACAATAAACAACAAACAATAAACAATATATCAAGTTATGCATTAGTTAAAAAAAAAAGTTAAGATACGTATCAATCAAACATGACATTACGACGATAGAGAATGAGAAAAAAGTGGGTCCGACAATTCTGTCTGTCCGTCTGGCTGTCTGTTTGTCTGTCTGGCTGTATGTCTGTCCGTCTGTCTGTCTGTATGTGTCAGAAGCCACAGCCTAAACGGATGGGTCGATTTACTTCAAACTTGGTATGTGGGGTTTTTTGAATTTTTTTTTGACCAAAAATAACGGTACCTGTCATATACGAGTTTTATTAAAACTCATTTTTCGCAAAAACTCCTACGATTTTGATTAAAAAAATCATAGTTATTTTTTTGGATAGGGTCTATTTTCAAATGAAAAAACATTTTTTTTCTTTCAAAAACCGGTATTATCGGTAACTGCCATAGAACAGCTTTTTAATTCTGATTTTCTCCTTCATGCCTCATTAATTTCAATCATTTTTTTTTACATGAAAGGTTTTAAGTTGCCGTAATAATATTTAATAAGAAAAAAATTTCGAAAATTATTTTGTTGAAAAATCTTTTTTTTCGGAAACTACTCAATATTTTTTTTCAAAATTTAGTTTTTAGATGTTGATAAATAATATCTTTCATTGCTAAAATAATATGGATAAAAAAATGGTTAAAAAAAAAAAGGCTCTAACGATTTTCAATTTTTTTTTCTAAAAATGTATCATTATGGAAGAAATCAAATTGCATACTTCGTTTTGAGGTTAAATTCATTTAAGAAGCTGCAGTCATTTGAAAATCGGATTTTATGCTTTTTTAGTACTTTTTCTAAAACTGCATTTTTTACTAATTTTTAATTAAGAAGGCTAAGCACATATAGTAACTTTATCTATAAGAGAAAGTACGTGCTATCCAGTCGTACCATTTATTTTTAATGAAATTGCCCCTTCCGCCCAAATGGGGGGAGATAGACTCCCTCCCCCACAGTTAAAAGTGCTTGTGCCGATATTATTTCTTGCCGCCACATATATCATACTCTTGCCGGCAGATCATGTCTTTTGTCACTACAAAATTATTTTTTTTTTAAATTTATTTTTATAAAAAAGTTCTTTATCCACACATATTTCCCGTTTTAAACGAAAAAAAAGTTCAAAAACAAGAAGACATTTTGTATTCAAATGTTGTTTTGTATCCCTTTAATTGTGTGTAGGTTATCCCAAACATACAAATTATCGATTGTGCTTTAATTTTAAATAGTTTATAATTTGTCTTACAGGTTTTTCTTAAAATTTTTTTTGAAGTGCAACCAAAACTGTTTGAAGAACGCTGGAAATCCTAGGGATATGAGAAGATTTCAGGTGAGAAAAAACTATATTTTTTGTTTAGCATAACATAAGGTGTGTTTTTTTTTACGCCCGGGCTTAGTTGGTCGAAAAAACGCATCGGGGCTTAACGAAAACACTTGGCAGTATTACGAATGAAATACCGCTAGTCGCGTTTATGCAAGGAATCTGAAATTATATTCTAAATTTTTAAACTACTAGTACTCAACTAATATTGCTCAACAATTAATAAAATTGGAAGCCATCTTGAATTTTTCTGATGTCTTTAGATCTGCATGTTTTTTTTTGTCAGCTGAGATTATATGTACATAGGATTACAACAACATTAATATGTCTGGATAGCTTAAGATTATTATGTAAACGCACCCAATGAGCCTCTTAAAATTTCAGATTTAAGTTAGGATTGTGTGCATTGAACGCGGTGATTTTAAAATCAGCTGAAATAAAAAAAATAGTAAAAACAATCTTTCTTTTTCTGATTTGTTGAATTGATGGGATTTTGTTGTTTTATAAAAATTCAATAAATATATTTATAAAGAAATTTCAGAGCATCAAATGCACGCACTTTAAAATTTAAATGAAATAATTTGTAAGAGTTAAAGAAAAAAATGAACTATTTTTTTCTATACCAATCGCCATATTTATGTTTTCATTTTCATACAATTAATCGATAATTTTGGTGTTTTTATAGAAATTATCGATGATTTAATAGAAATATGCGTTGGGGGTGTGTAAAACCCCTCCAAAGAGTTTAGCCCCGAGAATTCTCGGGGCTTAGCTCTTAAGCCCGAGGGGCTAAGTTGTTGTTGTATTTAACATGTAAAGTGCTAAGCCCGGAGAGCGTTTTTTTTTGTTCAATTTAGCCCGAGCGTACAAAAAAACACACCTGTAATTACTTATGGGTTTATTTTAACAGTTACAGTAGCGCTTTATACCTATTTGTAATTTTCCTTTTTTTTTTTGTTATCCATATACCTAAGCGATCTTTGAGTCCGAAATGGTACACGCCAAATGCATTAAAAGTTCATTTTGTTTTGTTTTTTGTTTGAATAAAGTTCAGCTCGTCTGTATCATTGATAAGGGATAGAAAAAAACTTATTACTATTTAAAATTGTCTATAGAAAAAAATGTTAAGAATACGTAACGTAGGCTATGATTTAGAAAATAATAAAAAACATCTATGGCTGACTTACTTATAAAACCAATTGACCTTATTGACCATTAGGTAAGGTTAGGATAGGTTAGGTTTATGTGGCGAGCTTATGCACTTAGTCCGTAGTTTGGCCCATTGTTGAACCGCTTTGAGCTCCTTATGAAGCGATCGAGATTTCCTATATCTTTATTTGCTATATCGCTAGGATAGTCAAAGCAGAAGTCTCCCAAATAGAGTTTGGAGCGCTTCAGATCTAATTCTGGCCAAATCTGCTTTGTCGCCAAGCCTTAGGTTTGTTTTATGTATAGCATCATGTTTGAGCAAAAGTTTATACGTAGCGATGGGAATACCTATTTACCTTATCTGGTAATATAGGTTTTTGTGTTCCACTTTTGGCAGAGGTGAATATTTAACTGCTGCGCCATCTCCATGAGAGATATTTGACAATTAAAGGATGTTATTGAGCTCGTAGTGACAGAATCCAGAGATTTAATAGCTGCTTGGCTATCTGAGAAAATACTAATATCTTTATTCGATATCACGTTTTCTTTGAACCAAGACAGAACTTCTTTCATCGCCAAAAGTTCCGATTGAAACCCGCTACAGTGATTTGGGAGACACCTCCACCAACCCTTTCATCAATTTTGCTCTGTCGTCGGTTTAGAAATCGATTGAATCATTTTACACGAATTCCATTTCCAGCCAGAGTGATCTACATAGAAGGGATGGTAATATGAAATTTTTTTCTTAAACTGTATCTTGGAGATGGTATAATCTATGTTACTCGGAAATGCACTGAATGAATTTAGAATGATTGAGTGGCAAATATCATTATTTATTAGAGGGGTGTTAGATGTAGCAAAGTATTCAGTGCTGCTTATACATTAAGGTGGAGTGATTTTTTTTTTCTCGTAATCATTTTGGAATAGCTGTAAAAAGTTGCTCTTATAACTCACAAATATACATACAAAATTTTATTTGGCTCTTTATATATTGAGAGGTGCCCCCGACCTCATTAGTATTTGAGAAGTTCGCGAAAATTGGTAAAAAAAATACACACTTCTTATTTCCGCTAAATTATATTATATTGTATTATTCACTCATATTAACTCATGTAAGTAATATTTATGATTTAATGTTGACAGTTAATGTCTAGATTTCATCGAAACAAAGTACTTTCGATTTGAATTTATACCTTTTATTTTTGTTCATATGTAAAGTAAAATGTCTCAAGTCAAAACTCTAAAAACGACGTCTTGCCCCGTGTTTGGTTTGCCAGAGAAGTTACTAATATCTCAATTGCCTTCTTACAATGATTTCATAAAATATTATCTATTTATTAAATATGAATTAAAGCCAGAAAAAACATCAAAAGAACCGACGGTCCATGAATTATCAGAAATACTGGCTGAAGAAGTGTTAGATATTTGGCAAAAAGCTTCGCTGCCAACAGTTAGCCGTAAGAGAGTACTGCAACTAATAGCCAATAAGTTATACGAGGTTGTAGGTCCCACAGAGGGCCACTGTGGCCTTTTTAACTGTCTCTTGAATGTTAGGTTTGCAGCTCCTATCTTAAATAAAACTAGTGGAATACTTTTAATGGAGGGGGTATATATGGGGAATTTTGTATTTCCTAGTAAAGAGGACAAGATCTGTTTTGTGCAGATTGACATCAAGTCCACAC
The DNA here is from genome assembly GCA_948107695.1 of Meliscaeva auricollis. Classification (NCBI taxonomy): domain Eukaryota; kingdom Metazoa; phylum Arthropoda; class Insecta; order Diptera; family Syrphidae; genus Meliscaeva; species Meliscaeva auricollis. The sequence goes on along the minus strand of OX403618.1, from coordinate 50,005,435 downwards.
CGATCGGCCCAGCTCGTGAGCTTGTTTAAGGCGTAACGGTAAGGTAAGAGATTTTTCCGGGTGTTAGGATACTTCCCTGATACAGTAATGGCAATTTCACCCGCATAAGCAATCAATCTGTAGCTCTCCGCTTCCAAGGACCTCAGAAGTTCATTTACTACTAAATTCCAAAGAAGGGGCGATAAGACTCCGCCTTTTTGCAGAAAAATCGCCCAGATCTTAATTGATAATAATCCAGCTAGTAAGCAACTGATTGATCAAATCCCGAAGTGATCTTTCCACCCCCAGAGATGACAGTGCAGACGTGATTGCAAATGTGTCGACATTGTTGTAAGCGCCCTGTATATCTAGGAAAGCCACTTTATTATGGAGGGAGTGTTCGATGGCTCTCACCCTAAGAATAAGAAATACAGGAACGGGTGTTTGGCGAACAAAATGCGGCACTTCACAAAGTAGTGTGAGTTACACAAACACAAATGCATTTACACAGGGCCGGAGTGCAGTTGTATGGCAACTCGCATGGCTCCAAGATTCATTTTATTTAGTTATAACTTAACTCTCAATTCTCTTTTTGATAAGTTCGAGGGTTTTGAAGAAATGCTCCCACTCCGTGATAAAACGATTTTTATGGTTTTTGTCAAAAACATTCACCTGATTAGAATCTTGAAAATTAAAAAAAAGTTTACAAATGCAACCCTTAAAAGTATTTTGTAGATGCACAAGAATAACATTCCCAAAAACTTTAAAATTAAATCAAAAAACTGTTAAAAATTTACATAACTCGGCGCTAACAAGTTGCAGCGCCTAACCACCACCAAACAAAAGTTAGTGTACCCCTGAATCTGAAATTCGTAATTTGAAATGTTAATATCTAAAATGTGATTAATTAATTCGATGAAAAAGTATACATTTATTTTGAGGAAAAATATTATTTTTGTTGTTAATACTTATAAGAAAACAATTTTAAATATTTAGATATTTACTTTATATTTTTTTAACATCACTTTGCATAGCTTAATATTGCAAATAAAACAGTACGGAACTGTAAAAAATATAAAAATATATATATAATTGTGTACTCGGCAAAAAGGCATCTTAATATCTAATGTTGACAGCCACCCCAAACAAATTGATGCAGCACTGCTATACACTGTAGATGTGATATACACCCATTCCTTATCTACTTATTCTTTGTTCTCACCAGTGTGCGAAGGAACGATGATAGTTCTCACCAGTGTGCGAAGGAACGATGATAGACTAATAGGTCGGAGATCTTTCAGTTCTATGTACATGGGAATATTTTAACGCTTTGAGTATAAATACAACTCTAACTTCTCTCCTTAGCGCAGGTAAGTGTACCAGGTTTAGACAACTTTAAAAGAGCATCTCTAGAATTGACAGATTAATTTTGCTGGTGTTTTAAATTTCGGCTGGTATTATGCCATCTGGTCCTGCTGACTTATATGGTCTGAAGCTGTTAATAGCCTAATATAGTTTTTCCTTTGTGATCAGACCCTGTGGGTAGCTTAGTATGTTAGTAGATATACTATTCTAAGTATTATTAATACTTTAGGAGCTTCCTGAGAAGTTTTCATTCAGGAGCAGGTTAAGCGATACCTCACGCGAGTTGATCCAAGAGCCATGAGCGTTTTTTTAAGTAGCTAGGCATCACTTGATTAGTTTAAATGATTTTTTGTAACTCTATATGCTTCGGAGGCTTCTTCTATATAATTACAAAATATTTTCTAAGACGATTTTTCTCAGTTCTTTTTTATAAGGAATCCCAATCTGTCGTACATCTATTACTTTTTGTCCGATTAAAAAGCTGCCTACAGTTTTTCTAATCCTTTTCCTTTTCCCCCTTACACACATGAGTGGGCAGGAGTCTCTCATGGATTTATTCAGGGTTATTGTGAGATCATTGGCCCTTAGTAATAAACATGTGTATAGTCGGTTTGAAAGTCACTTTTTGTTAGATTTAGAAAGGCTGCTTTTAACATTTCGTAGTAATAGTTCAAATTTAAGAAAAGTCTAATTTATGGCAATCATTGTGACTCTTTCGCTATTGGGAACTGACGGAGCTTTTTAAAGCTTTTGACAGATACAGTTCAGGTTTGTAAAAGGTAAACATTTTTTGCATTTTTTTGTTGTATTTAGTACTGGACACAAATGTTTGTGTTTTTTGACCAATGCATACTGACTAATTGGAAACCACGCGAAAAGCTCTATGTGATTCTATCATTTTAGATTTGACTTAGTTACGGGTAAGCTGCCTCTAAGCATATTTTAAGTTTAGTGAGATGTGTGTTTCATTACTACCGATTTTTTGTTAAAATCGAATTTTGGTTAAATTCGTTTCTATTACTAAGGGCCATTGACTTCTAACTAGAAGTTCAGATTTAAATATGCTTCCCAGCGCTTTCCTGTATTTGGGTTTGTATTTTGTATGCAATGTTTAGGAGGCTAATTCCTCTGTAGTTGGTACATGTCAGAGAGCGTCTCCTTTTTTGTCCTGCTGCTTTGAACAATTCGGCTGGTAAGCCATCCGCACCAGCAGCCTTATACGCCTTAAGCTTGGCAATCGCTAAGCGCACTTCATCTAGGTCAGGTGGACGGAATTGTTGGACGATGTCCAAATTAAATGAAACAACAGCGGAATGTTGGCTATCCGCCGTTCAGGAGTCTAGAAAAATGTTCTTTCCAGATCCACAGCACTAACTGTGTATATAATACCGCATTCCCCCTCTCATCTCGACAGGCTTCTGTTCTGGCCTTGTAGCCTTGGGTAGAGTTTTCAAACACCCCCTCTGCCGGTACAATCCTCAATAGACTCAACCGCCTGCTTCTCGTGCTCTCTCTTTTTCTTCATCGAAGTTGGCGTTCCTCTCTTCTTTTTTGCCCCTAGAGCTTTTGGGCTACTCTCTCAGCAGCTCTAAGATACTGGAAGCATGTCTGGCGTCAACGCGATGTGATCAATTTGTTTGACAGTTTTTTGATCACGTGACCTTGGCGTCCCCTTGTGTATATTGGGTGCTCGCAATAGTGAAGTTTCGCCCCTCCGCAAAGTCAATCATCCTGAGTCCGTTTTGGACGTTTCGGCATGTAGACTGTGCTCTCCGATTACCTATATACCATCCATCGACTTATATACCTGCTCTTTACCAAATCTGGCGTTGTAGTCGCTATGAATAATCTTTACGGCGTACTTGGGGCACTTATCGTTCGTGCGCTCGAGGGCAGTACATTCCACGTACAGATCCGAAATTCATTGTCCTTGTTTCGTTTGCTGGGTTTGTCAACATTAAGACCATCCGTATCCAAGGCATGTATTGTTTCGAAACAAAATCTTTTTTCGGTGGTAGGGAAGCTACCCCGACGCACAACCCCAATCCTGGAGGATCAGACTCTTAGTTAACTTAGTTAACTGTCAGCGAAAATATGTTGTATGATAGACGTCAAAATAAATGGTCTAAGTCTAGACCAGATGCTCCAGATGCACCAGGGATGTCGCCCGAAAACCAAAATAGTACTAACTCCCAAAGAATTTGAAATGTAAATGCCGTCAGTCCAATTAACAATACTTTTATAAAAATTTTATCATATAATATATCAGGTTTAAATAATAAAATTTTGTTCGTAGATTTCTTTAATTATATTAAGAATTTTGAAATATTTTTCCTATTTGAAACACATGTAACTTATGAAAATATCAGTAAATTTAAGAATTATTTTTCCGGTTTTAAACTGATTTGGGGTGCAGCAATTAAAACATCGGTAAAGGGTCGAGCTAGTGGTGGAAGTCTGTTTGGAATACGTACATCACTTTTACATGCCTATGATTTTGATGAGTGTGAAGGAACTACAGTCGTCCAATCTCTGGAGCAGAAAAGTATTTATATGCATTGTTCCGTACTATATTAATTGCAACAAGTGGACCAATGACTACGAAAGGTTATACGATACGATGCAACTCTTAGTTAGCAAAAGTGTTTTATTGGTTGGAGATTTAAATGCGAGAACTTGCAATTCTCAGATTATAACGGCAAATAATGTAACTAACCCAGCGAACAAATGGATGTGATTTGTTACAACTACTGCAAATGTACGATCTTTTAATTCTAAATGGCTGCACAATGGGCGATATGGAAGGACACTACACTTACAAAGGTGGACAAGGTAGATCAGTCATCGATCTTTGCACTGCAAATAATGACTGGATTGATCGTATTCAGCATTTTGAAGTCCAGTGTAAGAGCTATTCAGACCACATGCCTATTGTTGTTGAAATAGCAAGTCCTGCATCAACACGAGAAACACACCTTCACCTACTTCCGCGACTATACTGGAAAAAGGAGGCAACATCTTCGTACCAACATTCCTTGGATATCTTTTTGTTAAACAATAATTTGTCAACCGAATCGCTGAAGTACTCAATAATCAGTTAACAGAATACATACGGAATTCAACACCTAACAAAACTACCAACCCCAACTCAACGTTCAAACAAAAATGGTTCGACCATGACTGCTTCAAAGCACGCAAAAAATCTTTTACACTTTTGAAAGCATTGCGATCATCAAGTAACCCTCAATTAAGAAACTGGTATAATGAAGCAAATGCGCATTATAAGAAGTTATGTTTACAAAAGAAACATGCATATGATAATGAAAACGCACTCAAACTAAGTCATACCAAAAGTTCGAAAGATTTCTGGAAAATTGCGAGGGAGATTAATGGAACTATAAAATAGGTACAGGGATTTCTACCGAAAACCTGGCTTCTCATTTTAGTCGTCTTCTCACCAGTGGCGCAAGTCTATCAATAAGTACTGCGGAACCGTTAACCATCGATCAAATACTAGATGTTGACATAACTATAGACGAAATACAAGAGGTACTGAGAAAGTCGAAAAATAACAAAGCGCCAGGTGAAGATGGGATCCCTTACGAATGTTTTAAAAATGCAACCCCTACATTTTTTAACCAGTTAAAACTACTCTTCAATAAAATCTTTTTGAATGCCGAAATACCTGCTTCATTCAAAAAATCCGTCATTTTCCCCATACACAAAAAAGGCTCTTTAGACGCTCCGGAAAATTATAGAGGCATTTCATTCATGAATGTAATAGCAAAAATATTCTGCGGTGTACTGGTAGAAAGGCTTGAAAAATGGGTCGAACGAAACAATATCTTATCTGACTTACAAGCTGGATTTAGAAAGAAATTTTCGACGATCGATCAAATTTTCACACTTTCGTCTATAGTCAAAGCGTTTCAAGCCAGAAACAAAAAAGTTTATTCGTTCTTCGTCGATTTCAAAGCTGCTTTTGATCTAGTCAACATAAATGCACTTGTTTATAAGATGTCACTGATTGGACTTTCTACAAGGTTCATAAATGTGATAAGAGACGGAGTGGACTTTTCGGAATGGTTTAGTACTAGTACAGGAGTGAAACAAGGATGTCCACTAAGTGCTCTTTTGTTCTCTCTATTTATAAATGACATTGTCGATGATCTCCCTGGAGGAATAAGAATTGCCAACACAACCGTTAATGTACTACTATATGCCGATGATCTCGTCATACTTTCAGAATCACCAGAAAATCTGCAATTAATGATTAATCGGTTATCGACCTACTGCAGGAGATGGGGACTAACCAAAATAATGGTCTTCGCCCGTACTTCAAACGTTCGCAATGGAAGAAGATGGATCTTCGATGAAACTCCTCTAGAAACCACACAAGAGATTAAATATCTAGGCTTAAAATTGAACCCCACACTAAATTACAGCAAACATCTATCTTGGAAAGCCAACAGCTCGCAAAGCTTGGTAAATCTATCATGGAAAAATGTCTTCTCAAACAAACGGATAACTCTATCAATTAAATATAAAATTTTTGATTCGGTTGTAAAATCAACACTATACTACGCTTCTCAGGTTTGGGGAGCAGATGAATATGAGGACATTGAAAAATTTTATAGAAACTTCATTAAGAAACTATTCAACCTTCCCCAAAATACACCAAGCTATGCAATATACTTAGAAACCGGGTTACCAAAACTATTGACAAGCACGCTTAAGTCTCAAGCTGATTATATAATAAAAATCTGCGGCAACTATCAAGACTCAAGACTTTCGAAAAAAATGCTTTTGTATGAGTTGCGAAATAAAGACCACCAGTCTTCGCAAGATGGCAATCTATTGGCAATGCTTGTGGGGAGGTGTTAGATGTTGATTTGAATAACATAACTCGTTTGAAACAACAACTGTACTGCATTATACAGAAGAATGAGGACTCAATTCGTGACGCGCTAATGGTGAAAGCTCGAGAATCTCACAGTAGGATTCTTTACAGTCTGCTGAATTACAATCTTGGTGATAGAATCTATTTCCAAGATTCACTTACTTATGAAGAAATATCTTTAATATTCAAGGCAAGATGCGAAGTTCTTAGATTAAATAGCAGTCCTTATAATGATAGTTATGACCAATTTTGTACGCTATGTAACCTGAAATCAAAAGAAGATTGTTTCCACTTCATCAGTACATGTCCAATATTTAAACCGCAAAGGCTTTCATTTTTCGGAAAAAATACTCTTACTTTACAAAAAACTATCTACATCCTTAACGAATGCGACTGGAAAACTTTAAGCAAGTATTTGAAAGAGATTTACAAATATAGGTTTTTATTAATAACAGAATACGATTGAATCTTAAATCTCTCTTTTATAATTGTTCACAATCAAAATATCAATCAAAATTGTAAGAAACGTTCAGAAATTTGTCAACCTGGCTGACGGCATAGCCATAGCTTATAAATTCAAATATTGTATAAAATTGTTAACAACTGAATGTAAATAAATGAATTACTTACTTACTTACTTACTTACTTACCTAGTTAACTTCAAGAGCGGGGAGCCGGATAAAACCCGCTCCTTATCGGCCTGCACTCCGATTGTGTCGTAGTAGCCCGTATAAGGTGTTCACCAAGTAGTTCATCCTGACTGGAACTAGCGATGCTACCGTTGATTCCATCGAGGGAATTCCTCCGCTACCGTCTAATCTGTTGGGAGTGCCTTGGTGGGAGCATTTCTTTGTTGGGGGCGTAATTAGTACCGATTAACTTCAAACACAGTTAACAAGTGGCGTTTTTTTGGAAACTATCCCCAGATATTTTTTAATTTTTTTGTGTTTGGAACTAAAGTAACGGTAACTGTCGGTTTCTTGTGTTTCTCAAAAATGGTTCCTACGATTTTGATTTAAAAAATCATGGTAATTTTTTTGGATAATATCTATTTTCAAATAAAAAAAACTTTTTTTTTCAAAAACAGGTATTACCGGTACTTGCCATAGAATAGGTTTTGTTTTTAATTCTTTTTTTCTCCTTCATGACTCAATCAATTTCAACCATTTTTGCTTTAAAGTTGCCGTAAGTAAAAAATAAAAAATTGAGATTTTATTTTTTTGAAAAATCAGTTTTTCGAAATCTACTTAATATTTCTTTTCAAAATTTAGTTTTTAGATGTTGAAAAATGCCTTATATCTTAAAAATGGCGTACCAAATGGTATGCTTTTTTAATTTTTTTCTAAAACTACATTTACAAATTTTTAAATAAAAAGGCTAAGCATATATAGTATAACTTTATCTATAAGATAAAGTACGTGCGGTGTCGTGCAGTTTATTTTTTTTTTTATTTGTGTCGTGCTTTAAGCTTTGTCAGGTTTTGAAAAATAAAAAAAAAAATATTATTATATTATTAATAAATAAAAACATTTTTTTTTATACTGATTTTTACTTAAGCATAATGAAAAGATATAATCTGCATAAGGAGTCATTTTGACGCTATTTATCTTTGCAAAAATTCCTATGCATAAAACACTTTTCAATCCATTTTAGTTGTAATGAGAGCTTGTGGAAAAAAAAGTATAAAAAAAGGAAAATCTATTAAAAATAACTTGTAACTATTAATTAAGTAATAGTTGTAATAAGAGCTTGTGTAAAAAAAAGTATGAAAAAAAGGAGGACGATAACTTAGGCACCGCAAATTAATAACTGATTTTCCATTTGTAGTACTTTTTTCATGAAATCGCCCCTCACGCCCAAACGGGAGGAGATAGACCTGCCCACCCATAGTAAGAAATGTTTGTATTTGACAAAAATCTCTGCAAAAATCCGTTATCAATTTGCGACAGCCAAGTTATCGTACTCGTGCCTAGCTTGGCTTTCATGTATATTCTACGCAACTTGGAAAAATATCAAACCGGTAGTGCAGGTTCAAACCTCGGCGGAACAATCTTTTTTTTTCTTAAAAATTATTTTTTTTTTCGTTTCCTCCCCTTTTTAATTGTTTTCGTAAAAAAAAAATTGCATTTGCGGGTTGAATTAAAAAAACAAAAACAATTTGATCACCGAAAGCTTAATTTTATTAATTTTTTCATAAATTTTTCGGATTCGCTCCTCGCGAATTTTATTGCAATCTAAATAAATTTCAGCAAAACACAAAAGTTAACACAGCTTATCACTTACTCAATTGCAATTCGTTAGTTGAATGCGAAATGCCATTTCCATCAAAGATTTCCCTATGTAGCCACTACTAAAAACCTTAAAACTTGTTTAGCTTAAAATGTCTTTTTCAACGTTACATAAGTTAAAGTTATATGAATGAGGTTTTTGAATTAATAGGCATTATAAGGAGTACATAGAGTTATGCACTCACTGCAATGCGTATATCTATACTATTATACAGGGTGATTTGCATAAGGTGTGACAAAAAGATAGGGTGTGTAGGTTGGACTTAGACAAGCAAAAAAACGTATAGGAGGGGGGGGTCCATTTTCCCCCGTTTAGGCGGGAGGGGCAATTTAAGAAAAAAATCACTAAAAACGGAAAAAATATTATTTTAAAATACCTACAGAGTCGTGCTATAGCATTTTGAAAAGCCAAAAACCTATACATTAATTTAAATTTTAAAGTAAGTTGTTCAAATGAATAGTTTTTGAAATATTAATTTTCAAAGTCATAATTTTGAGAAAAAAACATAAATTTTTTTATTTAAACCATTTTTTTTTCAAAATTTTACGTTATTAAGAAGTATTTTTCTGGCTTATTTTCAATGCTCTTATTTATTTTTGATCAAACACAAAAACCGAATGTCAAAATAACCTGTAGTTTTTGAGAAAATCAAAAATTACAGAAACTACTTTTTTCAATTTTTTTTTTAAGTTTTTTTTTCGTTATTGGATTCTTAAGTGAATTTACGAAATAAAGGATGAATTTTCTCTTTCCTTTTTTTATTGAGAACACCTGCAGAACTAAGGGTTATAATTAGCTTGTGATTGTTTTTTTAATCATGCAACACCACGCACTACCTAGCCAGTGGAAGAAAAGTGCAATTGCGAAATAAGAAAGCCTTAATCTTGAAATCAATCCAAATTGAAATACTTGCATATTCAGATAAAAATACTAAGTTACTATTTATTATAATATTTTTATCTAAAGCTTATTATAAAAAATTTTCCATATGATCCCCATTTTGAAGAAGGCAAAGACTATAGCGCCTTCTTATTGCTGCACATAAATTTATACCTGATAAATTTTCTTGTAATTTGACTGCAGCCGTTTCAATCCGTTGTTTCAGTTCAGCCAAAGATTCTATTTCCTTTTCGTAAACATAGCCCTTCATGAATCTTAGCAATAATGTTCGGCAAAATTCAGCTCTTAATATCTTTTCGTTGGCAGTTAGCTCCTGAACTGGTGTAGTGTGGTACGGGTGCAACTTGTCGGTATGAATCACTTCCCATACTCTAGTTTGGGGCAAATGAAGCATAGTAGCTATCCTCCTTGTGCTAAGGGAGGGATTTCGTCGGACCAATCCCAAAACTCTTTCCTCTGTGTGCACGTCTGCGGAATATGTACTCTCTCGCCCTCGTTGCTCCAGTACTCCACGTTCTCGAAGACGTTGATGAATTCTTGAAAATATCGTATGGCTGGGATGCCTCCTATTGGGATACATATCAGCGTAAAGTCTTTGCGCTTCTCGACCTCGACCATGAGCCATACCGTAGCAGTAATGCATATCAGTTAATTCGACCCGAGAGTAATTTGACATCGTGATATGTTGACGACTTGACATTCAAATTAGAATTAATTTGTTCAACAAAACATTCTTGCATTTTATATGTCCTTAGGTTAGACATATTTTTATTTTAGTGTACAAAATTACGCGACGTTTTGTTCTTGAACTCAACAGGCAGACCTCGCTCGCCAAACCGACCCCACCGCAATAAAAACAAGTTGGCAGGCCAATGTCAATTCAATGCTCTAACGCAGGTTTTTTCATTGAAAAAAGGGTGAAATATGGTTAATCCACAAACCCCAACAAAGACTGATAGTAAAAAAATAGAAAGTTAATCCTTTCTTTCATAAATTAACCAAGAATTAAATAATGTAAAAACCCCACCGTAATAAAAACAAGTTGGCAGGTCAATTTCAACCCAATGCTCTCACGCAGGTGTTTTCAATGAAAAAATGTGTGAAATGTGGTTAATTGAGTACTTTGTCACTTTATTGTATGTTTTGAAGACTAATAATAAAAAAATGCAAAAGATAAAGTTAATCATTTCTTTCGTAAGTTCATCTAATTATCCAATAACGTAAAAACTAAAAGGAAAGGTTTTTCTCAGAAAAAAGTAGTTTTGGTCATTTTTGGTTTTCTCAAAAACTACAGGTTATTTTGACATCCGGTTTTTTGTATTTGATCAAAAATAAATAAGAGCATTGAAAATAAGAAAGAAAGATACTACTTAATAACGTAAAATTTTGAAAAAAAATGGTTTAAATAAAAAAATTTATGTTTTTTCTCAAAATTTTGACTTTGAAAATTAATATTTCAAAAACTATTCATTTGAACAACTTATTTTAAAATTTAAATTAATGTATAGGTTTTTGGCTTTTTAAAATGCTATAGCACGACTCTGTAGCACTGTTGCCACGTTGGTCATTTATGACCAAATTTGGTCATTTATTTTTCACTTGGTCACTTATTCATTTTGTTCTCCATCTGGTCACTTTTTTGAAGAAATAAAAAAAGCTCGACCTTTAATTTTCATGTTCTCAGAAATCAAGAGCAATTTTGTTTCATCGCCTAATGTAAACGATCCATGTGTTAAATTCAACGCACTGCATTACCCATCCACGAACACACTGAATTCACGAAGGCTAATGCACTCATTTTCTTTATCTGTCAATTTATTCACAGATGGAAAATTTAAAATATTTATGTGCCTAAACGTTAAGCTTTTCCATATATTTCGCGTGTTGGTTGTTGGTTTCACAGAATTTCAGGAATATTGTTCAGTCGCACCGCACAAAATATTAGTCATTTCTTTAACAAGGTGACTCGGGTTGGAAAACGTTATCAATCGTATTGTGGAACAGTGGGACCCACTTCGATTATATTTCATTTCTTGTTTTTTGGAAATCAACGGAGTAAAATCATATGATTTAGCAAACTTAATGTTGAATCCTGAAACAAAAGTTTATTTTCTTTTTTTATCTTACATTTTAAAAATAATTAACAATTTGAATAAGGAATTTCAATCCGAAAAGGTTCGTTTGCCATACTTACGTGACCAGATAGAAACGACAGTAAAATTTATTTTAAGCAATTTTGTAAATAATAATTATATTAAAAATATAATCTCTTGGAAAGAATTTGATTTAGAGAACAGAGAAAATGATTTACCCGTTTAAGATGTTTTCATTGGAAATAAAGCCGAGGAATTTCTTAAAAAATCGAACTTTCGTATCGAAAACGGTTTACATTTTTATTTAGAACTTTTAAGACAACTGCTACAAAGATTTGCTCTCAATAACAATGATTTGAGAAATTTGTATATAATAACTCCTAAAAGTATCTTGTCGGAATCCGAAGTTTCAATTTCGACTTTGATTGATAGTTTTCCATACTTGATCGAGGGCGATCCTGAAGATGTAGTAACGCAATGGAAATAATTATCTTAACGATAAAATGGACATATGCGAATTTTGGGAAAAAGTCAGTTATCTTAAAAATGGGTTAAACGAGTATTGTTTTAAAAATTTAAACAGTTTTATCTATAACTTAAGTCGTTACCACACAGTAAAGCTGCTGCTGAAAGAAACTAAGTTAAGAAATAGACTTAACTTTGATAGCAGGAGCCTTATTTTAAAAAAGAAGATAATTTTGTATCCTACCTAATGTAAATTTAAGTTGATTTAATTTAAGAAGATATACGGAATCTCGTATTGATTGATATAAAAAAAAAATACTGTGAACAAAATGCTGTGAAAAAAATGTGATTTAGGAAATAAATCTTTATGTTTAGTTCTTTATGATCTTACTAGAAGACTGGGTGATCACATTGCCCTTAAAGTAATTTTGTGAATTATTTTGTACCTTTTTATTTGTTTATTTTTGTTATTTTCTTAATAATTATTTATAATAATAAACGAAAAAAAGTTGGCTGAAGTTTTCATATTTTAATTGTTTTGGTCACTTTTTACTGGTTTTGGTCCTTTTTATTTTCAATTTTGGTCAGAATTTTTATTTCCAAGTGGCAACCGTGCTCTGTAGGTATAACCGTTATTTTTAAATAATATTTTTTCCGTTTTAAGTGATTTTTTTCTTAAATTGCCCCTCCCGCCTTAACGGGGGAAAATAGACCCCCCCCCCTTCCATACGATTTTTTGCTTGTCTAAGTCCAACCTACACACCCTATCTTTTTGTCACACCTTATGCAAATCACCCTGTATAAAGAGAGACTTTTGCTTGTTTGTCCGGTGACCTCAAAGAATAAGAAGATAGATTCTTAGGGTGACCTGTATATGAGATCAAAACAGACAAACCAAGAAAAATCTCTCTTTACAAATACTTTAAATACTTACCTTAATATCCAATTTATGTTGTTACATGTCCTCAAAAGAATAATAATAAATATTTTTTGTATAAAAAGTTAATTTTTTCAACTTACTTCAACCTTCAACAACAATTTCAAAGTGACTGACACATGTCAGTCTGACTTTGCATTTCATTTTATTTCGTTCCATTTTTGTTGGTTCATTAAGGCTGTAAACCTAATTATGCTGTTCGACTAATACACCGCTTAAGGCTTGCCCAAACCAAAGTATCGCTCTGTTGCAAGACAATGCGACATGACAATGACAAATTTTATTTACACAGCATCACATATGAGAGTACCCACACCAGCGTAAGAATCACTTGCGGTGGCCGCACTCACTCTTCACTCACCAAAATTGAAGCAGCTTGGTGTGAACAAACAGTTCTGTAACTCAGGCGATTACTTTTCGCATCGTTAAAAAATGAAAAGAAATATTTCTCAGTTATCGACTCTTCAAAAAATAGCTTTTCTGTAAGTTGGAGGAACTTTGTCCACATATGAAGCAGTGTCAACGAAAAACTTTTATCCCGATTCCCCTTCGCTCTCCATTTGTTTGCTTCTGGGTCTACCAGCATCTCTTTCTGGGCTCTGGTGAGTCTCAAACCTCTCTAAACAAAAAAATCATTAATTAATAATAATAACAAAAGTACATAAAACTAAATATTTTTTTCTTTTACTTTTTTATTTTGATCCATTTATCTTTTTAGTTTGAAATTTTTGCTTACTCGCAACCGTTTTAGCAAGTGATAAAATTTGACGTTTAAAATGAAAAAGTTAACGATTCTCAGAGATACAGAAACCTATTTTATCGCATTTGTCCAGTATTTCTTTCCGTCTGTTCCAGTCGATAAAGTTAACGACTGTCAAAGTTACAGAAACCCTTTGATGCGGTAAAACGACGAATTTTATCCATTCGATAGTTACAGAACATGGGTCCTGACACGGTTTTCTTGCGGGAAAAACACCGAGCTTCCTTTGGTCAGCACTTACATTCATGGATTTTTTCACGACTGTTATTCCAATTGTCGGCAGAAATTTAGTCTATGAAATGAGTTTCTTTTAGTCAGCATTTTTATTCAACGATTTTTTCACGATAATTTTTCCAACTTTCGGCAGAAATTTAGTCCTTAAAATGAGCTTTATTTGATCAGCATTTACATTCAATGATTTTTCCTTATAAGTTTACATGTAGCGATTGGTATTCCAATATTCACCTTGTTAGGTAAAATTGGACTTATAGTTCCTTTTCTGGCGAGTTCGTCAGTTTTGCAGTTACCCGGAATGTGTCTGTGTCCCGGCACCCAGAATAGGTGAATGTTGAACTGTTCTGCCATCTCCAAGAGAGACGAACGACAGTTTCGGGCAGTTACAGAGTTTGTGGCAGCTGAACCTAGTGATTTGAGGGCTGCTTGACTATCTGAGAAGATACGAATATTCAACGTTGATATCACTTTGCCTTTGAGCCAAGATAGTACCTCATTGATCACCAGGATTTCCGCTTGGAACACGCTACAATAATCAGGGAGACGGAAGCAGAGACTTAGATTTAGTCTTTCTGAATACAGCTCAACCTAGTGATTTGAGGGCTGCTTGACTATCTGAAAAGATAAGAATATGCAACGTGGATATCACGTTTTCTTTGAGGCAAGATAGTACCTCATTGATCACCAGGATTTCCGCTTGGAACACGCTACAATAATCAGGGAGACGGAAGCAGAGACTTAGATTTAGTCTTTGTGAATACATTCCACTCCACCCGACCCATTTTCGGTTTTTGAACCATCCGTATAGATATGAATTGCTTCATCTCTCAAGAATTCATCGTTATCTCAAGTAGATCTTGGTCGGATGGTCATTAGGAAGTTTTTGCCAAAAACCATCTGTGGGGTGCATTGGCAATGATTTGAATGTATTCAAAATGTTAGTGTGGCCAAACGTATTGTTAGACCATTGAGATATAGATTTGAGACGAATGGATGTGCTCGCGGCCACTTGTTTGCTGTATATATCGAGGGGTGTGAGGTTAAGCAATATGTCCAAAGCACCAGAAGGTGTCGAGCGGAGTGCACCGCTGATACACATGAACGCTGATCGTTGTGCCTTGCTAAGTTTGTCTAGATAAGTTGTTTTGTCCAAAGCAGTCCACCAAACTGCTGATAAGACTGCATAATTCTGCTTCTCAATATCAGATTTATCAACTCTCCTATCAACTTTCAAGTTCTTCTGCGCGGTTGTGATTTGCAAGATTGCTGAAGTTATTAAAAGCGCCTTCGAAATCAAGGAATGCTACCAGAGTGTACTCTTAATGGTGAAGGAATATTCGATGTTGCTTACCAAGGTATGCAGGGCAGTGTCTACCGATTTCCCGTTATAATAAGCGTGTTGTGTCGTAGATAGAAAATTGGGCTCTATGGTGTAACGGAAGTGGATATCAATCAATCGTACTAAAGTTTTAAGAAGGAATGATGATAGGCTGATAGGCCTAAGGTCTTTGGGTTTCACATGTCCTAAGTACATACACCCGTTCAGAACTGAATACTGAAGTGAACTCAATTAAATTTTAAGAAATAATTTCGTTTTTACAATCAATAGATTCATTTTGTATAGCTTTGAGAAATAAAAGTTCTATTTCAAGCACAGTACAATGTAAATGCGAAAAAGTAGATGCTTTAAAATATTTCAACTGAAATGTCAAATTATTTTCCGTTCAACGACCAACTGAACTGAACTTAAGTTCAGTTGGTTTGTTGGTTTAGGATGGTTTTCAAATTATTTTGATATAAGGCTTTTTAAAAAAAAAGGCAATACACCTCTGTTTCATTCTCTCTCATAGCTTCTGAACGTCAAATCGACACTCTGGCCCAATGACGTTTAAATAAATAAACAGTAATAATCAAAATTGCTTATATTTTTTTTATGTGAGCACTGTTACTGTACCATAGTATCTAGTTTGACAATTTCGTAAAAATCCCTATTGACCAAGGGAGAGAGCTGTCATTTGGTCGTCCGGTGAGTACGTTAGTAAGTTAGTTAGATCCTGCTAGTTTCTAAATTAAAAATTAATAAATGAATAAGATAACATTTTGAGAAAAATCAGGTATAGAATCGGCGCATACGTAGACCAACCAACGTAAACGTATTGACGATTGCTGACAAAAAGATAGAAAGAGGATTTGTAAATACGTTTACGTTCGCTCGTTTTCCAATACGACGATTAAAAAGGAAAATATACATTTTTTTCAAAATTTTGAGTTTGAAGTTCATTTTTTCAAAAACTTTGGGCTAACTTTATTTTACAACAAAATTGATAAATTTAGTTACGTTCTGTATCTCACGCATAAAGAATAGTGGTCGAGCAACATTGTGAGTTGTCATTTTCTTTTATATGGCTTTCATTTCAATTCAACATGTTTCTCGACAATTTATCTCGATGCGAAAGCCACAAAACGTAAGCACTGGCTCTATAAAACTTTATAGTTTGATATTGCGAATATTGCCGCTGTTTATAATTTTATTTCTATTTTAAGTAATCACCGTTATTACGATGTATGATTGTTTTATGTAGACATGCATTAACTCAAAAAAGTTTGTTAGTTTTTCGATAAAAAGGCATCTTTGAAATAAAAAAACCTTATCACACTATTAATTCGTCGCAAACATGCAGAACTAGCCTAGGTCACAAATATTAGTTATTATATTAATACAGCAATTTGAAACCTTTAAAACGTTATTAATCCAAGACCATTTTATTATCAACTATCTTTGGCCAAAAAAACATATGCATACATAAATTATTATTTTTTCATGATTTATTAATTTGTTGGCGGGCACGTAAAATAAGAGGTGTTACTTTGAATAGCCCGCTATTTCGGTAGCTGTCAATTTTAAAGCTGTCATTTTTTGACATTTGACAAGTAGAAACTACGCTATTAATAAAAATGGAACGATACACGCTTCAACAACGCATTGAAATTATTAAAATTCACTATAAAAATGGTGAAAATTTGGCAGAGACGGTTCGTAAAACTAAAACATTTTTGGGTCGTCGTGAAGCACCTTGTCGGACCGCAATACAGAAATTGGTGGACAAATTCGAGCTGTTGGGACAAGTTAGTGATGTGAAGAATAAAACCCGTGCACGTCGCTCAAGAACAACTGAGAATATTGCTGTTGTAGCCCAAAGTGTTGAAGAAAACCCAGGTTTGGCCATTCCTCGTCGTTCTTTGGAATTAGGCATTCCACAAACGTCATTGCACCGTATTTTGCATAAAGACTTGGGTCTTAAGGCTTATAAAGTTCAGTTAACACAAGAACTCAAGCCGGCTGATCATCAACAACGTCGTGTCTTTGCTGATTGGGTCCTTGAAATGCATGAAAATGAACCGAAATTTCATCGAAAAATCATGTTGACTGATGAGGCCCATTTCCACCTCGGAGGCTACGTCAACAAGCAAAACTGTCGCATCTGGGGCTCGGAAAACCCAAGAGTTATTGTTGAAAAGCCTCTCCATCCTCAACGCGTGACTGTTTGGTGCGGTTTATGGTCCCGCGGGGTCATTGGACCTTACTTTTTCGAAAATGAGGCTGGAGCAACAGTTACGGTCATGATATGATTTTTTATGGCCTGAATTGGATGGTATTGATCTGGACAACGTTTACTTTCAACAAGACGGCGCTACGTGCCACACAAGCAATGAAACCATCGATCTTTTACGGGAAAAGTTTCCGGACCTGTTATCTCTCGAAGAGATGATCACAATTGGCCACCGAGATCTTGTGATTTAACACCTTGCGACTTCTTCCTTTGGGGCCACGTGAAAGATAAGGTCTACGCCAACAGCCCAGCGTCGATTCAAGACCTCAAAAATGAAATTCGTGAGGCTATCGAGGACATAGGGCAGCCACTTTGCGATTTGGTTATGGAAAATTTCATGAAAAGGATATGGTCCTGTAAGCGTGGTCTTGGCGGCCATTTGGCTGATGTTGTGTTCCATTATTAACGGCATAACTTCCTCTTTAAAATGAAATAAACATCCGATCATTTATCTCCAAAAATGCCATTTTTCTTTGAATATCAAAATAACACCTCTTAGTTTTTAATAATGAAAGTGCCGAATCTTAGAACTTGGACTCAGGCTAGTTCTGCATTGTGGAGACGAATTGTGTATTTGGGAAGGGGTTACGTTCGATAACTGAAATTTGAATTTAATTTGTACAGTACTACTTTTCAAATTAAATTTTCAGCAATTTAACATTAAAGAAACAATTTATTTGGTTAAAATTTTAAACAAAATTATTTTTCATTTCAGGTTGTTATCTCAACACAAGTGGCAGTTGATGGACCACTTTTAGCCATTTCCGATAACATGTTTGTGCACAATAATTCTAAGCATGGCCGTCGTGCAAAGCGGATGGACGCCACGGAAGGTACAGGAAATCCCTCCCTGTCCATTTCGGGTCACCCCCTTGCACCTGACAGTACCTACGATGGTCTGTAGATAGTTTCTCTTTAGTTATTACAAAAATGGAACATTTACTTCATAAGAATAACAGATGTCGTTTAAGCAGTATAGGTATTCGCAAAACTCAGTGCTCAATGAAAATTAAATTTAAAAAGTCAGATTATGCATATACATATTAGTGTAGTCGTTAAAATTAGTTTTCTCTTTTTTTTTACAGTTTCCTCCTTATTCCATTAAGATAAAAAGATACATCTGAAATGTTTTAGCTCTTAAAATTATCATTTATAGCCTTTTCACACCAACCAGATTTCGCAACAAGATTACGAAATCTCGTTGATCCATTCACACACATAAACTAGATTTTGTTTGACATTTCCCTTTGTTTCGCTGCTTAAACATGCTGCAACTGTTATACGGAAGGGAACAATGTGTTATAAATGTGCCTCCGCTAACAAAATCAAGTAGATCGTAATCTATGTAGATTAAAAACAAGATTTTGAAAACTGAAAATGTATGAGAAATCTATTAGATTTCGATAAGATTTCGTACTTTTTGGTAAAGAACGTTGTTTAACAAGTGCCAAAACACCCAAGAAAATAATGGTAGATTAAAAAAAAATCAGATTTACATTTAGGGTCAAGATTTGTATGTCCTTAAAACACGTCTAAAATATGCACTTAAAATGCCTAAACATGCCCTAAAAATTCCAAAGCATGCTTTAAAAAATTCAAAATATGCCTAAGAATCCAAAATATACCTCACAGATATTCAAAAATTAAATGAAAAAAACATTTCAACAAAATAAAAAAAAAACATCGAAAGCTTTCACATCAAAAAGTTAAAAAAATTAAAATAAAACAAAAAATAGAAATCATTAATATACATATACTAATATTTTTTTTATTTTTTGGTAATTAGTATTATTTTTTTTTTCAAATGAAATCATTTTTTTAAGTGTTTAAATTGTTTTTTTTTAAATATGTAAGCACTAAATGTTAAAATATCCTCGATAATCCAAAATATGCATTTATTCCAAAATGTCCAAAAATATGTGAATGCAATTTTCAAGCAAATTTGTTAACTATCTAATTAATTTAGTTCTAATGCTGTCCAAAAATAATATGCATTTGAAATCCGGCCCCGTATCATTACAATCTAAATTACAAAAGACCACATGTAATGTACATATATGTTTATGTATAAGGGTGTGTCGAAATTTTCTTTTTTTAAATTATAGGTTTTAAAAGAGATAAAAGGTTGTCAATCGGGACTAATAATACGTTTTTAAAATATTATTGCCATCGCTAAAGTATAACTACCTCCGGATCAGACTTAAAGTTTTGAAACAAGGGAGTATGGTCAAATTTTGACCCATGGACTCGATGAGTGTAGTATTTTTTGTATGGGCAAAAGTCTGTATCTTTTAAAATCCTAAGAAACTGTATCAAAAACTTTACTTTACGACTAACCGTTCGTGAGTTACAGCATTTCGAGTAAAACAAAAAAAAATCTCAGTGCAATTTGTATGAAAAAATGAATAGTGCAATGCGCGCGTACTAAACATTAATTTTAGGAGCAGATTATTTGCAAGGCTTAATTTTTAGACTTAACAAAACTATTGAGCCACGTATTATGACATGCAGGGAGTCACCCTAATATATATGTATTACTCGATATATGTATAAATTACTCGTCTAATACATTTTTTTTTAACTTTTAATAAGTCATGGTATAAAGAAGACAAGGTATGCTTGACAGTATTTTCGACTGGTTCGTGACGTGCGTGCGTCGGTCGTCTCGCTGTCATCGTCATCGGGAGTGAATAATCTCAATTTTCCAGATGAACAAAATCAACCAATACAATAAAGTGCGACATTAGGGAAGAAAAAATGCTTCTGTGAACATTTTTGGGGTGAAGAAGGCTATAAAAAAAGCTTAAATTCAAAAATACCGAACAATCCTAAAGTTCCCATAAATTTTTGAATGTATTTTCGAAGATTTGTTCTAAAGTTTCCTCCTATATTCATTAAAATCGGTTGGAAGCGAGCTGAGCATTAGAAAAAACAAAAAAACGCCCATACAAAATAAATTAAAAATTTAGCGAGTTTTAAACATGTAGGTATTGAAATAAAGAGCTCAAAGGATGATGGGCAAAATGGGTGTGGATCCAACAGAATCCCTACTTGATTTCTTAATATGTGGAAAAGTTCCAAAGACGCCGGAGACCAGAGATAACTCCATTAAATGCACCAATGTGTCTCCACTGTGTATAGAAATATTTTAATAAAAACTCTGTATGGTTCGACACTGGTTAAACTTGCACTAGTTTGCAGTTTCCAAAAAAGAATACAACTTTGCAAAGGCCATGCTCAGTTCGCGAGATATTACCATTTGCATTCTAAAACATTTTGAACAAGTGGTTTGTGAGAGTTTTGATTCTTTTAGAAAAATAGATTAACGGTAAATAATCTCCTTACCTTCTTACATAATTGTTCAAATGCATTAGAAAACGAACATGAAATTGACTGCATATATGCTGACTTTTCTAAGGCATTTGATAAATTAAGTCTTAAAATTAATATCTTTAAACTTAAAGCTTTTGGTTTTCTACCTACCTTCATAGCTTGGGTGAAATCATAACTGGAAAATAGATCTTATCAAGTCCGATCCTTTTATTTCTCATCTAGGTGTCCCTCATTGAATTCATTCGGACCCATTTCTATTCATTCTATCAATAAATGATTTTGTATCTTGCATAAAATCAAGAGAGATTTAAATTTTTGCTGATGACATGAAAATTTTGAAGACAGTAAATTCTAATCACAACAACATCAACATTCTTGCCCAGCGTTTTATTAAACCAAGCATTGAGCTAGCTTTATTTACTATGAGATTAATGTGTCCCGTGAATTCTAAATTTGAATAGAATTGGACACCTAAACCCTTGAAGCTAGAGACTCTGCAAAGCTTGTGCTGCGAGATGCAGTAGTCAAAAGCATTCGCAAAACGCTTCCTAGAGATTGTAATAGTCTGGCATTTTACTAAGTTGAGAGAGAGACCATTTTTCCTACACCAAACACTAAAATTGTCAATATCGGACTGAAGAAGATGAGTGTGAACTTAGCGAAACAACTTTCGCAAATCAAAATGGAACTAGTTTGTTATTTTGTTGCTAATTTTTTGCTAATTAGTTACGGCAATTTTGATTTTGTTGTGCTCGCTTAGTTCATGTAAACTTAGCGAAACACCCCCCTGTATCAGATTGAACAGTGGTTGGCATTTTGTTGCTAATTAGTTACGGCAATTTTAATTTTGTTGATCCATTATTTCCCGGGTTATGCGGAATTTTTGCAAATTTCGTGTGAAGTTAGCGAAACACCCCTCTTGTATCAGATTGAAAAGTGGTTGGTATTTTGTTGCTAATTAGTTACGGCAATTTTAATTTTGTTGCTCCATTATTTCCCGGGTTATGCGGAATTTTCACTAATTTCGTGTGAACTCAGCGAAACACCCTCCTTATATCAGACTGAAAAGTGGTTGGTATTTTGTTGGTAATTTGTTTGCTAATTAGTTACAGACATTTTAATTTTGTTGCTCCATTATTTGCCAACCACTTTTCAATCTGATACAAGGGGGTGTTTCGCTAAGTTCACACGAAACTAGCGAAAATTCCGCATAACCTGGGAAATAATGGATCAACAAAATTAAAATTGCCGTAACTAATTAGCAACAAAATGCCAACCACTTTTCAATCTGATACAGGGGGGTGTTTCGCTAAGTTTACATGAACTAAGCGAGCACAACAAAATCAAAATTGCCGTAACTAATTAGCAAAAAATTAGCAACAAAATAACAAACTAGTTCCATTTTGATTTGCGAAAGTTGTTTCGCTAAGTTCACACTCATCTTCTTCAGTCCGATATTGACAATTTTAGTGTTTGGTGTAGGAAAAATGGTCTCTCTCTCAACTTAGTAAAATGCCAGACTATTACATTCTCTAGGAAGCGTTTTTTTTTAACACTTCAGATTCTTTGTTGTGGTAAGCTTAGAGCAAGCTGCAACACACAATCAGAGGCTCATCATAAGTGCATGTGTTAGTGGTTAGTAAGCAAATGTATAACTAACACAGGCACTAGACAAATAAATAAATAATAAAATTAATACAAATATACAAATTAATACAATATACATAATTAAACAATACATAATAAATAGAAACATTAAAAGATAATCACGAATGTGGAACACTGGTTCGAAAAAATGACTTAAGTCCCACTTTGCTCATGTTAAAATCAATAGATGAAGCATTTAAATTAAAAAGCCGGCACATGCGATTTAAAGGCTCGTGTATGCCATAGTTGGTTCGATGAAAATTAACGTGTAAGAGTTCTAACTTACGCAAGTGGATAGATCCTCCGCGGTAATTAATTCCAATACAAGCTAGTAAATCACATGCATCAATTAGCCCATTGAGAAGTTGATGAAGAAATAGTAAATCATTATTAATACGCCTTTGATATAATGATTGAATCTGTAGAAGCTGAATCCGATGTTCATACGGTGGCAGGTTATATGGATCAGTCCAAGGGAGGCCCTTTAGAGCGAAACGTATAAAGTTATGTTGCACAGATTCGATACGATTTTTATGGACGTCGTAAAAGGGAGTCCATACTTGTGAAGCATACTCAAGATGCGGTCGCACGTAGCAGTTGTACAAGGACAGAGTAACATACGGATCGTTGAATTCCTTTGCCCAGCGTTTAATAAATCCGAGCATAGAGTTGGCTTTATTTACAGTGTAATTTATATGCTCAGTAAATTCTAATTTGGAGTTAAAATGAACACCCAAGTCCTTGAAACAAAGGACACGGCAGAGTTTATGTTTTGCGATTGTATAATCAAAAGCATTCATAACTTGTTTTTTTTTCTTAGAGAATGTTATAGTGTGACATTTGACGGGGTTTAGAGAAAGACCGTTTTTCTCACACCAGACACTAAAACTATCAATATCAGTCTGTAAGAGAAGTTGGTCACGGTTAGATGATATAGTCTTAAAAATTTTCATGTCATCCGCAAATATTAGGATTTCACTTGAATGAATACATGAAATAACGTCGTTTATAGCAAGAATAAAAAGAAAAGGGCCAAGATGACTTCCCTGCGGCACACCAGAGTGTGCGATGAATGGATCTGAAAGACAGTTTCTGAATCTTACCTGGTATGAACGATTTTCAAGATATGACTCAATCCATGCTATAAACAATGGAGGAAAACCAAAAGATTTTAATTTGAATATAATAATTTTGTGGCTAAGTTGATCGAATGCTTTTGAGAAATCCGTGTAGATGCAATCAACATCTTTTTTATTTTCCAATGAATTTGAGCATTTGTGCGAGAAGGACAGAAGATTTGTAACCGTTGATCTTCTTTGCATAAACCCATGTTGTTGCGTACAAATCAAATTCTTTGTATGAAATGCTACACTGTCACACACTACTTGTTCAAAAATTTTTGGAATGCAAGACAGTTTTGATATGGGCCTATAATTTTGAATGTCTGTCTTTTCGCCTTTTTTAAAAATTGGAGTAAGATATGCCCTCTTCCATAGATAAGGAAACTTCCCAGTTTTAATAGACAGCTCAAACAAAACCTGAAGGGGCTGCACTAATATATTTCTGCATTTTTTTAAGACTATTGGAGGAATTCCATCTGGACCTGAAGAATAATCATCGTTTAAAGAAGATAGAAGGTCTAAGACAATACTTTGCTGCACTGGGATGTTGTATAAATTAGTTTGAGCATAAGTATGTAGTTTTTTAAAGAAATCTTCATCAACATCAAAAGGCGAATCAACAAAGGAGTTTCGGAAATTATTTGCGAAAGCGTTGCAAATATCGATTGATTCTCGTAACGAACTGTTTTCATATTTGAGAACAGACGGGTAGCCATCTGAGTTTTTCTTCGAGTTAACGAATTTCCAGAATTTTTTTGGGTCATCTTTTAAAGAGCTACCCATTTCGATTACGTAATTGGTATATAAAGTTTTTGAAAGGTTTTTAAACTTAACAAAGAGGGCTATGTAAGTGCTATGATCCATTGGAGAAA
Organism: Meliscaeva auricollis; assembly: GCA_948107695.1. Lineage (NCBI taxonomy): Eukaryota > Metazoa > Arthropoda > Insecta > Diptera > Syrphidae > Meliscaeva > Meliscaeva auricollis. The sequence goes on along the minus strand of OX403618.1, from coordinate 49,980,929 downwards.
GAGTTTTCAAATAGATTTTCCACGCTCTATTTCTTTCATTACGAAGTATTTTTAATTCTTTCGTATACCATGGGTGACAAAAATTGAGGAGGTTATTTTTTTTAATTGGAACAGTATTATTTAGGCAGCTATTAAAAATGGAATAAAAATTAGTAACTGCTTCGTCAACATTAGTAAAAGCTGATATATTTTCAATACCAGATCTGCTTAGATCTTCTGAAAGCAGTTGAAAATTTGTCTTTCGGAAGTCAAAAGTGTATGAGGAGTCATAAGAGGCAGTGTTATCTATAAGATGGCTGCTCAAGTCAATAAAAATATCCAAAGGGGGGTGGTAGTTATCTACATTAGTAATTCCAGAAATAGATTCTAGAACTAGAGTATTAATGGCGTCAGATGAGAACACTAAATCGAGAACTCGATTTTTTGAGTTTTTGATACAGCTCATTTGCTGTAAGTCCGTAATATTAATTTTATCAAGACATAGAAGTTCATTCTGTGAAGAATCTAAAGAAGCTACTTGGTAGGAATCATCTTCGGAAGGAGTCCACTGAACGTGTGGTAAATTAAAATCTCCCAGGAGTAAAATGTTGCTGTTGGAGCAAGACAAGTCAATAAGATAATCTAATGCCATAGAAAGCTCTTCATATAAAGTGATCGCACTTTTAGGAGGAATATATACATTTAAAACATACACGATTTTAGTCTGTAAACTAACTTTTATACATATTAATTCAATTGTTAGATTAAAAGGAAATGAAATAAACGAGGAATTCAAATTATTCCTCACTGCAATCAAAACACCGCCTCCGACTTCACTTTTTTTTTGCGAATGCTTTTGACTACTGCATCTCGCAGCACAAGCTTTGCAGAGTCTCTAGCTTCAAGGGTTTAGGTGTCCAATTCTATTCAAATTTAGAATTCACGGGACACATTAATCTCATAGTAAATAAAGCGAGCTCAATGCTTGGTTTAATAAAACGCTGGGCAAAGGAATTTAACGATCCATATGTTACTCTTTCTTTGTAGAATTGCTACGTGCGACCCCATCTTGAATATGCTTCACAAGTATAGACTCCCTTTTATCAAGTTCAACATAACTTTATACGCTTTGCTCTGAAGGGTCTTCCCTGGACTGACCCTTACAACTTGCCTCCATATGAACATCGCATCCAACTTCGTCAGATGGAAACTTTATTTCAAAGGATTTGGTATTCCTTCATCAGCTTAATAATGGTCAAATTGACGCCTGCATTGGCATTAATTATCCGGGAGGATCTCACCTAGCTAGAACAAACTATTGTATGCATGAGCCTCTTAATCGTATGAACAAACCTTTTAATTTTAAAGATTCAAATATTGGTTTTAATATGAGTAAAAGTGGATTAAAAACATTGTTTCGGATCAGTGCTCCACTATCGTGACTGTCATTCAGTGTCTTAAATAATTTATTTGTCTAATATTGTTTATGTATGTTTTTACTTATATATTGTGCATGTGTAAGGCTGTATTATTTTATTTATTTTACTAACTACTAACAGATGCACTTATGATGAGCCTCTGATTGTAGATAACAGCTTGCTCTAGGCTCACTACAGTCAAATAATCTGTGTTATTTGAACTCATACAGACGGGCAGGGCCGGGCCTACCATATGTGCAAAATGTGCAAATGCACAGGGCGCTAAGCTCCTTGGGCGCATTTTGAACTCTAGATAAAATTTATCAAACACCATTATTCTTTATTTTTTAAACATTTAACAAAATCGTTTGATTTTTTTTTTCTCCCGTCCCTATGAGTTCAAATGGTCATACCCCTTAAACTGAGCATGGTCTTGAGAAGTGTTATACCTTTTTGAAAACTACAAACATAGTGCCAGTTGTTGAAAAGACAAACCAATGTTGAGACATAAAAAAAATCTTATTAAAACATTATACTATACACATGGGGTCTATATCTGCTCTCCGGTGTTTTTGGGATGGTACCCATAATAGAAATCCAGGACTAGTAATAAGCTTTCTTTTTTGAAATGTTTCAATTCAGTTGGACCTACACTCATTTTTCATACAAATTTGCCTATCATAGTTTGGTGATAAATTTTTATTAAATGTCTAGAACAATATTCCGTCTGTTCAATTTGAATCCAGAAATTTTGTCTTAAAAAAACGAAGTCTTACGAGTATATGCAATAATGTGTACTTAGATCCCTCTTTCACTTTTAAATTGAACAAACAAAATAACACAAACAAAACTTTAATGTTAAGGTTTTTAACAGTGCATGTTATCCCTTCCAAAGATTTTATCTAACTAAAGAATTTTGCGACTCTAGCTAGCAGTGCGACGCGAGTTAAATTTTAAATTTCATGGGTAACTACGATCCCGTCAGAATTTCAATGAAAAACAATTTTGCCACTTTGGCAGTTTGAAATTAAATTTTAATTTTCATGGCTAGGGGAGAGCGGGGCTAAAAGTAACAGAGGTAAGAAAAGAAGTAACAGCTGAAAAAACAGAGTTCCTTTAAGAATTAAGAGTTGCGTTAAAGATGAATGTTTTCGTTTTTTCCGTAGCTACCAGCAAGTCTTCTTCACTTGCAGATCGGATGTCTGGGAAGGACGTTCTGCGGTAGGTGGCAAACAAATGCAGTTTTGTAACTTTTGTTTTTCTTTTTTTTAATTTTAACCTACCACTTCACTTTAAGGTAGCACATTGCTGAGTGTCTTTTTTTCTCAATCATTTGTGTTTTGGCTATAATTTTGGGTATATGTTATATATTATTTATTATTATCAAAATTCTTTATTGAACAATTTTCTCGATAAATTAACAATTTTTTATAACTAAAGAATAATAGCATGGCAAAATTTGCCGTCTGCCTTCGATTGACTTACTTCGAGTTATTTACAAAAGAAAGAGAAGTTAAGTTTAAAGATTTATTATTTATTTATAACAATTAAATAAAATTACTGTTGAAGTTATGAAAATTAATATAACACAATAGTAAGAGTATAAAAAGATAAAATTCCAGCAAATTTAAATCAAAAATTAAAAGAATTTAATCGGGAAAACTGTTACGGTATGAATGAATGAATTAATATTAGGGGAATTGCACTGCGACCTATAGGTCTATTGTACCCCCTACTTGGTTTAAGGAGATTTTCCTTTACAACTCTGTCTCCAAATTAATTCCTTTAAATAATTTAAGAATTTGGAGTACGTCGAGAGATAGGAATTCTCTCTGTAATCTGGTGTTGTCCCAGGTAATTGTGGCGTTGGTGCATGAGTGCCCCACAGTTACCGAGTATGTGATTCGGTGTTTCGGCATGTTCGTTGCAGAATCTGCAGGTGGTACTGTTTGACAGTCCAATGTTGTTGAGGTGTTTTCTCAATTTACAGTGGCCTGTAAGGAAGCCAGTTAGTATTCTAAGATTGTTTCTGCCCAAACTAATGCAAGCTTTGAAATGATTTTGGTTGCAGTTCCCAAGTAGCATTTTTGTCTGCCTTAATTCAAGAGTATCTTCCCAGATTTTGTTTCTATTGGCTTCCTCTTCATTCTTGATCCTATTTTTGATCATGTTTTCTCTCGTTTGCATTGAGAGTGTAATTCGTAGATTCTCCTACCCACTCTGCCTTGCTACTAAACTTTGTTTGGAAGTTTTTCTCGAAATTGTATTTCTTGATCATGCAATCTCTAGGTATGTTAAGAAGGTTTTTAATTGTGGAGTTGGAAAGTGCGTCCCTCTCTCTGAGGTAAATGCATTTACCAGTCCCAATTCCCTCCTTGGCGAACGTCATAATTGATCCTTTAGCTGCACTTTGTATGGCCACGTGTAGTGGTGTCATGTGGAGAATGACCTCCATTGCCGCTGTAGGACAAGTTCTTATTGCACCAGTGCCAGTGATGCAAACACAGGCTAGCCTTTGAACTTTGTTTAGTACCTTTTTTGTCGTAACTAGCTGGGTTCTTTTGTGCCACACAACCGCACCATAGGTGATGATGGGTCTCACCATCATGGTGTACATCCATCTGAGGATGTTTGGTCTACAGCCCCATGATTTGCTAGCCAATCGTCTGCATATCATTAATGCTTTTGTGGCTTTCCCGACTGCTATTTCTAAGTGTTTATTCCAGAGGAGATATAGATATTTTACCTCCTTTCTGGTTTCTATGACCTTACCTGCTAATCGAATAGGTTTTATAGGAGGTATGAGTCTTTTCCTAGTAAATGGTATAGTTGTTGTTTTTGATGGGTTGACGTTTAGCCCCACTGATATACACCATTTAATAGTGACTGTCAGTTCCCTTTGGATTATATCGCAAAGAGTTTCTTCAAACTTCCCGTAAGCGGTTATGACTATGTCGTCAGCAAAGCCGATACATCGAATGCCGAGGGATGTAAGATGTTCTAATAGTTCATCAACTACAAGACTCCACAGTAAGGGTGATAGTACCCCTCCCGGTGGACAGTCTCTTGTTGTGATGATTTTCTGAGTTATATGCCCTATAATTGCCTCTGCTGTGCGCGTACCAAGCATTTCACCAATCCATCTGGTAATGGTGGTGGGAACACACTTCCTTACAAGGGCCCTAGTAACCGATTCATGAGAGGTGTTGTCGAAGGCTCCCTCTATATCTAAGAAAGCACAAAGTGCGGTTTCTTTTGCATCTAAGGCTTTTTGTAAGGTATTTGTGAGTTCGAAAAGGGCGGTCTCACTTGATCTACCTGCTCTGTATGCATGCTGGCGATTGTTCAAAGGCATATTTACTAAAACTTCTGATCTTATGAAGTTGTCAACAATTTTTTCCAAAGTCTTCAGTAGAAAAGATGTTAAACTAATTGGCCTAAATGACTTTGGATGCGTTGTATCTTTTTTCCCCATTTTGGGAATAAAGATTACTTTAGCTCTTCTCCAAAGACTTGGTAGTTACCCAAGTGCAATGCTACTGCGAAGTATGCTTATCAGATATGGCATTAAAACCTCCTTACCGTTTTGTAGCAAGGCGGGAAAAATACCGTCTACTCCTGGTGATTTAAAAGGTTGAAAGGTGTTTATAGCCCAGTCAATCCTTTTCCCTGAGCAGATATCAGTAGCTAACTTCCAGTCTTCTCGTCTGGGCTTAAGAGGTGTTCTCTCAATTGGGTTTCCTACCGAGGGAGAGCTACCTGGGAAGTGAGTGCTAAGCAGCAGAGTTAACTTTTGCTCTTCATTTTCAGTGAAACTGCCATCAGGTTTTCTGAGAGCTAACGATTTTATGGTCTTATTTTGGGCTAATGCTTTGTGCAGTCTAGCTGCAGCAGGGGTGGAGGAGATTCCCTCACAGAAAGACCTAAAACTGTTTCTTTTGGCCCGTCTAATTTCCTTACTGTAATTAGTCAACTCTGTAGAGTAGTTGTTCCACTCCCCAGTCCTTTTTCTTTGATCAGTACTAACCCTAAGTTGTTAACCGTGAATTTTCTTGCTATGACAGCCGAAGCTGCCTTAGCATGGTGGACATTCACTTGGGCTAGCCTGGTTCTGATCCCGCGTCCGGTCATTTTGTTTAGGATATAGGGGGGTGGTCCCCATCATCCGCAAGCAGATGTTCTTACTCCTCTTCTGTAGGAAGCGTTTCTTCCAAGTCCTCATAGCTAGGAGAGAGGTCCATGCCTTCTACTTCTCTGTCCTTTGAACTCGTCTTTGTACTACCCAGGGCATCTTCATGGGCTACAACCAAGCTTCCGGTAGGAACCGGGATTAATGTGGAGTATGGTGTTGGTAAATTTACCGTGTTCGGTGGAGTAGGAGTAACTAGGTTGGTGAGAGGAATTAGAATAGGAATAGTGGGGATAGATGAGGTATAGGCAATTGGGATAGTAGGAGTTGAAATATTGAAATAGGATGGTTAATGGGGTTTTTGGGTTTGTTAGGTGAGGTGTCGGTGTTTGGTATTATTTTGGGATCAGGATCGTGGAAATCTTCGAGGGCTGTCGGCTTTTTGAGTCCCGTTACAGGTATTTTACCAAACTTGAAGTGCACCTCATGGTCTGCCTGGACTATGGCCTTCGCTGAGTTTGCGTCGATGCTGACCACCCGTAGTTTGCCTTTGCCCTCAGCTTTACTCTTGATGATCTTCCAGGCTTTCACAGTGAGCCCTTCATTTTGAGCTTGGATCAAGGCCAAGGATTTCTGGTCCTCTTGATCCTTGCTTCTTGGAAGGAACAACGTTACTGTGTGCATTTTGGGGATTTTATCTCCCAAGCATGCAACAAGAGCGGTGTTCTCCCAAGTGCTTAGCTTTGATGCTCTATCCTTAAGCCAGTCCGCTGTTTGTTGGCCTGAACAGTCAACAATCAGCAGGCCGGTTTTGAAGTGTAGGCCATTAAACTGAAGCTTGTGCTTCCAACCCAAAGACACTTCTTCGATTATTGCCTCCTCCAGTAATGTTAGCTCTTCAGTTTCAAGAGTCACATTTGGATAGTCTTTCGGTAAGACAGCAATTCGTACGCTCTTGGTGGTGCTAGCGTATGACATTTGTCGATGGTCATTTGCTGCGGTCTTTGATCCCGCTGCAACTGCATCTGCCATTCTTGGCTTTTTTACCTCTTGTCGTTGGGGAGGGGTAATGTGTTGACTCTTCCTCTTTCCCTGACATTGGCTTTCTAGGGATGCAGCTTGTAGCTCAGCTTTCCTCTCTACAACTCCCTTTTTGGCAGCTTCAGGGGTGCTCCCTTCTGCCAAAAGTTTGAGGTACCTTCTAGTAGCCGCTCCACTCAGACCTTTTCTAAAAGGGTCATCCAGGCCTCCTGGTTCACCCCTTTTATTGGAAGAGGTCTAGCTGCCTTCTTCTGGCTTTTGAATGGCTTATTTTTCCGGTTGGAGGTTGCTGATGTACGTAACGGTGTCTTCCCATCACGAACACCTTCATTGGCTTTAACCACTTCCTCAACATGCCCGGGAGGTATTCTCTCTTGGCTAGTTGAAGGTGCGGTTTTAGACGCGTCTACTCTTTGTCCGGGAGTTATTCTCTCTTGACTAGAGGTCGACGGTCCTTCTTTTATTTCTCGGTTCTTTAGGTTTCCAGGTGGCTTTTTCCCCAGATTCCTACTACATCCCGGTCTCGGATCGTTGCCGTGAAGATTTTTCTCCATTTGATCCGCATTTTCATTCGCGGTGGCATCCCGCTGAATGAGGAATTTTTTGAAATTTTTGTTGTTTTTGTTTTTTTTTTTGACATAAAGATCCCACGAGTAGCTAGAGAAAGGTTGGTCCACTATGTTAAAGCTCCGCATAACATAGTAAGGTCTTGGTTACTCTTTGATTCGACCCGGTTTCAAAGAGGTCGTTACGGTAACTAAAGGCATGATTTATGAAGTTCCATAGCATTTCCCATCCTGAATTACAAGTTCTTTTGTTTCATCACGTGTAAGAATACTGTTTGAAAAAAATATATGTTATATACGTACTTGAGAATATTTTTTTTTTTACTTGCGATATACATAGGTACTACATATCAAGTTTTGCTTCGTACAATAACAAAAAAATTTAGATAATAAGTAAAAATGACATTACGATAATAGAGAATGAGAAAAAAGTGGGTCCGACAATCGTGTCTGTCTCTCTGTCTGTCTGTATGTATCAGAAGCCACAGCCTAAACGGATGGGTCGTTTTATTTCAAACTTGGTATGTGGCGTTTTTTGGTAAAAAAAATTTCGAAAATTATTTTTTTGGATTAAAAAAAAAAAACAATTTTTGAAAAATCACTTTTTCGAAAACTACTCAATATTTTTTTTTTCAAAATTTAGTTTTTAGATGTTGATTAATAGTATCTTAAAAATGGCGTACCAGTTTTTTTTTATAATAATACGTGCGATCCAGTCGATCAATTTATTTATTTGGGTTTTGTAATAAATTTCATACCGGGGCAAAATGTCACACTTTTTCTGGGTAAGTTGTAACATTTTTAAACTTACCCCGTTAAATTTTGTGTGCTCTCTAAAAGCAATCACTTCTTGGGGAGGAAAGAAAAAACTTGCAAAAAGATAAAATAAGGTAAATAAATAGGTTGTATCCTTTAATCTGAAAAATAAGCATAATTTTACCTGTAAAAACTTCATTCATTCGTCCAATCCTGCAAGATTGGACCCATACGTAGTTGAAAAACACATTTTTACTTGAAGTTAATTGTGACTCACATGAATATCCTAAGTCTTGTTAACTAATGATAAAAGCAGTTTTGAAATTAGTTGCGTGAAAAAGTTGAAAACATTTCTGTGGCAAATAGGCAGAATAGCTTAAGCCATTGCTTTCGTTTTGAGTAAATTAAGTTTTAATATTAATATTATTGTATTTAATTGTTGTGCTTCTTCCTTTGGTATTTAAAAAAAATCAAGTAAAAAAGCACTTTTTTGGTAGACATTTTTGGACTTAAGATTACCTGAAAAAATTATGAAAAAGTGGACTTATGCTATGAAATGTGTTGATTACAAATTAAATATAATTATGTGGTTGAAGTTATGTAACTCATATAAAAGAGAACACATTAAGGATTCATAATCTATCAAAAACTCATTTTTCCGAGAAATTGACTCAGATGGGTTTCAAATGATTTGGCTGTCATTTGATTTAAATTTAAACTTTTTTTTTGTGCAATAATTTTTGCGATTCTTGCAGGCAAAAAATTGTTGGGCAATTTCAGATTTGTGTTTTTTCATCCCAAAAACATTAGAGAACTTCTGAAAACTATTAGGTATGTACACAAGAACTTTCTCTTTCAAGTCATTTTTGAATGCAATTCAATTAGACTTCAGAAGACAAACACGAAGGCTTTCACGTAGAAACCAAATCATTAATATGATTCTTCTTTAGTTTCCTTAAACAAAAGCAGAATTTTTGGAAAGCTATACTAGGTTAAACCTACCATTTCGATAAAGTAAATGTTTTTATAGATATGTTTCAAACTTAAATTTATAAATATTTCAACTAGAACCGTAATATATCAAACCTATGAGATGTTTTGACTACTTATTGTTAGGTATAGAAAAAAAAATAAACTTGTTTACAAACAAATCACAAAAAAATATAGCTATTTATGTAACTAAAAAAATTCTTATTGTTTTTAGTAGGACTCTATCCACCTCTTCCTGTTGCAACACCTTGTATAAAAGCCATATCTCCCAGTGAGGGTTGGACCACTGGGGGAGCCACAGTCATCATTGTTGGTGATAATTTCTTTGATGGTCTGCAAGTTGTTTTCGGCACCATGTTGGTTTGGAGTGAGCTGATAACATCACATGCTATTCGAGTTCAAACTCCACCTCGGCACATACCAGGTGTTGTAGAAGTAACACTTTCCTACAAAAGCAAACAATTTTGCAAAGGCTCCCCAGGAAGATTTGTCTATGTTTGTAAGTATTACAAATACAAATATTTAAATAATTGAACCGTTTAGAAGATATAGTGCCAAGACATTTTTTTTTATCATAGAATAAGTTTTTATAAAAACTTAAATATCTATCTCATAAGCAATAATTGCTCTATGGCTTTAAGATTCTCTTTAGGCTTAAGAAGAATTTCAGTAGTTGTTTATGCTTTTTAGCCCGATAATCCTGGACAAAATCACTATAAATCGGAGTTAAATGGATGATGGAATTTTTTGACGCAGTTAGGTTTCAATGATGGATAAGGGTATAAAACCGCAGTTTTACAACAAAATTTGATATGACGTGTGCCCGAAAATGACCCCGGCCTTGAAGGTATTAGGGAAAATGAGGTTTCAGTGCAATTTGAAAAAAAATTTTGTATTTAGTAGTTCACATCTTGCTCATAAAAAGTCTCTATGGGTACAACCCTCTTAGACCAAAGATACCCCCTTCTAGCCCACTCCCTCCCCCCTCCCTTTCCCTTTTTATCCCTTACCCCTTTTTCGCTGTTTAGCATCAAATTTTTATGGACATTTACATTATTCATAATAAATCTTTGAACAATCTTTCTCAAAATCATATCGAACTGAAACTTTGTACATATTATAAAAACACCGTGAGGTAGAAACACCCCAAATCAATTTTAGCCTACTTCTAAGTATCGTATCGAACAGAAACCTTGTAGGTATATGTATTGTGATAACACAATATTTTGACTGCGCGGTCCCAGGGGAGCGGCATTGAGGGCTCAAAACACCACAAATCAAGTTTAGTTAACTTTCAATTATCGTATCGAACTGAAACCTTATACATGTATGTATCTCGGATGACAACACAATATTTTGGTAGTACGAACCCAGGGAGGGGCATTGAAGGATCAAAACACCCCAAAGTAAGAAACAGTTGTTGTTGTTGACAGAATTGGGACGCTTGCACAGCAAAAAAATTCAAAAATAAAAGGTCGAATCAAAAGACTATTGAAAACTCCGGAAAACAAATTTTTAAAGGCCTTTATAGTGGGAAAAAAGAAACATCGCTCAATCACCTAAGGTAGGAATCTTTTCTGAAGTCTGCTGCTAAAAATAAAAATAATTTTTCCAAATTAACACCATCGGAATCAGCGGCACATCAGCATTCGTTGCGGGTATTTTGTCAAGTGCAGAAGTGGCTAGGAGTAGAGCTGGAACCAACAGAATAGGTGTCGAAAAAATCCCACGGTGCCTCCAACCAATTAACAATGACGAATCACCTACCCTAGAGTCATTATTACGAACTATTTCTTGTAAATGCAAAACGGGCTGTGGAATGGCCGGGCCCAAATACACTCTTATTTGCGAGTATTGTAGTGTAAATTCGTGCTCAAATACCTCGAACAATCAGATGGACGAGGAAAACGACGAGGAAATAATAAACGATACCTCTGTACAGTTAATATACGAAATATGCAGAAACCGAGACTGAAGTCCAAATTTCTGGAGGAAGCTCAATCTACAGTCAATACTGAAAACTAAAGCCCACCTAAAAGAGTAAGATTGGAATAAAAATGCTAAAAACTATTGATGTAAAAAAGTTGTCTGTGGATTAGGTCTACTGGCGAAACCACGTTAAAAAACGCACCGGAGACTGTACATCTACGGTACTGTGGAAATAAGTTTTAGTCCCTGACGCCATATTTCTTAAAAATAATAGTACACTTTTTTCTCGTTTGATAAGATTATTCAAAGATTATAATAAGTCCGAATTTTTGGTTAAGTAAGCATTTTCGTAAGGTTGTAGTACATACATGTATAAAGTTTCAGTTCGATACTATAACTAGAAGTAGACTTAAATTGATTTGGGGTGTTTCGACCCTTCAATGCCCCTTCTCTGGGTTCGTACCACCAAAATATTGTGTTGTCATCCAAACTGCATGCATGTATAAAGTTTCAGTTTGATACGATAATTGAAAGTTAACTAAACTTGATTTGGGGTGTTTTGAGCACTCAGTGCCCCTCCTATGGCTCCGCGCCGTCAAGATATCGTGTTGTCACCCGAACTACATATACGTACAAGGTTTAAGTTCGATACTATACTTAGAAGTAGGCTAAAATTGATTTGGGGTGTTTCGACCTCTCCAGGGGAGGGTCACCCCTGAGTTCGTACCGCCAAATATGGTGTTTTTATAATCTGTACAAAGTTTCAGTTCGATATGATTTTGAGAAAGATTGTTTAAAGATTTATTATGAATAATGTTAATGTCTATCAAAATTTGATGCTAAACAGCGAAAAAGCTAGAAGGGGATATCTTTGGTCCAAGAGGACCAATACAGACTTTTTATGAGCAAGATGTAAACAACTACATACCGGTGTCATTTTCGGGCACACGCCATATCAAATTTCTGTGTAAGACTGCGGTTTTATACTCTACTCCATCATTGAAACCTAACTGCGTCAAAAAATTGCGTCTTCCATTTAACTCCGATAAAATATCTAGAATGATCGGGCTCTTTGTATGCAGAAACAAAACTTAATGCTGATTCCTCATTGTTGTTGTTGTTGAAAATGTCACTTAGGTGCCTACGTCCTTTATCTTCCAAGCGCTTTAATTAGAAATTACGAAATGTGTTTTACTATTTGTTTATTTTAAACAGCACTCAATGAACCAACAATAGACTACGGTTTTCAGCGTTTGCAAAAGCTCATTCCCCGCCATCCAGGTGATCCAGAAAAATTACAAAAAGAAATCATCCTCAAACGTGCTGCCGATTTGGTTGAAGCTCTCTACTCAATGCCGAGGTAAGTTAACACACAAAAATTGCTTTAACATAACTCTAAATAAACTGGAGTTTAGATCTCCCGGAGGAACGACAGGATTCAATTCATATGCAGGCCAATTAGCCGTTAGTGTCCAGGATGGAACTGGCCAATGGACCGAAGATGAATACCAACGAGCGCAAAGTAGCAGTGTGAGTCCTCGTGGAGGCTATTGTAGCAGCACATCAACGCCGCACTCGTCAGGTGGATCCTACGGTACAACTGCTAACGGGTATGGACCAGCACACAATATGGGAGCATTGTCGTCGTCACCTGGGAGTGTGTTCAATTCAACATCGAGTGAGTGAATAAGTGTGCTTGTGTTTTTATTTAAAAATATGTTTTATTTTGCGTTTTGTTATTTTCTTTCTATTGCATGTTTTCTTTGCATTTTATTGTTTGCACCGACACAAAACAAAAATAAATCAAAAACCGAAAAATAAAACAATCTGCTCAGCTAGTGCCTTTTCGCCATTAATTTCAACAGTGACATCCCCGTGGCATCAAGCTCTTGCACAACATCATCACCATCATCACTCCCATCCGCATCATCACCATCTTTCGCATCACCCACATCAGCTTTGGCATAATCCAACAACGGTGCCTGCGACGGCAGCCGTTTAAGGGATGAAGCAGAGAGAGTTGCGTGATGCATACCCATTCGTTAAAATCATCCTTGAGATACCTTCACACATTAAACTATGAAAAATTTAATAAAGTTGAACACTTTCTTTAGTGGATGGGAACAGAGGCACTGCTCAAAATGGAACTTTAAATTTTGTTTGTATGTATCAATATTAAATTTATTCCTAAGTCAATTATTTTAAATTGAATCATTTTTATTGAGGTTAGACATAAAATGAGTAATAAGCAATTTTGATAAAAAAATATAAGGACACGGATAATTAAAAATACCAACATGCCTCTCCAGCCAGCTCTTTCGCAGCTAGCCGCCTCCAGGTACGTACGCCAAGTTGGTTGAGGTCGTTCTTCACTTGTTTGCGCCACCTGTTACCTGTTTTCCTCTGCTGCGTACACCATCAGGGTTGCTTTGGAAGACTCGTCGGGCTGGTGCGTTGATGACCAAGCACAAGCGGACGAGTTTGGTAGTGATGTCGAGATATGACATGGTTCTGTATAACTCGTCTCTTTAATCATAAGCAACTTTAAAATCGATAAAGAGGTGGTGTCGGTGTGTATCGATCTGGAATTCACGGTTTATTTCCAAAATCTGTCGGAGCGTGAACATTAAAATGTACCCCAGTGGCGTTGCGTAGGAGAGGGACGGGGGTGCACAGGCCCGGGCGACTCTTTGCTAGGGGTGGAATTTTTCGAAAATATCCAAACAAAAATTGACTTCATTGTAAGAGAATTTTGTATATTCTGTTTTCACAATGTTTTTTAGTCTCTTTCATTCGGTTTTCTATAAAAAAAAATATCTTTTCTAGCCAAATGATATTTAGAGGTTTTTTCAACAGTTTTTTGTTGGGCAACGTTAATCATAACCATATAAGGAAAAATAACGAAAAGTAAGACCTGCAAATCAGAACTTTGCAACATTTGCCGAATGTTTATATTTACATTCTCGGAAAATATTTGTACTCCATTTTGCCACACTCTTCTTATAGCAAGGGTTCTTATCAGCGTCAGCGTTCAGACACAGTGAATTAGGGTACATTTCGCAAGATATCAATTTTGGACTTTCACGTTTTTCTTTCAAGTTTTCATCTTCCGTACCCACAAATATTTATATAAAAGTGATTTTCTTTGATTTTACGTTGTTTTTCCTCATGGTAAAACAATACAAAAAAAAAACTTTTTTTTTGTTCTTAAGAAAAGTCATATCTTTTAAAAACATTTTTAAGGAGGACTATAGAAATGTTTAAGAAGATTTTAAGAATCAGTTTAGATTCTTCTTCCATCATACCTCCCACTTGCTTAATTTCTCTACCTAATAAGTACTTTAGTCCTTTTTAAAGAAGAATTCAGTCTCTAGAAATTCTTGAACCCTTCTAAGTTTTTTTTTTTTTACTTTTCTAAAATTTTTAACTTATACGTACTGACCTATTTATAGTAAAAATTGATAAGAAAAAACAATTCCCTCTGCACGATACGTTATAGGAAGACAGAACGTATCGTCACTCGAAAAATCGTGTAAGTTTATTCTATTTTCGAAATTTAGTGTGGCTTGTGTATGTTACAAACAATTTTTTTTATAAAAGAAGTCAAAATGTCAGCTCTCATTTCATATGACGGACAGTTTTTTGAATGATCTTCTTCTCTCGTAGATCTCTTATATGATGATGGCAAATATCAATATGAATGTTTGGTTCAAGCTCCAAATTTGTCGGATTCATTTAGACGAATGCATCCCTGATTGTGTTGGTATATACATAATTCTGGACTCATTAATATACCTATATTTCTGTTAAGAGTCTTCGTAGCCAAATCAGTTCACGACTTGCATGTGATGCCGCTACATATCCCGGTTCAGTTGATGACATAGCAACTGAGGTTTGTTTTCGGCTTGACCAAGCTATGCTGCTTCCTGCGAATTTAAATCACATCAACATAGCACAACAATGTTCTTTCTTTACTCGATTAAAGCAATAAAGATTGCTCAACAGTTTAGTCCCAAGTATCGCATGACTATTTTCTCAGCTTTCCAGTCACTTTTAGTTGGTAACTCTATTCGCCTGCTTTTAAAACGGTTTCAATATAGAGCATAATTAATTCACTGTCCAATAATAACCTACACTTAATTCACAAATTGAATTTGTCCTCTATTGGCAGAGTAATGTACTATGCAAATACCAATGTGAAAATGTAATTAAAAAACGTAAGGAAAGCGCTTCACTGTTCATTACAAAACTGTTTTCCTTTAATTATTTTAATTTTTAATTCTTTATTATTTTTGCTATTTATTTATTTGTAATCTTTTCTTTCATTATGGAAAAATATTTGCAAAAAAACTGAATGAATTAAATATTTGTTTTAAATCTCGATTTATGCTCCTAAACAGACCTCCAGAGAGTAGTTCAAATTCTTTGCGTTAAACAAGATTGGATTGGAGTTTTGTTGTTGTTGTTCAAACATTCAATGAAATTGACGGAATAAAGAATGGCCAAGTCTAATAAGCTGGCATTCTAGTACGAATAGTACAATACTAACAATAATAATAACTTAATAGACTAGTTTGTTACCGATCTTCCCCCTTTAATACGTACTACGAATTGTAGTCTATCGAAATGAGGTATGGAGAAAAATGGAGGCGGAACAAGACAGCATACTTAAAGGCGCTAATAAAAATGCTGTGACTCCAAATGCATTGGATACACAAGAAACACATCTCGACCTGTGACGTCAGTGGTCTAAAGTGATGGAGTGCGTAGTGCACACGACTTCTAACACTGAGCTAAGATCTGATAGCGTGGGTTCGATTCCCATGGTGTGCATAGAAAGTTTTTCATGATAAAATTGGATTAAACTCAGAATGGTCAAGTCTAATAAGTTGACATTCTAGTACGAATAGTACAATACTAACAATAAGATTGGATTTAAAAAATTGGATTTAAAAAATTGGATTTAAGAAGTGAATAATATAGACTTGATTTATTTATAGTCGGTGCAAAATATTTTTATTTTCAAAAAAGTCTCTAACAATTTTGAACAAATGTACTACAACTATAAATATCGTATTTTTGAAAGAGAAAAAGTATTTTTTTCGTGGGCTAATAAAAGTACCTAGGTACCTATCCCATAGACCCGTTGTAGGTTTTTCTGATTTTAAACGACTCAACGGATTACTACACAAAAGGTTCTAAGCAATTTTCAAATTATTGCATATCAAAATTATTATTTTTTTTTTTTTGATTTTTAAAAAAGTTTAAATTTTTTCCAAAAATTGATTTTTCGTAAACGTGTGAATGATTTTTTTTTTCGAATTTTGGATAGATGTGCATTAATTTTTTCTCGAAAATGACATATCAACTTTTTTTTTTAAACAAGGCTTGTGTACCTATTTTTTTATATACAAAATTATTTGTGTGTTTCTTTTTTTTTTCTAAAAATATATCTTTCTCAATGAAATAAAATCTCTTCCTAAATGGCAAAAAATAAAAAAAAAAACACAACACTTGACTATAAATCAACGTTGAATAAAATATAGCCAGTTTACAATTATAAAAATAATATAAATTAGCCAGTTCTGGTTTTTTGAAAGCTCATAGATTTTGCTTGAGAGAAATCCTATCCAGATTGCTGAGATTACTGAGCGCTAGGAGCTCTCAGAAACGTGAACTGCGTAAATAATAATAGTCTAAGAGCCGACAGCATATTTTGGGAGTATATGTATAACCAAAATCGGAGGTATTCCCGTCCTGATTTCAAATTCGAAAGTCTGGCTGGTTGAAAAACGTGATAATTCCAAGTCATCTGAAAAAGACAAATCCACATCAATTAAAATTTTTAATATTGAAACTGATGTTCTCTAATTTTTCCTAAGTCTGAAGATCTTATTATAAGAACTCAAGAAATAAGCTTTTAAAGCCACACATATCAGGAGATTTTTTGTAGAGTTTTCAGATTAGAAAAAACAAACATAAAATAAAACAGAAATGTCTCTAAAAATGGTTCGCTTAAATAGCACATATGTTGAGTTCTATTAATCGGATCGGATTAATACAGAAGGCTGAAAAATAAACCTGCCTGACTTTCGAATACTAAATCAGGGCGCATACTCAGATTTTGGTTATACCTCCACTCTCAAAATTTACTGTCGGCTCTTGGTCTATAAAAAAAAAATAATTTAAGTTTTTAAAATGCCAAAAACAATGGGCCGTATTTATAGATGTTATCTAAGCCGTTACTAAGAAAGACTCGGGTTTATCCTATGTTATTTTCATGGGATAAACTCGAGTCTTTCTTAGTAATGATTAAGACAACATCTATGAATACGGCACAATGTGGCAATCCAGTTTCATGACACGTCACTACCAGGAGTCATGACTCATTTCAAAAATCAGTTAGTGCGAAGGCCCCATTGATTTTCAAAAAAAGTCACCACTCTTGCGTCACCATGTAATAAATGACTTAACGGTGACTCTCTCTCTTGTAATACTAAAGTGACCTCACAAAGTTATAAATATTTATATGAATTTTTCCAAGTTAGCTTACTAGAACGCTGTAAGCTTAAAACAAATTAAAGGTTTTGAAATGAATTATTTCCGTATTGCGTAATTATTCATACTAGCCGACCCAGCACTCGAAACTCAAGTGCCAATTTATGTTTTATTTAATTTTTTCAGAATATCACCGATATATGCCTGAACTGACATTTTTATGGTGTAAGTTTTACGCTCTTTTCAACAAGAGATATCGCTAGTGTATGTGTTATTTTATGCCCCTTTGGTTTGTGTGGGCTGCGTAAAGTGTACCACAAATATAGTGTTCGCCGTTTTATTATATGATTTTTTAATTTTCTTCTTAATTGCTTCATTCAGTTTTTAATTTTTGGTTGCTAATTTGCATTACAAAAAAAACAATAATTTTCTTCCATTACAGGAGTCGGCGGATTAGGATTCAACCCATTTGCCTTACCTACATGCAGCACGCAAGGCTATAGTACGAGTCAGTTAGTAACTTCTTCGAAATAATATTACCAATAGAAAATAACTTTATGCACATGCAATGCTATGAAGAAAACATACATTATGTTTAACATAAAGGGAGGAAAAGAGCGCAATATTAAAAGAATTTATTGATTAACTCTAACAAATCATATCGAATATTTTTATCGAATATTATAACCAAGCAAGGAAACATGGTTGATGACATATCCTTGTTCTTTTGACTTAAGTAGCTAGTTTATATCTAAATTGATTAGAATGTTTGTATGTATACGAAAGAACACAAAATTGCACCCTAAAACATATTTTATGTTAATTATATCAATCATATTTTGTAAAAACTATGCACATTACAGTATTTCAAATATCTTAAAGTGTTTTAACATATCATTGTATAGTAAAAGAAAATTGTTAAACTTTGTAAATATAATAATAACATAATAAAACATTTAATTCAATTTAAAAAAAAAAAAACATATTATACCGATTAATACTTTTATTAGGTATGAGAAAAACCTAAAATTAAATTAAGTAAATTTGCCAAAAATTCATAGGTGATATTGAAGTTTAATCAAAAAAATTGTTGTATTTAATCTTTCAAATCACAGAAATATTAAACAACATCAGTTATATTATAATTAAAGAATAAAATTTACATTTTAACTTTATTATACAACTAATATGACATATCTGCGTAAAATTTTCTTACCAGGACAGACATACTTACAAGAATGTATTTTGAAGCAGATGGTAACGTAAGTACCTACAGCTTCCCTTCAAGCAGCAGAGTTCGAGGTGGTTCCGATATATCTCCGAGTAAGGTCCGACCTCGGCGCCGAGAACGTATTCATTTCGGTTCAAATTAGTATGCAAATTATAATCGCATCGGATTCAAAATGCATGTGTATTAGTTAGAAGAAATCGACCACACACACACATGCACACAAAAAGGTATCGAAAAAAGAACTCCCAATAAGAAGTGGAAAGGCTTACAGATCAGTAGTTTACGAATGCAAATAAAAGATTATTATATTGGGGGGCTGAGGAAATCTTTTGGGAACCTTTAGAAGATTTTATAATACAAATTCTACATGCTATACCTTTTTCTTGTACTGATTCTGTAATACAAATTCTTACACACACATAGTCAACTAGAACTAGTTTTCTGCAGATAATCGAGTGCATCAAATGTTATCAAATGAATAGTTAAATATTGCTGTGAACTGTAAAAGATGAGTACATATACCTACCTATTTACATCCTTGGCGTAAAAGAATATCATAAGGTCTCCTCTTATCGAAGTTTTGAAATTTCATAATAAGCTACAAATTTTTTTTTCAAGTATTGTAATATTTTCTGTGTTCTAAATAAGACTTATTTTCACTTTTCACACTTTTTTTACTTTCCAAATTAACTAACACTTTTATCTACTACAAACTGTTTCACTATTACTCTTTACAATTTATAAGAATTAACACTTCCAAATTACACTTTCACAATCACTTATCTTTATCACTGTCAAAATTAAACTGTCCCGATCTCCTCCTTCGAGCTCGTATTTATACTCATCTCATTTCTTCTCGAAGGATCCGGAGATCTCCAGTTTCGTTAAGAGAAAGAGACGAATACACACAGACAGACAGATAGAGACAGATATAGACAGATTTTGTTCCTTTCCATTTCGTTCCGTTCGAAGTTCGAAAGTTCGAAGTTCGGATGAAGGCGTTCAGAGCTTTAGTTATTAGTTGTTTAGTGTTCGCTCCTACATTCGTAACATTGCCCCCTTCTTAAGATTGATCGTCCCGAGCAATTTCATCACTTCCTTCACCTTTATAGCGATGTAACCGGTCATTGTGAACCACTTTTAGTTTCCCTCGCAGTCCTCTCTGTATTCGGTAAACCACATCATTTTTCCTTGTTACCACGGTATAAGGGCCTTCCCAGTTTAGTTGCAGTTTTGGTGAAAGTCCCTTTTGACGATGAGGATTAAAGAGCCACACAAGATCTCCTTCAATAAATCCAGACAATGTTGCTTGTGCGTCATACCGGGTTTTCATCCGTTCAGAAGACATCTTAATATTGGTTCGTACGAGGATCAGTTTCTGAGACTTAACCTCTTTTTGTGAGCTAGCATCAGTGGTTTTCGTCATTGCTTTGACAATTTCACCCTTCTTCAGTTTGACTTCGTACGGTTTGATGTTAAGAATTCGTATAGGGACCATGTTGTTAACTTTTGCCACAAGTGTCTTCCCAACGATGATGTTTTGGGAAGATTGTTTAGAGTCTGGTTCCACCACGAGGTATAGATGGCTTCCAACGTCGCCCTTTAATTTTCTCCAAATGAATACCTCTGAAGAAGGGGGCAAGGTCACGTCTTCTTTGATGACAGTCCTGAAAGCGGATGCATTTTCATTGCCATAAACCATGGGAATCTCCACATTTCGGTATTTCAGAACTTGGTTACCGAAATCCAGTATCACACCATGGCCTTTCATGAAGTTGATTCCAACGATGCACTCGTAACATATATCTGCTACCAGAAAAAGATGTGAAAACTCCAGTTCTGCCGATCGGATATTCAGACGGACTTCTCCGTACACCCTTGCTGCTTCTCCAGTTGCGGTCTTAAGACAGTAGCTATTGGTGTTGTGTAGCGATGTCATTTTCACGCACAAAGGAGGCTGTGGCACCGGTGTCAATTGTAGCCATATGTTTGTTGCCGTTCATCAATGCCTCCACTGTCAAACTTTTGTTGTCTCGTTTGGTTTGGGAGACCTGGACGGTGGTTCTGGAGCCTACAATATCAGGAACCGGCTGAGGAACAGGTCGAGAATTAACATTGCTGTTATTGTTACTCTGTTCTGAGGAAGCCTTCCGGAAGCGAACGCTAATGCTTCTGGAAGCTTTTGTTTTCCAGCCGTTGGGATTGGTCTCTGGAGGTTGATGTCCGATACAGCATGAACGAATGCTTCAGTTGCGAACTGATTGATTATTTCCTCTCCTGCAGTTGGATATGCCAGATGAGTGAGCCGATCGATGGCTGCTTGGAGTTGCTGCAAAGTTTCTCCTCTTTTCTGAACGCGAGTATTAAGTTGGACTCGGAAGACTTTTTGCATGTGACTATCTCCAAAACGCTTGTCGATTGCCTGAACAAGAGCATTGAAATCACCATTTTTATCAGCATGTATAGTTTGTAACAGCTCTGCAGCAAAGCAAGAGTCATTGCTTCGTCGTCCCAGCCATTTGTTGTCGCTGCTGCTTCAAATTGTTTCTTGTAGATTGACCATGAAGTTTGTCCATCAAAGTTTGGTGTATGCATTTCCTTTTTCTTTGGACAATCCCCAGAACTTTCTTTTTACTTTGATTTTACGATCTTTGTCCAACTCTTTAGTAATGTCTTGGTTTTTATCTTCAAACTTTGTGTCCATTGCTGATAACTTCCTTCGGCACGTTCGTCGAAAACAACAAATTTTCCTTTTAAAACATTTTTCTGTTCTTCCAGTTTTTCGAGAACGTTCTTTTGTTCGGCTCGTTGTTCTTCGAATCTTTCAAAAACATTGTTTTGTTCGTTCTTTTGCTCTGTCGTTGTTCATCAAATTTTTCAAGGAGATTCTTTTGTTCGGTTCGTTGTTCTTCCAGTCTTCCGAGAACATTCTGTTATTGGTCTTCGAGAAGCTTCTTTTGATCTCCAAGCTGGGCTAGGAGAAGGGCCATCATGTTGGCCATACCATTGTTATTGGTACTTACTTGCTCATCCGCCATTTCAATCTCGAACTGGAATGTATCTAGATTCTCGTTGTGCTGCTCTAGATG
The DNA here is from genome assembly GCA_948107695.1 of Meliscaeva auricollis. NCBI lineage: Eukaryota > Metazoa > Arthropoda > Insecta > Diptera > Syrphidae > Meliscaeva > Meliscaeva auricollis. The sequence goes on along the minus strand of OX403618.1, from coordinate 49,959,303 downwards.
TTCCTGGAGACGAATAATTACAATTTAAATCATTTAAGCTCTTACCCATTTTTTTAATTAATTATAACACAACACAACACTTTCACTTTTTTTCACAATTTTATCTGTAATCACAGATTAAATAAGTCTTAGTACACTTCTGACACCAATGTAATGTTTTCTGGGTTCTAAATAAAACTTATTTTCACTTTTCACTATACACTTTTATTTACTTTCCAAATTAACAAACACTTTTATCTATTACAAACTGTTTCACTATTACTCTTTACAATTTACAAGAATAAACACTTCCAAATAACACTTTCATCAGAGCTTTAGTTATTAATCATAACCAAAGACTAACATGTGTCTTTCCGTCTCCTACATTCGTAACAGTTTTAATCCAGTGGTTATAAACTATTTCATATAATCAAACGAAAAATTGCCTATACGGTCTAGAAGTAAATATATAGGAAATACTGTGCAATAGGTGTTATACCGTTAAAAAGTTAAAAAAAATATAGAATACTTTTGACGTTTGGCCTTGAATAACTTTTGACGAAGACAATATACCTTGTAGAAAGAAAATTTCGAATTTGTAACAATAAGTATTTATTTAAAAATTCCTGAAAATTAAATATATAAATCCAAATTTAATTTAAATTATTTATAATATTTTTTACTTTAGTTTTTCTTCTTCCCTCTATACCACCAAATTTCAATTATTAAATCCCATTTTCCTCGTGGGAGGGAAAAGTTAAATGTCAAAGTTTAATTGTCAAAACATCTTTGGGGTGCGTTCGGGAAACCAATCAATGGCGTTGCCTGATCATTCGCAACATACCTCTTTCAACTTTTCTGTGAGTACTTGTTCCAAAACAGAAACAATTTTTTATAAAAATCTTTAGCTTTAATGCAGTAGGGTTTCCAAATACAAAATCATTAATATAATTTAAAAAAAACCTTCTCGCTCTTAAAGCAGGCGAGTATGGATTCAATGCCTTTGTTTATATAAACGCAATGGAAATCCTAGTAGTCTTTTATATTGTACCAAAAGAAGGTTTAGAAATAAGAAATAGTAAAAACACGTCTTAAACCGTCCTCGACGTCAGTACAATGTGTTTGCTAAGTCGTAAGAGCTACAATTTGTTAATAGTAGAGGGTGAGTTTCATCACCTTACATAATCCTGGAGTTAACTTATCAAATTTGATGATTTAATCCTGACAGGAATTTTCTTTTTAGTTTTAACTACAACGAATCAGGATGGTATCGCACTAAACCTACATACTTCCCAAATTACCTCAACAATCGCATCGATATTAGTTTGCTTCTTTCATAGGCTGGATTTCGATTCCTGTAAGATCTTTATAATTTTATGATCTACAAGTTTTGTGACTTACAATTTGGTACATCTTTAGTTTGAATTCAAACTATATTCAAACTATATCAAAGAATAGTTTCTGTAGAACCTCTCCAGGAACTCGTTTGTTGCAAAGAACTTCACTGTTGGTGTAAATACTCAAATTCATTACCATAAATAGCTGCAGAAAACAAATTTTCTTAGTAATTGACTATGTTTGTGGTGTTCATATGCATTATGCTACATGAAAGTTATCTAGTTCATGGCGCAATGGTAAACAGACTTGGTTAGAAATCTAAACAAAGTTAAATTTGAAAATTATTATCCAACATACGAAAAATCGTTCGCCGCACAGGATTCGTTCTCCCATTTTGATTATATGCATTCTACGCCAATCATAAATTATACAATTAATAGCAGAATGATAAGATACCTACTGGCTTCGTAAGCGAGAGCCCGCCGGTTCAATTTCAGGTGTTACGCTTAACTTTTTTTTTATCGTTCGCAGAAAGTGTTTAACCCAAACGAATTTACCAATTTGCTGCAAACGAAGCCGAAAAATTTGTCCAGCATACGAAAAAGTCGTTTGGGAAATTTTTTCGTTTGCCGAAAGGCACATTTTATTTTTTGCAGGTATAGCATATAGGAAAAAAATCAAGCAAGTAAAATTCTTGTGTCCAGATAAGGTAGGTGTTGAAAATATGTAAACATAAGTGGCAACACAGTCAATTCTCTCTACAGCATCATCATCTCAATAATATGTACTTTCTATAATTTAAAATTACAACAAACTTGTGCTCTACTCTTATACTATGAATTATGTACCTAATTAACTTAACATGCTTATATTATATGAATTCAATAAAGTTAGTCTGTTCTGAAACTTCAATAGGTTATGGGCCCAGATCCCAATAGTAAAAGAGTTGCTAGATTTTTATAATCAAGACTTAAAAGTAAAAAAAAAAAAAAAGAAAAAAAAATCATGAGTGGGTCTAATTTTCAAATAGAAAAACTAGATGAACGACTCATGGAGCGTGCAAATGAAGAGCACTTTAATATGTTCTGAGTTGTGGCCTTTTGTTTGCGGGAAGGTGATGAAACCTGATGTAACTGTCGGGGATGCTGCTGTTGCTGCTGCGACTTTGGCGATGTGGGAGACAAAGGATGAGAAAGCACTGGCATGTATTATGCTTTTTATCAAACCATCTCAAATCAACCACATTAGACACTGTAAGACTTCATCAGAGGCATGTAATAAGTTCCGTGAAATTTATCAGCGACAGGGTCGTGCAAGAAAGGTATCGCTGTTTAAGCAGCTTTTGGGTCTGAAGATGTCTGAAGGTGAAAATTCGAACCAACATATTAATTCATTCACTGCCATCATAGAGAAACTTAGTGAAGTTGGTGTTCTTGTCATGGAGGAGCTTTCAAGCCTGCCAGGTTCGTATGAAAATTTTGTTATTGCCATTGAAATTCGAGATACTTTTCCGAGTCTCACCATTCTTAAAACCAAAATTATTGGAGAAGGGGAGCGAAGGGTAGACAAGGGCAGCTGTGGTTTATTGGTGGATAGTAAAGCATACTTGGCACAATCTAAAGGCACAACGAAAGAGAAATCAACAAAGCGAAAAAATAATGTGAAATGTTACAAATGTGGGCGCAAGGGTCATTTTGCTTCGGAGTGTAAAGAGCGAAAAAAAGACGAAAGACCGTACCAGCACTCATCTTTTGTATCGATTGTAGCGGCTACAAGTACAGCAAATATATCGAGAGGTGCGTGGTGCATTGACAGTGGGGTAACGGCACATATGTGCTGTAATCGCAATTTGATGTCGGCGTTTGAAGAGTACAATGAAGAGATTCAAGTAGCGGGTGGCAAAACGGTACTGGCTTATGGTAAAGGAGATGTTACGTTAAAAACACATGGTTCTGAAGTGATACTTAGAGATGTTCTTTATGTACCTGATTTACAAAACAATTTCATATCAGTTAGTAAAGCGGTAATGAATAATAAAATTGTTTTCTTCGAAAATAACTGTGCTTGGATACGAAATCAAACTGGTGGTGTTCTTTTAAAGGCTAAAATAGTGAACAATTTATTTGTCTTTGATGAAGTTTACAATAACTCATGCCTTGTCGCTCAAAATAATGCGAACGATTCTATCCTATGGCATAATAGGTTTGGACATTTAAATTTTGGCAGCCTTAATGAAATTGTGAGAAAAAATATGGTACACGGCATGAAGATTCCAAGCATAGCTGAAAGTTCTATGAGTTTTAAATGCGCAAGCTGTTTAAATGGTAAAATGTGCGTAAAATCATTCTCCAAAATGTCAGAAAATCGCTCAAATCATGTACTAGAACTTGTCCACTCGGATGTATGTGGTCCTATTAATACTTTTTCAAATGGTGGGGCAAGATATTTCGTCACCTTCATTGACGACCATTCGAGGTTTATTTTTGTATATTTTTTTAAGGCCAAGGATGAAGTTCTTGGAGTTTTTAAGAAGTTCAAAGCTGAAGTAGAGCTCCAAACTGGAAAAATGATTAAGGAGCTTCGAAGCGATAACGGCACTGAATATGTCAACAATGCTTTCAACAGTTTTTTGACAGAAAATGGCATTAAAAGGCAGTTAACTGTGCCTTACACACCCCAACAAAACGGTGTCGCGGAACGCGTTAATAGAACACTCGTGGAAATGGCGAGGAGTATGTTAGTCCATGCTGGTCTTAAGGAACATTTCTGGGCAGAATCCATTAGCACCGCGGTTTATTTAAGGAATCGTTCGCCTACAAGGGCATTGATTGATGTTACTCCATTTGAGGCATGGATGGGTAAAAAGCCAATCGTGGCACATTTAAAGGTTTTTGGCTCTAAGGGTATCGCACTTAACAAAACGCAGAGAAAGAAATTTGCTTCAAAGGGTAAAAATGTTTTGATGATGGGGTATTCTCAAACTTCTAAGGCATATCGGGTCTATGACATTGAGACCAAAAATATCATCATAACAAGGGATGTAGTGTTTATTGAAGATGGCAAAACTGAAGAAAAGGACTTGATCAGTGAATCAATTCCATGCATAATTTTCAACGAAACTACAAATGATTTGCCCGAGAATATCGATGAAGGAAGAGTGTGGAAGGCAAGCAGAAACGGCGAAAATTACAGTGTTCAAACAAAGGAAGAAGAAATAGATACACCTAGAATAGGTCCAGGTAGACCAAAATTAATACGAACTGGTAATCCAGGTCGTCCTAAAAAACAGTTCAATTTGATAAACTTGATTAGTTCTGATCAAAGCATTAAGATTCCGCAGACCGTGTTTGAGGCAGTCAACGATAAAATACATCGAGATATGTGGGTAAAAGCTATGGGTAAGGAATTTGATTCTCTTATAGAAAATAACACCTGGACACTATGTGAACTACCTCCAAACAAAAAAGCAATCAATTGTAAATGGGTTTACAGTTTGAAACAAAACAAAGATGGATCGATTGATCGATTTAAAGCAAGACTCATTGCGAAGGGGTGCAGTCAGCAGTACGGGATAAACTACGAGGAAACTTTTGCTCCCGTTGTAAGGTTCGCTACTATCCGTATGATATTTGCCTTAGCTGCTGAGTATCAGCTGTTTATACACCAAATGGATGTGTCCACCGCTTACTTAAACAGTGAGCTTCATGACGAGGTGTATATGAAACAGCCAGAAAATTTTATCGACACAAATTGTCCAGATATGGTGTTGAGATTGAATAAGGCAATCTACGGATTGAAACAATCTGGGCGCGAATGGAATGCGCTACTCGATGATGCCTTGAAGAAGATAGGATTTGTGCAGTGTGAAAGTGAGCCTTGTGTATACGTTATGAACTGCGAAAGCGAGTTTAATATAATCGCAGTCTACGTCGACGATATCGTGATAGCTTGTTCCAAGGAATCTACACTAAATAAAATCAAAGCAAGTATTGCCAACGAGTTCGAGGTAGTAGACAAAGGTCAACTTCATTATTTCTTAGGAATGGAAGTTGAAGTCGACAAGGAGGCAAATTCTATTACATTATGTCAAAAGCAATACATTAAGGAACTGCTCAAGCAGAATAAAATGGAGGAATGCCGTGAAGCATCAACACCTTTGGATGCAGGTTTTCAGGTGCATTGTACGTCCGAGGAATGCAAGCGAATAGAGGAACGATCTTACCAAAGTTTAATTGGATCACTGATGTACCTCGCGATATCGACTCGCCCAGATATCTTACATTCTGTGTGCAAGTTGTCGCAGAGGAACAAGGATCCACATGCTGAACATATTGCTGGGGCAAAACATATTCTCCGATATTTAAACAAAACTATCAGTTATAAATTAACTTATTGCAAAACTGGAATGCCAATAGAATGCTTTGTCGATGCTGACTAGGGTGCAGATGTGAGTAATAGAAGGTCATTCACTGGTTATGTTTTTCTCTTTGCAGGCTGTGTTTTCTCATGGGAATCAAAGAAACAAAATTGTGTGGCTTTGAGCAGCACCGAAGCAGAATACATGGCCTTATGTACTGCCACAAAAGAAGCAGTATACATCCAAAAACTTATGGGCGAAATTGGTCTTCATCATGACAAATCACCGATGATCATTAACGGCGATAATCTCAGTGCACAGCAACTCGTAAGAAATCCAGTCTATCACTCGAGGAGCAAGCACAAAGACATCAAATACCATTACGTACGTGAGATTTTCCAGCAGAAGAAGATTGATTTGAAGTATGTTTGCACAAATAATATGATTGCTGATGTTTTGACTAAAAATCTTCCTAAAGTCAAGCACTGTAAATTTACCTCCTTAATGGGATTAAATTAATTATTAAATTAAAACTTGAATTTTGAAATAATTTGTTTAATATAAAATTTAATAAAAATAATAACGATGTGTTGAGGAGGAGTGTTGAAAATATGTAAACATAAGTGGCAACACAGTCAATTCTCTCTACAGCATCATCATCTCAATAATATGTACTTTCTATAATTTAAAATTACAACAAACATGTACTCTACTCTTATACTATGAATTATGTACCTACTTAACTTAACATGCTTATATTATATGAATTCAATAAAGTTAGTCTGTTCTGAAACTTCAATAGTAGGCTTCTATTTTTCTAATTTCAATCGTGAATTGTAGCTTTTGGTGATAATCGTTTATGTGTATGTTTGTTTTCTTTAAATCGTCTAATGCACTGTCAAGTTGGTTGTCAAGTTCAATATCAGCGATTGTCGGAGATAACGTGTCAAAATAATACAGTTGAGTTATTGTTAGGCATTTTGTTCAATTCGTGAAAGAAAAATCATTTGCGATATAAAATAAAATATAAAAAGAACAAATAATAATTGATAATTAATGGTAAGAACAGTGTATTTAGAGTTTTAGTTAATTTTTCCGGTATTTATATCACAATTCACAAACACTGTGACAAACAAACTTCAGAAGTGATTTGCCGTTTTATTCGCATCCATATCAGAGAGCTCTTCCTCTTCGGATTACCAATCAAAAACGACATAAGTAAAAGCACAAAAAAGCTTCGGCCGAAAAAACAAAATTTGCATTAAACATAAGTGTTACACACACAGTTAAATGAGAAAACTCAAAAGTCAAGAAATAAAAAATTAATTAATTAACAACCTTACGAAGCACTTTTACTTTCACTAAAATACAAATAAGAGTAGAACACGAATACAATCAAAAAGAAAATTAAACCGAATAAGTCACTAAAATGATGTAAAATAAACCAAAAACATAATATTTAATTATCAAAATACACATATTTTAGGTAGGTACCAATATTGAATATGAGCGATATGATAATATTACAACCACAAATAGAACCAATGTTGGGGCCGAGAGAGAGAGATAGAGAGAGAGTACGATTACATTGGCGCCGCAAAATAGAACGGGCTCATGTGGAAGGACTAAAAACAAGCATTTTTTACTATGGAAGGAGGGGGGGTCTATCTCCCCCCGTTTAGGCAGGAGTGGCAATTAAAACAAATATGACTTAGAATAAAAAATAAGTATTAACAAAATAACGGCAACACTTACGTTTTTTAAAGGCAGGAATCTGTTCTTCTGTTTTGTATACTAGAATTTAATAGATTTTTTTAAATTTTTGATATACACAGAGTACAGTCATTTTGCGTTACCCCGAATATAACACTAGGAGGTAGATTTACATTGTATTCCACAATTTCAATTTTTTAGTGAGTTAGTCAGTCAGTTAATTTAGTTTTATCAAGTACCTTCGTGGTCAAGTGTTTAAAAATGTTAGTCAGTTTCGTCAATGTGTGTTGCTTCGTTTTTGTCAATTTCGTATAGTTCGTCGTTGATCGTAAGATGTCTGTGTAGTTTTGAGGAAATAACATCTTTTAGATTTTCTTTGGCAAGTTATGAGTTATTTAGAAAGCAGCTGTTGCTATTAGATAAATTCAAAATTTTATTAAATCCAGGTTCTTTAAATGAAAAAAATATGATTTTTTATTCTAAATTTTCTCAAAAACTATGAAATATAAAATCATTAGGTTTTCAATTTTCGATTAGAAACTATAGGGGCAGTTAATACTATAAATAAAATTTTATATTTCATTTCATAACCTTGAAGAAAATAGTATTGAATGTTACTTTAAAGTTTTTTTTACTGAAAAAAACCCAGAGTTGATTAAAATGAGATCTATGCGGTTCAAAGGGGGGTTAATTATCGGAGAGCGAGCAGCCACTTTGGCTAACCTACTAGTCGCAAGGCTGAAATTTTGATAAACTTTTTTATATTAACAAAAACTTTAGGCTCGCTTGGCAAGCATATTGACCTGCGGCAAACCTGCCAGACTTTATTTTTATTAAACTAAGACTATAGAAAATATTTCCAGATCACGATAAAGTATGAGGTTGCGCATATCAACATATTTTCATGTTTTATACCTATTTTGAATTTAATTTAAGTAATGTGGCAACTCTAGAACTTCAGAAACCCTCATTTATTATAAGAATCTTGTTAAACTGTTCATGATAAAAAAAACCAAGATTTCACATAAAGTGTAGCCTGTCACCTTTATTGCGAGTGTCGTTCATCATTCGATGAGATAAAAGTCGATCATATCGACAAATTCCCATTGTGGTATTGTGTAGGTAACTTCTTTTAAAGATACTTTTTTTAACTAAAAATAACTAACGTGGTTTTTGTGAATGAAACATGTTCTGACGTTCACGTTCATTAAATAAAAAAAAAACACAGCCAATCGTTAAGCAAAATGTAGACGAAAAAGATCGAATGTTGTGTTTACAATGGACTTACACAATAGCAATATTAATTTTCGATGATCGAGTGTCGACAAAAGCCGTGTATATCATCGATAAACAAACAACACTCGTAATAGAGGCCAATATCTTGAAATATGTGCTGAATTTTATTTTTTTTTTTTTAAACTTGGGTTTGTTCATAGTTTATTTTTAGTTAAACCCAAATCAACTGTTAGCAAAATTTCACCCTTGCAACTAGTGGGTTAGTCAAAGTGGCTGCTAGCTCTTAGATTATATAGTAAACACCAAATAGAAAATTTCAGTCTTGCGACTAAAATAAAATGATTTGTTTTACCAAACGATACCCCATTAGTACCAACAATTTTTTTGGTAAGGTTATTTAAAAAAAAAACTGGTTCTTTTTTGCACTTTAACTTTGAATTACGGTCCGTAGGGGTTTTACAACTCATACAAACATTTCAAAGACCAATCTAAAATTATAAATTATTTCCTGCTATCACTTACACCCAAAAACTACTGTCTAATACTTATTAAACACTGAAATCAATTGGTTTAAAGGACTATTTAATCCATAATTTACTCTACTGAATGATGGACCTAAAGGTAGGTATTTGTCTTCTTATGTTGTCTTGACTAACTCTGAAATGCAAACGTTCTCTATGCTTTGAAAGTAGAGCGAGATTAAAAACCTAAACTCTTTGAATGTAGGGGGGTAGTGAGACTCCGGGGGACCATGGGAGGAAACGGAGAGAAAATCGCATAAATCTCTCTCTGAATATGAATTGAATAGTATGGTGACCATACAATACAGTCATATTCAAGTAGGGGCTCACAAATGATATTTATAAAAGTTTTAAGACAAATGGGTCATGGAAATCTCGAGAGAATCGTTTAACAAATCCTAGAATTCGATTGTCCTTATTGATCATATGTATAATCATAGTGATTATTGCATGTTAGTTTGAGCTAGCTCAAATCAGAACTGACCTGTGAGCTGAGCTGAGCTGTCGTTTGAGCTGAGCTGTCACTTGAGCTGAGCTGTCATTTGAGCTGAGCTGTTGATTTGAGCTGAGCTGAGCTGTAATTTGAGCTGAGCTGTCATTTGGGGTGAGCTGATTTGAGATGAGCTGGAGAGCTGAAGTAAACCGAGCTGAACCGACCCGAAATATTCTAAGTAAAACTGAATGCAGTAAAACTAAATTTTGATATAATATAGATTAGATATAATAATGATATAATATCTACTATAATATGAATATAATATGAATTGAATAGTATGGTGACCATACAATACAGTCATATTCAAGTAGGGGCCTCACAAATGATATTTATAAAAGTTTTAAGACATATGGGTCATGGAAATCTCGAGAGAATCGTTTAACAAATCCTAGAATTCGATTGGCCTTATTGATCATATGTATAATCATAGTGATTATTGAATGTTAGTTTGAGCTAGCTCAAATCAGAACTGACCTGTGAGCTGAACTGCCATTTGAGCTGAGCTGTCGTTTGAGCTGAGCTGTCACTTGAGCTGAGCTGTCATTTGAGCTGAGCTTCATTTGAGCTGAGCTATCATTTGAGCTGAGCTGTTGATTTGAGCTGAGCTGAGCTGTAATTTGAGCTGAGCTGTCATTTGGGGTGAGCTGATTTGAGATTAGCTGGAGAGCTGAAGTAAACCGAGCTGAACCGACCCGAAATATTCTAAGTAAAACTGAATGCAGTAAAACTAAATTTTGATATAATATAGATTAGATATAATAATGATATAATATCTACTATAATATGAATATAATATGAATTGAATAGTATGGTGACCATACAATACAGTCATATTCAAGTAGGGGCCTCACAAATGATATTTATAAAAGTTTTAAGACATATGGGTCATGGAAATCTCGAGAGAATCGTTTAACAAATCCTAGAATTCGATTGGCCTTATTGATCATATGTATAATCATAGTGATTATTGAATTTTAGTTTGAGCTAGCTCAAATCAGAACTGACCTGTGAGCTGAGCTGCCATTTGAGCTGAGCTGTCGTTTGAGCTGAGCTGTCACTTGAGCTGAGCTGTCATTTGAGCTGAGCTTCATTTGAGCTGAGCTATCATTTGAGCTGAGCTGTTGATTTGAGCTGAGCTGAGCTGTAATTTGAGCTGAGCTGTCATTTGGGGTGAGCTGATTTGAGATGAGCTGGAGAGCTGAAGTAAACCGAGCTGAACCGACCCGAAATATTCTAAGTAAAACTGAATGCAGTAAAACTAAATTTTGATATAATATAAATTAGATATAATAATGATATAATATCTACTATATAAAATTCACGTGTGACAGTGTTTGTCACCAAACTCCTCCGAAACGGCTGAACCGATTTTAATGAAATTTTGCATATACATTCGGTAGGTTTTAGAATCGGTCACTATCTATTTTTTATACTCCTAAGTGCTATTGTTTAAAAAATATTCTTAATTTAATAATTTTTGGCCTCGGTCGATAACTGCACAAGTAATAATTGCTCCTCACCAGCTGATACCAGTCTACCCCGCCAGGTGTCGCTGCTAGGAGTCTCCCAGTAAACAACACAGAGTATGGATGATACCACTTATGTATACTAACCCGGTTACTATACATCAGTGGGTGAGACCGAACACGGCCATTATTATTTGTGCATCGATCGTAGTAGTGACGTATTTACAAATATCAGTGTAATTTTACCATTTCAGTGTAGTTCCCAAGTGAATTTATTTTTAATTTGAAGGGGCTGTAATTATTTATTCCTGTTTTATTAAGAATTCATAAAATTATTATTTCTGAGTTACTTTCTTAATATAACCTCAAAGGTGCTTTACACGTGTCGTGGGCTCCCGTCAACAACGGCTATCGTGTTAAACGTAGAACGTGTTATTTAATCATTTATTCATTTCTTTATTCCATTAGTATCTACTATATAAAATTCACGTGTCACAGTGTTTTTCACAAACTCCTCCGAAACGGCTGAACCCATTAATTAATATACTGCTTTTCATCATTAATTAATTGGATTTCTTCTTTTTTTGTGTTTTGTACAATGCCAGCTAGACGCAGAGGAACTTCTTTATCCCGTAAAACGTGTAGATCTGCAAGCAGGCAAAATACAAGAGCCCAAAGAACAGAAGACCAAATCCAGCAAGATAATACTAATGTGAGTGATAACATGGCACGATTGCGTCAAGCTGAATCGGAACAAAGCTGAACGAAATGAACAAAGAAGATTAGAACAAAGGCAATCACGTCGTCTTACAGTTAGCAGATGCAGAGAAAATGAACAACAGCGCCAACAGTTGCATCGATCATTTACATCTAATTCATTCCTGCGTCTAGCATTCGAGTATGAGCACGATGTTCAATATTATGCTCATTCAAAAGTGGTAATCGGTACTATGGACAAGGAATGTGCGCATTGTTATGCTCTTAAGTTTAAAACTGAGCCACCTGGAATGTGTTGTTCGTCTGGAAAGGTGCAATTACCTGCAATTGAGACACCACCTGAACCATTGAACGGTTTACTTATCGGCACGGATCCAGATTCTAATCTGTTCCTAAAGTCAATTCGAACGTTTAATTCATGTTTTCAAATGACATCGTTCGGAGCAACTGAAATAATTAGGAATAATGCTATCAATTTAAAGAATCAATTTTAATAAATTAAAAAAAAAAATATTTGGTGTTTTGTTATTTTTATATTCCGTCACCAATCACAGCGCTCCCTACATCTTTCACTTATATACCACATCCCTTACATACTTGCAATAAGTTAGTTTTTTTTTCCAACGAAATTTTCACTAGAAATAATTTATATGACAAAACAACGTTTGTCGGGTCAGCTAGTAATATTATATAATTGGGAAGAAAAATGATTTGGAAGTAGGTATAGTAAGTTAAGTTACGATTTGTACTATTTTTGCAAGTTTCAACATCGAGGCGGAAGAGAGGGAAAGTGAAATATATATCTTCAAAGAAACACCATAAATATTAATAAAAAAAACTTCTCGATAATAGAATATTTCCAGAAATCGATAATTACCCATTTTGACCGCAAAACAGATTTTATTAAATAACTTCTTAGGTACTGGGAAGGTTGCTAATTGTTTGTATAATGTAACAAATTTATGAGGATAATAAAAATATGTTGGGTTACGATCAGTAAGGGAACATTAGGGCAATAAAAGTAAACCGATGGTATATATGAATGGGTCTTGCGATTTCAAAAGTCAGGTAGTTGGGATTTTCTTGAAGTATTTGCAATCAATTATCATCAGTGGTTTTTCCGATATCCTTTTGGTGAATGAGATATACATTAATGCAAGTTTAGGTAACTGATTGGTAATGAAAGGGTTGTAATTGAAATAAGAATACCCAAAATTTTACAATGGGTGATTCTGGTAAATTTGTATATTTTAACCTGTTAGAAAAACAGAATGACTGTATAAATGCATTTTGTAAAATATCAGTCACCAGTTGACGCCAAGTACTAACCGCGTATATCCAATTATAATTGTCCGAGTGTCAGTGACAACTTATTCTCTATCAAAAATAATCTTTTATTATGTTTGCTACGCAATAGTTAACAAATCTACCATACCTACAAGTATTACAAGTATTTAACTTCAATCTACAAACATGCAATTCATAGAGCAGAAATATAATTTTAGGATCTATCCATAATGTAAAGTTACGACAACACCAGATTATTCAATTTGCAATGTTTTACCAAAAAAAAAAATTAAATCAACTCTTACCATAAAATAAATCAGCGCAACTGAACTGAATTAACTTAGCTAAGCTTAGATGAGCTCAGCACAACACAGCTCAATCAGCTCAGCTCAGTTCAGCTCAGCTCAAGTAACAGCTCAGCTCAAGTAACAGCTCAGCTCAAGTAACAGCTCAGCTCAACTTATAGCTCACCTCAATTTACAGCTCAGCTCAAATAGCAGCTCAGCTCAAATCAGCTCAGCTCAGCTCAACTAACAGCTCAGCCCAACTAACAGCTCAGCTCAACTAACAGCTCAGAGCAACTAACAGCTCAGCTCAAATCAGCTCAGCTCATCTAAAAAAATGAGCTAGCTCACACTGAACTAGCTTAAAAAAAGAGCTAGCTCAAATTTGAGCTGAGCTGAAATTTGAGCTTTTTGCATCTCTGAAATAACCCAAGCAAAAAATAGCCGCACGGCGATCACATACACACTTGCACTTGCGCACTTGTTTATTTTATTCTCTTTGATTTAATTTAATCTCTCATTATCGTCTTCGTCGTCATCGTTGTCACCATCGTCACCGTCGCAACAGAGGAGTATTTGCATCAAAAACCTGGCCAAAATTATTTTTCGTTATTTTTGTTATGATTTCTATTTAAAATTAACATTTATAACACAAAATACAATATACAGTTGAATTTTTTATTTTACATATATGTATGTTTTGATGAAAATAAATGCCAACAAATCTGTTATGGTAAACATATTAGGGTACTTGATGTTTTTTTTCTAATTAAATGAACCTAATCGCTGAATTCTGCCCACGAATCTTTCTCAAATCAATCTTCCCTAACTTCATCTTCACCCCAAGACATCAAGCTCTCGTTTGTTGTATTTGAGTCCTCTGGAAGAAGCAGCTCTAGGGTCTCTTGGGAAAATGACCGTTTTGTTTTCGATGGTGACTTCCTGAGTTAACTTATGAGTGGATCAAAACTCAGTAGCAATCTGTTTAGGACATCCATATTACAATCTCTCCTAGAGAACTTCCTGGGATAATTAAGACGGTAGAGTCTGTAAGATCATATTTTATTATAAGGTTAGGTTTACCTTATTTTTTTTTAATTAATTATTAAAAAAAAACTTACCTGAAGTGTTTATTTCTAGCTTCTGATGCTTCTTCTGAAAGTTAGCCAATAGGAAGCAGAGCGTTTTGTATGACTAGAGATCCATGTACTAAAAGTTTATGCATGGTTGGAGTCATAGGGTACCATTGGTATAACTCAACATAAAGCCTAGCTGTATCCATGGTGTGCAACCCAAATTTTCCAGCATTAATTTTTAATCCACTTGAAATCGTCTCTAAAATGATTTTAAAGCGGAAAATTAACTGTAAATCGGTTCCTGTTATTTCAGCAGCAAGTTCCGGATGATTAAAAAATCTTCGACTGGTGTTTCCGTCATTTGTGTTGCCAAAACCAGCTCGTGAAAAATCCACAAAAAGTCCAAGTTTGTTCCTAAATTCTCTTTGTCCTCCTGTGTTCGTGATTGCCATTTTTTTATTGGGAGCTGATAAGCAATGTGCAGAAGGCTTTCAAAAAGTCTGATTCGGGCATGTAGGATTGACAACCCAAACTCAATAGATTTTTCATTAATTATGTTTGGTGTACTTAATTTGTTAAAATCTTTAGATGTTAATCCGCATAGATAGCACTACTGCGTTGATGAAGTCTCAGTTATTGCATTACATATTTATTTTTCCATCAACCATAGTAAAAAGTAATGTATGCTTTACCTCCATGTTAGTCATAATTGTTTTGGCTAATGAATCGATTTTGGCCTGAATATAGTTAATTTCACTTTTTGTAATGTCTATGCTTTCTTTCACAAAGTTGATTCGAATTGTTCTGCAGAATCGGGGAGAAGATGGCGTTGGATTTTGCTAGATGTTTTTTGAAGCACAAACCAACCGCAACGGAACAAGTGAGCTTTGAAATATAAATGCATCTGACTCTGAACTATTTTCGAATTTTTGCCTGTATTGCGATTGCTGCGATCCGTCACAACCCTACTTTGTAATGAGCTCTAGAGACTTGCATGTACTTCTGAATTCTTTGAGGTGTTTAAAATTTCTGTAAGTACTTTTGAAGCAAGATTCTTCCCAGACTCTCTTAACTTCATCTGAGTAGCAAACGCTAGTTCCTCAGTTTGAAAATTATCCCGTATACTTTCAGTTTTTCTCCTTTTACTTCTATCGCTTAGTTCTTCAAATGACTTTTCAGGTCTACCTGGTCTGACAGTAGTGATTGGGCTTATAAAAGTTCCTTCAAGCCAAGATTTGTTTCTTTGAAGAAGAAATGTTTTTTCCTACTTGATTCTATCCATTTTTGCTTTAGGTCACACAAAAATTTTGCTACTTTTGGCTTAAAAATTCCAAGTTGTTCTTTTGAACAAGATGAAGTAGTACTTAGTAAAAATTTTTTTAAATAATAAATTTTTTTTCATTAATATTCCCCTGGCAATTTTCTTCCATCATATCAAATAAATATTGTTTCGTCACAACTCTGGAACCTGATGATCCTAATAGGAAAATGTGCTATGTATTAACATGGTGCATACATATAACATACATACATATAAATACGTACATACATTTATAAAATAAACATTCACGGCACAGCACATTGTCATTAAATTAGTTTAATGACTTATTTCCACCTGTCAACATCTAATTGCTCACTTTTTTCTACGTTCTTAATAAGTGTAAGTTCTAAGTATTTTCTTTTCTTTTCATCCCAATTTAAATTTAGATAACACAAAAAAAAAATTAAAAACACCAGTAAGATCATATAAAGATCATATAAAAAAAAACTTGCATAACGTATGAGGGCTTTTTACACGAAAGTGAAAAACTCATTGACCCACTGTACTGTAGATCGCGCGTAGGAGCAACCAATTTTTGTTTCATTAATTTGAGGAACATTTTAAACTTCGATTCATTGCAGAAAAACAGGGTATGCTAAAACAAAATCATTAAAACTTGAAAAATAACTCAAACAAAATATTATCTTTTACACATTAGTTCTAAGCCCGAATTAAAACAAAAAAACAACGACTAAGTTTTCAAAATTTAATTGAAATTGTAAATACATACCTGAAGCAGAATTCTCCATTTAAATTTTTTAAACTTCTTATCACAATACTTGGATATCACTTATTGAATCACACTTACCAAGATAGCACGCTTTAAAATAAAAGTGCAGTAGATGCAACTGTTAACTTTGAACTCATTTTATCACAACACACGATCAAAAAAAAAAAAAAAAAACAAATACAGCACATTGAACCATGTGTATTAAGCACCAACTATACCAAGCTTTTAGTTGTCAATTTTACTTTTCAGAAAATCGACTTTTGGCCAGATTTTTAGTGGAAATACTCCTATGTGCACCGGAGCGATAAGTTCATACGATGTTGGTTTGAACGACACGAATACGACAAGTGTCCAGCAAAGACTACTATTTGCAAGAAATGTAAAAAAACAGGTCACTACGGTAGAGTTTGCAAATCAAGAGGGGTTTGTGAGGTTAGAGAAGATGATGATCCGAGAAGAGATCAAGAAGAATACTTTGTAGGGGCAGTGACTGATAAATGGTCTGTTGATTTATGACTCAATACGAAGATGATAACATTCAAGGTTGATACAGGCGCTGACGTAACTTTAGTGCCTTGGTCAGCTGTGCAAGACATGGGAAAAATAATCATTGAACAAACGGAAACAAAACTGTATGGAGTGGGATAGCAAATAAATATTCTAGGAAAAGCAAAAGTAAATTTGAAGTATGGGCAACGAGAAATAGAAGAAGTGGTTTACATAACCAAAGACACAAAAACACCATTACTAGGGAAAATGGGAATCGAAAAACCAGGTTTGATACAAGAATTATTTGAGGTTTCTTCAAGGGACTGGGTGCACGAATTTAAAGATGTCTTCGAACGATTAGGCACATTTAAGTTAGAATACAAAATCGAATTAAGGGAATACGCTATTTCTACACCAAGAATAATACCTGTGCATTTAAGGAAACAAGTGCAGAAGGAAATTCATAAGATGGAAAAGGAAGGGTTTATAGCTGCAGTTGAAAATGCAACAGATTGGTGTGCTCCTATGGTTATCGTGCCGAAAAAGAGTGGTATACGTATTTGCGTGGATTTAAGCGAGTTAAACAAGAATGTTAAGAGACAGGTTCACCCGATTATTGGGGTAGATTACTCTTTATCACAATTAGCAGGGGCAAAGTTTTTTTTACAAAACTAGATGCCAACAGTGGTTTCTGGCAGATCCCTCTCTCAAAGGAATCCCAGGATCTTACTACTTTTGTAACACGATTTGGACGATATAAATTTTACGTTTGCCTTTTGGTATAACTTCGGCACCAGAATTCTTCCAAAAAAAAATGACACAACTCTTAGCTGGCTTGCAGAATTGTATAGTACAAATGGACGATATTTTGGTATGGGGGGAAACACTACAGGACCATGATCAGTGCATAGAGGCAGTATTCAAGAAAATACAACAGGCGGGGCTGACACTCAGTATATCAAAATCAGAGTTCGGAAGGCAAAAAATTACGTACCTGGGTCATACTATCGTCGAAGGAGAAATAAGACTCGATGATGAAAAAGTGAAAGCGATTACTATGATGGAAGCTCCCACCTGCCCAACGGAAATCCAAAGATTGCTTGGAATGGTTAGTTTTATAGGTAAATATATCCAAAACAAGTCGATGATACTTGAACCTATCACAAGCCTTTTATCCAAAAAAAAAATGCTTTCTTTTGGGGACAAGCGCAAGAAAAGGCATTCAAAAAAATAAAGGAACTACTCATATCACCACCGAATCTAAAAATGTATAATCCCGAGAAAGAAACCATAGTGTCATGTGATGCTTCCAAACTTGGATTAGGGGCCGCACTAATGCAAATGTATGACGGTGACCTTTATCAATCAAATTCAATTCAATTCAACTTTATTAAGACATTTAAAAATCAGTACATTTGCTTAAAGTTACGTTTACATATAATGGCCGACTTTAATAAGTATGTCTGGCTAATCTTATATACAAATTAAATTTATTTATAAATTTTTAAATCATAAAAAAAGCATAATTAGCAAAAACAAGAAAATTCATAAGTGTACGCTTGCTACCGGCATACATCCTCAATTGAGCCTCACTGAGCACTTAATACTAATTTGTATAAATATAACTAAAACTAAAACTTATACTAACAAAAAAAAAAAAAAACTCTGGGAGTATCGAATACATTTGTATAATATAGGTATATACAATTAAATATATACATTAAGTGAAATCAGCTTATGTAAAACAAGTAACACCCATAAATTAAGTACACAAAACGTTCTCATTATATTATCTTCTTATTGAATTATATAATATCACTATATGAACAAAAAAAGATAAATAAATTTAACGTCAGATGAGATGTGGAAGGCGTGTACTTTGAGTCAAAATAAATTTATCCTCTTAGATTTCCAGGCAGTGCTTTGTCGTAAAATGGAACTGTAAGATTTGCATTTGATACGGGTCTTAAATGTGGGACAGATGTACTATGCAGAAGATTAAACGGTGAAAGGTAATAGATATCATTGATACTTCCATTGATGTTCGAATCAAACACGGCTTTAACTAAAGGATTAGAATGTACACTACAGTTTTGAATTCTCTTGGTTAGAAGTTCAACCTGATAGATCATAAGGGGTGACAGCTTGGTAGCTTCATAAAGAGTTTTGTTTGAAACCATTTTTTATTAGGCTTTAGAAATTTTCCACTACAGAATCTTAAAATTTTTCTCTCAAAGTTTTCCAATTCTCTAGCTACCGTTGGAGAAATCGAAAACCAGATACCAAAGCCATAAGTTAGAATGGGTCGTATAAGTGTTTTGTACATTAAAATTTTTGTATTTCCAGGCATTGTTTTAGAATTAATCAAAGGTTTTAATCCTGGTGTCACCATTTTTACTTTCATGAGAGCTTTTCTACCATGTTTATTAAAAACAAACCTGTTGTGAAAGTTGATGCCGAGTATTTTGGGATCAGTTTTTAAAGGAATGTTATGTCCATTGATTTGTAAACGAAGAGCTTTACTTTCTTTTACGGCTAGGTAATGACCCCTACCACTCGAGTTTCTAAAGCAAGTAAGACTACACTTTTCTGCGTTTATTTTAAGGCCCCATTTGTTAAAATATTTTTCTAAGGTAGGAATATTCTCGTTCATTATAGAAATGGCAACACTGGGCTTTTTGTCACTTACTAAGATGGATGTATTATCTGCATACAACAAACCGCACGGTTCTTGAGTCATAAAATCTATGAAAGGAAAATCAGATAGAAATATATTGAATAACATTGGACCCAGTATTGATCCTTGAGCAACGCCCGAGAGAACTGCAATCTGTTCAGAAAATTCTGATCCTATATAGACGGACGTAAATCTATCCTCCAAAAAACTTCGAATAATTCGGGTAAGCCAACTTGGAACACCTAAAGAAATGAGTTTGAACAATAAACCATTATGCCAAATGTTATCAAAAGCTTTTTCCAAATCAATATCCAGACAAAGAGTGACTTTCTTTTGTCTTAAGTTCTGAATAATTTTGTTGTGTAGAACCAACAACGCGTGTTCTGTAGAGTGGCCCTTTCGGAAGCCAAATTGATTATTGGGAATAATATTTAAATCTTCACATATAATATTAAGATGTTCGGCCAAAACTCTTTCATAAAGTTTTCCAATATTGGAAAGTAAAGAGATTCGGCGAAAATCTTTTATATTTCTGGCATTTTTACTTTTCATTAAGGGTATTAATTTTGCATTTTTCCATATCTTACGAAAGTAACCATTGTTTGTACAATGGTTAAATATCGATGTTAGACCTACGTCAAGTGAGTAGGGACACTTTCTTAAAACAAAGTTGGAAATTTCATCCACTCCAGCTGATTTCTTGTTATTAAGATTAAGTCTTAGGTTGCTGACATTACTCGGAGATGTAAATGGTGATTCATTGATATTAGTTGTATTGTTGAGAGACGAAAATGTTCTTATAGGTTGACTCGTTTGATCAAATTCGGAAACTTTAACTAAAACTTCATTTGTGAGACTCAGATCAAAAGTAGGTGTGTTATCAGAATATAACTCCGAATAAAAATTTTTAAATGCTTCTAATTTTTGTTCTGTATTTTCTAAAGGAATGCCGTCGATATTGAGAATGTCTTTTCGAATATCAGTTCCAAAGAATTTTCTGCCTGTAATTTTATCGATTTGTCTGAATGCTTGGGCGGATGGTTTAATATTTTCCAATTTTTGTTTAAAGCTTTCGTTGAGTTCTAATCTTACCCTATCTTTGATAATTTTATTTAAACATTGAATTTTAGAATGCAATTGTTGATATTCTGAATTTATTCTATTAAGATGGCGATGAAAAAGTCTTTTTAATTGTCTTAACCATGTGTTTCTTAATTTTAGTAGTTGTTTAGTAAAATTAGATATGTTATGATATCTTAAACTTTTTGTTTGGCATACTTCAGAGTTTCTTTCTGTTGTTGAGGAGATTTTTTCATTAATCTGGGCAATAAGTGAATCTATTTCAGAGTTAGAAATGTTTCTATCATTAAAAGTATTAATGCGAGAAACAGCTTTATGCAGATCAAATCTGAAGGTCTCCCAATTTGTGTTTTTAAAACTTAAATATGTTTCTGGAGGTTGCAAAAGTGGTGTGAAGTTAGTAAAACTAAATTCAAGTGAAATTCCAAAGTGGTCAGCTATTGTGGGGAAAGTAGAACATACTGAAGGATGACAACACGCCAAACTAGTAGAGACTAAAAAGTAATCTAAGATTGAGGATGATCTTGGAAAAGTAGGACTAAATGGAGAGATCAAATCTAAATTTAAGAACGGACTGTCGAAAAACCAATCGTGAAGAACTATTCCATTTCTGTTGCTCTTAGAATCGCCCCATTGTGGGTGACGAGCATTAAAATCACCACCAATAATAGCAGCATCAAATGTCTGGATAAGAGTATATAGTCTTTGTAATTCTCTATGTAAAGTGTTGCCAGCCTTTGAAGGAATATATATACTACCAATAAGTATTTTACTAGATAGACCAGAAACGTTGTTAGAGCTTAAGGAAGCTAAGGTTACTGATAGTATTTCACTTTGAAACTGTACCACACTATACTTATATTTTTGTTCTAAGATGATTGCAGTCCCTCTTCCAGAATCATTTCGTATTATATTGTAACCATTAAATACAGGTTTATGTCTAGGATTTAATCTTGTTTCTGAAACGAAACATACTTGTGGTTTTTTTATTTTGAGTAGGTTAACGAGTGCCAGTCTTCTGTCATGAGATATAATTGAATTAAGATTAGTTGATATTGTATTTATATTTGTGTGATCCATCATACTACTATAGAAGCAACGAAGTCGAGATATGAGAACATTTTCTCTTCTTTAGTTTGTAATTGTTGGTATTTAGGCCAAAATTGACGAATTTTAACTAAAAGCTCTTGGAATGAGATGTTAAACAGATTTTTTGCTTCATTTAAGAAGTTACTTAGTTCACTGGTTGTAGAATTCACTGGGTTTGAAATAATTTGCTTCTTAGCTCGGGGTTCGGAAAGATTTAAAGCTGTTTTTGCCCTTTCAGCAAAAGAAACGTTTGTATTTGTTAAGCTATTTATGTTATTGTGTACTACCGTTCTGTTTTCCTGGGCAACTCTTTTGGTTCGCTGCGCAAGAGAATCTTTTTTATTCTTATATGCCAGATACGCAGGGCAGCCCATGTAACTTGCTGCGTGACCTTGTTGGTCGCAATTGACACATTTAGGCGTTGGAACCTCTTTATTAGACTCCTTAAGACTTTTGAAAGATGCAATACAGGCTTCTGAATCATGAGATTCACCACATAGTACGCACCTGCTTATGTACGCACAACATTCTCCCGAATGTCCAAATCTCTGACATCGGAAACATCTTATTACAGACTTTCCCTGTCTTCTTTCCCAATAAATGCGTTGAAAGAGTAGGTACCTAATACAAGTTAATTCTTTTGGGGATTCCCCTGTTTCTAATTGCACAGTGAATATATTTAACTTAAGATTCTGTTCCTTAGTTCTAGCCGTGGAAAATGGAGTGATTTTATAAATTTTTACATTAGGAGCAGCTGAAATCAAGGCTTGTTTAACCTTCTCTATAGGCGTGTCCCCATCTAGACCCTTTAATAAAATAGAAACCCGTTTGCTTTCCTTAGGAGAGAACGAGTAAGCACCTATGCCAGTTCCACGTATTTTTTCAATAATGATTTTGTGGACATCTGAGTTATTAACATATACTTTCGTTTTCCTATAGCCTATATTAATGAATTTATGTTTAAGATCAGAAATTTTGCATTCAGTAGCAGCAAGTGCAACCACTTGACTTACAAGTTCACAGTTAGCACCAAATATATATATTGGTGGGCAGAATGATACATTTTTTACAACACATTGGTTAGTTTGGTTAGTTTCATTTAATGATATGCTATCAGGAGTATTATTTTTAGTAGGATTATTATTCTTATTGCTATTGTTAGTAATCGATGATTCTAGTACCGATGATGATCCAATACTTAGTAAAGGAGCAAATGAGTTGTTGGACAGATTTCCGTACGCAGCTGAAACAGTAGATACGTGATTCGTGGTATTTTTTATTTTTTTTCCAGAGTTATGCTGGAAATTATTTGCAGATCGTTTCAAATGTCTTATTACTGATGTCCACTCGTTTTTATCAAGTGGTGACTCATCGTCGTCGGTATTATCCATTTCTTGGCCTTGATTGTTTATCATTTGTTTCTCTCCATATATAAGAGAGTCAAAATATTTTCCAAACCGGTTGGTAATTGGGGGATTTAGGCTTGTGCCCGCAGCACTGCTTGAAACAGCACACAAAGAGTGAGAGGAATTTGTTAAATTCACTTTTGTTTCAGAGAGTTTGTCTCCGTTATTGTTTTTGTCAAATTCACTTTGAGTGTTTTGGTTTTTTAGCGCATATCTATGCAAATTGTCTGAATTATTATCGCATGCCAAAGAACGTGCGTTATTTGTTTGATCAACACTGATTTTATATTCCAGCTTATAGGCTGGAATATTTGAACTTAAATTTGTATCTTTATCCACTTTTAAGAGTCACTATCTCTGGGTGGAAATTTTTTTTTTTAATTTGCGGACAAAGCCGCGTTAAAATGGGTTAATTAAGGCAAGGTAATCGCACTGTAACAGACACGTCTAATCACTTCGACAGATCGATGCGAACCCGGTGACCTTTATCCGGTTTCATTTATTTCAAGAACCTTGACGGACTCGGAAAAAAACTATGCTGACATAGAAAGAGAGGCTTTGGCGATAGCTTGGGCATGTGAAAAACTAAGGAACTACCTAATATGGAGGCACTTTACTGTGGAAACCGACCATTAGCCATTACTACAACATCTTAAAACAAAAAGTCTGGATGACCTTTCACCACGGTTGCAGCGCATACGTATAAGAATGATGATGTACGACTTCTCAATCACATACATTCCAGGGAAAAACCTTGTTGTCGCTGATCATCTGTCCAGAACGCCTATTAAAAATACATCGGATTCACAGGAACTAGAAGAGGAAATAGATGCATATGTTCACGAGATATCTTTGCAAAATATCGATACAAACGATGAAAACATCACAGATGTTATTAAAGCACAGTCCGAAGACTCGGAATGTCAAATGCTGAGGAGTTTTCTCAAGAATGAATGGCCAGAGTTGAAAAAGTTGACCTTCGAAATGAAGCCTTATCACTCAGTGAAGAATGAGATTTCAGTTATCGATGGCTTACTTTTGCGGAAAAATAGAATGATAATACCGAAGAGTCTAAGGAGTATGATGCTTGCCAGGTTACATGAAGGACATTTGGTAATAACCAAGAATGCGAGCTCAGATGACTATGTGGTGGCCGGGGATCTCAAGGGAGATAGAAGAGAAAATTAAACGATGTCCAGGGTGTATCCAACATTCGAAAAATAAGCATGAACCACTTATAGCAGCTGACTTTCCAGATAATCCTTGGCAAAAAGTGGGAATGGATTTATTCAAATTCGAAGATAAATGGTATGTGGTTGTAATAGACTATTTTTCGAGGTACATTGAAATTGATGTATTGAAACGGATGCGTATGATAGACATTATACAATTTTGTAAGAAAACTTTTAGTCGTCACGGTATTCCTCAATTTCTTTACACCGACAGTGGTACACAATTTCAAAACTTGAGCTCATAGGATTTTCGAAAGTTAGCAAAAGAGTGTTCATTTAAAATTGTTACCAGTAGCCCACAATACCATCAAGCCAACGGTGGTGCAGAAGCTGGAGTAAAAATTGCAAAAAATCTATCAAAAAAAAAATTTGGACATCAAAATGGGGTTGTTAATTTACAGAAATACACCGATTGCAAATGGCTTCACTCCAGCAGAATTGAGTTTTGGAAGAAAATTGCGGATTAACTTGGCTAATGTTAATCTCCAGGCAAAACCAGATTTTAAAAGTCTTAGGGGTAGAGAAGCTGCATACAGAAGTTGGTACAAAGAAAACTATGACTATCTCATGGTGTCAAAGAGCTAAGCGAATTGAAGCAGGAGATCTTGTGTGGATAACTGACCTAAGACGAAATGGGAAAATTATTTAAAAAACACAATGCAGATCATATGAAATATGAATATATATGAATATACACAATGGTTATGAGTAATTTTTTTCAGAATATGGGTATACGAAAAAATAAAACCGAAGCCATGGTTGCCCATAAGTAAAAATTAACAAGTAATATAAATAATTTTATATTAAGAAATACTATTGTGAGTAATATTTTTTGTTGTTAATTTTATTAAATAGTGTTTACTTTTAAAGAGAATAAAGAAAAAAATAATTTTTTTTTCTTACTAGATCCATTTTTGTGCAGAAAAATACGCTAATTGTTATAAAATCCAAAATCTAAGGTTTTTGACGCATTTTTGAAATTTTTTATAGGTTAAAAATTAGTCAGTAAGATTGAAGACCTTGTAAATCGAAAAAAACTTGAAAAAATGATGTTCATTCAAAATAATCAATAAATTTAAATTGCAGCGGGTACACGATAAGCAGATTGTTTTAATTCAATTTATAAATATGGTTGGCTATTGAAAATCTATCAAACTCTTTTAGCAGAAAACTTTCCATAAATTTACCAAAGTGGTAATCATGAGAGAAAAAGGAAGTCTATTAGGTTGCCAAATTTAAATGTTCTTTCAACAAATTCAGTATTTTCGTAGGTTTTGGGTAGGTAGGATATACGTTGTAGTTAGGTCTTTACGATTTTTTTTGCTTTATATTTTATGATGAATCATTTGTTCTAATAATTTTTTGTGTTTTAATAAAAATTCATAAATACATAATATGTACCTACATTGCATATTAAAAACAAAAACAGTAGGTACTTATTACATTATATATAGTTTTTAATAAAATCACCCCTTACAAAATACCTAGTTTATTTCTAATTATACCTTATAACTAGGTAGATATAAAAACTACTGAAAAAAAAATATAAAACTGGCAACAATCCTTTAATTACACATTTTACAGAAAAGTTCCATAAAAAAAAATCTATTCAAGTTTTCAAAATAAAAATATTTGATTCGGCAGTATACAAAAAACCTTCATGTGTGTGTGTTTATTTGTATACCTCACTAACATCAAACAAAAAAAATCGTATTGCAAAACAAACAACTATTTTGTTTTTGTAATTTCTCCCGCCTTAGTTTTGGTTTGTCAAAATGCAAACATCCGTTTTCGGATCTTTCCCTTACTTTTTCTGTTCTAACACACACATTTTTATTCCTTCATTTTACTCTTCCGAGTGAAAACTGCTATGGCAGCGCCCCCTTACCAACAGAAGCTAAATTATTAAATCGTGTGTTTTGATATTACTATAGGTTTTATATACACTGGTAACAGACAAATTTTGATAACACAAATGAAATGACAGATTCTGATAGAGGTGGAACGACAAAGCAAAATGAAGGGGATAGTCCACCAACAGCAAGTCGGCAAAGCCGGCCGTACTGTCAAACGAAAACGAACCTTAAAACACTTTCATTTTTATGAGTTCGTTTTCGAAATTTTTTGTTTGTTGTTACATTTTTTTTTTGGTTTGGTTATTCATTTATTTTACACTTTTTTTGATATAGTTTTTTTTTTTGTTATTCATTTGCTTATACTTTACAAATTATATTTATTTATTACATTTTTTGTTTCATTTTCATATTTTTGTTTGTTATTTATTTGAAATCAACTAAAATAACATATATATATTACAAATATATTACAAATTTCACTCGATCTTCAAATTTTTTTTTCTTTTGGTATAATTTACCACAAACAATTAGCAAGTTTCAAAATAAAATCTAATTGTTTTTGAAACAGAAACATATACACTTTTCACAAGTCTTATCAATATTTGCTGTACATTTTTTTTTGAATAATTTACTCAAAAAACTTTAAATTACAAAAAATAAATAAATTTAATAATAATGCCCCCTAAAACCGGCACAGTAAAGAAAGGTTCAAGAGAATCAGCTATGTTGAACCCCAACGGTCAAGAGCTTTTGCTTACCGGTCTAAGCCGAAGAATTTCGATCAATCAGCCTTCAGTTACCGTCACCAATAACAACGCCCAATCAACCGAAGCAAGTTTTTCTGATACAATGCAATCAACCAATCAAAATTCAGTTGTGAGTGACAATGACAACACACTACATTCACGTCATATCGTTTAGAACGAACGCCATCAACAAATAATAACAATCCAACACAAAATCAAGTTCCAAACCTGAAACAAATTCAAGAGGAGCCACAAGATATGGATAAAATTTTGAATAATATTTCAGGTCTCGGACCTCTTAACACCTCAACGGAATCTAATTCCATTGCAGCTCCTACGTTCAGTAGTTTGAGTCCCTTAGGTGCAGCTTTAGGAGGTTCGGACCCCAGTATCCAAACTATTCGCAATGCTAATATTTCGGAAAGTGAAAACCCAGATGTAAATGCCGAAAATAGAGAATTTAGCTCAGTTCCTACTGATCTTAAAGCATACATCAATTATGCACTAGTGAATGCTTTCAGTTCTTATACCGAATCTATGAACTCGTGCATATCCGAACACGTTCAGAAAAATGTTAGGGCTAATTTCAACGAATTTATCGGTTATATCAATACAACTCTTCCGTTAAGGAGAGAAGAACCTACAAATAAAACTTCACAAAATCCTACTGCAAATAAACGGCCTTCGGCAACAAACACTTATCAACAAAAAACTAGACTCCAACCTAAGAATAAGAAATACAAGAACGGGTGTTTGGCGAACAAAGTGCGGCACTTCACAAAGTAGTGTGAGTTGCACAAACACAAATGCATTTACACAGGGCCGCAGTGCAGTTGTATGCCAACTCGAAAGGCTCCAAGATTCATTTTATTTAGTTTTATCTTTACATGTTTATTACTCCGTGTCAAAACGATTTTTATGGTTTTTGTCAAAAACACTCACCTGATTGGAATCTTGAAATTAAATAAAAGCTTACAAATGCAACCCTTAAAAGTATTTTGTAAATGCAAAAGAATAACATTCCCAAAAACTTTAAAATTAAATTTAAAAAACTGTTACAAATTAAATATCTCGGCGCTAACAAGTTGCAGCGCCTTACCACCACCAAACAAAAATTAGTGCGCCCCTGAACCTGAAATTCGAAATTTGAAATGTTAATATCTAAAATGTGATTGGTTGATTTGATGAAAAAGTATACTTTTATTTTGAGGAAAAATATTATTTTTGTTGCTAATACTGATTAGAAAACAATTTTAAATGGTCCTAAGATATTAACTTTATATTTTTAACATCACTTTGCATAACTTAATATTGCAAATAAAACAGTACGGAACTGTGAAAAGTATAGTTAATTGTGTACTCGGCAAAAAAGCATCTTAATATCTAATTTTGATAGCCAACCCAAACAAATTGATGTTGCACTGTAGATGTGATATACACCCATTCCTTATCTTCTTATTCTTTGACTCCAACAATCAAATTCAAATCAACAAAATTCACACCCCCAACAAAATTTTGCAAATTTAAATGTAAATTAAATAACCAACAACATTTATATCAAAATAATCTCAATCAACAAAAATGATTTCAAAATTTCAACAATTCACAACATCCAAACAGCAATAGTCAAAATCAAAAATCTTTTCAAATTCCGAATCGTGCATATCAACAGAAACAGTTTCGAGCCAACAACAACAACCTTTACAAAATCTCCAATTTCAACAAGCCAACAATAATTTCATACAACAATTTCAAAATCCTTATTCAAAACCGTATCAACCGAGATTATCTTCTATGAAACAGCAACAATTTCCTCAAAATACTTTTTACCCACAACAACAACAAAGTGTAAGTCAAATACCGGATCCAATTACCCGTTTAGTAATACTCCGGCGATTTCACAAACATCATTTGCTTCCAAGCCTATACAACGGATTATACCAAATCCTGAACCGCAACCGCAAGTTCAATTTCCACAATATCCCGAAATTGGAAATTCGAATTGAAAAGCCCTTCAAATATCAATACTGTTCCAAATAGTAATTATAACCGGGGTTATAAAGAGCAAATAGAAATTGATAAATGGAATTTGAAATTTGATGGAAGACCGGAGAACTTGTCTGTTAAGGATTTTATTTTTAGGCTTGAGACCTTACAGAAAAAATATTGTTGTCCGTGGTCTGTAATTCTACGGCAATTTCATCTAACGCTTACCGGCGTTGCCGCAACTTAGTATTATGAATTTCATAAAACGAATTTCCGAACAGATTGGCCGACAATGCGAGAAGCATTATTGCTTCATTATCGAAGTTGCAAATCTGATTATCAAATCTTAAGAGATTTGTCTGATAGAAAACAAGGTTCTTCAGAATCTTGCGATAAATATTTTGCTGCGATTATGTAAATCAGATCGCGATTAAAAATCTCGTTACCGGATTCTGAATTAATCAAGGTGGTTAAAGGGAATCTTAATGAGAGAATTGGTCCATTGGTCTTAGGTTTGTGTGCAAGATAGACGAAAATACTTTCCCTATACACAATCCTAATGTAAATCGACAATACAGATCAGCTCCGAGAATACAAGCAAACGAAACACAGTATTATGATAATGATCAGGTTGAATATGAAGATCATGTTGCAGCGATGCAATATGTGAATATTAATCGACCAAGACCACCAAATAAAGTTCTTAGTTGTTGGAACTGTAAAGTTACAGGATATTTATATTGGGAATGTCCATCTCCGAAGCAACACATCTTCTGTTTTAAGTGGGGAGAAGAAAATTTAACTGTGTCAAACTGTCCGAAATGTAAACAGAAAAACGGACAGAAGAACGTGATTACAACGCGTTCAAAACGACCACCCGAATCATCGAACCCTCAAAACCAATAGAAAATCAACTAATTGAACATAGTGATCACGTTTTTGAAAAGAAATACAAATGTTTCAGATGAAAACAATAGTTTTAAGAAAGATAATGTTAAATTTAGTTATGTCAAAACTTTACATATTAGAATTAAGGAATATAACGAAGCTAAGGTTAAAAACTGGCAAGGTTAAAAATAATATAAAATACTTAAACTAGAAATACATAGATACAAACTAAGAAACAAATAAAGCGTAATCTATTATCTACTATAATAGATGTTTCTGGAGATCCTAGGCCATATGCCAAAGTAAAAATAGCCAATACAGAGTTTTTCTATTTACTGGATAGTGGCGCAAGTGTCAGTGTACTTGGTAAAAGATGCAAAAACTTAGTTAAATAATACCTTTTATGTCACATGTTAAGACTACAGATGGCAAGCCTCAACCCATAATTGCTAAAATTGACTTAGAGGTAGAATATAAAAACTTAAAACGTAAAATTACTTATTACCTAGTACCCAGTTTAGACCAGGAACTTATTCTCGGCGTCTACTTCTGGAGAGTATTCAATCTTGCACCTGTAATTATAAGCGAAATTTCGATAACAGATGTTGAAAATGCTTCAGATACTCACCAGTTGTCTCCGGAACAAGAAACTAGATTGGATGCGGTAAGGCGGAAGTTCCGGTGTTATACCAAATGCGGTCTTGGAAAAACGACCCTTGTCGAGCATGTCATCGAAACCGGGGAGGCGGTTCCAGTGTAGCAGCGTCACTACCATGTCTCTCCAGCGATACAAACCCTGATGTATGCCGAGATAGACCGAATGTTGCGCCGTGGAGTTATTGAGGAGAGTGAGATACCGTGGAGTTCGCCAGTGGTCCTTATACAGAAACCCGGCAAAAATCGTCTGTGTTTGGATTCACGAAAGCTGAACGCCCTCACGATGAAAAATGCATATCCTCTCCCCAATCTTGAAGGTATCTTTAGTCGGCTTCGTGATACTATTTTCATAAGTAGTATCGATCTCAAAGACGCATTTTGGCAAATACTTCTAGATGAGCAGAGTAGAGAAAAAACTGCTTTCACAATACCAGGACGGACCTTGTACCATTTTAAGGTCATGCACTTTGGTCTGTGCAATGCAGCCCAAAGGTTATGTCAGTTACTGGAAAAGGTCATTCCCTCAAGGTTACGGGATCGTGTCTTCGTTTAACTCGATGATCTGCTTGTCATCGCTCCTGATTTCGAGACCCATATCGCTCTGCTGGATGAAGTTGCTGCGTGCCTCAACAAAGCTGGGTTCACCATCAATGTATCGAAGTCAAAATTCTGCTTCAACGAATTGAAGTACTTAGGCTTCATAGTTGGTGGTGGGAACATCAAGACAGACCCAGCTAAAGTTGAGGCGATCAAGAATTTTCCGATCCCTAAAACGACAAAACAGGTTCGCAGACTGCTTGGTTTAGCAGGGGGTACCGTAGGTTCATACGAGAATTTTCGACCCTGATGGCTCTAATCAGGGTAAGCCATCAGACGAATAGGGGGAATAACATGTAGCATACGAAAACATGCACGTGCCGTAATTATTCGGGACTGGTGGAAGTGTGATCATAGCCTCTCCGCGGCGGCCGCTAGAAACAAGCCTTTTAAAAAAGGTTTGGCTAATATGATAAGGCTGTTTCCTCAGGTTGGCGACAGGTTAATTCCCTGTCCCGTAAAACTAAACGAATTACGAGACCGACAACAAGCCTCGGAAACGGACTGATTTCACGACGACAACCCACGCAACGAAAACGGCAAAACGATTTACGAATTTTCTTGTGGAACGTACGATCGCTCTATAGAGCTCGAGCTGCTCAGCAGCTAGCCGATGCCCTGTCAAAATTTAAAGATTTAAGAAATAAGATGGACACTGAATGCTATTTTACAGAAGAAAGAATATGACTTATATTACAGCTGTCATACAAAACACCATGTGCTCGGGGTAGGCTTCCTAGTCAGCGAAAAAATTAAGTCTACCATCATCGGCTTTAACGCTATAAGCGAAAGGCTATGCACCCTTCGCGTGCGAGGCAAATTTACGAACATCAGCCTCATTAACGTTCACGGACCTACTGAGGAGTCCTCAGACGAAGAAAAAGAGACTTACTACGAACAAGTCGAGAGGGCCTTCAATGCCTGCCCAAGGTATGACGTCAAAATCATCCTTGGGGATTTGAACGCAAAAATAGGTCGGGAGCCGGTATTCAGGCATTACGCAGGCACCCATAGTTTGCATGAGAACACTAATGACAATGGACTTCGAGTCTTAGAATTGGCAGCATCGAAAAACATGGTCGTTGCGAGTACCAGGTTCCCGCGTAAAGATATCTACAAAGCCACCTGGGTATCACCTGATGGAGTCACTCGTAACCAAATAGACCACGTGTTGATAGACCGTCGCCACTACTCGAACTTGATGACGGTACGAACGTGCCGAGGTGCCAATATCGACTCGGATCACTATCTTGTTGGTATGGTTTTCCGAGGGCGGATTGCCTTGCGGAGACGCACTGCATCCGCCGATCAGGTTCGAATCAACACGGCTGCCCTACGCAATGAAAACACCAGTAACATTTTTGGTAATGCGTTAGGAATCGCCCTAGAATCACTTGATTTAGGGAGAGTAAGTCCCGGAGCCAGTATGCTGGGCGTAAATGAGAAGTGGACACGCCTTAAGAATACTGTCATTAGTACTGCCAACTCCATCTTAGGCAGCAGTCGTAGAAATCGGAACGACTGGTTTGATGATGAATGCAAGTTAGCGACTGAACGTAGGAATGTTGCGTACCGAGCAATGCAACAATCTCATAGAACGCGGGCACGCGAAGAGGAATATAAAGAGCTCAGAAGAAAAGAAAAACGGCTTCACAGACAGAAAAAATCAGCCTGGGAGAAGAACCTAGTCTGTGAAATAGAGAACAGCCGAAAGCGAGGTCCGCACCAGACGCGGAGGTTCTACCAATCCGTCCGAAACATGACGCGGTACACACCACGCTGCACATACTGCAAGGACGGAGAGGGAAATCTGATCACCGATCCACAAAGCATACTGGAGCGATGGGAAGTGTACTTTAATGAATTGGTAAATGGTCAGCTCACAGCAGAAGTGGAGGCTTCACTACTTCAAGATGAACACCCTATTACCGCCACCAAGCATAGAAGACGTTGAGAAGGCTATAGGAGGGCTCAAGAAAAACAAAGCCCCGGGAGCCGATGGGATAACAGCCGAATTATTCCACCACGGCGGGCCAGCCTTACGTCAAGCAATTCATGACATCATAGTGCACGTATGGGAGCATGAAGAAATGACAGAAGACGAGCGAAAAGGTATCATATGCCCCATACATAAGAAGGGAGATGTCACAACGTTTCATTTTCGTTCGATATCGAACATCGTAAAGGTAGTTTAAATGTTGTTCCTGATGTGTTGTCTAAAATCTACATATATGGATGTAAAGAGTATAGACTTTGAAAATATAGCGCCACTAATAGATCTTCAAACAGAAGAATTTAAATCTGAAGAATATGTCTCTATAATTAAAACCGTACAGGAAAATCAAGATCGAATACAGGATCTGAAAATTGAAGACAATTTCGTATACAAGCGAGCTTTTCCATTAACTGAAGATCCTTGTACGGTTGAACATAATTGGCGATTATGGGTACCGTCCGAAATCACTAACGAATTTATCGTACGTGCTCATAATCCACCACAAGTTGCTCATGGTGGAGTACGAAAAACGCTTCAAAGAATCCAAGAATACTTTTACTGGCCATGACAGTTCCAATACGTGAATACATTGCAAAATGTGACATTTGTACACAGTGTAAGTCGTCAGATCAAGTCTTCCGTCCACCTATGTCTAGCGTATTTACTGTCGACCGTCCGTTTCAGAAGTTGTATATTGACTTTTTAGGTCCATACCCTCGTTCTAAGTCTGATAATTGTTTCGTCTTTGTCGTTCTTGATTACTTGTTTAAGTTTGTCTTTTTAAAGTCCTTGAAGAATGCCAACTCTTCAAATGTTATAAAATGTATGAAAGAAAATGTCTTTCACAAATTCGGTTTACCTCATATTGTCCATTCCTACAACAGAAAACAGTTTTTGGCAAAAGATTTTCAAAATGTATGAAGTCCTATGGAATCTGACACTTTGAAACGGTGTATTATTCTCCACATCTCGGGGAGGGAATCGCACTCTTGTTGGTGCCATTCGATCTTATCTGAAAGATGATCAACGAGAATTGAACCTACATTTAAGCGAAATAGCTTGTGCCCTTAGGAGTGCTGTTCACACTTCAACCGGTGTGACTCCATATTTCGCACTGTTCGGTGTTTTGTTTAACATTTTTATCTTCATAGCTTTTTTTGACATAGAAACAAAATGTATTTTAAGTTTGCTCTACAATTATGGGGCTGTCATATTTGAATTTAATACCGATTATGTAATAACATCATACAAATATTACTAAAAAACTATGAAATTTAAATATTTACCGTATTACTTAGGATTTACTAGTAAGCTTAGAATTTACCGTAGCCTTAACGGGTAAATTATGTGTATATAAGTTATTCCATTCTTTGTTGGAATATTTCAATTATGTTTGTTGAGTGTTTGATTTAGTATAAAGTTTTGCATCGAATGATTGCGGATTTTCGAAAGGATCAAGTTCGGAAAACAAATTAAACCAGTCCTTTTCCTCAGATTTTTTGAAGCAGGGTTTCGTTTTAATCCCCGTCAGTTTTTTATCATGCTGACTTTTTTGATACAATTCCATCTTGTTTTCTGGAAAATCCTTCATTTGCAAACCCGCAACGTAATTATCAATGTCAATATCATCGGACCAGCCAGTTTCAGGATTTGAAGAATTGTTGAGTTCTTCTAATAAAATATTTTCGGTTCGAGTTTCCTTGTCATTTTTTCCAGATGAGTCGCACAACGTATCCTTGAAGTCATTCTGGAATACAAATAAATATCATGTAGCAAAATTATGTTATTCGAGATCCTGGGGTCGAATTATCGCATACGTGAACGAGCGAACGTAAATGTGTTTGTTATTTGTCTCCCTATCTTTTTGTACAGATTATATAGAGACAGCAATCGTCAATACGTTAACGTTTGATCGTTTTCGTGTGCAGTAGGGTGGTGTTATTTAAAAAAAATTAGGATTTCTTTGCTTTCAGAGGCAAAAATAAAATTTAAAAAAATATTCTCCAAGTTAAAAGGCTTTAACTTAATTCTAACCCGTGCCGTGACGCCTTTGAGCTGAATTTTCTTATGGAAATAACATGGGGTTTTGCTCTTTGAACAGTCAATATTTATTTTGAGATGAACCATTAGTACTGAAATTCTGAAACTTGGTAGACCTTAACTTTATAATTGCAGCTATTTTTGGGAATTTTTACATATCTTTAGCTTCTAAAGTTTTTGAGGTATAGCTAGGAGAAAACAACGAATTTTCTCAGCCGTTTTTCATTTAAAGTTACAGGATATTTATATTGGGTATGTCCATCTCCGAAGCAAAACATCTTTTGTTTTAAGTGTGGAGAAGAAAATTTAACTGTGTCAAACTGTCCGAAATGTAAACAGAAAAACGGACAGAAGAACGTGATTACAACGCGTTCGAAACGACCACCCGAATCATCGAACCCTCAAAACCAATAGAAAATCAACTAATTGAACATAGTGATGAAAAAAAAATCCCCGAAATGCAAATGTTTCAGATGAAAACAATAGTTTTAAGAAATATAATGTTAAATTTAGTTACGTAAAAACTTTACATATTAGAATTAAGGAATATAACGAAGCTAAGGAAAGAATTTTCACTGGCAAGGTTAAAAATAATATAAAATACTTAAACCAGAAATAGATACAAACTAAGAAAACAAATAAAGCGTAATCTATTATCTACTATAATAGATGTTTCTGGAGATCCTAGGCCATATGCCAAAGTAAAAATAGCCAATACAGAGTTTTTCTGTTTACTGGATAGTGGCGCAAGTGTCAGTGTACTTGGTAAAGGATGCAAAAACTTAGTTAATGAACTTAACGTTTAAATAATACCTTTTATGTCACATGTTAAGACTACAGATGGCAAGCCTCAACCAATAATTGCTAAAATTGACTTAGAGGTAGAATATAAAAACTTAAAACGTAAAATTACTTATTACCTAGTACCCAGTTTAGACCAGGAACTTATTCTCGGCGTCGACTTCTGGAGAGTATTCAATCTTGCACCTGTAATTATAAGCGAAATTTCGATAACAGATGTTGAAAATACTTCAGATACTCACCAGTTGTCTCCGGAACAAGAAACTAGATTGGATGCGGTAAGGCGGAAGTTCCGGTGTTATACCAAATGCGGTCTTGGAAAAACGACCCTTGTCGAGCATGTCATCGAAACCGGGGAGGCGGTTCCAGTGTAGCAGCGTCACTACCATGTCTCTCCAGCGATACAAACCCTGATGTATGCCGAGATAGACCGAATGTTGCGCCATGGAGTTATTGAGGAGAGTGAGATACCGTGGAGTTCGCCAGTGGTCCTTATACAGAAACCCGGCAAAAATCGTCTGTGTTTGAATTCACGAAAGCTGAACGCCCTCACGATGAAAAATGCATATTCTCTCCCCAATCTTGAAGGTATCTTAAGTCGGCTTCGTGATACTATTTTCATAAGTAGTATCGATCTCAAAGACGCATTTTGGCAAATACTTCTAGATGAGCAGAGTAGAGAAAAAACTGCTTTCACAATACCAGGACGGACCTTGTACCATTTTAAGGTCATGCACTTTGGTCTGTGCAATGCAGCCCAAAGGTTATGTCAGTTACTGGAAAAGGTCATTCCCTCAAGGTTACGGGATCGTGTCTTCGTTTAACTCGATGATCTGCTTGTCATCGCTCCTGATTTCGAGACCCATATCGCTCTGCTAGATGAAGTTGCTGCGTGCCTCAACAAAGCTGGGTTCACCATCAATGTATCGAAGTCAAAATTCTGCTTCAACGAATTGAAGTACTTAGGCTTCATAGTTGGTGGTGGGAACATCAAGACAGACCCAGCTAAAGTTGAGGCGATCAAGAATTTTCCGATCCCTAAAACGACAAAACAGGTTCGCAGACTGCTTGGTTTAGCAGGGGGTACCGTAGGTTCATACGAGAATTTTCGACCCTGATGGCTCTAATCAGGGTAAGCCATCAGACGAATAGGGGGAATAACATGTAGCATACGAAAACATGCACGTGCCGTAATTATTCGGGACTGGTGGAAGTGTGATCACAGCCTCTCCGCGGCGGCCGCTAGAAACAAGCCTTTTAAAAAAGGTTTGGCTAATATGATAAGGCTGTTTCCTCAGGTTGGCGACAGGTTAATTCCCTGTCCCGTAAAACTAAACGAATTACGAGACCGACAACAAGCCTCGGAAACGGACTGATTTCACGACGACAACCCACGCAACGAAAACGGCAAAACGATTTACGAATTTTCTTGTGGAACGTACGATCGCTCTATAGAGCTCGAGCTGCTCAGCAGCTAGCCGATGCCCTGTCAAAATATAAAGATTTAAGAAATAAGATGGACACTGAATGCTATTTTACAGAAGAAAGAATATGACTTATATTACAGCTTACATACAAAACACCATGTGCTCGGGGTAGGCTTCCTAGTCAGCGAAAAAATTAAGTCTACCATCATCGGCTTTAACGCTATAAGCGAAAGGCTATGCACCCTTCGCGTGAGAGGCAAATTTACGAACATCAGCCTCATTAACGTTCACGGACCTACTGAGGAGTCCTCAGACGAAGAAAAAGAGACTTACTACAAACAAGTCGAGAGGACCTTCAATACCTGCCCAAGGTATGACGTCAACATCATCCTGGGGGATATGAACGCAAAAATAGGTCGGGAGCCGGTATTCAGGCATTACGCAGGCACCCATAGTTTGCATGAGAACACTAATGACAATGGACTTCGAGTCTTAGAATTGGCAGCATCGAAAAACATGGTCGTTGCGAGTACCAGGTTTCCGCGTAAAGATATCTACAAAGCCACCTGGGTATCACCTGATGGAGTCACTCGTAATATCGACTCGGATCACTATCTTGTTGGTATGGTTTTCCGAGGGCGGATTGCCTTGCGGAGACGCACTGCATCCGCCGATCAGGTTCGAATCAACACGGCTGCCCTACGCAATGAAAACACCAGTAACATTTTTGGTAATGCGTTAGGACTCGCCCTAGAATCACTTGATTTAGGGAGAGTAAGTCCCGGAGGCAGTATGCTGGGCGTAAATGAGAAGTGGACACGCCTTAAGAATACTGTCATTAGTACTGCCAACTCCATCTTAGGCAGCAGTCGTAGAAATCGGAACGACTGGTTTGATGATGAATGCAAGTTAGCGACTGAACGTAAGAATGTTGCGTACCGAGCAATGCAACAATCTCAAGGAACGCGGGCACGCGAAGAGGAATATAAAGAGCTCAGAAGAAAAGAAAAACAGACAGAAAAAATCAGCCTGGGAGAAGAACCTAGTCTGTGAAATAGAGAACAGCCGAAAGCGAGGTCCGCACCAGGCGCGGAAGTTCTACCAATCCGTCCGAAACATGACGCAGTACACACCACGCTGCACATACTGCAAGGACGGAGAGGAAAATCTGATCACCGATCCACAAAGCATAGAAGTGTACTTTAATGAATTGGTAAATGGTCAGCTCACAGCAGAAGTGGAGGCTTCACTACTTCAAGATGAACACCCTATGCTACCGCCACCAAGCATAGAAGACGTTGAGAAGGCTATAGGAGGGCTCAAGAAAAACAAAGCCCCGGGAGCCGATGGCATACCAGCCGAATAATTCCACCACGGCGGGCCAGCCTTACGTCAAGCAATTCA
Source organism: Meliscaeva auricollis (assembly GCA_948107695.1). NCBI lineage: Eukaryota > Metazoa > Arthropoda > Insecta > Diptera > Syrphidae > Meliscaeva > Meliscaeva auricollis. The sequence continues at coordinate 49,920,411 of OX403618.1, read as the reverse complement.
TGATATCATAGTGCACGTATGGGAGCATGAAGAAATGACAGAAGACGCGCGAAAAGGTATCATATGCCCCATACATAAGAAGGGAGATGTCACAACGTGCAGCAATTATAGAGGTATCACGTTGTTGAGTACCGCCTATAAGATACTCTCCTCTATCCTACAAGACCGGATAACCCCATACGCTAAAACCATCATCGGACACTATCAGTGTGGCAAATCAACAACTGATCAGATTTTTACCCTCAGGCAGGCGATGGAAAAATGTTATCACTGACCATTTTAGCCTTAAATGGCTCATGAGTCTAAGAGACCTTAGCGGTAGACTTGCGAGATGGAGTTTGCAACTCCAAGCATTTTCGTTCGATATCGAACATCGTAAAGGTAGTTTAAATGTTGTTCCTGATGTGTTGTCTAAAATCTACATATATGGATGTAAAGAGTATAGACTTTGAAAATATAGCGCCACTAATAGATCTTCAAACAGAAGAATTTAAATCTGAAGAATATGTCTCTATAATTAAAACCGTACAGGAAAATCAAGATCGAATACAGGATCTGAAAATTGAAGACAATTTCGTATACAAGCGAGCTTTTCCATTAACTGAAGATCCTTGTACGGTTGAACATAATTGGCGATTATGGGTACCGTCCGAAATCACTAACGAATTTATCGTACGTGCTCATAATCCACCACAAGTTGCTCATGGTGGAGTACGAAAAACGCTTCAAAGAATCCAAGAATACTTTTACTGGCCTAACATGACAGTTCCAATACGTGAATACATTGCAAAATGTGACATTTGTACACAGTGTAAGTCGTCAGATCAAGTCTTCCGTCCACCTATGTCTAGCGTATTTACTGTCGACCGTCCGTTTCAGAAGTTGTATATTGACTTTTTAGGTCCATACCCTCGTTCTAAGTCTGATAATTGTTTCGTCTTTGTCGTTCTTGATTACTTGTTTAAGTTTGTCTTTTTAAAGTCCTTGAAGAATGCCAACTCTTCAAATGTTATAAAATGTATGAAAGAAAATGTCTTTCACAAATTCGGTTTACCTCATATTGTCCATTCCTACAACAGAAAACAGTTTTTGGCAAAAGATTTTCAAAATGTATGAAGTCCTATGGAATCTGACACTTTGAAACGGTGTATTATTCTCCACATCTCGGGGAGGGAATCGCACTCTTGTTGGTGCCATTCGATCTTATCTGAAAGATGATCAACGAGAATTGAACCTACATTTAAGCGAAATAGCTTGTGCCCTTAGGAGTGCTGTTCACACTTCAACCGGTGTGACTCCATATTTCGCACTGTTCGGTGTCAACATGATGATTTAGCACAAAAACTGGGGGGTCATTCCGTAATTTTCAAAACGATAATCGTCGAAACGATAGTCGTGAACGTTAACGAAACGAACGTCCTCAAAAATATAAAACAAATTTTTTTTAAAGGACTGTACATTGAATAAAAGTCACTCAATGTAATTTAACACTTTGATGTCTAGTTCTCTTTAACGTTGGACTTTCGTTTATTTAAACAATGAAAACACTTCATTTATAAGAAAATTCCATCTCCACTATTCAGAGTTTGACAAGTCTTTAGCCTGTAGTGGCATAGCTCTCAGTTTTGTTAACAGTTTTGTTTTCTTAATTTTTTGTGGAAATAACATTAGAGCATTTAAACTACGAGACATTTGGACAAAAAGAAAATCATTATGTATAATATTTTGTTTAACATTTTTATCTTCATAGCTTTTTTTGACATAGAAACAAAATGTATTTTAAGTTTGCTCTACAATTATGGGGCTGTCATATTTGAATTTAATACCGATTATGTAATAACATCATACAAATATTACTAAAAAACTATGAAATTTAAATATTTACCGTATTACTTAGGATTTACTAGTAAGCTTAGAATTTACCGTAGCCTTAACGGGTAGTTTTAACGGGTAAATTATGTGTATATAAGTTATTCCATTCTTTGTTGGAATATTTCAATTATGTTTGTTGAGTGTTTGATTTAGTATAAAGTTTTGCATCGAATGATTGCGGATTTTCGAAAGGATCAAGTTCGGAAAACAAATTAAACCAGTCCTTTTCCTCAGATTTTTTGAAGCAGGGTTTCGTTTTAATCCCCGTCAGTTTTTTATCATGCTGACTTTTTTGATACAATTCCATCTTGTTTTCTGGAAAATCCTTCATTTGCAAACCCGCAACGTAATTATCAATGTCAATATCATCGGACCAGCCAGTTTCAGGATTTGAAGAATTGTTGAGTTCTTCTAATAAAATATTTTCGGTTCGAGTTTCCTTGTCATTTTTTCCAGATGAGTCGCACAACGTATCCTTGAAGTCATTCTGGAATACAAATAAATATCATGTAGCAAAATTATGTTATTCGAGATCCTGGGGTCGAATTATCGCATACGTGAACGAGCGAACGTAAATGTGTTTGTTATTTGTCTCCCTATCTTTTTGTACAGATTATATAGAGACAGCAATCGTCAATACGTTAACGTTTGATCGTTTTCGTGTGCAGTAGGGTGGTGTTATTTAAAAAAAATTAGGATTTCTTTGCTTTCAGAGGCAAAAATAAAATTTAAAAAAATATTCTCCAAGTTAAAAGGCTTTAATTTAATTCTAACCCGTGCCGCCTTTGAGCTGAATTTTCTTATGGAAATAACATGGGGTTTTGCTCTTTGAACAGTCAATATTTATTTTGAGATGAACCATTAGTACTGAAATTCTGAAACTTGGTAGACCTTAACTTTATAATTGCAGCTACTTTTGGGAATTTTTACATTTCTTTAGCTTCTAAAGTTTTTGAGGTATAGCTAGGAGAAAACAACGAATTTTCTCAGCCGTTTTTCATTTAAAGTTACAGGATATTTATATTGGGTATGTCCATCTCCGAAGCAAAACATCTTCTGTTTTAAGTGTGGAGAAGAAAATTTAACTGTGTCAAACTGTCCGAAATGTAAACAGAAAAACGGACAGAAGAACGTGATTACAACGCGTTCGAAACGACCACCCGAATCATCGAACCCTCAAAACCAATAGAAAATCAACTAATTGAACATAGTGATGAAAAAAAAATCCCCGAAATGCAAATGTTTCAGATGAAAACAATAGTTTTAAGAAATATAATGTTAAATTTAGTTACGTAAAAACTTTACATATTAGAATTAAGGAATATAACGAAGCTAAGGAAAGAATTTTCACTGGCAAGGTTAAAAATAATATAAAATACTTAAACCAGAAATAGATACAAACTAAGAAAACAAATAAAGCGTAATCTATTATCTACTATAATAGATGTTTCTGGAGATCCTAGGCCATATGCCAAAGTAAAAATAGCCAATACAGAGTTTTTCTGTTTACTGGATAGTGGCGCAAGTGTCAGTGTACTTGGTAAAGGATGCAAAAACTTAGTTAATGAACTTAACGTTTAAATAATACCTTTTATGTCACATGTTAAGACTACAGATGGCAAGCCTCAACCAATAATTGCTAAAATTGACTTAGAGGTAGAATATAAAAACTTAAAACGTAAAATTACTTATTACCTAGTACCCAGTTTAGACCAGGAACTTATTCTCGGCGTCGACTTCTGGAGAGTATTCAATCTTGCACCTGTAATTATAAGCGAAATTTCGATAACAGATGTTGAAAATACTTCAGATACTCACCAGTTGTCTCCGGAACAAGAAACTAGATTGGATGCGGTAAGGCGGAAGTTCCGGTGTTATACCAAATGCGGTCTTGGAAAAACGACCCTTGTCGAGCATGTCATCGAAACCGGGGAGGCGGTTCCAGTGTAGCAGCGTCACTACCATGTCTCTCCAGCGATACAAACCCTGATGTATGCCGAGATAGACCGAATGTTGCGCCATGGAGTTATTGAGGAGAGTGAGATACCGTGGAGTTCGCCAGTGGTCCTTATACAGAAACCCGGCAAAAATCGTCTGTGTTTGAATTCACGAAAGCTGAACGCCCTCACGATGAAAAATGCATATTCTCTCCCCAATCTTGAAGGTATCTTAAGTCGGCTTCGTGATACTATTTTCATAAGTAGTATCGATCTCAAAGACGCATTTTGGCAAATACTTCTAGATGAGCAGAGTAGAGAAAAAACTGCTTTCACAATACCAGGACGGACCTTGTACCATTTTAAGGTCATGCACTTTGGTCTGTGCAATGCAGCCCAAAGGTTATGTCAGTTACTGGAAAAGGTCATTCCCTCAAGGTTACGGGATCGTGTCTTCGTTTAACTCGATGATCTGCTTGTCATCGCTCCTGATTTCGAGACCCATATCGCTCTGCTAGATGAAGTTGCTGCGTGCCTCAACAAAGCTGGGTTCACCATCAATGTATCGAAGTCAAAATTCTGCTTCAACGAATTAAAGTACTTAGGCTTCATAGTTGGTGGTGGGAACATCAAGACAGACCCAGCTAAAGTTGAGGCGATCAAGAATTTTCCGATCCCTAAAACGACAAAACAGGTTCGCAGACTGCTTGGTTTAGCAGGGGGTACCGTAGGTTCATACGAGAATTTTCGACCCTGATGGCTCTAATCAGGGTAAGCCATCAGACGAATAGGGGGAATAACATGTAGCATACGAAAACATGCACGTGCCGTAATTATTCGGGACTGGTGGAAGTGTGATCACAGCCTCTCCGCGGCGGCCGCTAGAAACAAGCCTTTTAAAAAAGGTTTGGCTAATATGATAAGGCTGTTTCCTCAGGTTGGCGACAGGTTAATTCCCTGTCCCGTAAAACTAAACGAATTACGAGACCGACAACAAGCCTCGGAAACGGACTGATTTCACGACGACAACCCACGCAACGAAAACGGCAAAACGATTTACGAATTTTCTTGTGGAACGTACGATCGCTCTATAGAGCTCGAGCTGCTCAGCAGCTAGCCGATGCCCTGTCAAAATATAAAGATTTAAGAAATAAGATGGACACTGAATGCTATTTTACAGAAGAAAGAATATGACTTATATTACAGCTGTCATACAAAACACCATGTGCTCGGGGTAGGCTTCCTAGTCAGCGAAAAAATTAAGTCTACCATCATCGGCTTTAACGCTATAAGCGAAAGGCTATGCACCCTTCGCGTGAGAGGCAAATTTACGAACATCAGCCTCATTAACGTTCACGGACCTACTGAGGAGTCCTCAGACGAAGAAAAAGAGACTTACTACAAACAAGTCGAGAGGACCTTCAATACCTGCCCAAGGTATGACGTCAACATCATCCTGGGGGATATGAACGCAAAAATAGGTCGGGAGCCGGTATTCAGGCATTACGCAGGCACCCATAGTTTGCATGAGAACACTAATGACAATGGACTTCGAGTCTTAGAATTGGCAGCATCGAAAAACATGGTCGTTGCGAGTACCAGGTTTCCGCGTAAAGATATCTACAAAGCCACCTGGGTATCACCTGATGGAGTCACTCGTAATATCGACTCGGATCACTATCTTGTTGGTATGGTTTTCCGAGGGCGGATTGCCTTGCGGAGACGCACTGCATCCGCCGATCAGGTTCGAATCAACACGGCTGCCCTACGCAATGAAAACACCAGTAACATTTTTGGTAATGCGTTAGGACTCGCCCTAGAATCACTTGATTTAGGGAGAGTAAGTCCCGGAGGCAGTATGCTGGGCGTAAATGAGAAGTGGACACGCCTTAAGAATACTGTCATTAGTACTGCCAACTCCATCTTAGGCAGCAGTCGTAGAAATCGGAACGACTGGTTTGATGATGAATGCAAGTTAGCGACTGAACGTAAGAATGTTGCGTACCGAGCAATGCAACAATCTCAAGGAACGCGGGCACGCGAAGAGGAATATAAAGAGCTCAGAAGAAAAGAAAAACAGACAGAAAAAATCAGCCTGGGAGAAGAACCTAGTCTGTGAAATAGAGAACAGCCGAAAGCGAGGTCCGCACCAGGCGCGGAAGTTCTACCAATCCGTCCGAAACATGACGCAGTACACACCACGCTGCACATACTGCAAGGACGGAGAGGAAAATCTGATCACCGATCCACAAAGCATAGAAGTGTACTTTAATGAATTGGTAAATGGTCAGCTCACAGCAGAAGTGGAGGCTTCACTACTTCAAGATGAACACCCTATGCTACCGCCACCAAGCATAGAAGACGTTGAGAAGGCTATAGGAGGGCTCAAGAAAAACAAAGCCCCGGGAGCCGATGGCATACCAGCCGAATAATTCCACCACGGCGGGCCAGCCTTACGTCAAGCAATTCATGATATCATAGTGCACGTATGGGAGCATGAAGAAATGACAGAAGACGCGCGAAAAGGTATCATATGCCCCATACATAAGAAGGGAGATGTCACAACGTGCAGCAATTATAGAGGTATCACGTTGTTGAGTACCGCCTATAAGATACTCTCCTCTATCCTACAAGACCGGATAACCCCATACGCTAAAACCATCATCGGACACTATCAGTGTGGCAAATCAACAACTGATCAGATTTTTACCCTCAGGCAGGCGATGGAAAAATGTTATCACTGACCATTTTAGCCTTAAATGGCTCATGAGTCTAAGAGACCTTAGCGGTAGACTTGCGAGATGGAGTTTGCAACTCCAAGCATTTTCGTTCGATATCGAACATCGTAAAGGTAGTTTAAATGTTGTTCCTGATGTGTTGTCTAAAATCTACATATATGGATGTAAAGAGTATAGACTTTGAAAATATAGCGCCACTAATAGATCTTCAAACAGAAGAATTTAAATCTGAAGAATATGTCTCTATAATTAAAACCGTACAGGAAAATCAAGATCGAATACAGGATCTGAAAATTGAAGACAATTTCGTATACAAGCGAGCTTTTCCATTAACTGAAGATCCTTGTACGGTTGAACATAATTGGCGATTATGGGTACCGTCCGAAATCACTAACGAATTTATCGTACGTGCTCATAATCCACCACAAGTTGCTCATGGTGGAGTACGAAAAACGCTTCAAAGAATCCAAGAATACTTTTACTGGCCTAACATGACAGTTCCAATACGTGAATACATTGCAAAATGTGACATTTGTACACAGTGTAAGTCGTCAGATCAAGTCTTCCGTCCACCTATGTCTAGCGTATTTACTGTCGACCGTCCGTTTCAGAAGTTGTATATTGACTTTTTAGGTCCATACCCTCGTTCTAAGTCTGATAATTGTTTCGTCTTTGTCGTTCTTGATTACTTGTTTAAGTTTGTCTTTTTAAAGTCCTTGAAGAATGCCAACTCTTCAAATGTTATAAAATGTATGAAAGAAAATGTCTTTCACAAATTCGGTTTACCTCATATTGTCCATTCCTACAACAGAAAACAGTTTTTGGCAAAAGATTTTCAAAATGTATGAAGTCCTATGGAATCTGACACTTTGAAACGGTGTATTATTCTCCACATCTCGGGGAGGGAATCGCACTCTTGTTGGTGCCATTCGATCTTATCTGAAAGATGATCAACGAGAATTGAACCTACATTTAAGCGAAATAGCTTGTGCCCTTAGGAGTGCTGTTCACACTTCAACCGGTGTGACTCCATATTTCGCACTGTTCGGTGTCAACATGATGATTTAGCACAAAAACTGGGGGGTCATTCCGTAATTTTCAAAACGATAATCGTCGAAACGATAGTCGTGAACGTTAACGAAACGAACGTCCTCAAAAATATAAAACAAATTTTTTTTAAAGGACTGTACATTGAATAAAAGTCACTCAATGTAATTTAACACTTTGATGTCTAGTTCTCTTTAACGTTGGACTTTCGTTTATTTAAACAATGAAAACACTTCATTTATAAGAAAATTCCATCTCCACTATTCAGAGTTTGACAAGTCTTTAGCCTGTAGTGGCATAGCTCTCAGTTTTGTTAACAGTTTTGTTTTCTTAATTTTTTGTGGAAATAACATTAGAGCATTTAAACTACGAGACATTTGGACAAAAAGAAAATCATTATGTATAATATTTTGTTTAACATTTTTATCTTCATAGCTTTTTTTGACATAGAAACAAAATGTATTTTAAGTTTGCTCTACAATTATGGGGCTGTCATATTTGAATTTAATACCGATTATGTAATAACATCATACAAATATTACTAAAAAACTATGAAATTTAAATATTTACCGTATTACTTAGGATTTACTAGTAAGCTTAGAATTTACCGTAGCCTTAACGGGTAGTTTTAACGGGTAAATTATGTGTATATAAGTTATTCCATTCTTTGTTGGAATATTTCAATTATGTTTGTTGAGTGTTTGATTTAGTATAAAGTTTTGCATCGAATGATTGCGGATTTTCGAAAGGATCAAGTTCGGAAAACAAATTAAACCAGTCCTTTTCCTCAGATTTTTTGAAGCAGGGTTTCGTTTTAATCCCCGTCAGTTTTTTATCATGCTGACTTTTTTGATACAATTCCATCTTGTTTTCTGGAAAATCCTTCATTTGCAAACCCGCAACGTAATTATCAATGTCAATATCATCGGACCAGCCAGTTTCAGGATTTGAAGAATTGTTGAGTTCTTCTAATAAAATATTTTCGGTTCGAGTTTCCTTGTCATTTTTTCCAGATGAGTCGCACAACGTATCCTTGAAGTCATTCTGGAATACAAATAAATATCATGTAGCAAAATTATGTTATTCGAGATCCTGGGGTCGAATTATCGCATACGTGAACGAGCGAACGTAAATGTGTTTGTTATTTGTCTCCCTATCTTTTTGTACAGATTATATAGAGACAGCAATCGTCAATACGTTAACGTTTGATCGTTTTCGTGTGCAGTAGGGTGGTGTTATTTAAAAAAAATTAGGATTTCTTTGCTTTCAGAGGCAAAAATAAAATTTAAAAAAATATTCTCCAAGTTAAAAGGCTTTAATTTAATTCTAACCCGTGCCGCCTTTGAGCTGAATTTTCTTATGGAAATAACATGGGGTTTTGCTCTTTGAACAGTCAATATTTATTTTGAGATGAACCATTAGTACTGAAATTCTGAAACTTGGTAGACCTTAACTTTATAATTGCAGCTATTTTTGGGAATTTTTACATTTCTTTAGCTTCTAAAGTTTTTGAGGTATAGCTAGGAGAAAACAACGAATTTTCTCAGCCGTTTTTCATTTAAAGTTACAGGATATTTATATTGGGTATGTCCATCTCCGAAGCAAAACATCTTCTGTTTTAAGTGTGGAGAAGAAAATTTAACTGTGTCAAACTGTCCGAAATGTAAACAGAAAAACGGACAGAAGAACGTGATTACAACGCGTTCGAAACGACCACCCGAATCATCGAACCCTCAAAACCAATAGAAAATCAACTAATTGAACATAGTGATGAAAAAAAAATCCCCGAAATGCAAATGTTTCAGATGAAAACAATAGTTTTAAGAAATATAATGTTAAATTTAGTTACGTAAAAACTTTACATATTAGAATTAAGGAATATAACGAAGCTAAGGAAAGAATTTTCACTGGCAAGGTTAAAAATAATATAAAATACTTAAACCAGAAATAGATACAAACTAAGAAAACAAATAAAGCGTAATCTATTATCTACTATAATAGATGTTTCTGGAGATCCTAGGCCATATGCCAAAGTAAAAATAGCCAATACAGAGTTTTTCTGTTTACTGGATAGTGGCGCAAGTGTCAGTGTACTTGGTAAAGGATGCAAAAACTTAGTTAATGAACTTAACGTTTAAATAATACCTTTTATGTCACATGTTAAGACTACAGATGGCAAGCCTCAACCAATAATTGCTAAAATTGACTTAGAGGTAGAATATAAAAACTTAAAACGTAAAATTACTTATTACCTAGTACCCAGTTTAGACCAGGAACTTATTCTCGGCGTCGACTTCTGGAGAGTATTCAATCTTGCACCTGTAATTATAAGCGAAATTTCGATAACAGATGTTGAAAATACTTCAGATACTCACCAGTTGTCTCCGGAACAAGAAACTAGATTGGATGCGGTAAGGCGGAAGTTCCGGTGTTATACCAAATGCGGTCTTGGAAAAACGACCCTTGTCGAGCATGTCATCGAAACCGGGGAGGCGGTTCCAGTGTAGCAGCGTCACTACCATGTCTCTCCAGCGATACAAACCCTGATGTATGCCGAGATAGACCGAATGTTGCGCCATGGAGTTATTGAGGAGAGTGAGATACCGTGGAGTTCGCCAGTGGTCCTTATACAGAAACCCGGCAAAAATCGTCTGTGTTTGAATTCACGAAAGCTGAACGCCCTCACGATGAAAAATGCATATTCTCTCCCCAATCTTGAAGGTATCTTAAGTCGGCTTCGTGATACTATTTTCATAAGTAGTATCGATCTCAAAGACGCATTTTGGCAAATACTTCTAGATGAGCAGAGTAGAGAAAAAACTGCTTTCACAATACCAGGACGGACCTTGTACCATTTTAAGGTCATGCACTTTGGTCTGTGCAATGCAGCCCAAAGGTTATGTCAGTTACTGGAAAAGGTCATTCCCTCAAGGTTACGGGATCGTGTCTTCGTTTAACTCGATGATCTGCTTGTCATCGCTCCTGATTTCGAGACCCATATCGCTCTGCTAGATGAAGTTGCTGCGTGCCTCAACAAAGCTGGGTTCACCATCAATGTATCGAAGTCAAAATTCTGCTTCAACGAATTAAAGTACTTAGGCTTCATAGTTGGTGGTGGGAACATCAAGACAGACCCAGCTAAAGTTGAGGCGATCAAGAATTTTCCGATCCCTAAAACGACAAAACAGGTTCGCAGACTGCTTGGTTTAGCAGGGGGTACCGTAGGTTCATACGAGAATTTTCGACCCTGATGGCTCTAATCAGGGTAAGCCATCAGACGAATAGGGGGAATAACATGTAGCATACGAAAACATGCACGTGCCGTAATTATTCGGGACTGGTGGAAGTGTGATCACAGCCTCTCCGCGGCGGCCGCTAGAAACAAGCCTTTTAAAAAAGGTTTGGCTAATATGATAAGGCTGTTTCCTCAGGTTGGCGACAGGTTAATTCCCTGTCCCGTAAAACTAAACGAATTACGAGACCGACAACAAGCCTCGGAAACGGACTGATTTCACGACGACAACCCACGCAACGAAAACGGCAAAACGATTTACGAATTTTCTTGTGGAACGTACGATCGCTCTATAGAGCTCGAGCTGCTCAGCAGCTAGCCGATGCCCTGTCAAAATATAAAGATTTAAGAAATAAGATGGACACTGAATGCTATTTTACAGAAGAAAGAATATGACTTATATTACAGCTGTCATACAAAACACCATGTGCTCGGGGTAGGCTTCCTAGTCAGCGAAAAAATTAAGTCTACCATCATCGGCTTTAACGCTATAAGCGAAAGGCTATGCACCCTTCGCGTGAGAGGCAAATTTACGAACATCAGCCTCATTAACGTTCACGGACCTACTGAGGAGTCCTCAGACGAAGAAAAAGAGACTTACTACAAACAAGTCGAGAGGACCTTCAATACCTGCCCAAGGTATGACGTCAACATCATCCTGGGGGATATGAACGCAAAAATAGGTCGGGAGCCGGTATTCAGGCATTACGCAGGCACCCATAGTTTGCATGAGAACACTAATGACAATGGACTTCGAGTCTTAGAATTGGCAGCATCGAAAAACATGGTCGTTGCGAGTACCAGGTTTCCGCGTAAAGATATCTACAAAGCCACCTGGGTATCACCTGATGGAGTCACTCGTAATATCGACTCGGATCACTATCTTGTTGGTATGGTTTTCCGAGGGCGGATTGCCTTGCGGAGACGCACTGCATCCGCCGATCAGGTTCGAATCAACACGGCTGCCCTACGCAATGAAAACACCAGTAACATTTTTGGTAATGCGTTAGGACTCGCCCTAGAATCACTTGATTTAGGGAGAGTAAGTCCCGGAGGCAGTATGCTGGGCGTAAATGAGAAGTGGACACGCCTTAAGAATACTGTCATTAGTACTGCCAACTCCATCTTAGGCAGCAGTCGTAGAAATCGGAACGACTGGTTTGATGATGAATGCAAGTTAGCGACTGAACGTAAGAATGTTGCGTACCGAGCAATGCAACAATCTCAAGGAACGCGGGCACGCGAAGAGGAATATAAAGAGCTCAGAAGAAAAGAAAAACAGACAGAAAAAATCAGCCTGGGAGAAGAACCTAGTCTGTGAAATAGAGAACAGCCGAAAGCGAGGTCCGCACCAGGCGCGGAAGTTCTACCAATCCGTCCGAAACATGACGCAGTACACACCACGCTGCACATACTGCAAGGACGGAGAGGAAAATCTGATCACCGATCCACAAAGCATAGAAGTGTACTTTAATGAATTGGTAAATGGTCAGCTCACAGCAGAAGTGGAGGCTTCACTACTTCAAGATGAACACCCTATGCTACCGCCACCAAGCATAGAAGACGTTGAGAAGGCTATAGGAGGGCTCAAGAAAAACAAAGCCCCGGGAGCCGATGGCATACCAGCCGAATAATTCCACCACGGCGGGCCAGCCTTACGTCAAGCAATTCATGATATCATAGTGCACGTATGGGAGCATGAAGAAATGACAGAAGACGCGCGAAAAGGTATCATATGCCCCATACATAAGAAGGGAGATGTCACAACGTGCAGCAATTATAGAGGTATCACGTTGTTGAGTACCGCCTATAAGATACTCTCCTCTATCCTACAAGACCGGATAACCCCATACGCTAAAACCATCATCGGACACTATCAGTGTGGCAAATCAACAACTGATCAGATTTTTACCCTCAGGCAGGCGATGGAAAAATGTTATCACTGACCATTTTAGCCTTAAATGGCTCATGAGTCTAAGAGACCTTAGCGGTAGACTTGCGAGATGGAGTTTGCAACTCCAAGCATTTTCGTTCGATATCGAACATCGTAAAGGTAGTTTAAATGTTGTTCCTGATGTGTTGTCTAAAATCTACATATATGGATGTAAAGAGTATAGACTTTGAAAATATAGCGCCACTAATAGATCTTCAATCAGAAGAATTTAAATCTGAAGAATATGTCTCTTTAATTAAAACCGTACAGGAAAATCAAGATCGAATACAGGATCTGAAAATTGAAGACAATTTCGTATACAAGCGAGCTTCTTCATCAACTGAAGATCCTTGTACGGTTGAACACAATTGGCGATTATGGGTACCGTCCGAAATCACTAACGAGATTATCGTACGTGCTCATAATCCACCACAAGTTGCTCATGGTGGAGTACAAAAAACGCTTCAAAGAATCCAAGAATACTTTTACTGGCCTAACATGACAGTTCCAATACGTGAATACATTGCAAAATGTGACATTTGTACACAGTGTAAGTCGTCAGATCAAGTCTTCCGTCCACCTATGTCTAGCGTATTTACTGTCGACCGTCCGTTTCAGAAGTTGTATATTGACTTTTTAGGTCCATACCCTCGTTCTAAGTCTGATAATTGTTTCGTCTTTGTCGTTCTTGATTACTTGTTTAAGTTTGTCTTTTTAAAGTCCTTGAAGAATGCCAACTCTTCAAATGTTATAAAATGTATGAAAGAAAATGTCTTTCACAAATTCGGTTTACCTCATATTGTCCATTCCTACAACAGAAAACAGTTTTTGGCAAAAGATTTTCAAAATGTATGAAGTCCTATGGAATCTGACACTTTGAAACGGTGTATTATTCTCCACATCTCGGGGAGGGAATCGCACTCTTGTTGGTGCCATTCGATCTTATCTGAAAGATGATCAACGAGAATTGAACCTACATTTAAGCGAAATAGCTTGTGCCCTTAGGAGTGCTGTTCACACTTCAACCGGTGTGACTCCATATTTCGCACTGTTCGGTGTCAACATGATGATTTAGCACAAAAACTGGGGGGTCATTCCGTAATTTTCAAAACGATAATCGTCGAAACGATAGTCGTGAACGTGATCGTCTCAGATTTGGTCTATGTAACTCTATCACTATCGTCTCGTTTTTTGAGAGCGACACACTCTCTCAAACTGTGGTTGAAATGTCATCCGGCTCTCAAAAATGAACATTTGTATTGTTTTCTTCGTGTTTGTGGCTGAATAATAAAAATATTGCAAAATACAACTAAATAAAATAAAATTAATATTTTTGTGATTGTGGATTATGTACGCATTGAAATTGTTTTCAATCGAATTTTTATTTTCTCTTCTTGAAAAAAAAAATGTCCAGAAACATTTTTGATAAATTTAGAAAATTTAAACATCAAAACAAGTGTTAAATTAGAGTGAGTTACTTTTATTCAATAAACAATCTCTAAAAAAAATTAGTTTTATCTTTTTGAGGACTTTTTTACTTCAAAATGCATGCAAGACGACACCTGTTGTATTCTCAAACAAAATAAACTCCAAATCAAAATCCAATGTTTAAATTCTCAAACAGAATAAACTCCAAATCAAAATCGTCACAATGTTTTATTCTCAAACAGAATAAACTTCAAATCAAAATCACGAAGAATAAAAAAAAACACGAGCATTAACTTCAAAGGGTTTACAGAAACTGAATTTTATTTAAAGACAAGAAATACATGATAGATTGAAACAAGTGCAAATAAAATTAAAAGTGCAACTATGCAATAATATACAAGCGTGGGAACAGGTAAAAACGAAAATATACAAATCGGAAAATGAGATCCGTGAAACACAAAAATTTTAGCTGTTCACACGCTTGCATAAATTAATGACAAAAAAAAGATTATGGTTGCACTTTACAAAAAATGGAATTTAAATGAAATATGAACATACTCCCCCCTTTTGAGGGTTCTTAACTCTCTAAATTAGATTCAAACTATTTAACTTAAGTATTTAACTTAAATCTATACGTTGACCTCAAACGTTCTCGGCATAGGAGTTGGCCTTCTTTTTCGCCAATAAAGAGTGAAGATGATCCCAATCATGCATATGAATAGAAGAAGACTGCTTCCATAGTGATGGTAATCATGAACGTCGATGTCAGTGGGGGCTGGTAGTTCCTTAGACATGTCCATTATATCCTTGATATTTTTTTTCAAATCATTATATTCGGATAGGTCAATGTGATATTCTTCGACCCTCGTTGCTGGTTTTATTGTTGATGGTTCTTGATTCATGAATCAACTGCTTGCATTAGCGCTAGGAATAAAAGGTGACGTTATGATGCTTTCAAAACTAATTTTACCTTTGATGACAATGTTGGGCAATTGTAAAATACAAGATTTTTTGAATTCCAGAACCCCATTTCCAAACAAAGTAACGGCGTTGCTCTTATCACCGCAAATCAAATGTCCAGACATTTTTGATGGGATAGAGAAAATCCAGCTATTAGATGATTTGAGTCTAATCCAAACATTTTGTTGAGGTGTCGCCCTTAAGATGCATTTCTTAAATCTCTCCTCCTTGTGGTTTAGTAATGCCAAGTCGCATATCTCGGAGTTACCTTGCTGAATAATGGTTGGATGAACTTGGTTGCACATATATTTCTTGGACACCAACCGTTCGCATGCCCCTAGCTCCAAATCACTCACTAGGAAATATCTATCTCTAGGCAATGACACAGCTAAATATTGCGCAGATGTTTCTACCATAAACGTGTTGTTTCTGTGGATTATAGGAACATTAAGAAGATTAAAAGGTTGAAATTCTTCAGCATCAGTTAGTGGCAATAGCATTTCGAAAACAATTGAATTATTTAAGAAACGGCCTTTCACAGTTGACATCTTGTACATGTCAATGACTGAACCTTCAGGCAATGATAAATAAGAAGGTAAATTGCTTCTTACGAGTTTCAGCTGCTCACTTAATTGATGAGGGGTTATAAAATGTGGATTTATGTTTCCATGATTTAAATCCAATAGAACATGTAACAGTAGATCTTGTATATGCTCGAAATTTGTGAGAACAAGAATTAAATAAGACGTCAAAGATCCAAGATTTTGTCGTACTTCGATAACCTTGTCCTTCTTGCTGAATATTGCCATTGTACTTTGAAGGTGTTCATTTAGAGCCTTAAATTGTTCTTGAACTTGGATGTGGTTTCGTTTCAAAATATTAGAAGTAGCATCTGCAATCGAACTTTGTTTTTTCAAAAGTTCAATCAAATGATCTTCGTTTTTATATGCATTGCTGATTTGGACTAGTATTTTATCAGCACTTTCTTGGTCTAGTATACCAAACAAACTATGCGCCAAAGTTCCCACGATGTCAAAGGGTGATCTTGCTATTCTGGCTCTTTCGTATTTTGGCGCATGGTAATTTTGAAGCAATTCGTTGTTATGCTCTATAACTGCGATCCTGCTTCGCATTGTATCTATTGTTGGTATGTAGTACATTTAATGAGCTATTTCTTTTGTACACAGATCTCGCATTTTATTGACATACATATGTTTTCAGCTCATCAAACTCTTGCCAGTACGTTGCCAGATTGAAATACACAAATATTTTCCAATACGTGTTTACTGTTCGAATTCTGCCAACGTCTTCAAAGTATATTCCAACGCCATCATCAAGTTTGTTTATATTTATTTGTTCCTGTGTTTGTGAGTGACATAAAGATGTGGGTATCAGTAAAAGTACCAAAAACCAGACTGACAGTAATGTCATTTTTTAGGATTTCATGATCTTAAACATCTTGTATGTTGATTTTTTTCTTGATAATCTGGTTCACTTGTTGGGGATAATCTGGCTCGTTGGTACGTTCCAGTTTGCATTTTAACGTTAGCCACGCGTACTTTATTGTCACTTCCTTTAAATGTCTCAATCACTCGGCCAAGTTTCCAGCGCATAGGAGGAATATTATCTTCTTTAATGAGCACCAATGTGCCATTTTTAAGGTTGTTCGATTCTGTTTTCCATTTAACTCTTTGTTGCAGAAGATGTAAATATTCAGCAGACCACCTTTTCCAGAAATGCTGTTGTATGTGTTGCATTTGCCGAAATTTGTTTAGACTGCCTATTTTGCTGTTTGTTACATCTGGTTCTGCGATGGCCGTAAGAGGACCTCCGATTAAGAAGTGCCCTGGTGTGAGAGCTTCAAAATCGTTTGGATCAGATGATAACGGTGTTAGCGGTCGAGAGTTCAATATTGCTTCTATTTGTATGACCACAGTTAGCAACTGCTCATACGTCAATGAAACTTCGCCTAGATGACGAACGAGAAGCGTCTTTGCAGCTTTTACAGCAGCTTCCCACAAGCCTCCAAAGTGAGGAGAACGAGGTGGTATATTTTTCCACTTTATTCCTTCTTCTAGGCAATAAGTCTGGATACTTGACTGTATTCTTCTTGAATTGAATACTTTTGTTAGTTCTGCTAACTCACTCTTAGCACCAACAAAATTTGTTGCGTTGTCACAAAATATTGTGTGACACAGTCCTCGCCTTCCTATAAATCTTTTTAAGGCGAATATGAATGATTGAGACGATAAATCTCCAACTACTTCTATGTGTACAGCTTTAGCAGAAATCAACACCGCGGTGATAAAAAGGTCTCGATACATTCACCCTTTCTGGAGGCATATTTCCCATCATTTGGTTGATGAATCTTGGCTTCGCTCTAAAACAAATGATGCATCGACTAATAACTTGTCGAGCTGCATGTCCAACACCTAATATCCAATATTGTTGTCTAGAGATAGCTATTAACGCTCTATGTGAAGCGTGCATATGTTTACGATGTAAATTTGTCAAAATCAATTTAGTTATTACATTATTTTGTGGAATTAGAATTTGATGCTTAGCATCTGGAGAGATCTTCGCATAGGCCAATCTTCCACCGACTCGAATTAATTTAGTTTTTTTCATCAAAATAGGGAGTAAGCGATGCTATAGATGAATTTCTATTTACAAGCCTTCTTCCTTCTAAGATATGATAATCTTCTGGAAATGAGGTTCTTTGAGTGTAAACCATAATCCACCGGGTTCCTTGTTTTAAATCATTAACCGTTAGTTGCCCTGTATTTCGTAATTCTTTTGGTCTTCTACAATTATAATAGAATCTAAATCAAAATGCAAATATTTTTTTTAATGTGAAAAATGAATTTCTGTAATTGATGTTTTCTATCAAGCTAAGCTCATTTTGAATTGCTGCTGACAAAACCGATTTCTTCTTGCGTCTTTCTGGAATAACCTCTGGAAAATCGTATTCATTAAAGGGACTTGTTTCCCCATTTCTTAGGAATTCTGGACCTTGAAACCATATTTGTGACGTGAATAGTACTTCTAATCTTGATCCTCTTGACACCAAATCTGCAGGATTGAGTTGGCCCTTGATAAATTGCCATTGATGAAACTCTGGCAACAAAGGTCTCCCAGGTGTAAGAAGGTGATTTAAGCCAAGCTAAAACGGTTGTTGAATCTGTATAATAGCATACCTTGTCAATTTTCTTCGGAAGAATTTGAATTAGTCTATACACTAATTACACCATAAGGACTGCTGCTTGTAGTTCTAGACGGGCTATGCTAACAGTCTTCAGTGGCACTACTCTTGATTTTGAGCACATAAGTTGGCAAAAGCTTTTGTTGTTTTCATCAACTGATCTTAAGTACACACATGATCCGAATGCAAATAAACTGCTATCCGAAAAGGCATGAAGTTCGATTGTTTTGGCGGAGGGAATAAGGACATTTCGTGGAACATTTAACATGTTCAAGTGTGAAAACTGGGCAATATAGTTTATCCACTTTTGAGCCTTTTCAGTTTCAAGCTTATTATCCCAAGTCATATTTAATTTCCACAACTCTTGTAAGAATAGCTTACCAATTACGATTATTGGTCCGAGTAAACCAAGAGGGTCGAAAATTCTTGCAAGATCTGCCAACACTGTTCGTTTTGTTATCTGTGTGTTTATTTTATTAACCTTTTCGTCATTAAAGCTGAATTTGAAAGCATCTAGTGAAGGATCCCATATTAATCCTAAAGTTTTAATTATCTTAGATTGATGGAATGTTACTAATTTCTCTTTATCGTCTTCAGGTATATCTTTTAAAATCATGGGATTATTGGCACAAAACTTTTTTAATTGAAAGTTACCTGATTTGAGTAGACAGATAATCTCATTAAGTAACTCATGAGCGTCATCAATGTTGTCTGCACCGGCCAAACAATCATCCACGTAAACATTGTTTTTAACGGCTTGTGAAGCTCTATAAAATGACTCTTGTTTGTCATCAGCTAGTTTCACAAGACATCTGGTTGCTAAATAGGAAGCAGAGGCTGTGCCATAGGTGACGGTATTTAATTTATAAAGCTGCAATGGCATATCGGTTCTTGGTCTCCAATAAATAAGTTGGAAAGCTTGATCTTCCTCTCGTAATAAGACCTGACGATACATCTTTGTTATGTCTGCAGTAAATACATACCATTGCATTCTGAATTTTAGAACAACTGAGAATAGATCTGGTTGAACTGTTGGCCCGACCATAAGTATATCATTGAGTGAGAGACCAGAAGTGGTTTTAGCAAATGCATCAAAAACTACTCGAAGTTTTGTTGTTGAACTTTCGGGTTTCATGACGCAATGATGAGGTATGACGTAGTGCCCCTTTGGAATAATACCATTTTTCAATGGTGTCATATGACCTAATGCTTCATATTCTTGCATGAAGCTAATGTAGGATGTTTTGAGTTCTTCATCCTTGTTCAGCTTGTTTTCTAATGAAAAAAACCTTTGCAAGAAGAGCTCTGCATGGGATGCGTACACCATACGAAGATATCACATTGACCACTGCTGTTGCTAAGTATACGTGGCGTTTCTGGACACGAGTTTCTGCTGCTGCGTTATTTACTGTCTGGTTTACTATCTGGTTTCCTGCCTGGTTTACTGCCTGGTTTCCTACCTGGTTTACTGCCTGGTTAACTTGGTGTGGAGTGTTGCTTGAAGATACTTTATCACCCCACTGACCCTTGCCTGTTTCTTAAGATTTTTGTATTTTATATTGATGAAGTAACGTGTTGTGGAGCATGTTGCATTTTTGGCATTTTCGAGCTATACATGATTGGGAATAATGGCCTTTCTTGAGACAATTTCTGCACAACATCAGTTTATGGACAGCTTTTCCTCGTTCTATACCTGAAAGAGACAAAAATTTATTGCAATTGTATATACCATGCTTACTTGAATTGCAGAAATGACAAATTAGTTCCTGATCGCTCTTGGGCGCAATGATAATGGTTGACTTTTTCCCAGTATCGCAGCTTCATCCTTCCTCCATCTTTTGGGTTAATGGCCTCTAGAGTCTGAAATCTGGCCTCAACGAACTTCAGAAACTCTTCAATGGATGGACTGTTTCTCGGATCCTTGATCGTAAACTCGAATTTTTCTCTGCTTTCTTTGTTCAGTTTTTGCAGCAGACAATGAACGACGATCGGATCCCAATTTTCGATGTCGACATTAAGGTTGGAGATAACTTGCAAGCACTCCTTCGTGTTATCATGTAGTTTTCTTAAACTTGAACTTGTTGCTGTTGTAGCTGACTGCATCAATAGCTTGTTTAGTTGTGCAGTCAATAGTAATCTTTTATTGTTGAAGCGTTCAACAAGGACACCCCAAGCTACCTCGTAGTTGCTATCAGTGGGCTTGAAATTTTGGATTAATTCCTTGGCTTTTCCTGTAACATTTGCCCTTAAGAAATATAATTTTTGTGCTGGTGGGATAGGCTGATCATGAATCATTTGTTTGAACAAGTCATGAAATTGCAACCAGTTTAAGTATTCTCCATCAAATTTAGGGAGCTCAATTTTTGGCAGCTTCATCATTATATTTGAAGGTTTTGGGTCAGTTGCTGTTTCTTGGGATGGTGCGACGCTAGTTGCTAACATCAATAACTTCTACTTCCTCTGCATCCAATTCCTGGTCCAATTTCCGATATAAACAAGTGATCTCATCCCAATTCTGTTCCAAACTTCTTATTTTAATTTGACGAAAATGTAGACCTTTATTCAACAAGGACTGCTGATCGACCTTGTCTAAAGATCTTTTCAATTTAATATTAAATTAAATCTTGTCTTGTTATTCATCTGGATAATTGTATATTGGGGTTCTTGGTTTGAATTTGTTTGGAAATTCGGTTTTGAAATTGAATTGCGGATACTTGGTTTTGGAATCGCTCCTTTTCCTGTTGGATTATTCAAATCCACGGTCTGAGTTTCATCTAGTTTCTCCTTGGGATATTTTTCTTGGTCAGGCATCCTCCTTGCGCCGTCTTCTTTTTCTTCAATAGCTAAAAGACGACGACTTACATCACTCCTCATGAGATCCGCTGCCTGACGCACCAGTTGGAAATAGTCCTTTTGAAAATACTCGTGATCCATATGTTCCGAGAATTTGTCTCGGAAAATAGTATCATTTTTGTCAAACTCCTCCCACAAACCCTCTAACTGATCCCTTTTCTTGATGAGATAGTCGAGGGTTTTCCTAGTGAGACCATCTTTATTGTAATTGCGCACAACTGAACAAATAGAATCACCTATCTGTTGTTGTGCAGCCGCGATGCTTTCAATACTTAGGTCATTATTCTTGGAAGCCATTTATAGTATTTTTATTTAACCACTTTTTACTTGCAATAACTATTTTATAAATCACTATTTTTTAAATCACTATACAGGCCACAAAAAAACTTTTCTTTAGTAGTGTCCTGTCACGGTCGCCAATGTTGTATTCTCAAACAGAATAAACTCTAAATCAAAATCCAATGTTTAAATTCTCAAACAGAATAAACTCCAAATCAAAATCGTCACAATGTTTTATTCTCAAACAGAATAAACTTCAAATCAAAATCACGAAGAATAAAAAAAAAAACACGAGCATTAACTTCAAAGGGTTTACAGAAACTGAATTCTATTTAAAGACAAGAAATACATGATAGAAACAAGTGCAAATAAAATTAAGAGTGCAACTATGCAATAATATACAAGCGTGGGAACAGGTAAAAACGAAAATATACAAATCGGAAAATGAGATCCGTGAAACACAAAAATTTTAGCTGTTCACACGCTTGCATAAATTAATGACAAAAAAAAGATTATGGTTGCACTTTACAAAAAATGGAATTTAAATGAAATATGAACAACACCTATTTAGCTATCGTGCAAATACAACCATGTTCATGTTGACGATGGCGCTGTGGTGATAATCGAGTTACGGAGAGCAAATTTTCAATCATCGAAACGATATCGTCAAGACGATAGTGATTTTGAGAGTTACGGAAATCAACACCATCGTCGAGACGATATCGTTTGGCGATAATCGAATTACGGAATCACCCACCTGAATTCCGTCGAAGATGGAGAAATAATGACCCTTTCGAGACAAGCTAGGTTACAAAGTATACGAAATAAGATCAAAGAGATTATAGCTAAGGCAAGAGAAAAAAGTGCGCAAAAATATAACACCCGTACGCGCGTGGTACGACTCGTACCAGGTCAGGAAGTGTTCCGAAGGAATTTTGTCCTCAGTGACAGTTCCAAATATTTGAGGTTCAAACTTTGTCCTAAATTTGTTAAGTGTAGAATTGTTAAACCCATTGGTAAAAACTTGTACGAATTAGAAAATTTATACGGAAAATCTATCGGTATATTTCATGCTAAAGATATCAAACAGTGAAACATAGGATAACTTTCTATTTACTTGACTTATTTATCTTGCTAACTTCAGCTACTTTTATGTACTCTATGTATAAATGTTAATTGTTTGTACTACCTTTCATACTTAGGTCTATAACATCTCAAAATCTGCTATTTGTTATTTATTTATACTTCTATTATTTATTTATTTATTCAACAGTGAAGTTCCTCAGACCCTGTGATATGAATATTAGTATAGGTCATAGATATAGTAGATTTATTTATTTATTAATTATTTTATTTATTAATTTATTTCTTTATTAGTATTTATTTGTTAATTTATTTATTTGTTAGTTCATGTACTTGCTTATTTATCTTATTATATTCCTTTTATTTTGACGTTTCCACATTATATGATTATTTGCAATTTGAATTTAAACAGCAAATTTGATTAAAAAAATACTAAGTTGAAAAGTAAAGTTAAAAAGTAAAAGTAGTGTATAAACCGCATACCATTATTTAATGAAATAAAAAAAAGAAAAAAAAAAACAAGTAGGGGTGGTCGCCGCAACATTTTTTTTTTGTGTCCATCTTCAACCAAATACATATACATACTTGGAACTAAAGAAGTCACCAAGAAGAATTTTGGAACCAAAAATTAAAATAACATACATACCTATAAATTACCTGGAGGTACTTACCTGCAATCGAGAATTGCCTACACTACATATACAGGGTGATTTGCATAAGGTGTGACAAAAAGATAGGGTGTGTAGGTTGGACTTAGATAAGCAAAAAATCTTATGGGAGGGGGGGGTCCATTTTCCCCCGTTTAGGCGGGAGGGCCAATTTAAGAAAAAAATCACTTAAAACCGAAAAAATATTATTCAAAAATAACGGTTATACCTACAGAGTCGTGCTATAGCATTTTGAAAAGCCACAACCTATACATTAATTTAAATTTTAAAGTAAGTTGTTCAAATTAATAGTTTTTGAAATATTAATTTTCAAAGTCAAAATTTTGAGAAAAAAACATAATTTTTTTTATTTAAACCATTTTTTTTCAAAATTTTACGTCATTAAGTAGTATTTTTCTGGCTTATTTTCAATGCTCTTATTTATTTTTGATAACACAAAAAACCGAATGTCAAAATAACCTGTAGTTTTTGAGAAAATCAAAAATTACAGAAACTACTTTTTTCAATTTTTTTTTTTAGTTTTTTTTCGTTATTGGATTCTTAAGTGAATTTACGAAATAAAGGATGAATTTTCTCTTTCCTTTTTTTATTGAGAACATCTGCTGTTTAATCACTCTTAATTTTTGTTTAAATTTTGTATAAAAAAGATTGATAAAAAGAATTTGAAAATAAAACGCAACCACTTCGTTTGTAACTTAAATTCATTTTTAGTCATAAGACCTATCGTACAGCCGATTCGTACCATCAATTATCAATTTATTAGGTTTAAAAAAAGTAGCTCAATTGTGGAATGTAATTTATATTGCATTGCCCAATGTATAATTTTAGTACTATTATTTACTACTTTTGTACTTTCGTACATTCTCCCGTCTCAAATTGATGTAAAATGATGATCTCTAGTATTGGAGTGGATGAATACAAAAATCGGTCCGTGTAAACGCCATTCAAAATTGATGTGTAAAAACTCTGTTTTTGGCATAACTATTCAAGCAATGTATTGCCGACCCATGTTGTTGACGGATAACAGCTGTTGATTTTATCCCATTAATTTTTCTCATTACATGTAAAGAAAGAGAGAGGTTAATGAAAAGTTTACAACAACATATAAAAACAAATATAAACACGAGACAACAAAATGTGTTTGTGTAGTACGATATAGAAACAGCAGTTATTTTACTCTCGTGTTCGATTTGTGCTTGTGCATCGGTTTATTTTGTATTCGTTTAATTCGATGATGTTCGGTGTTCTTCGGTTGTGCGGTTTTTTATTCGTTTGATTAGTGTGTTGTATTTTATATTTATTAAGTGAAATATAATTAATTTGCATGTAGCGATTCACCAACTAGGAAATGCGCAGGAGTGAGCGCATTTAAATATTCGAGGCTATCAGAGAGCGGGCATAGGGGTCTCGAATTCAGACACGCTTCTATTTGAGCTAGAAGCGTCGCGAGCTCCTCGAAAGTTAGCCGCTCAGTTCCGACAACGCGTTTTAGATGGTATTTGACCGATTTCACTCCAGCTTCCCATAAGCCACCAAAGTGAGGGGAAGCAGGAGGAATAAAATGCCAATTAGTACCATGATTTGCAATTGTTTCGGCGATTTGTTTCCAATCATGTTTCGCTTTTTTAAGCATCTTGGCTAGTTCGTTATTTGCACACACAAAATTTGTTCCGCAATCGCTGTAAATATGCGAGCAATTTCCTCTTCTGGCAATAAAACGCCGGAAAGCTGCCAAAAACGCTTGGGTGGTTAAATCTGACACCACTTCTAAATGAATGGCTTTGGTTGCCAAGCAAATAAAAATGGCGAAATATCCTTTCAGGATTTTTGCACCGCGAGCCTTCCAAGATTTTATTTCGATAGGCCCCGCGTAGTCGACACCAGTGTGGCTGAACGGTCGGGACATACGAACTCGGGCTGAAGGTAAATTTCCCATAAGTTGTTGCATTTCAGCTGCCTTTTGTCTATAACAAGAGATGCACCTATGCACGCTTCGCCTTATCTGGCCAATCCAGTATTTTTGTCGAGTGAAGCTAATCATCTGCTGCATACCGCCATGAAAAGTGTTTTTGTGAGCATCTCGAACCACTAACCTTGTTAAATGGTGGTTGTTTTGAAGAAGTATTGGATGCTGTGCATTGTAAGGTAGAAGAGAATTTTCTAAACGCCCTCCTACTCGGAGAATCCCATCAACATCGATGAATGGATTCAAAGCACGTAAGTGTTTAGGGATTTGTTTATGTTTGATTTGTTCGATTTCATTCTCGAACATTTCCTTTTGTGCCGCTTTGATAATTAGTAAGTGAGCCAAATCCAATTCCCATGCTTGTAATGGGCCGGTGATAATGCCGTATAACTTTGGTCGACATTTGATGATAAATCGAACCGAAGTAGCAATGACTCGTACGACCTTGAGAAGACTCGAAGAATTGAGGATAGTCTGGAGCACATTATCGCTATCTATTAAGTGAGTGGCAAGGACCTTGATGGATCGACGTTCTTCTTCAGGATCAACCTCGGCAGGCTGAGTTGGAGACTCGAAATTCCATTGGGAATGCAGAAATTCAGGACCAAACCACCAATTGTCCAACCCTTGAATTTCCGATGGAAATACACCTCTGGACGCCACATCGGCTGGGTTATGATGCGTTGCAACATGTCCCCAGCAATCGATACCAGTAAGCCGCTGAATTTTCGATACACGGTTGGAAACGTAAGTGGTCCACTTCGCAGGAATAGCTCGTATCCAGGCCAGAGCAATAGCATCATAATTTTTGCCGTGATAATGCATGGTGATATCCAGCCAAGTGGTTCGAATAACTTGGCGATGGTTGACAAAATCGATCGTTTGGTGGTGACTTCTGCTGAAGGTTGAAGATTCTGGTACGAAAAGCAATCGTCCATGGGGAACCATTTGATGCCTAGGGTTTTCACGTGGTTGGACAAGTTAATGGGAAGCTCAAAATCTAGCTCTCGGTCATGGGCAGGAATGTCTTCGACGAGATCTCTCACATTGCTTGTCCATTTTCGCAAATTGAACCCCACTGTTGCCAAAAGTTGCCTTGCTTCATCGCGTTTTTTCCGCGCCTCTTCAATTGAATCTGCACCACTAATCAGATCATCAACATACCTACATGTCCTCTCGGACAACCTTCGCCCCTTCCGGGAAGTTGTGTTGCTCGTCATCAGCTACCTTCTTTAAAATCTTGATGGCAAGATATGGTGCACTTGCGGTGCGAAAAGTGACGGTATTCATTTTGTATATTTCTAAAGGTGCTGTATTCTGCTCTCTCCACATCACAAGCTGATAATATCGGTCTGGGAAACTTACCAAAATTTGCCGGTACATCTTCTCGATGTCGGCCGTAAAGGTGATTCGGTGAGTCCGCCATCTTAGAACGAGATCGATGATGCTCGTCTGCAATTTTGGACCCACAAGTAGACGGTCGTTGAGGGATTTCCCATCCGAAGCTCGTGAAGCTGCGTCAAACACTACCCTCAGCTTGGTTGTGATATAACTGATCATCGTTTATGTTCTTTAAATGTACTTGAAAACATTACTTCACCGCAAGTAGAGTTAAATAAGAAAACAAAATTTGTTATTGATTTCAATTTATTGCGCGAAAAAGTAAGGTTTGAATTCTGGGAAGCAGTTTTTTCAAAAAGCGATCCTTCTGAGGCTTATGATCAATTTATTATAATCTTGCGTAAACATATTGAAAATTCTAAAAAAAGCTTAATAATCTCTAGCAGAACTAAATTCTTAAAGCCTTGGATGTCATCGCATTTGTTAAAGCAAATTAAACTCACAAATAGTATTGCTATTAAGTGTAAAAAACATCCACTTAACTCGAATTTAAAAAAGTATTATTACCAACTTTGCAAACGGGTAAAAACACTAATCAGTAGTTCTCGTGATTCTTATTATACAAACCGCTTAAATCAATATCGGGGTAATACGAAAAATGAATGGCAGGTTGTTAACTCTATTTTGGGGAAGCAATCAAGATCGAATGAGATTTCGAATATTATTTCAAATAATGTTATTATTTCTGACTCGCGTGTAATAGCTAGTAGTTTCAACGATTATTTTGTTAACATTACCGAAACTTTGAAAATAAATGTACCCCATCACTCGAGCTGCAACTGCATAATTGCAGATAATTTGAAAAGAGATAAAGTTGAAATGAATAGCTTTTGCTTTAATGAATTCTCACCAGGTGAAATACATAAATTAATACAGAGTATGCAAAATAAGAATTCTTGTACCAGTGATGGTATATCTGTTGTTATATTGAAAAAAATATCTTGGGAGGTAGTAGATGTCTTGTGTTACATATTCAATTTAAGTGTTAAAAAAGGGAAGTTCCCTAATTCATTGAAAATTGCCGAAGTAATTCCACTTTTTAAAAAAGGTAACCGCAAGAATATAGGTGATTACAGGCCCATCTCGCTACTTCCTACGATCTCCAAACTTTTTGAAAAAATTGTAAAGGCACGCATGGTTTCTTTTATTGAAAAAATCAAATTCTTCTCAGAAGATCAATTCGGATTCCGTTCAGGTAGGAGTACTGAAGATGCAATCTTAAAAGTGTCTTGTGAACTATTTAAGTCTATTAATGATAGTCAGTCTACGATGGCATTGTTCATTGACATGACAAAGGCGTTTGACATGGTAGATCACGAAATTCTTTTAACTAAACTGTATAATGCTGGTTTTAGAGGTCTTATTTATGAATGGTTACAGTCGTATCTTATTGGAAGGGAGCAAAGAGTTCTAGTTAATGGAATTTTTAGTAATGTGCTAATGTTGAAGAATGGTGTGCCTCAAGGCTCTGTCTTAGGTCCTTTACTTTTTTTAGTTTACATTAACTCACTTTTCTATCAAGATTTTTCTGGAAACCGTAGTGCTTTTGCGGATGACATAGCTCTTACCTACGCCGAATCTACATATTTTCAATGTATTGCCACCATAAATAAGGATTAACAATTGCTGAGAGCCTGGTTTGCATATCATAAATTAATTATAAGTGATAAAACCAAAATAATGTGTTTTAAGCTGTCTGATGATTTTCCTAAGGATTTTGAGTTGTTTTTCCATTCCCACGAATGTCAGAAGTTTGTCTTACCTATGCATCAGTGTGGTACGAACAACTTTCTAATTAGCAATCAGTGCTCTGTAAACTGTATTCAAATTGAGCGAGTAGATTCTTTTAAGTACTTAGGAGTTCTTTTTGACTGCAACCTTAACTGGAAAGTTCATGTGCAATCTCTAAAAACTTACATGCATCTTGTTACACGTAAGATTTACTTGTTGAGACCATTTTGCTCTAAAAAAGTTTTAACTATGATCTACCACGGACTTGCTCAGTCAAAATTGCAATACGGTTTAGTCAGCTGGGGAGGCGCCTATATGAATACTTTTAGATCTCTTTTGATTGCCCAAAAGCATATAATTCGTATAATTTGTTTTAAAAATAAACGTACTTCTAGCTGGCCCCTTTTTTGCGAGCTGAGAATACTACCATTCCGCCATCTATATATTTTTAAAGTTTTAAAAGAGTTCTATAAACAAAGCGGTAATATTCCAAGCAGAAACTCATCAATATACAATCTACGAGTTAATAATTTAGCACTTGTCAACACTCCATTTCCACACAATACACGTTTTATGACTTTTTATTTAATGACCTCGCGAACAATTTTCAATAATCTTCCAATTTCAATTAGAACTACCAACAACTTTCATTCTTTTTTAAGAAAAATAAAGGATTGGCTTTTCACTATAAACCTAACAGATATTGAACTAATTTATAAAATAAGATCTTAAACTGCAAAAAGGTTCTTTTATCTTGTTTTGATATATTAGTTTGCATTATTGTTTTGTTTTTTTCTTTTACAGTAATTTTAGCTTAAATTTTGTTTTTATTGGGTTAATGATAAATTTATGCTCAAAGAACAACTGTTAGTACCCCACGTCAGTTTTTCTTATAGCTCGAAAAAAATATTTTTTGCTGGTCATTCAACACTAACAATATAGTTGTTAAGGAATGGCCCATACTTTTATTCTATTTACTCTTAAATTTTCTACTTAAATTATTTAACATTGTAAAATTTAGCATTTAAGTGAAAATTGAATAAAATAAATTTTGAATTGAAAAAAAAAAAAAAAAAAAATTGAAAAAAATTGGAGCTAGCATCCTTAAAAACTGCATGATGTGGAAGAAAATAGTGGTACGGTGTTGCTAAAACCGCACCGTTTTCTGCTATCTCTTCCATATGATTGAGGTCGACATATTCCTCCATGCATTTTTTGTAGTCGGCGGCAAGTTTCGGATCTGCAGCAAGTTTCTTCTCCAGAACTAAGAATCGCCGATAAGCGTTATGTCGGCTAAAACCCATTCCTGGATGACCTCCATCTTTGAAGGGAAGTTCGACCTGATAACGCCCATCTGGGGGACGTACGGTGTGTTCGGCAAAATGTTCTTCAAAAAGGCATTTCTTCCATTACAAAAAACCTCTCCACTTGCATGCATAGCTCGTGAGTTTGAACGAAGCTTCGTACTTGCCGTGGAATTTCCACTGGAACTTTCCCTAATACGATCCAACCGAAATGTGTATTTTGCGCTATGGGTCCGTTACCATCCAGAGGTCTTTGAATTTCCGGAAGGAATATTTGGGCACAGACATCGCTTCCTAAGAGTAAATCGATGGGAGCGGGCTCACAGAAGTAGGGATCGGCTAATGAGAGCTCCTTAAGGTGGTTCCATTTGCCGGGTGTCACTCGTTGGGTCGGGAGATGGCCAGTCAGCGACTTGAAGATATATGCCTGTATGGCAATCTCGAATGTCGAATGGTGGGACGCAAGATGTAAAGTGACGGATAATTGCGTTTTGCCACTGCTGACCAACCCTAACCCAGACACCTCGACAAAGGTACGCCGCTTTTCCAGCTTCAGCAGTTGTGCAGCGGATTCCGTCATGAATGAAGTTTCTGAGCCGGTGTCAATCAGAGCACGTAACACCTGGTGTGTTTGCACTCTACCATGCGACGTGTGGTAGTTAAAAGTTTGTGTGGATGGTTGGAGTTCTTGATCTACGGTTGGCTGGAACTCGGTGAGTACGTGTTGACAGAAGCCTGGAATGTGTTGGAACCGGTAGGTCTTGGCTGAGAAGCTGTTCCAGCTGTCCCAGCTACTGTCGCAGCAGCTCCTAATGTGCCAGCCTTATTATGTTGTTGGTGATGGTATTGTTGTCGTGGTTGTTGTTGCGTGTGTTGTTGTTGTTGTTGCGTGTGTTGGGGTTGTTGTTGAAACTTGTTGTAGTGCAGAAGCGAGTGGTGTCTTTGTTGGCAGAAATGACAGTAGCTGAAACTGTAGCAGTCCTTGATCATATGTTCATATGAAAGGCAGTTTTTACAGGCCTTAAGTCTATGAATGACATCTCTTCGTCCTGAGTAGTCCGTATTCAGGAACTGCTGGCACCTCCACAACGAATGCTGACCCTGATTGCACAGTTTGCATACAAGACGTTTCGCAGATGATGTCTTCGGTGCTAATTTGGATGACTGCTTGACCGTTTGCTTGACATGCAGAGCTTTCGTCTTGGGAGGTTGGAAGCGTTTGGTGTTGGTGGTAGACTCGTCCTTGCTTCGACTCGTTCCGGATTCATGTTGGACCATGACCTCAAGTGTGCGGAATCTAATCTCCAAAAAGTCGGTAAATTCTTGAAATGTTGGTAGCTCTTTATTATTACCCAACTTCTCTTCCCACAGTTTTTGAGTAGAGCTTGGCAACTTTTGAAGAAGAAACCATATCAGCACGATGTCCCATGAAGACACTGGTACTTTCATGTTCTCAAGAGCATGGACACACACTCTGGTGGTATACAAAAAGTCCCTAATACCCGAAGCATTTTCCCGTGGCAAGGAGGTTTGACCAAAAAGGGCTTGCATCTGGATGTGCACCAGAATGCGTTTATGGTCATACCTCTCCTCCAGAAGCTTCCAAGCTTTATCATAGCTTGCAGCCTCCACCGAAAGATTTTGCAAGAAACGATGAGCATCCCCGACTAAACAAGATTGCAAAAAATGTAGCTTGTCAATATCATCTATCGTAGTGCTATTGTGGACAAGGGACTGAAAACGGTCGTGAAAAGCTTGCCAAGCTACATACGACCCATCAAATTTAGGCAAATCTATTCTTGGCAATCGAATAGCTGTATGTGATGATGAAGCCGCTGAAAAGTTTGTCGGAGCCATCGTTTTTGCCTCATTTCAAGCTACCGACTTCGCCCTTTCCAATGCCTCAACCAACTCTGCCTCATACTCTAAATAAATTTCATAGCTTTGGTCGTACACCACAAGCAACTCTTCTTTTTTCAAACTTTCCTCCAACTTGCATCCACCGATGATTGCTTCGTGGTAGACTTTGGACGTAGCCATATCAGCCTCGAGCTTAGCAAGGCGAACTGAGGAGTATGCTGCAGTCTTGCGCTCTTTAGGGGCTTTTTTGAAATTCACAAGATCCTTACTTATCTTGGTGAGAATTCCTTTCTGTAACTCCCCATATTTATAACCACTTGCTTCAGTCATATTAAATATATTTTTATTACAGAAACAATAAAAACGATGAATAGACAAGTTTACAACACGTACAACGACTTACTGCTTGCCTGCTGCTGCTACTGCTTGCCTGCTGCTACTGCTGCTGCTTGCCTGCTGCTAATGCTGCTGCTGGTGCTGCTGCTACTAGGACTCCGCTGACGTTTGTAGTAGAACCGACGAGGTATTCACGAAATTTAATATTAAATCACGTTTAGTTAAGTTTAATTGTAGTTTTGAATTAAGTTTAATTATATTTGATAAAATGTTTGAAAGAATATTTATAAAGCACTACCGATAGAGTCTATATAAAAAAGTTTTTTTTTTTTTTTTAACAACACACTGCACACTAAAAATTGTTTATTTAAAATATTTAATTGTTTTTTGGTTCAATTAAAGGCTCGAAGGACCAAATGTTTAATCACTCTTAATTTTTGTTTAAATTTTGTATAAAAAAGATTGATAAAAAGAATTTGAAAATAAAACGCAACCACTTCGTTTGTAACTTAAATTCGTTATAATGTTTTATTTTTAGTCATAAGACATATCGTACAGCCGATTCGTACCATCAATTATCAATTTATTAGGTTTAAAAAAAGTAGCTCAATTGTGGAATGTAATTTATATAGCATTGCCCAATGTATAATTTTAGTACTATTATTTACTACTTTTGTACTTTCGTACACCTGCAGAACTAAGGGTTATAATTAGCTTGTGATTGTTTTTTTAATCATGCAACACCACGCGCTACCTAGCCAGTGGAAGAAAAATGCAATTGCGAAATAAGAAAGCCTTAATCTTGAAATCAATCCAAATTGAAATACTTGCATATTCAGATAAAAATACTAAGTTACTATTTATTATAATATTTTTATCTAAAGCTTATTATAAAAAATTTTCCATATGATCCCCATTTTGAAGAAGGCAAAGACTATAGCGCCTTCTTATTGCTGCACATAAATTTATACCTGATAAATTTTCTTGTAATTTGACTGCAGCCGTTTCAATCCGTTGTTTCAGTTCAGCCAAAGATTCTATTTCCTTTTCGTAAACATAGCCCTTAATGAATCTTAGCAATAATGTTCGGCAAAATTCAGCTCTTAATATCTTTTCGTTGGCAGTTAGCTCCTGAACTGGTGTAGTGTGGTACGGGTGCAACTTGTCGGTATGAATCACTTCCCATACTCTAGTTTGGGGCAAATGAATCAGAGTAGCTATCCTCCTTGTGCTAAGGGAGGGATTTCGTCGGACCAATCCCAAAACTCTTTCCTCTGTGTGCACGTCTGCGGAAGATGCACTCTCTCGCCCTCGTTGCTCCAGTACTCCACGTTCTCGAAGACGTTGATGAATTCTTGAAAATATCGTATGGCTGGGATGCCTCCTATTGGGATACATATCAGCGTAAAGTCTTTGCGCTTCTCGACCTCGACCATGAGCCATACCGTAGCAGTAATGCATATCAGTTAATTCGACCCGAGAGTAATTTGACATCGTGATATGTTGACGACTTGACATTTAAATTAGAATTAATTTGTTCAACAAAACATTCTTGCATTTTATATGTCCTTAGGTTAGACATATTTTTATTTTAGTGTACAAAATTACGCGACGTTTTGTTCTTGAACTCAACAGGCAGACCTCGCTCGCCAAACCGACCCCACCGCAATAAAAACAAGTTGGCAGGCCAATGTCAATTCAATGCTCTAACGCAGGTTTTTTCATTGAAAAAAGGGTGAAATATGGTTAATCCACAAACCCCAACAAAGACTGATAGTAAAAAATAGAAAGTTAATCCTTTCTTTCATAAATTAACCAAGAATTAAATAATGTAAAAACCCCACCGTAATAAAAACAAGTTGGCAGGTCAATTTCAACCCAATGCTCTGACGCAGGTGTTCTCAATGAAAAAATGTGTGAAATGTGGTTAATTGAGTACTTTGTCACTTTATTGTATGTTTTGAAGACTAATAATAAAAAAAAATGAAAAAGATAAAGTTAATCCTTTCTTTCGTAAGTTCATCTAATTATCCAATAACGTAAAAACTAAAAGAAAAGGTTTTTCTCAGAAAAAAGTAGTTTTGGTCATTTTTGGTTTTCTCAAAAACTACAGGTTATTTTGACATCCGGTTTTTTGTGTTATCAAAAATAAATAAGAGCATTGAAAATAAGCCAGAAAAATACTACTTAATAACGTAAAATTTTGAAAAAAATGGTTTAAATAAAAAAATTTATGTTTTTTTCTCAAAATTTTGACTTTGAAAATTAATATTTCAAAAACTATTAATTTGAACAACTTACTTTAAAATTTAAATTAATGTATAGGTTTTTGGCTTTTTAAAATGCTATAGCACGACTCTGTAGGTATAACCGGGGAAACGGGGAAAAATGGACCCTTCCCCTCCCATACGATTTTTTGCTTGTCTAAGTCCAACCTACACACCCTATCTTTTTGTCACACCTTATGCAAATCACCCTGTATATATATAAATTGAGTCCCGTTTGAAGTTATTTTTTTTTTTTTGAAATCGTTTGGTGCTATAATTTCAATTGAATTTTTCTTTCGGGTAAATCAACGTAAATTTTGTTCATGTTTTCATCTTTGTTATCAGTGTTATCAGCGTAGTAAAGAGGAATAATTTTTCGCGATTTTGGTACCAGTATTTTTTTGTATTTGCTAGGGTCTTTTGCTGAGACTCCTAGTTTATTTCCTTGTTTGTTGTTTTTGATAATTGTGGGACTCGGGATAGGTTAGACAGACTACCCTTGTTGAGCTCAATTCAGGTAGGGTTGCCAATCTCCCCTTTGAGTGTTCCCTTTAGTTTTTTTGATTCAAGGAGGAATCTGAAGTAAAAGGGAAGCAAAATAGCTCACCAGATTATAAAATACATTTTTCGTATAAAATCACATATAAAGATTTAAATAGTATTCCTTGATACTAGCTTGTTTGTTGTTTTTTTTTTAATTGTAATTTATTTATTTATTACTGTGATTAATTTCTTTTTTTTTTTTATTTTTAATAAATCATTATAAACAAATTCAATATTTTTCTTATTTATTCATTATGCCCGATTATTGCTTTAAATAAAACAATTTTGTAAATCGTACCAATATGGTAAAATTACGTCTTTTTTTATTCAAACACATAGCTTGATGTTTTGCTAGGAGTTTTCTTTTCAGGGGATGCTGACGGTGACATGATGATTCGGTGGAAACGGTGAGCGATGTTCAAATGGCGAGTTAAGTAAAACTTTGGCATGAATTAAAATGTCTTAGGCTGATTTTTGTGTTGGTGGACAAGATCCCACACCGTGTCCGGTTAGGCTAGGCCCGTGCAACGACAAGCATTCCAGTCCACTTGCATAGAAAAATCGAACATCTTTTGGTTTAAATTAAATCTACCTGCCTATTACATTGTATAAAATTATTTATTATTTCACAGTGTCTTGTTTAAAAAAAAAATTGGTAGTAAAATGTCCTCAAAAATATAAAACAAATTTTTTTTAAAGGACTGTACATTGAATAAAAGTCACTCAATGTAATTTAACACTTTGATGTCTAGTTCTCTTTAACGTTGGACTTTCGTTTATTTAAACAATGAAAACACTTCATATATAAGAAAATTCCATCTCCACTATTCAGAGTTTGACAAGTCTTTAGCCTGTAGTGGCATAGCTCTCAGTTTTGTTAACAATTTTGTTTTCTTAATTTTTTGTGGAAATAACATTAGAGCATTTAAACTACGAGACATTTGGACAAAAAGAAAATCATTATGTATAATATTTTGTTTAACATTTTTATCTTCATAGCTTTTTTTGACATAGAAACAAAATGTATTTTAAGTTTGCTCTACAATTATGGGGCTGTCATATTTGAATTTAATACCGATTATGTAATAACATCATACAAATATTACTAAAAAACTATGAAATTTAAATATTTACCGCATTACTTAGGATTTACTTGTAAGCTTAGAATTTACCGTAGCCTTAACGGGTAGTTTTAACGGGTAAATTATGTGTATATAAGTTATTCCATTCTTTGTTGGAATATTTCAATTATGTTTGTTGAGTGTTTGATTTAGTATAAAGTTTTGCATCGAATGATTGCGGATTTTCGAAGGGATCAAGTTCGGAAAACAAATTAAACCAGTCCTTTTCCTCAGATTTTTTGAAGCAGGGTTTCATTTTAATCCCCGTCAGTTTTTTATCATGCTGACTTTTTTGATACAATTCCATCTTGTTTTCTGGAAAATCCTTCATTTGCAAACCCGCAACGTAATTATCAATGTCAATATCATCGGACCAGCCAGTTTCAGGATTTGAAGAATTGTTGAGTTCTTCTAATAAAATATTTTCGGTTCGAGTTTCCTTGTCATTTTTTCCAGATGAGTCGCACAACGTATCCTTGAAGTCATTCTGGAATACAAATAAATATCATGTAGCAAAATTATGTTATTCGAGATCCTGGGGTCGAATTATCGCATACGTGAACGAGCGAACGTAAATGTGTTTGTTATTTGTCTCCCTATCTTTTTGTACAGATTATATAGAGACAGCAATCGTCAATACGTTAACGTTTGATCGTTTTCGTGTGCAGTAGGGTGGTGTTATTTAAAAAAAATTAGGATTTCTTTGCTTTCAGAGGCTTGTATTGTTAAAAATAAATTTAAAAAAATATTCTCCAAGTTTCAAGGCTTTAACTTAATTCTAACCCGTGCCGTGCCGCCTTTGAGCTGAATTTTCTTATGGAAATAACATGGGGTTTTGCTCTTTGAACAGTCAATATTTATTTTGAGATGAACTATTAGTACTGAAATTCTGAAACTTGGTAGACTTTAACTTTATAATTGCAGCTATTTTTGGGAATTTTTACATATCTTTAGCTTCTAACGTTTTTGAGGTATAGCTAGTAAAAAACAACGAATTTTCTCAGCCGTTTTTCATTTTATCCAAACTTTGTTTTGTTTTTAAATAACGATTTTTTTCATGTTGTACAAAAATTGTTAAACAATTAATTATATATTATTCTTTCTGCTTAAATAGTCGGGGAACTGGTGAAAGTTTTGGAAACGGCATCTTGACAAGGCAATTTTTTTTAGTTCTCC
Organism: Meliscaeva auricollis; assembly: GCA_948107695.1. Lineage (NCBI taxonomy): Eukaryota > Metazoa > Arthropoda > Insecta > Diptera > Syrphidae > Meliscaeva > Meliscaeva auricollis. The sequence goes on along the minus strand of OX403618.1, from coordinate 49,883,414 downwards.
AAAATCATCTTGTGACAGTCTTCACAGAAGGTCATCGTGAGACACCTGTGATACAAAGTTATGAAAAAAAGTAACGTTATTGTTGCAAAATAATTTTGTAAATGGGCAGTTTTAGAACTTGAAAAAATTAAACATAAACATAAAAAAATGTTTGATAACTCGCTTCGATTAAAAGATATAGACTATTTATGATACCTTCATAGCTCCATACAAGATTTGAAAAAACACGTTATTTTTAACAAGCTGTAACTCAGAAGTTATAAAAGATACAAAACTGTAAGCAATTTAAGTTATAGAAATTAATATAAGGTCAGCGTCTGCCAAGTTTCATAATTTTTGAGCAAAATTTAGTGTAGAATTACCCCATCCATGGGGGTAAGCCTTGTCGTGGCGGATGGGCTTACGGTGACTACTACTATGAAGCTAAGAGCTATGCGATCGCGAAACTTGTTCTCGCAGAAGGGCCTCCCATGGTCGACAGGTCCAAGCGGAGTAGGCTGTTGCTACTAATTACCCCCCCAACGATGGAGTGTTCCCACCAAGGCACTCCCAACAATTGACGGTAGCGGAAGAATTCATTTATAGAATCAACGGTAGCGTCAGCAGTTCCAGTTAGGTCGAATTACTTGGTGAACCCCCCTTATATGAGCTACTCCGACATATTCAGAGCACAGGTCTATAAGGTGCAAATCACATCTAGGCAAAATAACATCAAGGTGAGCCTAGCGACACACACCAACATCTAAGAGCTTTCCATTAAGCGTGCATGCAATTCCTTGGGTTAGGCGACTGGAGATCACCGGCGTAGTAAAAGACGATCAAATTACACATATAGGAGCATGCCAGTGTCGACAAAATATGCGATAACGTTTCGCGAAATTTTCGGAAAATTTCGAGCATTATGGACAATCTTGCTAATACGAGCGGCACTACCCCGCCAGGCAGTACAGATGCTACGCACAGTACTGATCCTGGACCGATTAGTAATAATCGGGTCAGAGCTATACGGATTCCGGGGGCTAGCAAAGTAATGCACGAGGTGAGAAGAAAATTAAGAGTCGCGAGTTGGAACGTGGGTAGTATGAACGGCCGAAGCTGTGAATTAGAAGAGGTGATGAAGAGGAGGCGAGTGGACATCTTGTGCGTCCAAGAAACCAAGTGGCGAAACACTGGAAACAGAGCCCGCTTCTTAGACGTCAAGACAAAGCAATACAAGATGTTCTACTACGGAACAGAGCAAGGTAGAAACGGAATCGGTGTCATCCTTGCGGAAAAGCTTCTTGGAAACGTTTTGGCTATTTCGAAGTCCAGTGACCGATTGATGTCTCTAAAACTGGTGATGGAAGGAAAGGTGTGGAATATAGTCAGTGCATATGCTCCCCAAATTGGATGTGAGCAGGTGGAAAAAGATGCATTCTGGCTAGACTTCCACAACCTCATTAAAGACATCCCAAAGGAAGAGCTTTTGTTTGTGGGTGGAGATTTAAATGGACATGTAGGGAACGGCAACGAAGACTATGAGGACTGCCATGGTGGCCTTGGATTCGGAACTAGAAACCCTCCTGGTGAAGAAATTCTAAGCATGTGCAGGTCACATGGTCTTATAGTGTTGAATACCATGTTCATTAAACAAAGCCGACACCTTATCACTTATAGCAGCGGTGGAAATGAAACACAGATCGACTATCATCTGGTATCTAGTTCCATGAAGCCGCTAGTGAAAGACTGCAAAGTGATATTGGGAGAAGCGATCGCCCAGCAACACCGTCTCCTACTGACAGAATTTTTTATGGAGACGAAGACGGCAAACAAACAAAGAGAGGCTACCGGAGGAATCAAGTGGTACAACCTGGACAAAGGAAAAGGCAATGCATTCATCTCTGTTATGAGAAATTATCTGTGCGAAACCATCAGCAGACTACAAAACGAAGAGTGCAGAGTACAAAATATGTGGGACTCTCTGCAACGAACTTGCTTGTCGAAGGCGAGGTCACTCCTAGGAACATCAAAAGGAAACTACCAAAGGGAAAAAGAAACATGGTGGTGGAGCGATGAAGTCAAGGCAGTGATATCAAGGAAAAAGACCGCTTTCCAAGCTTGGTCCAAATGCCCCTCTCATAATAGAGATGAGAAAGCACGACTCGAAGTGGACTACAAGCGATACAAGAAGGAAGCCAAGAAGAAATGTGCCCAGCATAAAGCAGAGAGTACGGAAAGCATGTATCGCGAGCTTGGGGAAATATCTGATCCAGCTGCTGATGCCAACCAGGCTCTCCAGGAACTGCGACATGCTAAGCTGAACAAGGGTGCAGCCATCTTCAAAATTGCCGCACAAAGGAGAAGGAATGCCCAGGAAATTCGCTCACCAAAGTTCATTAACGATGCTCAAGGCCTACTACTTGTAAATGACGACAAAATTCTTCACAGGTGGCGACAGTATTGTGACGAACTCCTAAATGAACAATTTCCCAGGATATACTTTCCAACAGCCGAACCTAATTTAGAAGAAGTACCCGACCTTACAGTCGAAGAAGTTAGCGTGGCGGTGAAAAACTCCAAGAAAGGAAAGGCGATTGGTCCAGACGAAATACCCTCTGAGTTCTGGAAGAAGATGGGAGACATTGGGTGTAAATGGCTTACGATTCTCATCTCCAAACTCATAAGCGGTGACCAAATGCCAAATCAGTGGAGGGAAAGTTTCCTTCTCCCAATCTACAAAGGAAAGGGGGACACACGAAACTGTGATAACTACCGATCGATTAAGCTGATGTCACACACCATGAAGATCGTAGAGCGGATTTTGGACGGCCGACTGCGAAAAATAATACGGCTGTCTGATGACCAGTGCGGGTTTGTCTCGGGTAAATCAACCACAGATGCCATACAGAGTTTAAGAATCCGAATGGAAAAACACCGTGATTCCTCAAGGGATTTGCATATTGTGCTAGTTGATTTCGAAAAGGCATTCGATAGACAACCACGAGATCTGATATGGGTGTCCTTGAGACAGCGAGGGGTTCCGGAAACCTACGTGCGGATGATCATGGACATGTACGAGGAAGTAAAAACGAAGGTAAAATGCCCCGCAGGAGTCACCGAAGAGTTCCCAATCAAAGTCGGTGTGCACCAGGGAAGCGTCCTGAGTCCTTTGCTCTTTATCACAGTCCTTGACTTTCTGCTTGAAGGAAAAGTGACGGATCCGAAAGTGAATCAGTTATTCTTTGCTGATGATGGAGCCATCATAAGTGAAGATCCAACATCCTTGCAACGAGCACTTGATGTGTGGGTGGATGTTCTGGAGGGAAGTGGGTACCGGATAAGCGCGAAAAAGACAGAATATCTCTGCTGTCCATTTTCTGACCCAGACGGCCCTATTCCGGACATTTACCTGAATGGAACAACACTTCCCAAGTGCGAAAAATTCAAATATCTTGGATCTATGATCAACAACCAAGCTTCTTGTGATGACGACATCAACCACCGAATAAGTGTAGGGTGGATGAAGTGGCGCGAAAACTCTGCCATCTTCTGTGACCGAAAAATGCCCCCTAAACTGAAAGGAAAGCTCTATACTGCAGTTGTTCGCCCAGCACTTACATACGGTTCACAATGTTGGACAATGTACAGAACGTATGAGAATAAGCTGACAGCAGCTGAGATGAAGATGCTTCGTATGACAGCAGGAGTAACAAAGCTTGATCGAATCAGAAGCAAGAAAATCCGAGGAAGCCTTCACGTCAAAAACACCATCTTGGATAAAATACAGCATGACCGTTTAAGCTGGTACTGTCATGTACAAAGACGAAACCCTGAGAACCCAGTTCAAAAGGCGATCGCTTACGACGTTCCAATGCAATCGCGAAGAAGAGGCAGGCCCAAGAACTCATGGAGAAGACAAATGCAACGACAACTGCATTCAGTTGGCCTTAGACATGGAACAATTCAAAATCGAGAAGCCTGCCGACGTTTCCTGAGGTCAACCCGGCGAACCCCACATGCGGAGCCGTAGTGTGAAGCAGTAGAGTGGGAGAGTTGTGACCCCATCCGAGATCATGACTATCGTCGATAATGGAGAAGAAGAAGAAGAAGAATTAAAAACGAAAAATGTTTGAATAAAATGAAAAACAGCTGAAAAAAATCGTTGTTTTCACCTAGCTATACCTCAAAACCTATAAAAGCTAAACATTAGTAAAAAGTCCCAAAAGCAGCTGTAATCATAAAGTTTAAGTGAACCAAGTTTCAAATTTTAGTACTAATAGTTCTGCTCAAAATAAATATTGACTGTTCAAAGAACAAAACCCCATGTTATTTCCATAAGATTAGGTTAGATTTAGATAAGATTTTTTTTTATTTCAATTTCAAGTTTACAATAATTATTTTAATAGATAGAATACTGTTACATTTTCTTTAATTACCATTTGCATAGATTTTAAGTTATACAGTATTCAGATATAAAATTCATGTTATTTTTATTTACATTATACATTATTAAGAAAACTAGAAAAAATAAAAAAAATTGTTTGACCATGAATTATAAATTGAAATGAAATTATACACTTGTGGTATGGATACCAGTGTAAAGTGTATTTTTTTTAAAGTATTGTTTTCATTTAAATGAGAACCGTATCCAAGAGATTGACGTGAGAAAGTGGGAGCGCAAAACATAGAAAATAGAATAAAAAAGATAAATTTGCAACAGATAAGATTTTCAAGGGATTTGAAAGTTAAAGTACGATTATAGAGTTGAGATATAAAAGGAAAACAAAAGTAAAGAAACTTCAGCACAAAGGCGGCACGGGTTAGAATTAAGTTAGAGCCTTGAAGCTTGGAGAATATTTTTTTTAAATTTATTTCGAACAATAAAAGTTTCTGGGAGCAAAGAAATTGCAATGAAAAAACCGTAAAGTAGAGTTATCATGTTTCTACTAAAAATAGATTTATGTTGTAAAAAATAAATTGTATTAAGCTAAATTAAAATATTATATATTTCGCATAAAGGGTAACCTTTTATCTTTCACTTGATTGCGAACAGTAGTAAAGATCCCTGATACTACTAATATTAATACTACTTTTGTAGCTCACAGCAGATCACTTACTTACTTACTTAAGGTGGCGCCTACAATCCAGGATAGATTACGGCCTCAACCAACATGCCTCTCCAGCCAGCTCTGTCCTTAGCTAAAACCGCATCCAGTTACGCACGTTAAGTTGGTTGAGGTCGTTCTCCACTTGTGTGCGAAACCTGTTACGCTGCACAATGGGGCAAAATGACGAAAAGCTGGCATTAAATCAACCAAACAACCTAGAAACTTGAAATTTGGCACAAATCCTACCGATACAAATATTAGTGCATAGCCATAATTTCGAGTAGCCACGCCCATTTTTTGAGTTACCACCCATACACAATTTTAAGGTTCTTAAAAATTCTCGGAAAATCCTCAAACAGTTTTAATAAAACTTTGTATGTCTTTTATCCTAAATAATTGTAACACAATTGCAATCATATAAAATAAATACAAATTAGGGTTGCCACTTTTCATATTTTTTTGTATTATTAGGTAATATTAAGGAAATAATGGGGGGGGGCTTTTGATCTAATGATTTCATATTGAAAGCGGGATAGGTTTGCTTCAATAATTAACGCTAAGGCTTCTTCACAAGTCAATGAAGTTGGTTCAATGGACTCTCTTAAGACCTTTCTACACGTTTTGACTTTGCTACGATATGTGATCACTTCGTAAATTAGCTTTGCAGTTCCTGGCTGCTCAGATGCTCTCAAACTCATTTCAGTCGCAAATGTTAGTTCAGACAGAGAATTTGATCTCCTCAACTCCGCAGTTTTTTTGCGTTTTGTTCTATCCGATCCTTCTTCGAAAGAAACAGACGAACGACCACGTTTAGGTTTTGAAGGACATTTATATTTAAAAAGAATGGGAGTGTTGAGCCAAATTCTGTTGTTTTTTTTTAAATCTTGACTCTTGACGAGTTCCTATTTCCAAACGTATTTTGAATTTATATTTAAAATCATTAATTTTGTTATTTATGTCATTTTCAAAAGTACCAGAGCATGAGTCCGCCTCACAACTTCTTCCTTTAAAAACTGAATCTGGCTATTATTTAAGCCTTGACAACCTGACGTTTTCATTATATTAAAGAGGTCTAGTCTGGTAATTGATAACGTTTTGGATGTTGTTTGGCCTAAAAAACTGTTACAAATCAATAATTTTGACCAAAAACGTGTATTTATAGAAAGTGACGTAACCAACAAAAAATTGACACTACACTCAGGAATGCAAATTAATGCAAGAAAACTTTTCATATTCTAAAAGGGGACAAAAAACTGAACAAAATGACATAGTAATCTTATTGGCGTTTTACGGCTAACACAATTAAACGACTGAGGTTTTAAGAAAAACGGAAAAAAACACATTATTTTTAGGTTTTTTTTTTCATTTTTGACTGCGAATTAAAATAACATGAATGTATTTTTTTTCTGGAAAAGAAAATTAATAAAACGCATCTGAGTTTACTGGTTCTATTTCAAAAAGATTCAACTTATTACACGCAATAAATAAAAAATAGTACACAATTTGTTGAAACAACCGAAAATGATAAAATGACGTTTAAACTCGAAGCAAAACGTGAACTTTCTTTTCATTTGAGACGATCTTCTGAAAACCTGTTCGAAATTTATTATCTCTCTCATTTTTAATTCTCTATTATATTTCGAATAGAAAAAGATCGGTCATTTAAGACAAAGCTCAACTTCATTATTTGATTAAAATGCCAGCTTTTTGAGTTTTGCCCCATTGTGCGCTGCTTCCCTCTGCTGCGTACACCATCAGGGTTGGATTCGAAGACTCGTCGGGCTGGTGCGTTGATGTCCATACACTCCACGTGTCCCAGCCATCTTAGCCGCTGCATATTGAGCTTCTTGACCAGGTCAACGTCGCTGTACAGCACGTAAAGCTCGTCGTTGAATCTTCTTCTCCAACTCCTTCGACCAAAAATCACTCAAATAATCTTTCTCTCAAAGAAGAGATGCAAAAAGCTCAAATTGCAGCTCAGCTCAAAGCTCAGCTCAAATTTGAGCTAGCTCTTTTTTTGAGCTAGCTCAGTGTGAGCTAGCTCATTTTTTAGCTAGCTCAAATTTGAGCTGCCGGTTGAGCTGAGCTGATTTGAGCTGAGCGGTTAGTTGAGCTGAGCTGTTAGTTGAGCTGAGCTGTTAGTTGAGCTGAGCTGTTAGTTGAGCTGAGCTGTTAGTTGAGCTGAGCTGAGCTGATTTGAGCTGAGCTGCTATTGCTGAGAGCTGAGCTGAGCTGTAAGTTGAGCTGAGCTGTTACTTGAGCTGAGCTGTTACTTGAGCTGAGCTGAGCTGATTGAGTTGTGTTGTGCTGAGCTCATCTAAGATTAGCTAAGTTAATTCAGTTCAGTTGCGCTGATTTCTTCTATGGTAAGAGTTGATTTATTTTTTTTTTTTTGTAAAACATTGCAAATTGAATAATCTGGTGTTGTCGTAACTTTACATTATGGATAGATCCTAAAATTATATTTCTGCTCTATGAATTGCATGTTTGTAGATTAAAGTTAAATACTTGTAATACTTGTAGGTATGGTAGATTTGTTAACTATTGCGTAGCAAACATAATAAAAGATTATTTTTGATAGAGAATAAGTTGTCACTGACACTCGGACAATTATAATTGGATATACGCGGTTAGTACTTGGCGTCAACTGGTGACTGATATTTTACAAAATGCATTTATACAGTCATTCTGTTTTTCTAACAGGTTAAAATATACAAATTTACCAGAATCACCCATTGTAAAATTTTGGGTATTCTTATTTCAATTACAACCCTTTCATTACAAATACTTCAAGAAAATCCCAACTACCTGACTTTTGAAATCGCAAGACCCATTCATATATACCATCGGTTTACTTTTATTGCCCTAATGTTCCCTTACTGATCGTAACCCAACATATTTTTATTATCCTCATAAATTTGTTACATTATACAATACAATTAAGGTTGCTAATCCCAGTACCTAAGAAGTTATTTAATAAAATCTGTTTTGCGGTCAAAATGGGTAATTATCGATTTCTGGAAAAATTCTATTATCGAGAAGTTTTTTTTATTAATATTTATGGTGTTTCTTTGAAGATATATATTTCACTTGCCCTCTCTTCCGCCTCGATGTTGAAACTAGTACTAGAAAATAGTACAAATCGTAACTTAACTTACTATACCTACTTCCAAATCATTTTTCTTCCCAATTATATAATATTATATTATATCATTATTATATCTAATCTATATTATATCAAAATTTAGTTTTACTGCATTCAGTTTTACTTAGAATATTTCGGGTCGGTTCAGCTCGGTTTACTTCAGCTCTCCAGCTCATCTCAAATCAGCTCACCCCAAATGACAGCTCAGCTCAAATTACAGATCAGCTCAGCTCAAATCAACAGCTCAGCTCAAATGATAGCTCAGCTCAAATGACAGCTCAGCTCAAGTGACAGCTCAGCTCAAACGACAGCTCAGCTCAAATGGCAGCTCAGCTCACAGGTCAGTTCTGATTTGAGCCAGCTCACATTTGAGCTATCACACATTTGAGCTAGCTCACATTTGAGCTAGCTCACATTTGAGCTAGGTCATTAATTTGAGCTGGTTGATAAGCTCAAATGTGAGCTAGCTCAACTTAATGAGCTAGCTCAAAAGTGAGCTAGCTCAAATAAGAGCTGAGCTGTGAGCTGAGCGCAGCTCACTTTTGAGCTATGTTACAACCCTGTCTCAAAGCAACCAAGCAAATTTTCATCCGAATCTTTTAACGTCCATGATTCTTTCTGTCCCATACAGCAGAACCGGGATGATTAAGGTCTTGTATAGCGTTTCCTTGGTTCTATGACAGAGGGCTTTACTAATTAAATGCCTTCTCAGCCCGAAGAAACTGCGATTGGCAAGAGTAATTCTCCGTTTAATCTCTGAACTGATGTCGTTTTTTGAGTTTATAGTGGATCCCAGGTAGACAAAGTCCTTGACTGCTTCGAAGTCATGATTATCTATCGTGATGTTTTGGCCGAGTCGTCCAAAACTTCGTTTCGTCTTCACTAACAGCCAATCCCATTTTTGCCGCCTCCGATTCAACACTGGCACCAACCACAGCTTTGTTCTGCCGATTATGTTTTGATTATTTCATCTGCAAAAGCAAGTAGTTGAACGGACTTTTGATAAATTGTACCAGTGGTGTTGACTGTGTGTGATCTGCATAAAAATGCTTCAAAAACGATGTTAAATAGGTTGCATGATAACACGTCGCCTTGTCTTAGATTTATTCACGCTGTCATACGCGACTTTAAAATCGATGAAGAGGTGGTATGTATCGATCTGGAATTCCCGTTTTTTTTTTCCAAAATCTGTCGGAGTGAGAACATTTGATCGACTGTTGACCTGTGTTGTTTGAATAATTTTCATAAATAAAATACCAAAAAACTTTGGAGTTCAATTTCTTTTAATATTATTTAAGTTCAAAAGGTAACTAATAAGTTAAAAAGAAGTATACAAAATGAGAAAAAACAAAAATTTTCGTTTCTTAGGTTGGTTTGGTTGAAATCGTCTGCGCCTCGTGTCGGTCTTTTGACAGATTTTTTTGATAATAGTGATACCAAATTTTGGGCTAGGTTTTCGAAAGTGTTAGCGTTGCCAGGTTTGCCAACACTCCCCCCTGGAAAGCTAGAGCCCTGTTCCTGGTTACAATCTGGAACCAAACCTGGTCTACTGACGTCTAGCAGTGCAAGTTTGGCAGCGGGCCTAGTATAGCACCCTGATGATGTTTGTACTAAAGCACTCCGTACTTGGTCGTCCTTTCCTGGGAAAACCTCTCTCACAATCGTTCTCGGCCATTGATTTCTTGTGAATTGTGGAACTACCACAATAACGACATCACCGATGATGATTTGTCTGACAGGGTTGAACCACTTTGTGCATTTGGTCAAAGTCGGTAGGTACTTGCACCCAACGTTTCCAAAATGAATTAGCAAATTGTTCACATGCCATCCAACCTTTTCTAAGAACAATTCCATCATCATTAAATTCGCCGAACTGGTTCTTTCCGCTTGACGAGCCCAATAAACAATGATTCGGTGTTAAGGCCTCATCGTTGTTGGACAACTGATATCGTTTTTTGAGTTTATAGATGAACTTAATAAACTATTAATTTGGTGATATAGTGTTGACCAGACAGGATTATAGGTCGTTTAGTTTCGTAAGGAACGTTTGGAGCAGCATCAATACGACCCTTCACACGCAGGATATTATTGGAATCCTGATAAAGAGGATTATTTTTTTCTAGAACCAAAGGTTCTTGTTTATTTCTTAGAAAAATTATATCTTCTGGATACGAACGTTTCAAATCGTAATCGTAAAGTTCATGAACTTTATTTCTATGAATTTGAAAAGTAGGCAAGTGACAGTACAAGTCTGACCCATCTAAAAAATCGTGTGAAATCTACATATTCTTGCGTCTATCTTTAACATAGTTCTGTCACAGTTGCCATCTATCTCTACATACTGTACAAAATTCAGAGGAGCTTCTTCCAAAGTCACAAATTGAAGAGATTCATCTTTTGGCCATTTGTTTTCTTGTTCATAAAGGAATGAGGGTCTACTATACAATCGACACTCAGATACAAATTGAATGCGACGTTTCCATTTTGTGGCCTCGTCTACGACGTTTTCTTTTGTTGGTATCCATCTCCAATCGCCGGGGTCAGATGCTTCGATGATTTCTCCGATCCTAAAGGCAGCGAAGTGTTTATAACGACGATGTTCTGACCTTATCCAATAAAGAACCGTTTTTGAGTCGGTCCAGAAAGTTATTTTATCTACATGTATAGATTGTCCCTCGCGAAAAGATTTAGCCAGACGAACGCCCAAAACTGCTGCTTCTAGCTCTAGTCTGGGTATTGATGCGTCTTTAAGAGGCGCAACTTTAGCCTTTCCACCTACGAGTGCACATTCAGCAAGACTATCGGAAGCGAAGCGACGGTATCCAACAGCTGCATATGCGTTTTCACTTGCATCAACGAACACATGTAATTGAATATTAGGATTATTTTTATAATCTATCTTTTGGAGATATAGACGATTAATTGCAAGCTTTTGCACCATAGGAAGATGATCAACCCAATCACACAATTCCACAAAGTGTTGCTCTTGTATCTTTTCATCCCATTGTACTGATGATCGCCAAATTTCTCTTAATAGTATTTTTAGCTTCACTAAGAAGTGGCTAATTATCCCAAGTGGGTCGAATATACTTATTAACTCTCAAAACTTCCCTCTTCGTAGGACATATTTGTCCTGATAAAATACCGGTTTTAATTTTATGACATTTGAATAAAAATGAAAATGTATCGCTGTCATTTGACCACCACATTCCAAGTATTTTTTCGTGATTGTTAAAAAAATTTGTACAAATAATATTTTTTGCTGGAAGGTCATTTATTTTATTTCTAATAGAAATATATTTATTTCTAATAGAAATATAAACAGAGCTTCAAAAACAGCAAACAAAATAATTTTCTGATAACTAGTTTTATTTATAGAGCTTTTCAAAGTTGGTACTTTTTTTTCAAGAGAAGAAAAAAACAAAATAAAACGAAATTCTTCGTTTTCTTTTTTTGCAATTATGGAATATTTAATGAAAAATCGTATTTTTTTTTAAATATTATAAGTTAATTTAAATTTGATATTTAAAAACAAATTTTTTTTTCTTCAAATTTTATTAAATGAAACAAAAAAAACACCATTTTTTAACAGTTCATGGGGTTTGAATAGAGATTCAAAAAAGTCCATACCAGTTCATGCCATAAATCGAATAGGGTATTTGACACCACTTACTTGTTGAGCCAGGTGCAAAACCGTAGCGCGCATTTCCGAGATATTGTAATTTGTTAAAAAAAAAAATCCGTTTCTGATTTTTTTTTATAGCAAATTCAGTCTTGGAATATTTGAATTATGTACGTACTTCAATTGTCTAAAGAGCTGAGAGTGTACATTTTTTTCTTATAAGCATCAATTGGAATACGTTTCATTATCTGGATGGATAAAAATCCACCCACTTCCAAGACCCCTTTTTATATAAATGCCGAATGTCACAAAAATATAATTAAATTAGTAACTAAACTATTTGTTGCCTTATTAAACATTTAATTTTTATAATCCGCCTACTTTCATGCCCCTTTTAGATTGCTGATACTTCTGAGCCAAAACGATTACATATTATAAATCATTATGTTCTTATTCATGTTAAGCAAATAGGGATGCGATCTTCTGGACAAAGTGCATATAAACAAAAAATAGTATCAGAAGATGGCGAAGTAGTATCTAATGCGAACATGTTTATGGCATCACTAGTTCCACTTCGTCTTAAAGGTGATGTAATCGAATATTGGAAGAATCCAAGGACGTCACCTGTGGACTTTTGCAGACCGATCCTGTTTAAATACGCAAAGGAGTCAAGTGATATAATTCAGACAACTGTCAGCAATATAAGAAACCAAATAGAAAATCTAGTACCAACTATAATTACTCCTAACGAAAAAAAAAAAAATGTGATGGGTCAACATGAATTCTTTCTGACTATGATAGACGGAAAAGTATTGAATGAACTAAAAAGCACGAAATCCACATTATCATCTCCAAATTGCAAAAGGACACAAATTTTTTTCGAAAAAATGCAGCCTATTTAGCCGAAGCAGATGAGAGAAATTAGGAGTTTGGAATTTCGCCTTTGCAATCTAGAATAAGATGTATGGAGTTCGTGCTAAAACTAGCTTATGGACTTTGTCAACAAGACGAGACCACCGACAAGGGGTGCGCGAAAAAAGAAGAAAACTGGACACACAAAAAGAATTAAGGCAGCAACTTGGGTTTATTATTGATACGCCAAAACAAGGATTCGGTAATACAAATGATGCAAATACTTCACGAAGATTTTTTGAAAATCCAGAAGTTATATCAGCAATAACCAGTGTAGGCGAAGAACTTTTAAAGAAACTACAAGTGATTTTAAATGCACTATCATCTATGGAATCTATAAATGTTGATAAATTCAACGAGTATACTAAAAGTACTTCGAATCTTTTAAAATCCAAATACAGTCAAAAACTCCTGACTCCAACACTTCCTAAGATTCTGGACCATGGTGGAGAACTTATAAGCCATCAAATTTTACCAATAGGGGAACTGTCAGAAGACGTACAGGAAACAAGGAATAAAGATTACAAGCGATATCGATACTCAAATACATGCAAGGTTTCACGGAAACGACAAGATCCACTTGTTTCATCTTTAAGACACGTTAGATCACAGAAATAACTGAAAAAAAAAATACTGCCCAGAACTAATAAGTCTGTTAAATATTAGAAATGATGATGATGGCAGTGAATTTTTTTCTGAATTTATAATTACCTATTGTTTAAGAAGTTGATTTATGTTTTTTTTATTTTATAAATATAATAATTTAAATTATACTTAATTTAATTTTTTTTATTTTTTTGGTACGATTACTTTTTCTCTTTAGTGTTTCACATAATGTATATGACTGAAAAAATGTATAAAATATCATTATACACCACTAAGTGCAAAAAAAAAAAAATTAATACTTAATAAAAATATTTAGGAAATAGGTTTGTTAACTTTAAGCATCCACTGTTGTGATCAATTTTATTTTGGAACACCCTATGAATACTTAAGTGGTCATAGTTTTTGTTTTTAACAATTTTTGAAAGTTTTACTTAATTGTTTTTTTTTTTGTTAATTCCTTTTTCTAAGAAAATCTAAATAAGCCAATGATTCCGAAACACCCTGTGACACAATTTTCTTGAAACTCATTGTTTTAACAGCCCTGGAAATTTCCATCAGTTAAAAAATCTTAATGTGTTCAAGAGTTATGATTTTTGCAACGAGAAAAGTCATTTTGGACAACAGAGCGCCTGTAGAACTTTTTGAGAATTCCAAATAAAATTATGAATCTCAAAGCCAGCTTTTGAATGGATATGTTTGACTGATCTCGCTAACTCAATTGCCTCAACATAGCTTTTGCAGCTCTCGGATAATCGGATATACATTCATTTGCGTTTTTATTTTTAACAAATTGAGCGCAGTATGGAGAGCAAGTTGCTCCAAATATCATAACTCTCATTACATACTCCTCAATTTGCATAGTAGTTGGGTTTCTCCATAGGAATCTCTGAGCGTTTTGATCTTTTTTGTGTATTAAGATCTGGTGAAACATTTCACGTATATCTGCACATATTGCTACTCTTCTCTCTCTTAATCGGTAAAGCATTGCAGCCAGTGAGGGGAGGGTATCTGTTCCCATTAGTACGACAGAGTTTAAAGAAACACCGTCGACAAGCGCTGCAGCATCCCATACCATGCGAACTTTGTTAGCCTTATTTGGGTTGAGAACTCGGAAGATCGGCAAGTACCATATTCCTGACGTTTCTTTTCAAGTTCCTCTCTACAGATTTTTCTTGCATAGCCTTTGTCTATGTATTTATTAATCTCTAGCTTTGCAGCTAGTGAAGGTTCTTTGCACATTCTAGCCTCTAGGTATTTTAAACGTCGTTCAGCCATACGACGCACGCTACCGTTGCACAGTGTGAGAATTCGCTCATCTAGCGGCATTTAATTGAAAAAATGAGTAGTTCAAATTGATGCGAATACAGGTTATACTTGCAGCCTAAACTTTCTCATAAGCGATTAAGAAAGAACTGTAATGTGGGAGGCATGTAAAATAAAAAAAATGGTCTTGAAGTTGCAGTCGGTGATAATTTCAGTGTCAATTGGCTTGTGAAAGTAGTTTTGTTTTTTTTTCATACGATTGCTGTGTATGTTTTTTATAAAAAGTTTTGATTGGAGTTATTAATATTAAATAAGATATCAGGGAATTGAAAAGTAAGTAAATTTTTTAGATCATAGGGTGTTTATTTTAGTTTTTGGTGGTTGGGATGGAAAAAATGGAGTATTTTTATTAATTTTTTACATTTATAAGAGAAAAACTATATGTAGTCACTGTTGTTCGGTTTAACGACTACATGCATTTGAAAGGTATATTGTCATTCATTAAGAGCTTTAAGGTGCTGCGAAAAAAGTGCAATACATTTTTTTTTTTAATTTTAAAGTGGTTACCTAAAAAATTAATATTAGTTTTTTTTGTATCCTATGTCGTTTTCTGTGGTACGTATAAGTACATATTTCACTTTTAATGTGCGAATAGGCTTTTCATAAATATTTGTTTTTGTAATTTTCGTAATGTCTATCGAAACTACGAAAAATACAAATTTTTGAGGTTTCGATTTACAAAATCAAAATAAAGCATGTTGAAGCGGTGTTTTAATTTATTATGAGCTATTTTGATGAAATACAATTTTCAGAGGATACAATCAAAGCATTTAAGGCAACTGTAAGACTGATTTGTTTTAAAATAAATGAGAGGTGGACCAAAATTGGTAGGCAACGGGACCGCTTCGAAAGAACTAATTCTTTCTGACTTAATGAAACCCTTAATCTGCCAAACAATTGTTTGGATGAAATTCCATCCTCTTCAAATATTAAAAAAGTAGGGAGGCCAAAAAAAATCTTTGAAGAGTGCTGTGAAAAAATCAAAGAGAAAGAAGTGCAAAGCCTCTTGGATTCATTTAGCTTTGAAAAAATTGGAACGGCTTATGAAAAAAACTTGAGAAAAGATGGAAAGAGATATACTGCCGCTATAATCACAAAAATATCACTTAGTTCCCCAAAAAAAAGGTTTGTTTAAAATGTTGTATTATCAACATTTATTTACTTTTAATTTAATTAAAGTACGAAATTAAAGAAATCTCTCAATAGGGTGTCCTCTAACCAAATTTCTTTATCTGCTGAAGAAGCGCTTTATCTGCTGAAGAAGCACACATCAATATGAGATTATACGCCAGAAACTCAACAAAATTGATCGAAATTTACTGCCCACATACGATAAAACTAAAGAGTCTAAGAAAAAATGCTATCCTTATCAGAAAACTGGATCAGAATCTCAGAATGATCTTCAGAGCTTAGTTGATCATAGTGTCAGGCGTTTATGTTTGGCAGAGAATGATGTTTTAAATTATGAGGATTTTAAAACAGAACATGAGGTCCTTGATCTTTTAAATGTCCCATAATCTATTTTTCTGTTAAACTGTGAATGATTGTTATTTAAATTTATGTTCTGTTAAATAAAATGTTTTTAAGTATATGAATTATTGTAGTTTAATTTCATTGTTGTGTATTTACGAACAAAAATTAACAAAAAGTTTTTTGTGAGCGAAATATATATTTTTAAGAGGGGTCTACCAAAGTGCAAAAAACGTGTACTTTCACAACTCTGTAAATCACTTAGTTTTCTTAATATATAAGAAATTGTCGTTTTATTCTTTTTTGTATATATTAATTATGATTCTCAAACGAAAACATGACCAAACTAATTTTTATGTAGCCGTAATATATTTTATTAAATGGGTCTACAAAAGGGCAAGAAACTTGTACTTTTAGAGCCCTGTACCTCAAAAATTTCGTGAAGTATAGTAATAATTGTACTTAAATTTAGTTTTTCACATATTAAAGATAAATCTTGCAAAAAAAATTATCAAAAAACATAAACTTGTAAGCGCTATTAATTTAATTCCGCTAGATGTGCGAATTCCCACACTGTGCGTTGGTTACTTCGAGGGAATTCCTCCGTTACCGTCTAATCTGTGGGGAGTGCCTTGGTGGGAAGACTCCTTCGTTGGGGGGGTAATTAGTAGAAGCATTCTACTCCACTTCGACCTGTCGACCTGGGAGGCCCTTCTGCGGAAACAAGTTCCGCGATCGCATAGCTCTATGTTTCATTGTAGTAGTCACCGTAAGCATCTCCGCCACGTCAAGGCTTACCCCCATGGAGGGGCAGAGCAGATCAAGGAACTGTCAAAAATGTGTTTTTTAAAGCTCAGACATATCAGAGCACAAAAAGTGTTTATTTCATTGATTTGCTCAAAATAAATTGACCGAGCAAATCGAGCGAAGCTATGAGCTTATTAGACGAACAAAATAACATTACATTCATAACGAATTCCCAGTACAGTCGCCCGTCTACTTGTAAACAGAAATTTATTATTTGTGTTTTAGTTTTTGTGTTTATTAAATAGCAAATAAAAATATTTGTATTTTTGTTATAAGGTCCAAATGGTTATATGATATAACCATTTGTTCAACGAACAAATTAATGACTGAAGTCAGTTCAACGCAGTGAGTTAACAAATTGTAAAGTATTATTTAAAAAAAAATTATATTTTATGCAAAAATGTTATTACAGTGGACTCTCGCTAACTTGAACATACGATAACTTAAACAGTCCAATAACTTGAACATGATATTTTCCCTTTTATGTGCTCTGTAGCTTGAACAGGCAATTTGTAAGGCTCTTTACCTTAAACTTTTTTATTGCTGACTCTATAACTTGAATAATTAAGAAATTTTGGACTCTATAACTTGAACAAATAAATTTTATATCAACAGCAGTTTGAATTTCCTCATTGCAGGTTACTACGTTTGTAAACTGTTTTTTCATCCAAGGGGAATTCCCGGAATTTGCTATTTTGTATGTGTTTAAGATTTTATTTATTTTGCAGTAAGTTTTGTGCAAGCAGGAACGTGATAATAAAATTTTCCAGTAAATTTTGTGCAATATTTTGAAGTGCGTGTTTGGAAATTAAGTTTAAAGTTTAAGTTGTTTAAAGATTCAAAATGGGTTTTAAAAAAGGACAAAAAATTAGAATGTTGACACTTAAACAAAAGGCAGCAATTATTGAACAAATAAAGAAAGGAAAAAGCGTTACGGTTTGTGCAAAGGAATTTAGTGTTTCAAAAGGTACGATATGCAATATAAAGCGCAATGAGAAACAAATCACAGCAAGGATCGCGAATACTTTTTCTGGACCAGGCAAAATGTGCACAATTAAAAAAGCTGAGCAGAGCATCCAAGAATGGAAAGGATTCTTTACAAATGGTTCCTGAATCAGCGCAAAAGAAATGTTCCGATAAGCGGAAACATTTTAAGAGAGAAAGCCAAACAGTTGTTTATAAAGTATAAGAGTCAAGAAGGTAGCTCTTTCAATGCTAGTTCTGGGTGGTTTCAGAAATGGAAGAGAAGATTCGGTATTCGATTGCTTACTATTAGTGGAGAAAAATTAGCTGCTGATCCAGGACCTATTGAGCCATTCAAAAAAAAACTTGAAGATAAAATCGCCGCTCTTCAACTGACAACACAACAAATTTACAACGTTGATGAAACTGCACTGTTTTGGAAGTTGTTGCCAAAAAAACCTATGTATCGTTTAATGAAAAAAGTGCATTTTGAGGAAAAATTCCTAAGCAAAGAGTGACTTTACTCCTCGGTTCTAACGCCACAGGTACCCACAAACTCGTTCCTATGATCATTGGTAAGTCAAAAAATCCACGGTGTCTTAAAAATTTTGAAATGCCAATAGAATACAAAAGTTCTATGAATGCATGGATGACAAAATACATTTTCAAGGAATGGTTTTTCAAGAGCTTTGTAGTTCAAGTAAAGAAACACTGCGAAGAACAAAATCTCCCACTTAAGGCAATTCTGATTATAGACAATGCTCCATGCCATCCATCGGCAGTACTCCAAAACCATAGAGAAAGTGCGCTAAAAAATGTTTTGCAGAAAACTAAGCAATGTAAAATAACAAATTTTTTTCCAAAGTTGGTTTAAATACAATTGTGTTTTGTGTCAATTACTAACATTTAAAATAATATAATGAAAACGTATAAAAACGAAGACTTTTTTATTTTTTCCAGTAACTTGAACAATCCAGTAACTTAAACAGGCCTCGTTTCGTAGGTGTTCAAGTTAGCGAGATTCCACTGTACATTAGATTTACAATAAAAAATAAGTTACTCAAATGGCGTCGGAGTGTGCGCGTTGAACCTAATCGAGGGTACAAGTCGTTCTGCCCATTCGTCGCTATGATCTCCTTTATGAATTCTCGGTTGATCCTCGGATGCTGTTCTGAATCATTTCGGTGTGTGGCTATTTTAGGGTTTTTATGTCTTCCAGATGTCATTGTCCGCTTTCTCTTCTTATCTGAGCGTGTGACATTTTCTATGGAAAATTCCCAAGTTGAATGGAATTAACTCAGTGCTTGCCTCAGAGCCAAAAAAGAAAAACGCCACATCGTTGCCTTTTCGAAACCTATGTCCTATCCGCTTCTTCGTATAATACTGTCTATAGATTGTAAAAAAAAACTACCTGTTAAAAAATTTTAAACAAATATAAGGGTGTTTAAGCTCTTTCACATGAGAACGACCAACGAATGAACGCACAAAGGAGATTTGATACATTTTTTTAAGATTACACGAAATGGTAGCGACATTTTTTTTTAGTCTTAGTTTCGTTTGCAAATGTGTGTTTTCTTAACGACAACTTTTTGTGTCGAGCCACATGGCTGTCATTTATTTTCAATTTGGTTTAGCTAATCTTGCTCAGAGAATTATCACATTTCGCTCATTTACTTGAAGACTTTCATAATTTAAAAAAAAAACTTGATTTTGCCAAAAAAGTGTTAAAAGTTATCAAATTAGTACATTCATCAATGAAATAACGGCAAATTCTAACGTAGACAAGATTATTAATAGGATTTTTTTTTCATAATATGAAGGATGGTAAAATGAATAATTCTACATCATTAACTCAAAAATCCTGTTTTTTATGGATAAGTCGATTTATTTGAAACTTAGTATATGGAGACTATTCCCTTCTAGCTGAACACGTAAAACAAAATGGACATACCTTTAATTTTGATGATGCTAAAATTTTAAATTTGGAAAGACAAAAATTTAAATTAAAAGTACACGAAGTAAATCAAATTATTAAACATGAACAATTTGTCTGCATTTTTAAAACAGATAAAAAGGGTTATAGTAACACTATAGTAGTAACTATGTTCTAATAGTTAGTATCAAAAACAACTAACAAAATACAAATAGGTTACTCCTACATAGTATTATACAAAACTTATACTTAAAATTCATTAAAAATATTTTAATTTGTCAAAATATCGTACATGTAGTACATGTAGTACTAAAGCGTCGCAACTCAAAAATGTTAATTTTTCAGGAGAGGCAAAAAACAGTGTACGAACAGTAAAACAAAGAATTAAGCAACGCAATTGATCAAATCATTTTTAGTAACTCAAACACTATACTGATAGAACAGTGGAGTGTATTAAAAGACAAATCATTCTCTGACCACAAACTTAATACCCGACACCATAGATCCTACTAAACCTTTTAGAAACCTTAGAAAAACCAACTGGGAAATTTTTAACAGGGTAGTAGAAACTGAGATTATAGACAAAGCTACTGATAGCTTCACGGAAATTCTCGGTAAGGCATTCGAAAAAGGTTGTCCACCACCCTGGTGGTGGACACTCGTAATGAACGCAGTTCTTATACGACTTAAATACAGTATAGTCAAAGTAATTGCTTACGCTGATGACCTTGCATTACTAGCAACAGGTAAATTTCTCTCTACAATTAGCGAACAAATAGAAAATGACTTATTCATAGTGAATACATGGACTAGGAACTGCGACCTTGCGGTCAACCCGCAAAAAACCGAACTGGTACTTTTTACTAACAAAAGAAAAATACCAGATTTTAGAATTCCTTTTATTGAGGGTACCCAACTCAAAATCTCCGACCACGCGAAGTACCTTGGTGTGATCCTAGATAAGAAACTGAACTGGAACCTCAAAATTAAAGAAAGAGCAAAGAAAACCATGTTTGCATTCTATTCCTGCAACAGGATATTTGGTAAAACTTGGGCACCAAGCCCAAAAATTATTAAGTGGATGTACACGGCCATAGTAAGACCTGTATTGACTTATGGTAACGTAGTCTGGTGGAAAGCACTGGACAAAGCCACTCACCTTAAGATCATGACAAAAGTACAAAGAATGGCATGTACTGGGGCAATGAGAACCACCCCCACAGCAGTCTAAAAGCTATTAGTGCAAGAATCAGCAGCGAATAGCGCCCTTCGGCTAAGCCAAACTGATAGCTGGAAAAACAATGCCAGGGGTCATGCGCAGATTCTACAGAAATACAAGGGAAATGAGGTATGTACAGACTACATAACTCCCCGATTAGACTTTCATAAGCCGTTCACAACTGTCTTTCCTAGCAGGGAAGACTGGCAGACCAACGAGCCATAAACCTGTGAATCTATGATATATATACCGACGTTCCAAGATGGATACTGGCGTTGGCGCAGGGTTCTTCTCTGAAACCCTCGGACTAGCCAGTTCCTTCAGACTTTCAAATTACAGCAGTGTCTTCCAAGCTGAGGTCCTGGCAGTGAAGAAAGCTGCTAAACAAGTCTCGCTCATGGCAATACCACAAGCTGATATCACCTTTTTCATTGATAGCCAAGCGGCAATAGCAGCAATTTCTGCCATTGAAATCAAATCGAAGCTTGTGACTCGCTGTCGCGAAGGTATACAGCACAACATAAGGCTCTGTTAGGTTCCTGGTCATAGTGGTATCGCCGGAAATGAAAGTGCTGACGAGCTGGCAAGAATGGGATCAACATCATCATCATCATCGGCTCGACAACCGGGTCCGGTCCTGGCCTCTTTCAACAAGTCTCTCTCGAGCCAACACCATCCAGTTGCGCACCCCAAGGCTTTGGGCGTCCTGGTCTACGCCATCTCTCCAGCGCAAGCATGGTCTACCACGCTGCCGTCTACCATAGAATGTACCGCAAAAGACTTTCCGAGCAGGTTCCTCTTCGCTCATACGAGCCAGGTGCCCTCCTTACCGGAGTCTACCGAGCTTAATTTTTGTCACTATGTCTGCTTCAAGGTAGATTGCGTACAACTCATGATTGTACCGTCTCCGGAATCGTCCTTCCTCACATATGGGGCCAACAATTCTCCGTAAGACTTTTCTCTCGAACGCGGCTAAGAGGTCACAGTGCCTTTTGCTAAGCACCCAAGTCTCGGATCCATACATGAGTACTGGCAGGACCATGGTCCTGTACAGCAGCAGTTTTGAAATTATGGTAAGATTTCTGGATTTGAATAGCTTTGACAGACTGTAGTAGGCTCTGTTGGATTTAAGAAGCCGCCAGCGTATTTCTTCTTCTATGTTGTTATTCGTGCTCCGCTACCTTGATTGTTTGACCAACTGTTCTTCTCGCATTCGACGCCACCATGTACTTTGTTTTACCTTCACTAATGTGCAGCCCCAGATTTTGTGCTGCCTGCTCGATCTGGATGAAGGAATCGTGTACAGCTTGTTCGGTTCTTCCGATGATGTCGATGTCGTCTGCGTAAGCCAGTATCTGGCTGGACCTGTTGACGATGGTCCCTCTTGTTGCCGTGCCAGAGTCACGGATTGCTTTCTCCAACACCAGGTTGAAGAGGAGGCAGGCCAAAACATCCCCTTGTCGGAGTCCATTAAAGATGTTTATTGGTCTGGATATCAATCCGGCTATTTTAACTTGGCTTGTTACGTTGGTCATGGTCAACCTACATAGTCGTGTCAATTTATTTGGGATGCCGAATTCTCTCATGGCTTTGTAAAGTTCATAGGCGGCTTTAAAGTCTATAAACAGATGGTATGTTGGGATGTTAAATTCTAGACATTTTTCCATCGCCTGCCTAAGGGTAAAAATCTGATCAGTTGTTGATTTGCCTGGAATGAAACCACACTGATAGTGTCCGATGATGGTTTTAGCTTATGGGGTTATCCGGTCTTGTAGGATAGAGGAGAGTATCTTATAGGCGGTACTCAACAACGTGATACCTCTATAATTGCTGCACGTTGTGACATCTCCCTTCTTATGTATGGGGCATATGATACCTTTTCGCCAGTCTTCTGGCATTTCTTCATGCTCCCATACGTGCACTATGACATCATGAATTGCTTGACGTAAGGCTGGCCCGCCGTGGTGGAATTATTCGGCTGGTATGCCATCGGCTCCCGGGGCTTTGTTTTTCTTGAGCCCTCCTATAGCCTTCTCAACGTCTTCTATGCTTGGTGGCGGTAGCATAGGGTGTTCATCTTGAAGTAGTGGAGCCTCCACTTTTGCTGTGAGATGACCATTTAGCAATTCATTAAAGTACACTTCCCATCGCTCCAGTATGCTTTGTGGATCGGTGATCAGATTTCCCTCTCCGTCCTTGCAGTATGTGCAGCGTGGTGTGTACTGCGTCATGTTTCGGACGGATTGGTAGAACTTCCGCGCCTCGTGCGGACCTCGCTCTCGGCTGCTCTCTATTTCACAGATTAGGTTCTTCTCCCAGGCTGATTTTTTCTGTCTGTGAAGCCGTTTTTCTATTCTTCTGAGCTCTTTATATTCCTCTTCGCGTGCCCGCGTTCTATGAGATTGTTGCATTGCTCGGTACGCAACATTCTTACGTTCAGTCGCTAGCTTGCATTCATCATCAAACCAGTCGTTCCGATTTCTACGACTGCTGCCTAAGATGGAGTTGGCAGTACTAATGACAGTGTTCTTAAGGCGTGCCCACTTCTCATTTACGCCCAGCATACTGGCTCCGGGACTCACTCTCCCTAAATCAAGTGATTCTAGGGCGAGTCCTAACGCATTACCAAAGGTGTTACTGGTGTTTTCGTTGCGTAGGGCAGCCGTGTTGATTCGAACCTGATCGGCGGATGCAATGCGTCTCCGCAAGGCAATCCGCCCTCGGAAAACCATACCAACAAGATAGTGATCCGAGTCGATATTGGCACCTCGGCACGTTCGTACCGTCATCAAGTTCGAGTAGTGGCGACGATCTATCAACACGTGGTCTATTTGGTTACGAGTGACTTCATCAGGTGATACCCAGGTGGCTTTGTAGATATCTTTACGCGGGAACCTGGTACTCGCAACGACCATGTTTTTCGATGCTGCCAATTCTAAGACTCGAAGTTCATTGTCATTAGTGTTCTCATGCAAACTATGGGTGCCTGCGTAATGCCTTAATACCGGCTCCCGACCTATTTTTGCGTTCAAATCCCCAAGGATGATTTTGACGTCATACCTTGGGCAGGCATTGAGGGCCCTCTCGACTTGTTCGTAGTAAGTCTCTTTTTCTTCGCCTAAGGACTCCTTCGTATGTCCGTGAACGTTAATGAGGCTGATGTTTGTAAATTTGCCTCGCACGCGAAGGGTGCATAGCCTTTCGCTTATAGCGTTAAAGCCGATGATGGTAGACTTCATTTTTTCGCTGACTAGGAAGCCTACCCCGAGCACATGGTGTTTTGTATGACAGCTGTAATATAAGTCATATTCTTTCTTCTGTAAAACACCATTCCCTGTCCATCTTATTTCTTGAAGCGCTGTGATGTCAGCTTTATATTTTGACAGGGCATCGGCTAGCTGCTGAGCAGCTCGAGCTCTATAGAGCGATCGTACGTTCCACAAGAAAATTCGTAGATCGTTTTGCCGTTTTCGTTGCATGGGTTGTCGTCGTGAAATCCGTCCGTTTCCGAGGCTTGTTTCTAGCGGCCGCCACGGAGAGGCTATGATCACACTTCCACCAGTCCCGAATAGTTACGGCACGTGCATGTATGCTACATGTTATTCCCCCTATTCACTTGATCCTAATCAGGCAGAATCATCAGTTCAGATCCCACCCTGTAACCTTAAACAGGTAATCGGGAAGAAAGTTCTAGCCAAAACGAACAACAGATGGAGTTTGCTTGAAACCTGTGTTATAACAAGAAAGTTATGGCCTAATTTCAACAAACAAACAACCGACAATGTCATTCATCTAAATAAAAAGTCCCTCTCTCTCTCTTAGTGAGTATCACTACTGGACACAACCAACTGGGTTACCATAGAAAGAAAAGTATGGACGACATATGTAGAGGATGTGGTGATGAGGAGTTACATGAAGATACCGCGCACTTTCTTTGCCACTGCCCTGTGCGGTGTCATCTCAGAAATAGGCTCCTTGGTAGCCACTTTTTTAACGACCTTGAGGATCTTTCTGAGCTTCCAAGCAAAAGCATATTAAAATTTACCAATGCCACAAAATGGCTTGAAAATTCATGATCTTCATCAGCCCTAACATAAGCAATTCCTACTCTTACGCTAAAAGACAACAACACAACGAACCAAAGCGACAGAACAACACATAGGCTTCTCGCAGGAACGGCAACAAACGGTGACTGGGCACCTCGCCCTAACATAAAAAACTGCCACTCCGTTGAACGCCTATAACACAACGAACCAACACAACTGTACAACACATGTTTTTCGTAGGGGTAGCAATAAATGGAGACTGGGCACCTCGCCCTAACACCAGCAATTGATGCCTCTACGCTAAACGGCTAAACACAACAGAATAACACACCAAACAAAAGCAAACGAACAACACCTAGGCTTCTCGCAGGGGCGGCAATAAACAGAGACTGGGCACCTCGCCCTAACACCAGAAATTGTTGCCTCAACGAACCAAAGCGACTAAACAACACATTGGCTTCTCGTAGGAGCAGCAACAAACGGTGACTGGGAACCTCGCTCTAACACCAGCAACTGCCGCTCCTCCGTTGAACAACTATAACACAAGGAACCAACACAACTGCAAAACACATATGCTTCTCGTAGGGGTAACAATAAACGGAGACTGGGCACCTCGCCCTAACACCAGCAATTGATGCCTCTACGCTAAACGACAAAACACCACACAACAACACAACGAACAAAAACAACCGAACGACACCTAGGCTTCTCGTAGGGGCGGCGATAAACGGAGACTGGGGCACCTCGCCCTAAAACCAGCAACTGCCTCCCCTACCCTAAACTACAACAACACAACAAACCAAGACAACTGAATAACACATTATGCTCACGTAGGAGCAGCAAGAAATTCAGACTGGGCACCTCGCCCTAACACCAGAAAACGCCACTCCTACGTTGAACGGCAAAAACGTTACAAACAACACAACTACACAACATACGTGTTCCTTATAGGGGCAGCAACGAACGGAGACTGGGCACCCCGCCCTAACACCAGCAACTGCAATCCCCACGTCGAACGACAACAACACAATGAACAGAAGCAACTGACCAACGTACGTTTTCCTCGTGGAAGCAGCAACAAGCGGAGACTGGGCACCTCGCCCTAACACCAGCAATTGTCGCCACTGACGTGCGAAACAGAACAGAACAGGTTGTACGACACAAGTTTTATTATACATAGGTTTCAACATATGGGAATCACAATCCCTACAGATAGTATGAAAAAAAAATTATATATTATTTCCCACTTCTAATAAAGTTTTAAAAACCTGTTAAGTACATCCAAGTTGCACTACGTCCTTGAAAGCTTCCTTGCTAAATTTAACCGGTACAACCTGAAATGCTTGTTGCGTGCTTCTGCTGCTTCTTCGGATAGCTGCCCAATAGGTAAAAGAGCTTTTTGAATAACTTCCGGTCCATATATAAGAATCTTTTACATCGTTGGAGTCGTGGGATGCCACGGATAATGCTCAACATACAACTTTGTATCAAAAGCAAATGCTTCAAATTTTGAAGCATCTAGTTCAAATCCAATAGGAAGAACTTCCAATATGATTTTTAATCTAACTATGAGTTGCAAATCAACACAAGTTATTTCAGCAACTAGTATTGCCATCATTAGTATTCCCGAAACCAGGTCTGGGTACATCAACGATGAGTCCGAGTTTTGATTTAAACTTTTCTTGTATATCAGTTTTTCTTTTTTTAAGAATAATTATTTTCTGAAAGAGTTCTTAGCTGCCATTTCTTCAACGGAATCTTGTAAGCAAGATGAAGAATGCTTTCAAAAAACCGTATCCTCGCATGCAAAATTGACAATCCAAATTTTATCGCATCTTTATCAACTTCTTTTCTTCTAGAAAGATTCTTAAAATCTTTTGAAGTAAGTCCACAAATATAACACTTCATTGCAGATTTTGTGTTAGTTGAGGTTTAATGTTGAAATTGCATATACAAATAAAGTTCAATTAAATTAAATAGGTACCTAAAACGTCCAATTTTAAGTCTTAAATCTTTAAGTTATTCCTCCGTGCAAAACGATTTATTGAGTAAATAGCTCTGAAGATGATCTAATTTGGCATCAAAATCATACTCACTACACTCATTTATAACATCATATAACTGTTTTTTTTTTTTTGTTAAAATGCACAAGCCAGACGATCCTTCAAAGAAAAGAATTAATTTTGTAATAAATAGCTATTTTTATTTTTATTAGACTAGACACTCATCAGGGACGATACAATCTCGGGGGCAGATATGGGCAGCATTTTTTTTTTTTTTTTTTTTTTTGCTTCTTGAGCCCTTTTGCATAGATTTTAAAATAAATTAATTTTCTTTTAAATAAAAGCTTAAATATTCACCAAAACAGCTTTATAATAAAGAACATACCTGCAGATGAACCCTTCATAACTAAAAACTTTGTAATCAATATCAAAAAACAATATAAACTTAATCAATTAGGTATTTTTCACACAAATCAACTGATGCACAGTGCAAGCTTACGATCGATGACTTTCAACTGATGTTGTGGCGAAGTGTGGGCATAAAAATAAAAAAAAAAACGGTACACCATTCCATAGGTATTTAACTACAGCTAGGAACAAAATTACTTCTCAACTTTACATTTTGAAAAATTGATTTTTGAGCGGCTTTTCGAGTCAAATACCCCAATTTGCAATGTTTAAAAAACGTAATAGATTATTTACCACATACACACCGTACTAGCATCAATTTTAAATCATTAACCATGAATTTTCATGTTTTAAGAGTTATGACATTTTTCGTGATTTTTTCATATAAAAAGCAATGAACTATTTTGAATTCAGGCACTTTCGTTAAATTTTTTTTTAGTTGTGACACTCTTAATTTTCTTTGTCTTGGTCATAAATCATAATCATGTTCATGTTAGTCATTTTGACATTATCTTGTTGAGATACAAATCTGAGAAGAATCTGAAGAATATTTTTTTTCATCGTATGAAAAAGTTAAAAAATCGTATGTGACAGTCTAATAAATTGAATTCAAATGTAAAATTAGGACTAAAATGTTTCGTTTACTCACCAAGCTCTGATTCGAGTTCCTTAGACCTGATAGCCGTTACAAAATAACTTACTTAAGAAAAATTCATCATATTTTTTTATTTATGTTAGTGTGAAAATAGTAATTATTATTTTTGTTATATTAAATGAAAAAAAAATAGAACAAGGAGAAAAAAAGAACTAAATTAAGTACACTTTTATAAAAGGGGTCAGATTATGATTTTGGCATTATATTTTTGTTAATTAAGTCCTGAATATCTTTTTTTTTGTTTTGAGCTAATGGAATTTTGTTTGTGTAGACTTTTGTCAACCCGAGGGAATAAGTCACGGCATCAGAATATTAATTTTTCCTTACGTTTCGCACGTTTACTCTCTTATAATCGATGTCTTAATAAGATGCTTTATAAAAAAAATGCATATGGATGTTCTTTTTCTACCCGTATAAACCTAATACAGGAGAATTATCGTGGAAATGAGGATCTGCTTCAGAATCGTCGAAATCACCTTCATCACTTTGTATATGAGAAATGGTGTAAGATTTTTGTTTGGTTTTGGTTAAACGAATTTGGGTGGGGAATTCTGAGTTGCGTAAAGCTTCATAAACATTATTTACACTATTATTTAATGAAGCCAGCACTTCATCAAAATCATGAGCAGTCTCTGTTGGGTTTTCTTCCCGAATGATCTTGAAGGTTTCTGGTTGTCAATTGCACCATTAATCTTGAGCGACTTAATGAATTCATTACAAAATACTTAAAACAAAATTCATACATATTCCATTTATCTAAAGTGTCATAACTCTAAAAATCATGAAAAAAATGTATCAAAAAATGTTTTTGTCCAATTCAAATATGTATACGATATTTGCAACAATCACCTTGAATATTCTATATAAAATTTAAACCATTTTGCTTCTAATTGATCTAAAAAAAAAAAAAATCCTTGTTGATACATCAAAAGTGAAGTAACTCTAAATTTCAGTTTTTCATTTTTCAAAAGTAATACAACTCAAAATGATACAAAGTGTTTAATTTACCTCAATCAACTAAAGTGACACAATTCAAAATGAATCAATTTTTTTTTCGCAAAAACCAAAACGACACAATTAAAAATATGGCACTTTTTTTATTTGCTGCACAACTATTTGTCACAAGAATCAAATTACAACTGAAAATATGTCGTTTTTGTCAAAGCAACTTTGATCTTAATCTTGATTTACCTTCTGCAGAAAAAAATATTCAATTTAAATCAATGCCAACAATACTCTGTCCGATAAAAATTGGCAGTACAAGCCTTATGGGAGAGCTTTTTTAAAATCAGTGGCGGGCTATTTTATGCACCATACCCAATTGAAAGAAACTCCTATAAAAAGTTTTATAAACCGCCCATGAATTTTCAATGGCATTCGACGTAGATCCTACAACGACCTGCCTGGCGCACACTTGAGCATGCACTGATGGTTCGCTGTTGCTTTTCAACCCTCCTAAAACAAGACATACCTATTCAGAGTTGCCTTTTTCAATTTCGTTACTCACTTCGTATTTTTCATTTACTTTTTCAATGGGTTTCTGTAGAGAAGCTTTTGGTTCGAGAGCTTTTTAAAAAATTCTTAACGTTGAGTGTTATCGTGTTGTGTTTCGACGTTTGCATTTCTTTTAAAGTTTTGGCAAATCCGTTAAAATGCGGTTATAAAAATCTAAGTCGTTTTATTTGAGGAAGAAGTTTATTTGCGTAGATTCCCGTATCGGGCGGTTGGTTTATTTATCGTGATATTTTTGTGCATTATTGTGATAATGTTGTTGTGCTATTGTTGTTCTATTTTTGTGTTGTTTGTATATTATTGTTGTGCTTTTGTTGTGTTGTTGCTAAAATTTTGTTTGTGGAAAGCCTAATTATAAATTGAGATGAAGAAAGCAGCAGTAGTAACTGCCTCCTCGGATTAAAATGTGTATTATGTAAATACTATTAAAACATGAATTTTTATTTATTTTTGTCATGCTTGTTTATTTAAATTTTTTGTTATATTAATATTTATGAATATATTTTTATTTTTTGTTTGGTTTTTTATTTAAAAAGGATTATCTTACTGGTGATACCCTTCAAAAACGCGCCAATTATCTTACCTCTTGGTGGTGTGGAAAAAGATACATTTTTTCATTTCCATACATAAAAAAAAAACGAAAAGAAATTAATTAATCTAAAGAAGAAGAAAGGTAACCCTAAATACATTTCTTATAGCTTTTTCAAATCCAAAATGCTCTTTACGGCAACCCTGTAAGAACTTTTTTGAGAATGGTACTTATGGATAGGAAAGGTGTGTACTGACAATTTTTATCGGACAGAGTATAGATAGAAATATTTGGGACAAATTCAAATATTTTTTTATAACCAAAACCCAAAAAATGATTTTTTTGAGTTGCAATACTATTGCAGTACATGTGCGATACATATTATATTTCAAGTTTTTGTTTTGCTGAACTTGAATATTTAATTAATATTTATTCTTTGTATTTCTTTTAAAATATATATTATTTATAGAAGCATTTATGTTATCAACAATATGTAGGTAATTTAAATTAATTTTATTTTATCATTCATTTTTATGTATTTATAAAATGGTTTCTTGTTACCTTTAAGACTCCGATGATGAGTATACTCTCCTCGAAATATATTGGTAGAAATAAACTAACCTGGAAGCATTTTTAACTTTTTTACTGATAGCAGCACTAGCATTGAATTTGGTGTTAAAAACGTGATTATGATTATCGTTCGTTTCTTGAAACCAAAAACATTTGTATTTTTCCAATAATGTTTGTGATTGTTGGTTAAATCGTTTTCTTTTAACTTATTTTTACTTATGCTAGCCAATGTGAACACAGTTACAAAATCAACATTATTTTTGCTATCAAAGCGATTTGGATTTATAAATCAATATCACTCTATTTTTTTTGCGATATATGGCTGTTCGAAAAATAAATGAATGTCGCTTAAATAAAACGTCTTATTGAAAAACTAATGATGTAGATAGAAGTGTAAGCATTGTATATATATTCTTATAGTACTATCAAGACGAAAAACTATGGTAGCGCCGCCGCCTGGGTTAACCGGAGCTCTGCTATTTTTTTTGGAGTTTTCGTGAGAGCTTAGAACTGGGGTGGGGGAAGAGAATATTCAGGTAATGGAGGAATAAGTAATAATAGTAAAAAGAGAACAAACTATACAAAATCCATGGGAGTTGGAAGAGAACTGCAAGTTTTATTTTTGATATGAATATTCAGGTAATGGAGGAATAAGTAATAATAGTAAAAAGAGAACAAACTATACAAAATCCATGGGAGTTGGAAGACAACTGCCAGTTTGGTATGCGTTTTTTTGTTTTATTTTTTACAACGTGACTATTTAGCTCTGTGTATAGAGAAAGATGGGTAGATTGATATAAAGAAATGGAAGAATTATAATTATAATAGATTATGATCACAAAGCAGATTTTGACAATGTGAGAGTAATTGAGAAAGATCGCCGTATGGGAGTTCGCTACACTTTGGAGAGTCTGCACATCCAAAAAAACATAGATAAGACGATGAACCATAAGGAAGACATTGATAACATAAGTGCAATATATAGTGTTGCCATAAGACCTCATCTGTGATATAAGTGTTTTATCTTTTGTTTGCTAATTAATGTTTAATGTTAAATTAATAATTTTTTTCTGTTTTTATTTTTTTTAATTCTGTTTTTAATTTATTAATTTAATGTTAAAGTAAAAGTAATCCTGTGATAACAACAACATGTAATTGATTAAACTCAAAAGTAAGTTCAAAGCTATACCGTTTTATATTATTTGACTGTTAAGATTTTTAACAAACCGCAATGTTTTTAAAACAATCCTGTTTTTGTACTTTGTTTTTAAGGACCAAATAAAATTTGTATCCCCTGATGAAGCCGGAAAATAACCGGAGAAACGTTGGGAAAAAAATGAATTGGTTTTTTTAATTAATTGCATTATTTTCTAATGATCATTAAGCCCAATTACACTAATATCAATTGAAAGAAATACGTGATCAAATGCCACAATATAATAAGTTTCAATCGGTGGGCCTGTCAAAACATAAAACTCAACACCAATACACATTCGCAATATTTATTACATCTCTTAAAGCAAACACAATGAAAGGATTTTTGAACACATCAAATTTAAATATGACCATAACACCTGTTTAACATTGAAACACTTTTGTAGACAAAAGAAAGTATTAGCTAAACACAAAGAAAGGCTTAAGTTTCTATTATCGTGCAAAGACTATGAAATTATACCAACGCACTTGACAAATATATCATCACACCTAACAAAACTGTTTACCACACAGACAGTTAAACAACAATTAAACAAAATAGAACACACTTTCATGCTGAAAATTCTGAAGCTAGAAATTAAACAAACACTAATAACTATTAAAACCACGGAAAAAACTCTTTTTCACATAGACATTACAATGAAATCAACACTTAACGAAAATGAATACAATTCATTCACATCAAGACAAATACACATATACAACCACCATAGGACAATAATACAATCAACACAACTCTCAAAATCCAACAAGTTAAAAACAGAATACATTAATTGTTTTGGTATAATCTATAATAAAAACTGGTTCGAGAATACAACCAAAGTTGAATTTCCAATAGAAAGTCAATATCTTCTCTCTCTCGGCAAAAAATTCGCTTTACCAATCTGCAAAGACAATTTCTCACCAATACATATTATAGCCGAACTGGAACAATACATACAAACAATAGAAGAAAGAAAAATTCATTTTGAAAACTTTTGAAAACACTAAAAGAATTTTCAAAAAATATAAAAAAGAAATAGTTATAACTAACTCGGACAAAGGAAATAAGACGGTTGTTATGTATAGAAATGAGTACAATGAAAAAATGAAAAAATTACTTGAAGACAAAAAAACTTACAAAACTACAAGATCCGATCCAACATCAAAACTACATACAATTAACAATACGATTGTCAACGATTTTTTCAAGCAAAAGTACATTGATGTTGGACAGAAACTTAAACTCTTATGTTCCGCACCACAAGCTCCGGTCTTATATGGTCTCCCAAAAATCCACAAACCTAACTTACCGCTACGTCCGATAGCAGCATCTACCAACGTTCCCTGCTACGGGCTCTCTAGATTTATTGGACAGAATATAGTGTCAGAAGAACTAAACATCCAAAACTCTTTTAAACTTAAAGACAGAATGAAAGATATACCGTTAGATGAAGATGATATACTACTATCATTCGATGTAGTTTCACTCTTCACCAACATTCCCACTTACACCGCTATCAAAATAATAATGCAAAAATGGGAGACTCTTAAGAATTACACCACTCTACCAAAGGAAGAATTTCCTTAAAATACTACAGTTTTGTTTAACGGATAACAATTATTTAAGGTATGATGATACGTATTACAATCAAACTTTTGGTATGCCGATGGGTAACCCATCTACTATAGCCGACATATTACTTGACCATCTGCTTGAAGAGTCCATTGATAAATTACAAAAACAAAATACCAAAATAAAATTCATAGCCAAATATGTAGATGACATAATTGCAATAGTCGAAAAGAAAGAAACAGACAATATACTCAAAACACTCAATGAATACCACACAAAAATAGACTTTACACTCGAAATAGAAAACAACAATATGATTCCCTTCCTGGACTTAAAGTTAATCAAAGTCAACAACAAAATAATTTTTGATTGGTATTCAAAACCGATGTCATCAGGAAGAATGATAAACTTTTTGTCATCTCTACCGATGAAATACAAAATAAACACAGCTACTAATTTTATAAACAATATACTTGACCTAAGCGATTCAAGGTTTCATCAAGAAAATATCCCAAAAATTAGAAAAATATTACAAATGAACAATTTTCCTAATCAAATTATCAATGATCTTATCAACACAAAATTACAAAAAATAACAAATAAAAATAACCAACATGCAATAAAAACAAACCAGGGTAACCCTAGATATTACTCAATAACTTACATCCCTCTCCTAACAGACAACCTTAACCTTACCAATACATTTGAAATAGACAGAGAAAAAACAGTATTCGCACATAAAGCAAACTCTACACTTAAAACAATATTCACTAACACTAAACCACTAATTAACAAAACAGAACAGCATGATGTTGTACATGAAATTCCATGTGGGGGTAAACCAAGTGAAGAGTGCGAACAAATATACATTGGAACAACGAAGCGCACATTAAAAGTGAGATTGTCAGAACATGAAGCGGACATAAGAAAGAAAAAGGCAGCTACAGCACTCTCACAACATATGCTAGATTATGTTCACAAAGCAGATTTTGACAATGTGAGAGTAATTGAGAAAGATCGCCGTATGGGAGTTCGCTACACTTTGGAGAGTCTGCACATCCAAAAAAACATAGATAAGACGATGAACCATAAGGAAGACATTGATAACATAAGTGCAATATATGGTGTTGCCATAAAACCTCATCTGTGATATAAGTGTTTTATCTTTTGTTTGCTTATTAATGTTTAATGTTAAATTAATAATTTTTTTCTGTTTTTAATTTTTTTAATTCTGTTTTTAATTTATTAATTTTTATTGTTAGGATTTTTAACAAACCGCAATGTTTTTAAAACAATCCTGTTTTTGTACTTTGTTTTTAAGGACCAAATAAAATTTGTATCCCCTGATGAAGCCGGAAAATAACCGGAGAAACGTTGGGAAAAAAATGAATTGGTTTTTTTAATTAATTGCATTATTTTCTAATGATCATTAAGCCCAATTACACTAATATCAATTGAAAGAAATACGTGATCAAATGCCACAATATAATAAGTTTCAATCGGTGGGCCTGCCAAAACATAAAACTCAACACCAATACACATTCGCAATATTTATTACATCTCTTAAAGCAAACACAATGAAAGGATTTTTGAACACATCAAATTTAAATATGACCATAACACCTGTTTAACATTGAAACACTTTTGTAGACAAAAGAAAGTATTAGCTAAACACAAAGAAAGGCTTAAGTTTCTATTATCGTGCAAAGACTATGAAATTATACCAACGCACTTGACAAATATATCATCACACCTAACAAAACTGTTTACCACACAGACAGTTAAACAACAATTAAACAAAATAGAACACACTTTCATGCTTAAAATTCTGAAGCTAGAAATTAAACAAACACTAATAACTATTAAAACCACGGAAAAATCTCTTTTTCACATAGACATTACAATGAAATCAACACTTAACGAAAATGAATACAATTCATTCACATCAAGACAAATACACATATACAACCACCATAGGACAATAATACAATCAACACAACTCTCAAAATCCAACAAGTTAAAAACAGAATACATTAATTGTTTTGGTATAATCTATAATAAAAACTGGTTCGAGAATACAACCAAAGTTGAATTTCCAATAGAAAGTCAATATCTTCTCTCTCTCGGCAAAAAATTCGCTTTACCAATCTGCAAAGACAATTTCTCACCAATACATATTATAGCCGAACTGGAACAATACATACAAACAATAGAAGAAAGAAAAATTCATTTTGAAAACTTTTGAAAACACTAAAAGAATTTTCAAAAAATATAAAAAGAAATAGTTATAACTAACTCGGACAAAGGAAATAAGACGGTTGTTATGTATAGAAATGAGTACAATGAAAAAATGAAAAAATTACTTGAAGACAAAAAAACTTACAAAACTACAAGATCCGATCCAACATCAAAACTACATACAATTAACAATACGATTGTCAACGATTTTTTCAAGCAAAAGTACATTGATGTTGGACAGAAACTTAAACTCTTATGTTCCGCACCACAAGCTCCGGTCTTATATGGTCTCCCAAAAATCCACAAACCTAACTTACCGCTACGTCCGATAGCAGCATCTACCAACGTTCCCTGCTACGGGCTCTCTAGATTTATTGGACAGAATATAGTGTCAGAAGAACTAAACATCCAAAACTCTTTTAAACTTAAAGACAGAATGAAAGATATACCGTTAGATGAAGATGATATACTACTATCATTCGATGTAGTTTCACTCTTCACCAACATTCCCACTTACACCGCTATCAAAATAATAATGCAAAAATGGGAGACTCTTAAGAATTACACCACTCTACCAAAGGAAGAATTTCCTTAAAATACTACAGTTTTGTTTAACGGATAACAATTATTTTAGGTATGATGATACGTATTACAATCAAACTTTTGGTATGCCGATGGGTAACCCATCTACTATAGCCGACATATTACTTGACCATCTGCTTGAAGAGTCCATTGATAAATTACAAAAACAAAATACCAAAATAAAATTCATAGCCAAATATGTAGATGACATAATTGCAATAGTCGAAAAGAAAGAAACAGACAATATACTCAAAACACTCAATGAATACCACACAAAAATAGACTTTACACTCGAAATAGAAAACAACAATATGATTCCCTTCCTGGACTTAAAGTTAATCAAAGTCAACAACAAAATAATTTTTGATTGGTATTCAAAACCGATGTCATCAGGAAGAATGATAAACTTTTTGTCATCTCTACCGATGAAATACAAAATAAACACAGCTACTAATTTTATAAACAATATACTTGACCTAAGCGATTCAAGGTTTCATCAAGAAAATATCCCAAAAATTAGAAAAATATTACAAATGAACAATTTTCCTAATCAAATTATCAATGATCTTATCAACACAAAATTACAAAAAATAACAAATAAAAATAACCAACATGCAATAAAAACAAACCAGGGTAACCCTAGATATTACTCAATAACTTACATCCCTCTCCTAACAGACAACCTTAACCTTACCAATACATTTGAAATAGACAGAGAAAAAACAGTATTCGCACATAAAGCAAACTCTACACTTAAAACAATATTCACTAACACTAAACCACTAATTAACAAAACAGAACAGCATGATGTTGTACATGAAATTCCATGTGGGGGTAAACCAAGTGAAGAGTGCGAACAAATATACATTGGAACAACGAAGCGCACATTAAAAGTGAGATTGTCAGAACATGAAGCGGACATAAGAAAGAAAAAGGCAGCTACAGCACTCTCACAACATATGCTAGATTATGTTCACAAAGCAGATTTTGACAATGTGAGAGTAATTGAGAAAGATCGCCGTATGGGAGTTCGCTACACTTTGGAGAGTCTGCACATCCAAAAAAACATAGATAAGACGATGAACCATAAGGAAGACATTGATAACATAAGTGCAATATATGGTGTTGCCATAAAACCTCATCTGTGATATAAGTGTTTTATCTTTTGTTTGCTTATTAATGTTTAATGTTAAATTAATAATTTTTTTCTGTTTTTAATTTTTTTAATTCTGTTTTTAATTTATTAATTTTTATTGTTAGGATTTTTAACAAACCGCAATGTTTTTAAAACAATCCTGTTTTTGTACTTTGTTTTTAAGGACCAAATAAAATTTGTATCCCCTGATGAAGCCGGAAAATAACCGGAGAAACGTTGGGAAAAAAATGAATTGGTTTTTTTAATTAATTGCATTATTTTCTAATGATCATTAAGCCCAATTACACTAATATCAATTGAAAGAAATACATGATCAAATACCACAATATAATATAATTATAATATTTTATATATGAATATACACAATGACATGTTTGGTGATATGAGTAATTTTTTTCAGAATATGGGTATACGAAAAAATAAAACCGAAGCCATGGTTGCCCATAAGTAAAAATTAATAATTAATATAAATAATTTTATATAATGAAATACTATTATGACTAATATATTTTGTTGTTAATTTTATTAAATAGTATTTACTTTTAAAGAGAATAAAGAAAAAAATTATTTTTTTTTCTTACTACATCCATTTTTGTGCGAAAACCAATTGTTATAAAATCCAAAATCTAAGGTTTTTGACGCATTTTTGAAAATTTTTATACATTAAAAATTAGTCAGTAAGAATGAAGACCTTGTAAATCGAAAAAAAACTCGATAAAATGATGTTCATTCAAAATAATCAATAAAATTAAATTGCAGCGGGTACACGATAAGCAGATTGTATTGAAAATCTATCAAACTCTTTTAGCAGAAAACTTTCCATAAATTTACCAAAGTGGTAATCATGAGAGAAAAAGGAAGTCTATTAGGTTGCCAAATTTAAAAGTTCTTTCAACAAATTCAGAATTTTCGTAGGTTTTGGGTAGGTAGGATATGCGTTGTTAATGCCGTTGTAGTTAGGTCTTTACGATTTTTTTACTTTATATTTTATGATGAATCATTTGTTCTAATAATTTTTTGTGTTTTAATAAAAATTCATAAATACATAATATGTACCTACATTGCATATTAAAAACAAAAACAGTAGGTACTTATTACATTATATATAGTTTTTAATAAAATCACCCCTTACAAAATACCTAGTTTATTTCTAATTATACCTTATAACTAGGTAGACATAAAAACTACTGAAAAAATCAAAATATAAAACTGGCAACAATCCTTTAATTACACATTTTACAGAAAAATTCCAAAAAAAAAATCTATTCAAGTTTTCAAAATAAAAATATTTGATTCGGCAGTATACAAAAAACCTTCATGTGTGTGTGTTTATTTGTATACCTCACTAACATCAAACAAAAAAAATCGTATTGCAAAACAAACAACTATTTTGTTTTTGTAATTTCTCCCGCCTTAGTTCTGGTCTGTCAAAATGCAAACATTCGTTTTCGGATCTTTCCCTCACTCCCGTTACTGTGCTAAATATATTTTTCTGTGCTAACACACACATTCTTATTCCTTCATTTTACTCTTCCGAGTGAAAATTGCTATGGCAGCGCCCCCTTACCAACAGAAGCTAAATTATTAAATCGTGTGTTTTGATATTACTATAGGTTTTATATACAATGGTGTAAGTCACTTTACTATCGAACTGCATCATTAACTTAATTTTGTGAAAAATGTCGCTTACGATAAAATAGCGGTTAAGGCTTGATATGGAAACGGTTAAACTGTCTTGAAACAAACTTTTTGGCAACATACAAGCAAGATCTATCGCACTACCAACAATTTGTATAGGTTTTTCTGTTTTGCTTCTGCAGCGTACAGGTAAAAACTTACATTATTGATCTACGAAATCTATTTTCGCGATACCGAATTGAAACGTAAAAAAAGTACCGTTTTGTGAATTCGTATGTTTTTTAGAACAACCTCAAAAACGTACAACTTCAGACAAAACGGAAATCGGGGATGGAATCGTGTAAGATAATTTCTGATAGTTGACAGTCAAAATCAAGAAAATCGGACAGTGTAAGATGATTCTCATATTTGACTAACATGTTCTTGTGACTTCTTCTCGTAACACCTATTTTGCTATCATTTTCATACGAAATTACAAATTTTTGTCCAACAGAGGTTATGGTTTTTATCCAAGAATAATTTCTTATTAAAATAAAATAAAAAAACTAACTAAAATAAAATGCACGACTGGGTCGCACGTACTTGCTGTTAGGCTCAAAGTTGCTGTGGACTTTAAGCTTCTTATTTAAAAATAAATAATTTTATAAGAAATAAAAAAAAAATAAATTCATTACTAATTCTAAAACGACAAACAACTTCTTAAATTGTTTTGAGCTCCAAACTAAGTATGCCATTTGATTTGATTAAAAAAGATACATTTTTAGAAAAACAAATTGAAGATCGTTAGAACCGTTTTTAAAAAAAATATTTTTTTATATATAGAAATGCTCTAACGTTGTTTTAAATCAAAGTTGGTATGCCATTTTTAAGATATTATTATGGCACATCTAAAAACCGAAATTTAAAAAAAAATACATTAACCCGTTTTCGAAAAATTGATTTTTCAAAAAAAAAATTTAAAAGATTTTTTTTTTAAATCAAAAAAATATTTTTTTGAAATTTCTTATATTAAATAATTTTTAGGTTGTTAAGGAGCTTCCGTATAAAAAAATTATCAAAATTGGTTCAGTCGTTCAAGTTAATGTCAAAAATTAAGAAAACGGTTCTATGGGAGGTACCGTTAGTAGAAATTTTACAAACATTTCTTTCATTTTAAAAGTATGACCCCATTAACAAAAGCTGACACAAATATTTTAATCTAAATCGTTGGAGCCGTTTTTGAAAAAAGTTTTTTCTCAATTGTTATATCGCAGGTACCGTAAGTTTTAGTCTTAAAAAAAAATTTCAATTTCCCCTCTAGGGAATCACGGAAGACCCTTAACCACCAAGTTTCAAGCAAATCGGTTGAGCGATTTAGGCTGAAGCTCGAGGTATACACAGACAGAGAAACAGGCAGACAGACAGACAGACAGGTAGAAAGACAGAATTGCGAGACCTATTTTTTCGCATTCTCTATCATCGTAATGACATGTATGATTGTTATCTCGAGTTCGATTTTTGTTACGAATCCTAAACTTGTCCTATAGTACCTACATATATCTCAAGTAAAAAAAATGTTAGGTGATAGCAGAGGATTAAGGATTAGCCGATTCCACCCCATAACTCCGAAAATTTGAAAACGGGTGGTTTTGGAATTCAAACGAAACCAGAACAGGGGTGATTAATACGATTAATGAAACTGTGAAGCGCTTAGATCACACGACTTGTGTATACACAAAATTTTGTGTGTTTTTGTTATAAAAATACACAATACCATCTAAACCACATTTCGGAAGACACCAAATGATAGACAAATAGTATTTGTATGACATTTGCTGTCCTCCAATTTGTTGTTCAGATTGTTTCATTTTTATGTCCAAAATACACAAATTTTTACACAGATATTGGTGTTAACACAAATCGTGTGATACTAGCTTGATATACATACATAAAATAAGTTTTAAACAAACAAATGTAAAACTGAAAACCCCAAGGCACTCCCAGCATATTAGACGGTAGTGGAGGAATTCCCTCAATGGAATCAACGGTAGCGTCACTAGTTCCAGTCAGGATGAACAACTTGGTGAGCACCTAATGCGCGCTACTACGACATACCCGGAGCGCAGGCCGATAAGGATATCCGGCTCACCGCTCTTGGAGTTAACTAAAAATCTGGAGGGTAATTCCGTAATTCGATTATCGCCAGACGATATCGTCTCGACGATGGTGTTGATTTCCGTAACTCTCAAAATCACTATAGTCTTGACGATATCGTTTCGACGATTGAAAATTTGCTCTCCGTAACTCGATTATCACCAGAGCGCCATCGTCAAAATGGTTGTATTTGCACGATAGCTAAAAAGGTGTCCCCTGGCATGTATTTTGAAGTAAAATGTCCTCAAAAAGATAAAACTAAATTTTTTTAGGGATTGTTTATTGAATAAAAGTAACTCACAATAATTTAACACTTGTTTGATGTGTAATTTTTCTAAATTTATCAACATTTTGTTGCATATTTATTTTATTATTTCAAGAAGTGAAAATGTAAATTCGATTAAAAATTACAGACAACTTGAATGTGTACACAATCACATAAATATTTATTTTAATTTACTTGCATTTTGTAATATTTTAAATGTTCAGCCACAGACACAAAAAAAAAATGCCAGACACAATGGAAATTGTCATTTTTGATAGCCCGATGACATTTCAACCACAGTTTGAGAGAGTGTGTCGCTATAAAAAAACGAGACGATAGTGATAGAGTTACGTAGAGCAAATCTGCGACGATCACGTTTACGACTATCGATCACGACGATTCGACGATTATCGTTTTGAAAGTTACGGAATGACCCCACTGGTCCTCCCACCCCCACCCTGGCTTGTGCGTCGGAGTAACTTCCCAACCACGGAAAAAAGACTTTGTTCTGAAACAAAAACATGCCTCGGATACGAATGATCTTAATGTTGACGAACCCAGCAAACGAAACAAGGACAACGAATTTCGGATCTGTACGTGAAATGTACTGTCCTTATACAGGCCACGTGCAGCCGAACAATTAGTGGAGAACCTGGATAGGCTAAGGGCTGACGTAACAGCTATCCAGGAAGTGCGATGGGATGGAGAGGGTATGCAACGGGTGAAAACGTGTGACATCTACCATGGGAAGCGCTTCAAGGAGCAGGATCAACGGCTGTTTGGCTGCGGTTTTGTGATAAGAGGGCTTTAATGAGGTAAGCGAGCATCAAGACAATTCGCATCAAGACAATTCAAGGCAAAAATTCAGAACGTGACGCTGATCTGTGTTCACGCCCCCCACGAACAGAAGGATGACCCCATTATTGACGAGTTTTACGACCTTCTCCAGCACACGTACGATAAGTGCCCCAAGTGCGACGTCAAGATTATTCTTGGCGACTTCAACGCCAGATTTAGTAAGGAGGTAGATAATTGGAAAGCACATTCTACATGCCGAAACGTCTAATAACGGACTCAGGATGATTGACTTTGCGGAAGGGGGAAATGTCACCAT
Organism: Meliscaeva auricollis; assembly: GCA_948107695.1. Lineage (NCBI taxonomy): Eukaryota > Metazoa > Arthropoda > Insecta > Diptera > Syrphidae > Meliscaeva > Meliscaeva auricollis. The sequence continues at coordinate 49,840,708 of OX403618.1, read as the reverse complement.
TGCGAGCACCCAAATCTCACACCTCAATATTCACAAGGGGACTTGCCGGCCATGTGATCAAAAAAATGTCAACCAAATTGATCACATCGCAATTGACGCCAGACATGCTTCCAGTATCTAAGATGTCCGAACGTTCCGGGGAGCAAACGTTGACTCAGACCACTACTTGGTAGTGTCTCGAGTACGGATTCGGAAATCTATGACGCCACAACAGCGAGCAGATGCTATACATGTCGCATACATAATCCTGTCTCCTATACCGTGTGATAGGCCAGGCAAGTCAACATTCAATCAAATATTCACACTCCGACACACGCGTGGGTCTGAATACCTTTATAACTCGGTCAGTGAAGCGCGGATCGAATTGGTTGAGGGTTCTACATCACACTGCTTGAATTGATATAAGATTTGTCGTGTAGGTGGACAGTCAAAATTAACTTTCGAATAGATTCGAAATTAGCATCGAGGGCTATGTAGTAAGGGCCCTGGTTTTGTGATTGTGTGCAAAACTTTTCATATTCTCAAAAATTAACAACAACAAATGTTCGGATAGATGTCAAATATAGAAGAGTAAATCTCGAGACTCTGGGAGTGGCAAATGTGAAAAAAGTTTCACTTTTACTGGTATTAAACCGGTATTATCCCCCTATTTCAGCGGTCAGATTCACAAAATCGAAATATTTTTAGTGAAAAGAAAGCGACATTAATTCTAATTACGTATCAGTTAGTGGACTTACCGAAAAAAACATTGTCTGATCACAGTCATCAGTGTGAATTTCAAGTGGAGGGATATTTTGAGAAAGCTCTTTTAGAACACAGAAATCGTATTGTGGGTTAGAAGCCAGAGCTTCTGCAACAGCTTTGAATGTTGATTCGGTCTTTTTAGAAAACTGAAGTATGGCAGCCATATAAGCAACAAGACAGTGTGAAAACATATTACATCTGGCTGCTGCCAAAAGATCGATCTGAAATAAAAAAAAATATAATTATTGTTATTATTGTACTATTCGAACTAGAATGTCAGCTTATTAGACTTGACCATTCTTTATTCCGTCAATTTCATTGAATGTTTGAACAACAACAACAACTTAAAGGCGCTACCACTTTCGTGGTAGCGCCTTTAAGTTGTTGTTGTTGTACTAAAAAAAATATATGTACTTCTTTAAGCATAAAATTCGATAATTTTGTCTATACTTCAGTTAAAGCGTTATGACAAATTGTTTAACCTTGCGGGCAGAGGCTCTGTCAATTTTTTTTTCATGGATCGATAACGGATCATTTGAACCAAATTTGCACCACTTGAAAGCTTTTTTTTCCAAAGTTATGCACAATAATGTATTTGAGCTCATTTATTTTATTTTTGCAAATATCTCAGTTTGACTATGATATATGCAAAAAAATAAAAACCGAATGGTTCACTATAGCATTTCCTTTCATTTAAGTGGAACTTCTTTTTATACACAAATGCAGCCCGTTCAAGTCAGTTCTTTGTTTAAAAAAAACACTTTCTCTTAATTATTTCGAAAAAGTTCATATTGTGGCAGACATTGTTTTCCCTAATTTAGTATCTCTTGGTTGGGTGTGTAGAGATCGGGTAGGCACTGACCGGGCCAACTTGGTGGCTCCAGTGATCCGCAACTTTTTCTACACATTAATTGTGCTTATTTTACCTCCTCTTGGTAACCACCGGATACTGGTCTCGTCGAACCGGACTTAACTTGCTAAACTTATAAGCGCGAGCGTTGAACGAAAGAAACTAAGAACACTATAATACAAAAGTTCCTAGCTTTCTAGGATAGGTTACGGAGGCCAGCACTCTTCGTAACTGAAACAAATCCGCTAACGAAACCGACACTACGCCTCGGATAAGGACTGATTTAACGATAACGACTTTTGTATATTGTACCCGGACAAAGATTGGTTTCTGGAATGTATGTACCCTTCTCGACAATGGCAAAGAAGGCCCCGAAATTCCAGATTCCTCCAACTTGAACGAGACTTCATGCGATACGAATTGGACATCTTAGGAATCAGCGAAGTTTGGTGGTTGGGCTCGGGCAAATATAAATCCCCAAACAGTAACACTGTAGTACTCTACTCCGGAAAAGAGCCCGGAAGTGTCCGGGAATCAGGTGTTGGGCTGCTACTTACCAAAACTGCGCATAATAGCCTGATTTCATGGGAGCCTCTTGGAGACAGGATACTTAAGGCAAGGTTTAGGACTAGAGTACGTCGCGTCACCATTATACAGTGTTACGCCCCAACAAATACCTCCTGAAGTAAAGGACGCTTTTTATAACCAGCTGAGTGCTGCTTACAAAAATACACCTCGCGGAGACATCATAATGGTCATGGGAGATCTGAATGCCAAAGTTGGCAATAACAACGAAGGACTGAGGCATGTCATGGGAAAACATGGCGTTGGCGATTGCAACGACAACGCGGGAACGTTTCGCAGATTTCTGCAATGTCAACCGTCTTGTAATTGGTGGCACCATGTTTGAACACAAGACGTGCCACAAAATAAGCTGGGTGTCCAACGATAGGCAGGCAACCTCCAACCAAATTGATCACTTCGCGATCAGCCGACGTTTTAGAAGTAGTCTCCTGGACGTCAGGAACAGAAGAGGGGCAGACATGGGATTGGCCCGGGACCACCATCTGATGGTAGCTCTCGTAAGACTACGCACAGCTGCAGTTCGGAGATCCCAAGCAATCACTCGAATGCCCAGGTTTAATACCGACAGACTAAAGGACCCCGTAGTTCGCCAACAACTAGGGGACCATCTTTCACAAGGACTGAGAACAATCAGCAGCAGAGAACCTACCTGCATTGAAGACCAATGGTGTGCTGTGAAAAATGTGTTCATAACCGGTGGTGAAAGAATAGTCGGTCGGGCACAACGAAGAAATAGTGCTTGGCTATCCGCAGAAACTGTGGTAAACAAGCCAATATCCTGTAAAACAGCACTCGTAACTGCTCCTGCTGATCGATCTGAGATTCCGTATTGATCACAAACTCTTTCGAAATCTGGAATATGTAATAGATTTCTCTCTCTCTAATTGTTTGGCATTTGGAAGTACTCATCTGGGGATCATCATCTTCATCAATATTATCATTTCACGAAGAAATTGGAGGATTCGATTGAGATCTTGATCTTGTTTTTGCATTAGTTGATGCCGTTAAAGTTTCATGCATCATTGAATTTTGAATTGATTTTTGTTTCCTCAAACTTTTTTTGGTTTTCAAAAGGTCCAACCCGCCTATAACCATTTTTCTGCCATGTCTTTGATCCAAAAGAAAAATTCTTTCTATTACTGGTACTTTCTTATCTCTAGGACAAACACAATTTAAAAAAAAACTGAGTAAGAGATTTATTCTTCCAGTCTTATAAGTATTTCAAAAAATGCAAATGTTTATCATAGCGAATTTTCATTTGTTGCCTTAACCGATGTATTGAAGGCATGAATGCAGTCTTCCGAAGGTGAATAATGTCAAGACCTAGGGCTTGAAATATTTAAGTAATAGCTGGTTGCAATTGTTGGTAACACTCTTTTACTTTTATTTATAAGGCACGTTGTTCAAAAAATAGGACACACTGAATCTTGCCGAGTCACTCGCTGCAACATTTTATGTTTTATATTTAATAAGGAAATCACAAGAGTTGCTTTTTACCAGCTTAATCAACGAGAGAGCTTAAATAATTGCATAATTACACTCCTAAAGGAAGAAAAATGCAGACCGGCTGCACTAGGGTCCGAACAAACAAATCACGACCGCAGTGCAATAAAAATAGTAAAGCCACTCAGCCTTCAAACAAATCTTAACCGCAGTACGAAATTCGGTATCTTCGAATGGCGCGGGTCAAATATTTCCTCGATTGCTACTGCATTTATGAGGACAAGACACAATTGCAACAAAAAAATCATTACCAAACCCTTTTGTTCTCCTTATCTTTAAAAAAAATTGTTTACGTAATGCAAAAATATTCTGATCAAATTATACCGAATATCTCGAGACCTACTAATCGTACAAGAAATTGATCGTTTTTCAAAGAAATGAATTATCTTTCTTTTTTATCTGAAAGAATTTATCGTAAGATTTCTAAAATTTTGCTTATTTTGCGAAAAAAAAAGATTTTTTTTTTTATTTTTTACATATACAGGGTGATTGGCAGAAAGTGTGACAAAAAGATAGGGTGTGTAGGTTAGACTTAGACAAGCAAAAAATCGTATGGGAGGGGGGGTCCATTTTCCCCCGTTTAGGCGGGAGGGGCAATTTAAGAAAAAAATCACTTAAAACGGAAAAAATATTATTTAAAAATAACGGTTATACCTACAAAGTCGTGCCATAGCATTTTGAAAAGCTAAAAACCTATACATTAATTTAAATTTTAAAATAAGTTGTTCAAATGAATAGTTTTTGAAATATTAATTTTCAAAGTCAAAATTTTGAGAAAAAAACATAAATTTTTTTATTTAAACCATTTTTTTTTTAAATTTTACGTTATTGAGTAGTATTTTTCTGGCTTATTTTCAATGCTCTTATTTATTTTTGATCAAACACAAAAAACTGGATGTCAAAATAACCTTTAGTTTTTGAGAAAACCAAAAATGACCAAAACTACTTTTTTCTGAGAAAAACCTTTTCTTTTAGTTTTTACGTTATTGGATAATTAGATGAACTTACGAAAGAAAGGATTAACTTTATCTTTTTCATTTTTTTATTATTAGTCTTCAAAACATACAATAAAGTGACAAAGTACTCAATTAACCACATTTCACACATTTTTTCATTGAGAACACCTGCGTGAGAGCATTGGGTTGAAATTGACCTTCCAACTTGTTTTTATTACGGTGGGGTTTTTACATTATTTAATTCTTTGTTAATTTATGAAAGAAAAGATTAACTTTCTATTTTTTTACTATCAGTCTTTGTTGGGGTTTGTGGATTAACCATATTTCACGCTTTTTTCAATGAAAAAACCTGCGTGAGAGCATTGAATTGACATTGACCTGCCAACTTGTTTTTATTGCGGTGGGGTCGGTTTGGCGAGCGAGGTCTGCCTGTTGAGTTCAAGAACAAAACGTCGCGTAATTTTGTACACTAAAATAAAAATATGTCTAACCTAAGGACATATAAAATGCAAGAATGTTTTGTTGAACAAATTAATTCTAATTTGAATGTCAAGTCGACAACATATCACGATGTCAAATTACTCTCGGGTCGAATTAACTGATATGCATTACTGCTACGGTATGGCTCATGGTCGAGGTCGAGAAGCTCAAAGACTTTACGCTGAAATGTATCCCAATAGGAGGCATCCCAGCCATACGTACAGGAGCAACGAGGGCGAGAGAGTGCATCTTCCGCAGACGTGCACACAGAGGAAAGAGTTTTGGGATTGGTCCGACGAAATCCCTCCCTTAGCACAAGGAGGATAGCTACTATGCTTCATTTGCATTTTTTTTTATCTGAATATGCAAGTATTTTTTAATTTGGATTGATTTCAAGATTAAGGCTTTCTTATTTCGCAATTGCATTTTTCTCCCACTGGCTAGGTAGCGCGTGGTGTTGCATGATTAAAAAAACAATCACAAGCTAATTATAACCCTTAGTTCTGCAGGTGTTCTCAATAAAAAAAGAAAAGAGAAAATTCATCCTTATTTCGTAAATTCACTTAAGAATCCAATAACGAAAAAAAAAATTGAAAAAAGTAGTTTCTGTAATTTTTGATTTTCTCAAAAACTACAGGTTATTTTGACATTCGTTTTTTTGTGTTTGATCAAAAATAAATAAAAGCATTGAAAATAAGCCAGAAAAATACTACTTAATAACGTAAAATTTTGAAAAAAATGGCTTAAATAAAAAAATTTATGTTTTTTTCTCAAAGTTTTGACTTTGAAAATTAATATTTCAAAAACTATTCATTTGAACAACTTATTTTAAAATTTAAATTAATGTATAGGTTTTTAGCACGACTGTATGTATGCTATAGCACGACTCTGTAGGTATAACCGTTATTTTTAAATAATATTTTTTCCGTTTTAAGTGATTTTTTTCTTAAATTGCCCCTCCCGCCTAAACGGGGGAAAATGGACCCCCCCTCCCATACGATTTTTTGCTTGTCTAAGTCCAACCTACACACCCTATCTTTTTGTCACACCTTCTGCCAATCACCCTGTAGATAACATAATAAGGCATGTTTTTAAAACTATTCGAATACGAAAATCAAAAAAAAATTTGACGCTCCACCCTTATGTACATACTTCTTCGCTTTTCTTCCAAATTTGCTTCGACATTTTAAATCTGAAGTCCGAACACAGCTTGACCATAAAAAAACGAACATACAATCGAATTTTGAACCGTTAATTTTTTAATAATTACATATTATTAATTCAATAATAATTTATCAAAAAAATTCTCGAAAACTAGAAATGCCTTTTTAGACCTTTATTGTTTTGTATTTTAAGTATTGTCGTTGCTTCATAATATTTGTTTTTCCATTAAGTCGGTTTTATCGAAAATCGCCCCTACCTCCTAAACGGGGCGACATAAATCCCCCTCCCATAGTAAGAAATGCTTGTATTTGACCCGTCTACAAAAATCCGTTACCAATTTTCGGCCATTGACACTAATTATCACATTCAGCTTAAGGCGCCTTGCTTGGCCTCACTATAGGACTTGGGGTAGATGCAAGGTTGGGTGCAACGTTTCTTTTGCATTTAAAGAATCTGGGTTTAAAGAAACTTTATTTGCACATTCAATTATTCAAAAAAATTAATTAGTTAGTAGAATTGGTAATTTTCAATTTTCTCTAAAACTAGAAAACCTAAAATCATCTAGTTTTCATATTTTTATTAGGAACCAATAGGAGCAACGAATTCTAAGAAGAAGAAAATAATATACAATCTCAAAGTTTTTAAAAATTGCACTTTAAACATTTTAATTATGTTTTTTTTTTTCTTAAATTTTGAGTTTGAAACTCATTTTTTGAAAAACTGTGTATAGATTTCACTAAATTTAAAAACTGGCTAAAAGAACAGAGTATCGGCTTTATTGGCTTTGGTATAAAACTTAATTGTAGATATTACCATTATTTTTTAATAATTTCTTTTGCATTTTTAGTACTTTTGTCATAAAATTGCCCTTCCCGCAAATGCTTGTATTTGACCCATCAACAAAAATCCGTTATCCATGGTCCGCGCCCAATTTATCGTACTCTCATCAATTTGTATTTTAATTTTTGCCAATGCAACACACTGGAGCCGAGATATTTGCCAAAAACTAAATTTTGCTTGTGTTTTCAAGCTTGGGTACCTCGACTTTTATTAGTCGTGAAGATTTAGTTTTTTTTTTAAATTGTGGAGAATTAATTGAGCTACTAAATTAGTAAAAACAATGTATACCACAATATTAGATGTTGTTGATATAATTACCAAAAAGTGTTATTTTAAAACAAAGAAATCACTTTAACTAGCTGCATTTTTGGACGGATGTACTGAAACCAAAAGCAATTGCACTTTATTGAAAGAAAATATTATCATGAACCATTTGATTTTTAGTTTTTTGCATCATGCATACAGGAACTGACATTTTGAACTTAAATTATAACTTTGTTAAGAACAGATTTCAGGTGGTCCAAATTTGGGTTTAAGCTTTTCAAATAAACCTGTATCGAAACATCAAAAAAACTGAGAGTGCCTCTGCGCGCAAGGTCAAATGACGGATTAACTGAACTACTGCTTTTGATTAAAATTTAATTTTTATGTTTTTGCTCTCTAACTAATAATGGGGCGACTTTCCTTTAAGGAAGCAAGAATTTAGAGTTGTTATTTTTTTTACAGTTAGGAAGGGGTCTCAATAGAACAAGTTTAAAATATTAAAGTGTGGAAACACCGTTAACTGTCGGTTAACGGTTTTAACCCAACTTTTTCTTTAAAAAGAAAAGTCTTGACTCACTGTACCAGGTGTCTGCGTCAAGTTTTTCTGATGAATAATACCTTGACTGGCTCAATTCGCAGATTCTCAGGATTTTAATACTCGATTTTTATCGAGTATACTCTATTTGGAAACCCTTCTGGATGACAGCACAAACCTCGAATAATGATTTTCTACTTTGACCCGTCCTGGATTATCGCACAAACCACCCAATTGCTCGTGCTTCTGCTTGTACGTAAGTTTAGGAAGTATTTTTATTCGACTAATGTATTTAGCAATGCATATTTGCTAAATACATGTGTTGAATAAAAATACTTCTTAACTACGCTTACGTACAAGCAGAAGCACGAGTTATTGGGTGGTTTGTGCGATAATCCAGGACGGGTCAAAGTAGAAAATCATTATTCGAGGATTCTCACTCAGGATTCAACTCCCTCTTTAAAAACTTAAAGAAAACAAGAAGGTTCAGAAACTTCCCTATAGAAAACAAAATACTTCGCATACAAAATCAACAATACAAAACCATAATTTACAACGCTTACCCAAAACTTACCTTCTCTGGTAGCACTTATAAAAGAGAAATGTACAACCAAAAAAATGTTGTTCAGTGAAATGCAGCCATGTTTGTGAGCATTTTGTATGCAAATTTAAGAACTTCAAAAATTAATTAAAAATAGTTATAATATTGTTTCCTCACTTTAAAATTGTGATATTTGTTAATAATAAATTGCTAATCTACCGAATAAAAGTATCCGCGTGTGCAAATTCGTGCTCTCTTAAGGAAAGTTCATCCCTAATAATTCTTTATAAATACATAAAATTACCTTCTGAATACAATCCATTGATAATTTGTCGAAATTGTCTTTCCCAACCCGTACATGCGATTGTGCACGGCGAAATTTATCAAGTCCCCTTCCATTATCAGGATCTAGTTGAGTGCTTAAAGATTTCATCCAGCAAAGAGCAGCCCGGTATTCAGTTCTTTCTTTTTCCATGTAGTTCAATGTAATAACTGTATCACTTATAGCTCTGCATTTGAAAATATCAACTTCGTGGTGGAGTCGCAGAAGTGGAACTCTCACTGACATACGTTGTTGCCCGCAGAAGTAAATTGCCTTCCCCGAATTAATAATGCTCGATCCAGTTGTCTTACTACGTTTTCCAATTTCTTTCAAAAATCTACCGAACGCACATTCTTCCTGTGACAATATGCAGAGCCTCTCTTGGTACAGCTCCAAATTTTTATTTAGATTTAGACATGTATCTGATATAGCTTTCAATAAAGCAATCTTTGAATCTAGTCCTGCATCGGAAGAAACTATGTACTCGTCTTCTTTTGAACCAAACTTTCGTTGGACAGTTTTCTTGGTAATCCAAAACTGGTGCTGAACTTCAGATTTTATCATTTTATATTTGTTCAATTTTCAAACAAAAAAATAGTGTTATTGATTATTTTTATGTAAAATACTTAACATAAATCCACAGATTGCAAATAAAAATACACATACTTATGCAGAGATACGTATACGTATCTCTGTACTCATGCTTGCCTATTTTACACCAGAGATCATCCATAATAAAATACCATGATAAACAGAAAACAAGGTACGCTCATTAGATTTTTGGCAGGTTTTATGTGACGTCATAGTCATCTTTCTCATGGGCACTTCACCCGAACGTCAGTTATGGATTTAGAGAAAACAATTTTTTTAATTGAAAGCAACAACAATGAAACTGAAAAAAACTCGATTGTCAGCATCGGAGATGACTACTACGTCATCAATTTTCCAAAATGGCGACATGGCGTTCATAATAAGCATACCTTGTTTTCTGTTTATCATGATAAAATACGAAAACTTCGTAGTTCATACGTTTCACCATGATAAATAGAAAACAAGGTAGGCTCATTAGATTTTTGGCAGGTTTTCTGTGACGTCATAGTCATCTTTCTCATGGGCAGTTCGCCCGAAGTCAAATATGGATTTGGACATTTTTTTTTATTGAAAACAACAACAATGAAACTGAAAAAAAATCGATTGTCAACATCGGAGATGACTACTGTGTCATCAGTTTTCCAAAATGGCGACATGGCGTTCATAGTAAGCATACCTCAAGGTATATTGGGTTTTTTCCGCATTTGTCTTTGTCGCTTCTCTTTCACACAAAAATAGAAAAAAAAAGAAAAAGGTAAATCTTGTTCGAAGAATGTAAACAAAAAACGCATACCAAATTCAGTATTTTTGCAAAAAAGTGTGTATTTACTTTATATTAACAGTTTAAATTTATTATTATGTTAATTTTTAGTTGATAGCCAGCCGATTTAGAACAAAATATTCTTTAATTTCAATTTTTAAGCTACTAACTTTCTTCGAACTAGAGAGCTGCCATTTTTTTTTGCCATCAATTTTTTTTTTATTTTTGCCTGACGTCTGGGGTAGAAGCCCAATAGAATAAAATATTATGTCTATTCAAAATTAATAAAGCAAAACGTCAAGTTTTACGATACAAGTCAAGTAAGCATGTGTGAGGATGTTGGTGCAGAATGTTCGGAATGTCATAACATTATAATTCTATATACCTTGAGCATACCTTGTTTTCTGTTTATCATGACGTTTCACCATTGTATAACCTATAGTCATTGACTTATTATGTATTGGGCTTTTTACGCATTTGTCTTTGTCACTTCTCTTTCACACAAAAATAGAAAAAAAAAACGGTGAACCTTGTTCGAAGAATGTAAACAAACAATGCATACCATATTCAGTATTTTTGCAAAAAAGTGTATATTTTGTTTATATTTACGGTTTAAATATATTATTATGTTAATTTTTAGTTGAAAGTCAACTGATTAAGCACTAAATACTCATTATTTTCTATTTGTAAGCTACTGACTTGCTTCGAACTAGAGAGCTGGCATTTTTTTTTTAGCCATCATTTTTTTTTTTTTTTATTTTTGCGTGACGTCTGGGGTAAAAGCCCAATGGACTGCTAGTGGCCAACTTCGCGATGATTCTACCGAGAACTATGCGAAACTAACCCTCGAAAGGACACTAGCGGATAAGAAAGATAAACAGTTTTGACGTTTGGGCCATCATACAAAGTATATATAGCATATAACGTTTTCTCTCAATAATAGACAAACAAATAGCTATTGTAAATAGCTTTGACGAAGTAGACTATGATTTGCATTTAAATGCAGTCCATAACTGGACTGGGAATCCTGGATTCTTTTCTTTCTTTAAATTGAAGATGCACAACTCGATGCACAATAGCACAATCACAAAAAACAAATAAGAAAAATAGACACGTTGCAAAAACTATTTACTGGAAAATATGCAATTATTTTTTTTTTACACGAGTCGAGAGCCGTGTTTTATTTATATTTTATTTATTTTGTATTTATTTTTCTCTCCTAAACCAGCATGAGAAAAGTAAACTCTTGCGAAATGATAATGACGACAAACAAAAATAAATGTCAGTCAAACAAAAACAATCAAATAAATACAGATGACATTGTTTTTTGATAGAAAGTTCAAGTAGATGGCCGTAGCTTCTATGTACAAATATGTTAGTTCCGATCGATAAAAATAAATGTCTTTAGTCGCAATTGATGGAATGTTTATTTGTTTTGCCACTGGTGTCCCTTCGAGGGGTAGTGTCGCAAAGAAGAGTAGAATCATTTTCTGGCAACTTTTGTATGAAAATTTACACAACTAGCAGTCCATATATAGTAAGTAAATGCCTATAGTACTATCAAAACACACGATTTAATAGGGCCACCTCGGTTGAATAGGGTGCGCTGGCATAGCTTTTTTATTCGGAAGAGTTAAATTGGTCTTTTTCCGCATTTGTCTTTATCGCTTCTCTTTCACACAGAAATATAAAAAAATAGAAAACCGTAAATCTTGTTCGAAGAATGTAAACAAACAACACATATCAAATTCAATATTTTAGCAAAAAAGTGTATATTTTCTTTATATTAACAGTTTATATTTATTAAAATGTTAATTTTTAGTTGATAGTAAACTAATTTGGCACTAAATATTATTTAATTAACTATCTTCTAACTAGAGAGCTGCCATTTTTTTTTGCCATTAATTTTTTTTTTATTTTTGTCTGACGTCTGGGGTAAAAGCCCAATTAGGAAGAAAAATGTGTGTGTTAGAAGAGAAAAATATAGATAGCACAGTAATGGGAGTAAAGGGATCAACCCATAGAATCCGATGCGTCCGTTCCGTCAACGAATCCGTTGTCGATGCCGGATTGGACGAAAAGGGGTGACCCATACAATACGTTGCTTGACTGATTGCTTTTGACAGCTTCAATTTTGTTGGATTTTTTCGATGTTTTGTTACTTAATTACCACTGTTTACATGCAAAGTGATCGAGTTGGAATCTGAACACAGAATTGTATTCTTGTGTTTTCCGATGTAAGCAATTTTTAACTTTTTACGTTTTTCCGTGTTTACTTATGATAATTTTAATCTGATAAACTCTTGGTAAACGTGGTAAAGTACAATATCTGGTAAACTAACTATCATTTCCATACAAACTTTGATATGTTTACCATATTTATTAGGTTTACCACGGTTGCATGAATATCCCTAATAACAGATTACCAGCTGTGTAACTGTGTTGTTGCAAAATTAACCTGTACAATAGAATTTAGAATCATTAAGACTTAAATATAAGTTTATTTATTTATTAGGAACAATAAAAGTTGACAACTCATAAAATCGGAGACAAAAAAGTACAGTGTCGAGATTTAGCTATTTTGGCGAGTGAAGTGAGATGACTCGCCAACTCGCCTTACTCATCTCACTTCTCTCGCAAAAACGATTTAGCTATTTTTATGGAATGAGTATGTTCGAATTTTTTTCGAACTCATGATAAATGTCATCTTCGTATGGGTACACATCTAAAATGTCATTTTTGTCAATATTTATTTTATTTATAATTTTTTTTAAGGAGGATATTTGGATCTATTCGTTTGGAAAAAATCAAAAGCAGTTCGTGGAGGAAAACAGAAAATAAGGTAAAACTTTTTAATTTAAATGTTTTGCAAAAATATATTTCAAAAAGTATCACTTTCTAGTAGCTAATTAAGTCCGTACTAGCTTTACTACGAGTAATATATTTTTTTCTAGTTAATTTAAACCCATTTGGTTCAGTACCCCTTTTTTATTTTTAGAAGCACCATTGTCAAATGCTGCCCTCAAAAAGCTCCAGCTAACTAAATAATTTCCGTCGATTGTGCATCATATATTGGAACATATATTGTAGACAATTATTGATAATCAATTTGTGTTTCTGAAAAAAACAAATTGTTTAGTAATTCATAATATTGGAATGAATTTAATTTACCTACCTACATTTATTTAACCAATCTGTTCACATTATTCGTCTCCAACATAAAAAATAAAAAACATTTAAATTGTGACACAGATTCAATCTTTTTTTTTAAATTTTCATCATTTTTGACATTTCATTCCGCTCACTCACTCGCTCACTTTTACTAGCTAAATCGATTTTTGGTTAAAAGTGACTCATCTCACTCACTCGCCTCGATTTCGAAATAGCTAAATCTCGGCACAGTTCTTAGTTTTCATATTCCCCGGAGTGCACTTAGATAACGAACATCGAACAGACCTATTATTGACATCTGAAATGACATCATGATAAACAGAAAACAAGGTATGCTTATTATGAACGCCATGTCGCCATTTTGGAAAATTGATGACGTAGTAGTTGTTCAACTCGAATCCTGATTCGTGAAATGTTCACCGGGATGAAACCAAACACACACCTTTATGTGTGTCCACCCTAAAAAAGGTGGTATGAAAATAATCACATCCCTGTGTGTTTCGTTTCATCCCGGTTCGAAAGTTTGCGAATCGGAATTTGATTTGAACATGACAGTAGCTTGACAACCACGGACCGCTTCACCACTTACATTGCTACATTCATCATAGTAAAATTAAAAAGATTAAACTAAAGAATAATTTAAAAGAATAAATTAGAGAATAAATTAAAAGAATAAATTAACTTAAGAATAAAATTAACCATCGTGTGCTTTATTGTATTGCAAATAAACAATTGGTCCTTCGAGCAACAAAATAAAAAAAAAAAAAAATTTTTTTTTGGTGGTGGAGCTCAGCAAGCAACCTGGACGACGAACTTCAACAGTGTCTGCGAAGGTGTTCATCGCTTCATCCATAATCGTTGCCTAACAAAAAGAAGGCAAAAAATTTCAATCGCCAATTATTGGAGATTAATGGTAAAGTTCCTGGGTCATATCGCTTGCTGAAAGGCATCGAGGTAACGGCGACCCGTTACATACAACATTTAACGACACAAAGGTGGCCCGTTACATTGCAGTGCAATTGGTTGAAGAGATAAACTCATTTAGGTGACACGAGTCTCGTTGTTACCAAATTCTACTTTCTAACAAGGGCGTTAGATAAACAGATACACCAGGCTAGCATTGGCGAAAATTCAGTCGCCAACAGCGAAAATTTTGTACGAAGTCTCTACGCCATATGGTTGGTGAATTGCGTGCAAGTCGTACAAGGGACGACCCGTTACAAACAGCGTTATCTTACTGTGCAGAATTGGGATATTTCAACCCATTTATAAGAAACGTGACAGGAGTCTTGTTTAACGGAATTCTGTTTTCTAACAAGGGCGTTAGATATACACTCGTACGACGATAATTTTAACCAGCGGTGTCATATTGGACATCGACTGCAAGTCGTCGGCGTCATCAGAGTCGTCATATTGTTCATCTTCACCAGCTTCGGTGTCTTCATCAAAACAGTGACGTTATATTGGGCATGTTCTGAAAGTCAGTCAGAATCATCGTTATCGTTGCCCCCCGAGTCATCATCGTCTTCATCAGCACCTTCATCCTCAAGTCATCATCATCTTCGTCGTCAGCAATTTCATCGTCAGCGTTGCAGCCATCATACATTTTGGATTTGTACAGGTACATTTGCAATTTTTTATCATTTGCTTGAATTTTTAACGTAGATTAAATACATTTATTGAAATTTGAAAACATAAAGTATTTTATATGAAAATTCGGTGCTCTTATAAATATAAAAAAGATATTTGTGTGTGGATATAAACGTTAAAATTGGTACGTTATATACATATACATATATATATATTGGGTGGGGTATATATAAACGGTAAAATTGGTACGTTTTATATACATAGCTAAGCGGTAAAAATTGGTACGCTTGGGTGGTGAGCATTTTTGCTTTATTCAATAATAATATAACGCGGTTTATAATTTAATTTGAAATGAGTTTGGAGGGTTTGATTTTGGCATGCAACGCGCTCGTCGATTTTCATGCATCGTTTAAAGAGAAGCCTGCCAAAGGTCTTAAAAAATCGGCTTATGAAGCATATCGTTTAGAACTTCAAGCACTTTGGCTTGATGTTAAAAAATCGTTTAATGAGTTTGTATGTGCGGCGGCCGGTGATGAGAATCTCAGGGCGTCGCTCCTTGAGGTTAAGACCAAATATAAGAGTTCATCGGACACTTATATCGAGTTTCAAAGCGACATTTTAGAGGCAACGGCAACGCGGCCACCAGATGATAAAACTAAAATTGAAGAAAAAAGTGATAGTGGTGCATTAAGGCACAATATGCATCTTCCACCGTGTGAAACGGAAATATTTAGCGGAAATTTTCTAAAATGGCCAGCATTTAGAGATATGTTTACGGCACTTTACATCCGACACGCAAAGTTAAGTCCCGTTCAAAAACTTTTCCACTTGCGTGCTCGGACTAAAGATCATGCCTTAAGCATAGTCTCTAAATTTGAGATAACCGATGACAATTTCGAGGCTGCGTGGGCAGCTCTCAAAGAATACTACGAAAACAAAAGAGTTTTAGTGAATAATCATCTAAGTGTTTTGCTGGGTCAGTCACGCATAACGGTTGAATCGGCATCTGCATTAAAGGAATTGCAGAGCAATATTAATGAAGCTATTATAGCTTTAGGGTCGTATAGTATTGAGGTGAAAAAGTGGGATGCGCTGATAACCTACGTGTGTGCGACTCGTCTTCCGCCACAGACTTTATCACTTTGGGAAGAATCCCTTGAAAATCCAATGGAAATTCAAACCTGGGAAAAAATGAATATTTTTCTCACAAATAGGTACCGGGTTCTAGATAACGTGTCGGATATGCACAAGGAAAATAAATTATCAAAAGTTTCGGTTTCTAAACAACAGCCTACAGGTTCTATGCCTCGTGTTCGTACACATCACGCTCAAGTTAACTCGCAATGTAAGGTTTGCAAGGGGGCTCATGCATTACGTGTTTGCCCAGATTTTTTGAAAATGAGCGTTTCTCAAAGAAGAAACACTATTCGAAAATTTAAATACTGCTACAATTGTTTAGCTTTCAATCACATGGTACCCACTTGCCAGAGTGAGAGTACGTGCTTTCACTGTAAGGGAAAGCATCATTCACTCCTGCATTTTGACAAAGTTTCTTCGGGGAGCGGTACTCCAAATGTACAGTACACTCAATCAACTTCAGCTCCAAATCAAAATGTCAAACAATCATTCGTTAATACTAACTCTGATGTTCAGTATACTGTACCAAGGGACAGTTCAAATTTAAAGTTTTCAAATACGGAGGAAAACGCTAGTGTTTCTGCCAAAGCATTCTTTGCAAAAACCCAACGCACAGCTCTTTTAGCTACAGCAATAATTCGAATTTATCAAAATCAAACTGATTTTGAGTGGCGGGCACTCATAGATCCGGGTTCGGAAATATCATTTATTTCCGAAGAAGTTCAAAGAAGTTTTAAGTTGCCCGTTCGATCGGTGAGAGCAACGGTTGCAGGCGTTAATTCTTCGGTAACAGCAACTTCATCAAAAATGTGTTCGTTCACTTTTAGATCGAAATTCGATAAACAATTTTCACTTTTCGCTCAGGCACTTGTCCTCAAAACGGTTGCAGATAGTTTGCCTTCCATATCTATTGAGATGGAAAATACTCGAAATTTGTTCGACTTTCCTTTAGCGGACCCGTGTTTCAATCAAAGTGCCAAGATTGATTTATTGATCGGTGCGGATTTATATCCATTTATTATTCGCGATGGATTAAAACCCAATGTGTTTCAGAGTATAATGGCTCAAAACACTGTTTTCGGATGGGTATTGCTTGGCCCTTTAGAATCTCTCAGCTCTCAATTTAATTCTCAGTTTTCTCGATCGTTGTCTTTTTACAATGAAGTGTCGTTGGATGAGGAAATCCAAAAATTTTGGCAGCTTGAAGAACTTCCCCAAAACCAAGTTTTAACGGACGCAGAACAATACTGTGAGAATCTTTTTGAAGAAACTACGTACAGAGATAAAACGGGTCGGTATGTGGTAAGACTTCCGTTAAAAGACGAATGTCTTCAAAGTCCAAGGTTAGGAAATTCCCATGAAATTGCAAAACGACAATTTCTACGAAATGAAAAGCGGCTTTTATGTAACCCAAAATTAAAAAATGAGTATGATTCGGTGTTGGCGGAATATATTGACTTGGGGCATATGAAGCCAAGTGGTTCAGCGGATACATTTTGTGAAAAGGGCACATCATATGTTATGCCACATCATGCAGTGATAAAACCGGAAAGCCTGACAACAAAGGTTCGCGTGGTTTTCAACGCATCGTTTGCTTCTTCAAACGGGAAGAGTTTAAACGACGTGTTGTATCCAGGTCCGGCACTCCAAACCGATATTACGCTATTGATGTTAAATTGGCGGCTTTATAAGTTCGTGTTCAACAGTGATGTCGAGAAAATGTATCGTCAGATTAAAATACATCCCGATCAAACCCCTTTTCAAAAAATTTTATTTCGCGAAAATCCGAATGACTCTCTCACCGTTTTCGAAATGTTGACGCTTACTTTTGGAGTTTCGTGTTCTCCATATCTAGCAATTCGTTCATTGCACCAGTTAGCCAGTGAAGTGCAAAAATCTCATCCATTAGCTGCTAATATTCTTCTTCGGGAACTGTTTGTTGACGATGTCCTTTCGGGGGGTCATGAAATTTCCACCGCTTTAAAGGCACAGTCCGAATTAACTATGGTTTTACAATCAGCTGGTTTTAAATTACGGAAGTGGACCTCAAATACCAAGGCGTTGCTGAGACCACTACCCAAAAGTTCGCTTCTTAACGAAGATTTTTTAAACATCGATGATAAAAGTTCTGTAAAGATGCTTGGTATAAAGTGGAAGGCTACTTTAGATACTTTTTCATTTTCGGTTCAACCGGTTCCACAGTCAAATCCTATCACGAAACGTTCGGTGCTATCAGTGATTGCTAAATTGTATGATCCTATAGGGTGGTTGGCTCCTATTGTGATCACGGCGAAAATACTGATGCAACAAATTTGGAAGGACAAGACAGAGTGGGATAGCGGCCTGTTTCCCGCAACTGAACAGAGATGGAAAGTATTTGTGGCTAGTTTACCCGAAGTTGCAAATGTACGTATCCCACGATGGGTGGAATATATTCCGCACGCTGTCTCACAGCTACACGGATTCTGTGATGCGTCGGAAAAAGCCTTTGCGGCATGCATTTACTTGCGGGTGCAGCACCATGATAAAGTAACCTCTTATCTTTTGTGGGCGAAATCAAAGGTAGCGCCAGTAAATACCATATCATTACCGAGGTTGGAGTTGCAAGGTGCAGTTCTTTTATCCAAAATGATGAATTTACTGTCAAAGTCTCTTCAAATTCAAAATATTTCATCAGTAAATTTGTGGACGGATTCCACTATCGTATTAGCCTGGCTTCAAAAGCCACCTAGTTCATGGAAGACGTTTGTGGCCAATAGAACGGCAGAAATTTTAAAAAACACAGTGGCAACGGACTGGTCGCATGTAATTTCGTGTGAAAATCCAGCTGATTTAGCCTCAAGAGGAGTGTCACCTGTTGATTTAAAGGATAGTTCTTTGTGGTGGAATGGTCCCCACTGGTTGTTGAAACCTCAATCAATATGGCCAAGATCGAAGAGTGAACCAGTTGATAAGTCAATTTTAGAACTGAAAAAGGTACAGTTGTTCAATAACCAAGTCGTACACGATTTCGAAGAAGATTTGGCAAAATTTTCCAACTGGCATAAGGCTTTATGTGTAGTTGCCTACATTGAGAGATTTTATCATTCCTTTATAAAGAGGGGGAACAAAAAGTACTCATCGCCGGAACTTTCGTATGAAGAAATTAGTTTAGCCAAACAGACGTTAATAGTACTCACACAAAAAAAATATTTTCAGAAAGAATATGGTGATTTGGTACAAGGAAAGCACTTAGCTTCGAAAAGTTGGTTAGGAAAGTTCAATCCCATTATCGATGACAAGGGTGTCATGCGTGCAAATGGTAGATTAGCGTTATCAACTTTGTCGTATAACGAAAAATTTCCGATACTTCTTCCTTCAGAATGTCTCTTCGTTCAGCTATATGTACAATATGTACATGAGCTTTCACTACATGGTGAAATTCAACTCATGATGCGCATGATAAGATCCGAATATTGGATTCCGCAAATTAAGAATCTGGTAAAAAAGTGTATTATAAAGTGTGCAGTATGCATTCGATACAAAAAACATGTTCAAACCCAATTGATGGGTGCGTTACCCCAAGAAAGAACGGTAATAGGTCGTGCTTTTACGAATACGGGAGTTGATTTTGCGGGTCCATTTCTTATTAAGACATATTATGGTCGAAAATGCCGGTTAGACAAAGGGTACGCATGTATCTTTGTGTGTTTCGCGACACGTGCCATCCACTTAGAACTTGTTAGTGACCTAACAACCCAAGCATTTCTTGCTTCATTTACGCGTTTTATTTCTCGGCGAGGAACTCCCGAACAAATGTTTTCGGATCACGGCACAAATTTTGTGGGTGCTTCTAAAGTACTTTTGTCTGACTTCCACAAATCACTAGTACATTGTCCTACCGCAGTCGCTCACAACTTTTCAAAGGTAAAATGGAATTTTATTCCTCCCGGTTCACCTCATATGGGTGGGTTGTGGGAAGCGGGGGTCAAAAGTTTTAAAAAGCATTTCAGAAAAGTAGCGGGGAATGAAAAATTCACTTTTGAAGAATTCACCACTTTACTGGCTCGAATAGAGTGTACTTTAAATTCACGACCATTGTCACCGATGTCCGAAAATGTGTCAGATATTGTTCCTCTGACTCCTGGTCATTTCCTCACCGGAGGATTATTAACAGGTTTGCCAGAACCGTCGTATATAGATCATTCACTAAGTATCATGAGTCGGTGGAGAAAATTGCAAATTCTTCATCATCAATTAAGCGCTCGTTGGAAGGAAGAATATTTAAAAGAGCTCCATAAGCGGTATAAATGGAAATACCCGGAAAGAAATATTCAAATCGACGATCTCGTTATCATTCGTAGCGAGAATTTGCCACCCAACGAGTGGCGCCTTGGGAGAGTCATCAACGTGCACGCCGGACACGATAACAAAATTAGGGTCGCGGAAGTTCGAACCGAAAAGGGAATCGTCACGCGTTCAATTGCCAAACTTTGCATCCTTCTTCCTCAGAAGTAAAATGAAATCGTGTGTTTTGTTTCTTTTCGCCCCATGATTTGAGTATTATCATAACATTCGTGAAGGGGGATAAGGGAAAATTGCTTACCATTCGTTTAAAAACAGAAAATATAAACCCGAATTTTTATATATGGATACTTATACTATTTATGATAACTAATAATTTAAGTATGAATATTCAAGCACATGAATAAAATTTTGTATCTCGTACCTTTAAATTTTGCAAAAAAAATATTTCATGTATAGATATGTACTTACAATTTGAAATTTACTTATTAAAACTAATTTTTTTTCTTGAATCAAATTAATTGTTCTGGTGTGTTGGTGGTCTACTCGTATTTAATCTTGCAAACAAAGTTGCAAGGTGGGCGCTAATGTTCAACTCGAATCCTGATTCGTGAAATGTTCACCGGGATGAAACCAAACACACACCTTTATGTGTGTCCACCCTAAAAAAGGTGGTATGAAAATAATCACATCCCTGTGTGTTTCGTTTCATCCCGGTTCGAAAGTTTGCGAATCGGAATTTGATTTGAACATGACAGTAGCTTGACAACCACGGACCGCTTCACCACTTACATTGCTACATTCATCATAGTAAAATTAAAAAGATTAAACTAAAGAATAATTTAAAAGAATAAATTAGAGAATAAATTAAAAGAATAAATTAACTTAAGAATAAAATTAACCATAGTGTGCTTTATTGTATTGCAAATAAACAGTAGTCATCTCCGATGCTAACAATCGAGTTTTTTTAGTTTCATTGTTGTTGTTTTCAATTTAAAAAAATGTTTTCTCTAAATCCATAACTGACGTTCGGGCGAACTGCCTATGAGAAAGATGACTATGACGTCACAGAAAACCTGCCAAAAATCTAATGAGCATACCTTGTTTTCTGTTTATCATGAAATGACATCACTTGTCAAATGCATTTGCCGGACGGAAAAGTTGAAAGTTCGGCAACTTTTTCCGTCGTGTCCGACCTAAGAATAAGAAATACAGGAACGGGTGCTTGGCGAACAAAGTGAGGCACTTCACAAAGTAGTGTGAGTTGCACAAACACAAATGCTTTTACACAGGGCCGCAGTGCAGTTGTATGGCAACTCGCAAGGCTCCAAGATTCATTTTATTTTGCTTTAACTTAACATGTTTATTACACGTTCGATCCCTCTCAATTCTCTTTTTGATAAGTTCGCGTATTTTCATGAAATGCGCCCACTCCGTGTCAAAACGATTTGTATGGTTTTTGTCAGAAACACTCACCTGATTTGAATCTTGAAATTTAATAAAAGTTTGCAAATGCAACCCTTAAAAGTATTTTGTAGATGCACAAGAATAACATTCCCAAAATATTTAAAATTAAATCAAAAATCTGTTAAAAATTACATAACTCGCTAACAAGTTGCAGCGCCTTACCAAAACCAAACAAAAATTAGTGCGCCCCTGAACCTGAAATTCGTAATTTTACATGTTAATATCTAAAATGTGAGTTGTTGATTCGATTGAAAAGTATACTTTTATTTTGAAGAAAAATATTATTTTGGTTGTTAATACTTATAAGAAAACAATTTTAAATGGTTTAAGATATTTACTTTATGTTTTTAACATCACTTTGCATAACTTAGTATTGCAAATAAAACTGTACGGAACTGTGGAAAATATAGTTAATTGTGCACTCGGCAAAAAGGCATCTCAATATCTAATTTTGACAGCCAACCCAAACCATGATAAACAGAAAACAAGGTATGCTTATTATGAGCGCCATGTCGCCATATTGGAAAACTGATGACGTGTAGTCATCTCCGATGCTTTCAATCGATTTTTTTTCAGTTTCATTGTTGTTGTTTTCAATTAAAAAAAATGTTTTCTCAAAATCCATAATTGACGTTCGGGCGAACTGCCCATGAGAAAGATGACTATGACGTCACAGAAAACCTGCTAAAAATCTAATGAGCATACCTTGTTTTCTGTTTATCATGACCCAAACAAATTGATGCCTCACTGCTATACACTGTAGATGTGATATAGACCCATTCCTTATCTTCTTATTCTTTGTGTCCGACCGATCCGTCGCTTATGGGTCGCTTCTAATAAGAACCTGTGTATTTTATCGAGCTGTCAGTTGAAAACGTCGACTCAACGCACGCAACGGATTCTATGGGTTGGCCCCTTAAGGGAAAGATCCAAAAACGGCTGTTTGCACTTTGACAGTCTAAAAATAACATGATAAACAGAAAACAAGGTATGCTTATTATGAACGCCACGTCGCTGTTTTGGAAAACTGATGACGTATAGTCATCTCCGATGCTGACCATCGGGTTTTTTCAGTTTCATTGTTGTTATTTTCAATTAAAAAAAATGCTTTGTCCAAATCCATAACTGACGTTCATGCGAACTGCCGATGAGAAAGTTGACTATGACGCCACAGAAAGCCAGCCAAAAATCTAATGAGCATACCTTGTTTTCTGTTTATCATGAAAAATAAGGGGTGAGAAGTAAACAAAAATGCAAATACATAAATTTAAATTTGAGTGGATTCTTGGTTTGGAACTTTTTAAATGGTGTAATGAGCGCAATGTTGCAAATTTTTACTTTAATTTTTTTTTCAGTAGTTTGAAATTTGAATGTATGAATAAAGATATACACCTACATATGCTTACATATTTTTTAATTTTTATTTGAAGACTTGAGTAGATTATTGATTTTTGTAAGAAAATTGGAATAGGTAAACTATTTTACACAGGATGGTTTAAAACAAGTAAAGGGTGATTTTGAAAAACGTGACTAAAGAAGGCTAGAAAATAAAGGTTTTGTCAAAATAAGAAAAAACCTTATCTATCTTCGCCCATTTAGACGGGAGGGTCATTTTTTTTAAACAAAAATACTTAAAATACCTATATAAAAAAGACAAAACTGACAGCACAATAGTATTGTCATTTATAAAAGTCAAAAATTAATGAATGAATGCAGTTTTCTAAATTATTTTTATTGGTTTGATAAACTGCTAGAGATATAGTACAGTAACTATATAAATACATCAAACCTTGCATCAAATCCGGGAGTTCTGATTTTTTGTTGAGTTGCAATATTTTCAAAAGTATGTCAAAAACCTTAGGTTTAATATTCTAAAACAAGTAATGTACTTTTTCAGCAAACAATTTTCTCAACTACTAACTTCGGAAAAATTCAAAAATGATGTCAAAAACCTTAGATTTTGGATTCTCAAACAAGTGATGTACTTTTTTCCGCAAAAAAATGGATCTATAAAGAAAAAAAATTATTTTACTTTTGCACTTTAAAAGTAAGTGAACAAAATTTGTAGGAACTCTTAAATGTCGATTTTTTTTAACAAAAAAAACATTATTTTGAGGTGATCTTGTGTCATTGTTAAGAATATTCATAAGATTGTTGTATGAATATCTATAATAGTTTTATAGCGTGTATTCTTTGCCACATCACCCAGTGGGGTAGAATACTAGATGCGTTTTTTTTATCGAGGTTTACCTGGTAGGCCTATTCCTCGTTTACTGCTACTACTTAAATATTGCACAGAATTAAAAATAAGTGATTATATAAATTAAGATAAAGTTAAACGATAAAGCTGTATTAATTAATGAATAAATAAATAATAGGTGTGTTTTTTTTCACGCCGTTATAAGCTTAAAAATAAAATTTGAATGTATAAACAATAACAACGATATCCTGTTGTGGACGCCAAAACTACATGAATATACTACTTACTCGCTCGTCTCAAACAATTTATTCAATCTTTAGTTTTCTATAGTGAGAACGGAGCCTTAAGATTTTTAGCGAATCTTAGCACCCTCTATCAAACAAGTTAAACTGAAGAACTGTTGCTTAGTGAAGTAGAAAAAGGGAGACATTATTTTCAGAATGTCAAACTACGTCATAAAAATGGAGGGAGAAAATGGTCTACTACTACAATGAAATCTGAATAGGAATTTTGGACGATGGATCGGTGGATGGATCGGGAAAAGAGTAGGGGATCAAAATACACATAGGAAAGGTGGCATGATTCCTTTGCAAATCCCGTATGAACATCAAATTCAATGTCATTTTTGATACTCTTGATGGCCGTTGATACTGAAATAAGTTATTTCAAATCCACAAACCATCGTGTACAGCCCGGTGTTTTTCTAAGAGTTCTTTTGTGTTAAATTCAAGACAAAAATACTTACTGGTGCGTAGTTCAACGTCTTACTTTTCTTTCAATTTTTTTTATATCAATTTTTTATTTAAAGGATTTCTAAGTGTCTATATCCATAATCTGTATACATAATAATCTGTAAGTTGCCTTAAGCTGAACTTTATTGCCTAAATGTCCGAGATAAAATTTAATTATATTTATTTAAACAACAGTATTGGATGAGTTTTAAGGATGTTTTTATTGAATTATCTGTGCTAAGACTAATTTTTGTATAGGTTACTTTAACCTCTCGTAAGTGACTTTCTGGCGGACCCAGTTCACGGCAGCGCGCTGGGCCGCCACATCATTTTATTGATTCCTGAACTTATTGATTCCGGTTTTTATTGATTCCTGAATTTATTGACTCTTGTTATTGATTCCTGCTTTTATTCTGATCTCCTTTGACTGGTGAACTGGTGATTTGAAGACGTTTTGTTCTGGACCAGTTTTGAGACCAATAAATGCGGAGCATTCATATCATCCATATACGGCTATATATGCAGAGGGTCCGTGAACTGGCCGGATACCCAGCCAACAGTGAAGTATCGTGTGAGGTGTTCCAAAGCGAACTTCCATCAGTGGTGTCAATTTAACCTCCAAGGTATCAAAGCAAATATAATACCAGAGAGTAAACGTGTGTACCTGAAAAATATAAAGTAGAGAGAAAGGAAATTCCAAAAAGTAACATACATAATATATTGAGGCATAAACTTTCAACAGTTTAATACATTACCTATAAGGAATTGAAAATAAGATACTTTCAACTAATTTACTTTTTTTTAAATTGGCTGAAAAGAGTACCTAAGAGTACTGAAGAAAACACAAATGTTTTCGGAAATAGCTTCCAGTAGATGGATATTATAATTTTTGTTTGTTAAATTATTTGTTTTATAATTCACATTCTATTCGTTACATTTTGATGAGCGTTGAAGTGTTATTTATGTATATATTTTTTCATTTACATTAATAATTTTAAATTACGATTTGTACGTGAATGAGGTAATAATTTTTCCTTTCGTCTGTCGTCGCGTTAAGTGTTACGATTTGTACCAATTACAACCACCTTCAAGGAGCTCCTTGCAGGCACGGATTTAACACCGCATTCCTCATTTTTTTTTCTAAGCACCAAAAAGGGTGTTCTAAAAAGTATTTTGATAGTCTCGTCTTCACATTTATATTATTTTTTTTAAAGTTTTTGTTACATTCTTGTTTTATGTCATATTAATCTTACAGATAAAGATAAATTTAAATTAATTTTGGTTATGTTTTTGAGCAATATAATTTAGATTTTTACCTTTTTGCCATTTATATATTCATGGTTTCAATAAAACAACATTTCACGCCATCTTGTTAAAATTTTGATGTTTGTCTTGATTTCGATAACGGAATCATGATTTTTTGAAGACCACTTTTCAGGGGTGTGGATGGTAGCCTAGTCCTCTTGGTGAAGATGAAGTAACCGGAACGTGGTGTCGACCATATTGGGGAAATCTTAAATTTGCCATAGATTTCTAGGTTAGGTGGGAATGGCATCACTGCACTTTCACTAGCAGTGTCCTTGAAGTTTTTGATGGTCCGTCCGCAGTCATTTTGCTTAGATTTTTCTCAGGCCTGATTTGTGTTTTGTGCAGGTGAGGTTGAGTTTCGAGGGCAAGATCCCCCCCATTCCGGCGAGCTAAAGCCGAGCATCGCGAGCAGGCCGCGTCCCTCGGAACTTGACACTCTTTCCTCCCTTTCCCATCATCCTACGTTATCCTTCTTCCTTTCCTACCTCATTACCGACTCTCCTTACACCTCCTCTTGCTGTGCAACAAATGGCGCCCAACGTTCTGCCAAAGTCTTTGCTTTTAGCCAAGATTTTTCGTAGGTTTTGTTTTTCGTGAAAGTCAAACCAAACTTACTGTGGATTTTCAGAACTCGTAAGTCTGCGTCAGGAAAGTCTCAGACGTACCTAGACGTATCGCGACGAGATTTTGAAAATTCACAGTGACTGCGGTTAGTGTGTGTTTTAAGTATTTTTTATCCAAAGTTCTGGTGAATTTTCAGGATTCATAAGTCTTCGTTAAGAAAGTCTCTGACGAACTTTTTGAATTACGACGAATTCCTGGAAATTCAATGCAATGGCGGTTAAGAATTGCATTTTTTTCTCCTTTTCTCAGCTGCACTTGTTGCAAATTTTTTGGATTTGTAAGTCTTCACTAGGAAGGTCACCGACGTGCTTAGGTGAATTGCGACGAATTCTAGGGGCTTGCAACAACAATAGTATTCTTCCTGTGTCGTTTTACCCTCGTTCCCAATCCCAATATTTTTGTTCAAGTCTTCTAGCAAAGTCCTTAGAGACTGACTTGAATCGCGGAACGGTGAGAAAACATAAACACATAATTTTTGTTCGTTAGTCTTACTACTTTTTGTAATTCCTCAATTCTCATCACTTCAAGGGATTTATATTTTTGTCCGTCTGCAGTCCTTTATTTCAATGACACCACAAGTAAGGTCACAACATGAACAGGTCACAACAGAAACCACTAAGGATGCTACCTGAAGCACCCCGTATGCTAATGAAAAAACAAACAAACTAAACCCGTTGATAGTTACATTCTGAAAAATAGAAGTTTTTCACAATTAATTCAACAATTATTATTAATTATAAATTTTCATCGTTTACTTTTTGTTCATAATCTTTATATTTTTGTATATATTTTTTGCGTTTTTTTTTTAAGCAAAATTATTCATTTTCTACTTTGAAAGTAAGTGAAATAGCCTTATATTTTTCTACGGACACAAAAGATTTTCCGAAGAAAACTCACTTGGTAAGAGTTTTGTATTTAATAGTTTAAGTTTTTTTTTTCTTGAGTCAATCTTGCTACGTAAAATACTTTAAAAATGTATCCTACCGGTAAAGACGAAGAGGACCAAATTAATCGGATGATTAGAGAATCTAATTTAGACCATAATGTCCGACTAACAAGATCAGTAAGCCAGAATTTGGACAGTACTGAGAGGCAGCGTGTAATGCATTCTCCTCTCGTTTCTGATAGACACGTCCGATCCACATTCAATTTACCCACTTCTTCTAATCTTACACAAAATAATAATCGGCCACATGATAATGATCCACCAGTTAGCTTTGTCGATTCAGTTTCTCCTCCATCTTTTAGTAACCTAAGTGGTTCAGGTGCACAGGCGTTACCAACTCAAGGCGAAATTTTCGGTAATAATAATGAAACAGTTTTACAAAAGACAGGCGGGAGATCTTTCTCCAGACCAGCTAGTGCAAATTGGCACAATGATAGTGGTTGGAGAGATATCCTGGAGACTATAGCTCAAAGACCTCCTCCCATCCAAAGAACCGAAAATGGTTTAGCGGCACGACCAAATCAACGCGAAAGTTTAGGTAATCCCCATATCCAAAGAACCAAAAAAAGAATTGTTTCAGAAGATCTTAGAGCCTTTATTAATTTAGCTATAGTATATGCGATGTCCTCCCACAAAAATTCAGTGCAAACCGAAGTTACGAATGCTCTCAAGAATGCGACCCAACATCAACTCGAGGGATAACTCCGAGAATTGAATCGAGGACGGCCTACTCCGACTGGTAATGAACCACCAATAAACAATTTTCCACCTTCAGTCCAGCCACCAACCTTGCAGCAACCTCAGTCTGATCCGAGACGAAGTGCTTTAGGTCCTCCTGTACAGCACCGAAGAAGACCTCAGGAACCGTTTAGCCAAGGCCATGAACGAATATACCAACCCAAAGGTTTTCACAATGACCCTCAAGGTGTGTCAAGAAATCCACCGTTACCACAAGATCCTTATAACCACCAAACGTCTTTTCCACCTCACTTGTGGAATTCTGGATATAAAGCAATAAAAATTAACAAGTGGGTTTGAAATTTGAAGGTAAGCCAGATACTATGACCGTTGAAGATTTTGTGTTTCGGCTTGAAACCCTTCAGAGTCAATATGGTTCTGTCCGTGGGCAGAAATACTGCGAGATTTTCATCTCTTGTTTCAGCGAAACAATTACTGGCCGATGCTGAGAGATGCGTTTTTGCGTCAATTTAAAAACCACCGGTCAGACTAAGACATTACGCGTGATATTATGGATCGGAAACAGAGTTATTCCGAAAGCGTCGATGATTTTTTGGCGGCTGTAAGTAAGATAAAGTCGAAATTACGAATACCAATCCCGGAAATGGAGTTGGTTAAAATTCTGAAGAAAAACCTGAACGAGAGGGTTGTGAAGTTGGTATATCCTATGCCAATCTGTTTCTTGGATCAGCTGAGGATAGCCTGTAAGGAAGTGGAAGAAGCATTTCCGAGTTTGGTGTGCTGGAATTGTAAGTAACAAGGGCACACATATTTCGAATGCGAGTCCGAGATATATAATTTATTGGCAACTCTGGTTCCGAATAGTTTGCCTGTGATTAAAATAGCTCCCGAGATTTTATGCTTTTCTTATTAGATAAACAGTAAAATAAATATAAATAACACTTTCTTTGATTTCATAAAGCGGCATAAAATAATAAAGTTATAAATTTGAAAGGTGTTCTTAAATTAAACCAAGTTTTTTCATAATAACAAAAACTAATAAATAAAAATTAATAACCAAAGAAAGAAAAAACAATATAACAACATTGAGTGAAGTTTGTGCACCTTCTTTCCCTTTTCATTGCACCCGTTAACCTTTTTGTATCCTTCTGTGTGGTGAGTGAAACATTTTTAGTTTTTGTTCTGCCATTGATGCCGCAACAAACCAAAGAGGTAAAGCAGCACATTTGATGTAAACAATGATGTTATCGCAAATTACAACAACGAAACATGAGTGCCTGTGCCGACTCGACGGCAAAAGTAATACCAGGTCTTACCTCTATGGGTGAGTTCATTTTTAGTAGTGTTTTGCCAAGCTCATATGAATACTACCATTGTATATAAACACTATAGTATTCTCATGACAGCCGCCGATCGAGGCGACGTGTAGTGATGCGAATGTAAAGCTTCGTTAGCAACATTGCAGCTCGCAGAATACATGAGGAAAATAAAAAAAAATAAGTATACACAGAAAAGAGAACGCTGTTTAAAAATTTCAATTGGTTAGAAGGGATGCATTTTTGCATTCTTTGTTTTTGTGTGTCTTCTTCTTTCTCATCCTCTTCTGTAATGTTATAAAAAAAGAGTTCGGTGGTGGTTTCTCTTTTTACTTTTTTTTCTTGCGTTCGTTTGCCGTGGGATAGTTGTGCACTCAAGAGTTTTTTTTACAATTTGCACACATCTAGAGGTATATTTTTTTCGTTTTCCACAACCAGAGATACGTATAAGGAGATGGGAAACTTTCGTACGTCTCACCCCCCAAAACCCATTTGTTTACATTGTTGTTTTTGTAATTTTATTTCGTGTCTGTGAATAGATGTGAAAAGCAACAACAATGTAATGAGGTGAAATTTTTGATTTGACAGCTTGTTTTTTTTTTTTATTCCGATTTTAGTAAACAATTATTAATTGTTTTTTTTTATACAAAATCGACTAAATTATTATATTATAACATTATAAAATATTATAACACCATCCCAAAAAGCTGTAGAGAGTATAAACCACTAAAAATTCTCTTAATCAAAAGCACAGGCACAAATCAAAACCAGAGATACTTATAAGGAGATGGGAAACTTTCGTACGTCTCACCCCCCAAAACCCATTTGTTTACATTGTTGTTTTTGTAATTTCATTTCGTGTCTGTGAATAGATGTGAAAAGCAACAACAATGTAATGAGGTGAAATTTTTGATTTGACAGCTTGTTTTTTTTTTTTATTCCGATTTTAGTAAACAATTATTAATTGTTCTTTTTTTATACAAAATCGACTAAAATACTATATTAAAATGTTTTAAAATATTATTACACCATCCCAAAAAGCCGTAGAGAACATAAACCACAATAAATTCTCTTTATCAAAAGCACAGTCACAAATCAAAACCATCACGCATCATCACAATCACAACCACACAAGCAAACTCGAGAAAACAACCAATAACGATGGCAAAATAAATAAAACTCATTTCTTTTGGAACAAAAATATATTTTTATTGATATTTTCTTTTTATTTTATAATTTTCACTGCATAATTTACTTTTTAAAAGAACTTTAATCAACAATAAATAAAAACACTTGAAATTACTCCGGAAAAGTTTGACTTTTGATATTTTTGATTTGACATTTGTGTGGTGGATTTTTTTGTGACGTGGGGTGAGCTAGTGAACGTTCCAGAGTTAAGAAATTCCGACAAATTGTGTTTTCGATTAAAGGCTTGCCCAAACCTAAATGCGACAGTGCGTCACGACAGTGCGACAAGAATTTTTGTATGAAAAACGCATAGCGCTTTGTCGCATTTGGTAGGGGTACTCTCATATGACGCTGTGTAAATAAATTTTGCCGTTGTCGTGTCACAGTGTCGCACTTTGGTTCGGGCAAGCCTTAATTCTTTTTGGGAACTTCTGAAAGTCAAGATCAAACCCAGAAAATTACTCACACTATTTAAATGTGTCTGTGAACGCAAGAAGAAAATCATTTTCTTTTAATTAATGTAGGTGAGCGAAGTTACTTTAAAAGGAGCAAAACGCATAATTTATCTTTTTCAAAGTTCACTCTATTCAGTTTATAATGTTATTGATCAATTCATAACTGTAGAAAGATGAACGTACATTTCAAGTAAGTACACAAGCCAAAGTGTCACAAAGCCACGTGACAGTGCGGCAAGGATTTTCATAAGAAACACTCTTTGTCGCGTTTGATGTTACTCACTTATGATGCTGTTTAAATAAATTTTGTTGTGGTGTTACGTTGTCGTTTGGGTAAGCCTTTATGAAAGCCCTGGTTGCAATGTTACAGTGTGACTCTTTGGTTTGGGCAATCCTTAACACAAAAAAATGTTAAATTGAAATTACATTTCGTGACAAAACTGCATACATAACTACTTTATTTAGTTTTTCAAACTAATAAAAGAATACAAGAATACTTTTGCACCCAGAATTTGCATCTATTTTAGCTATTTATATGCAGTAAAGGCTTTCCCAAACCAAAGTGCGACACGACAGTGCGTCATGACAACGCCAAAATTTATTTACACAGCGTCATATGAGAGTACCCACACCAAATGCTATTAAGCGCAAAACATTTTTCATATAAAAATAGTGTCGCACATGTCGTGACGCACTGTCGCAAATTATTTTCAAGTATTTCGAAACTCACCAAAAATTATCGACCCCTGTGTCGAGATTTAGCTATTTTGGCGAGTGAAGTGAGATGACTCGCCAACTCGCCTTACTCATCTCACTTCTCTCGTAAAAACGATTTAGCTATTTTTATGGAATGAGTATGTTCGAATTTTTTTCGAACTCATGATAAATGTCATCTTCGTATGGGTACACATCTAAAATGTCATTTTTGTCAATATTTATTTTATTTATAATTTTTTTTTAAGGAGGATATTTGGATCTATTCGTTTGGAAAAAATCAAAAGCAGTTCGTGGAGGAAAACAGAAAATAAGGTAAAACTTTTTAATTTAAATGTTTTGCAAAAATATATTTCAAAAAGTATCACTTTCTAGTAGCTAATTAAGTCCGTACTAGCTTTACTACGAGTAATATATTTTTTTCTAGTTAATTTAAACCCATTTGGTTCAGTACCCCTTTTTTATTTTTAGAAGCACCATTGTCAAATGCTGCCCTCAAAAAGCTCCAGCTAACTAAATAATTTCCGTCGATTGTGCATCATCAACCCAAAACATCAAAGAAGAGCACAGAAAGATTCATCCGAAATGAAAGTCCTCTTCCATGTCAGGGACACTTCAAAGTCACAAGGTAAGTTTGAAATAAATCAGTGAAATGATTATGATAGAATATAGAATTGATCTTTGTTTTTTGATAGGTATATCTTTGCTAAGGAAGCTGTACGTGACCCACTTCGTGACCCCTTTCGCCCTGTATCATGAACTCAAAATCGACCGTAAAGTCAAGAAGTTGAAGAACTTTGTCTGAGAGCACGAATGGTCAAACAAAAGGAATCTCTTCAGAATTCTTATCCGTGAGAAACAAGATTTATCAGTCTTGAACATTATTTTTTAATGATTTTTTAGAATTAATTCAAATTAATTATTTAGAATAAATTAAAATTGAGTTGATGGAAAATGTTTTATTTGTACTAAGACGGTCTATAAGAAGCATCAATATTGTATGGCTAAAACTTGGATTTTTACAACTGACTTATCTACTTTTCAACTCTTTCTTCAAGGTTGCAAAATTAATGTTGGATTCCTCAAAATGAACTTTTTATTAAACTTCCAATGTTTTTCGAAAGCTGCAGAACAGATCCCGAATATTACTGACTGCGTAAAAGTTATATATATTTTGTTTTTTATTTACAGTTCATTGAAAAAAAAAAAATATAAAACTGTACTACAATAACAGGAAACTTCTTGTTTGTTTTATTTTTGTAATGTTTTTTTTTGCATGTAAAAATTACACGCAACAGAAAAACAACAAAATTGCATTTGTAGCTTCTGGTACGAACTAATTTAAGAAAAAAGGTAAATTTTTTGCTCATTTTTATTATAATTATTTATGTAGGTATTACAGAAAAAAGTTTCATATTCAACTCACAAATAAAAAACATTTATGTACATATTTTGAAAATGCTTCATAATTTTTTTTAACCAGAAAAAGATAGCTCAAAGTTTTTAGACACAAAATATCTTGTGTCTTCCTTATAATATATAAATTCAAGAATGATCGAGCCACAAGAGTAACCTAAGTTATCCAGTACTTGTAATGGCACGGATTAAAGACACCAAGCTATGTTTAAAGCCACTTTGACATAAGTGCAAGGTATTTCGTTACTAGGTAATCGGCCCAAGAGTTCTTGACAACAACCGAACCCTGAATATCGAGTAGGTAGTCAATTAACGAAAAGCTATTAAAACAAATGAAATAAATTATTAAAAGAACTTTATAAAGCAACATATTTTATATCACCCACGATGTTTCAATTAAATCCACCTTTGGGAAAGTCTTTAACTGAACTAATTATAGCTCCGGCTTTCCAATTTGGTTCTCAATTTCCTAAACTGGGTAAAGGAAATGAAAGTAGAAAACAGATTTTAGGGACACAAATATTTACATCAAGTCAACTGATATACTTTTATCATCCCCAACAACTTCGGAAAAAGCATACCCATTGTCCGTGGTGCTGCCTTCCGAATTCTGCGGACAAATAGGTACACTACAGTGGGTTTTGTTGAATATTTGAGCAATTTGTCAGTTTTTTGGCTTGGCTTTTGGAAAGATTCCAAAAGGCTGCAAGCTTATCGCTGTTCACATCCATGTCGTCCGGCAACAGAGTACGCAATCCAAAACATAATTGATATTGTTAAATTGGAACATATATTGTAGACAATTATTGATAATCAATTTGTGTTTCTGAAAAAAACAAATTGTTTAGTAATTCATAATATTGGAATGAATTTAATTTACCTACCTACATTTATTTAACCAATCTGTTCACATTTTTCGTCTCCAACATAAAAAATAAAAAACATTTAAATTGTGACACAGATTCAATCTTTTTTTTTTTAATTTTCATTATTTTTGAACACACACTTATCGAGAAGTGTCAGATATACCTATACTCAGACAACTCGCCGCTGAAATATCAGGCGAGTAATCTGACATTTCATTCCGCTCACTCACTCGCTCACTTTTACTAGCTAAATCGATTTTTGGTTAAAAGTGACTCATCTCACTCACTCGCCTCGATTTCGAAATAGCTAAATCTCGGCACTGGAACGAACATATTGCAACCCATATATATTTTCAAATTAACTGCCAATTTTAAATTTAACCGCCAAATTAAGTCACCAAAGTGGTGAATTGACAGTTTCGGCTAAGTATGCGTGTTTTTACGCATACTTAGCTGAAACCGTCAATTTGAGCTTGTAGGCAAATCTGTGTGACGTCAGAAGTTTCCTATCTCCTTATACGTATCTCTGAACAGAATCCTTTTCCAATTCTTCCCCTCTATTTCTTTTACTTCTTAACGTTTGTTAGTCAATACATCTCCCTTACTCTCATTTCACCAATGGAAAAAAGCCCTCTTTTTCCAACTAATGCTGAAAATTTCTGCAAAATTAAAATGTTGCCGATCGCAGCGCCTCCAAACTATGGACCCGCACGTCACAAATAACTCGCTCATGAGAATACTATAGTGTTTATATACAATGGAATGATGATTGTGGTTGCGCATGTGGTGTTATGCTTTTGATGTTGATGATTCTTGAAGGTGCTGTACTTAGCTTGGATAATGGATTTTGCTTGGTATAGTACGATTGCTGATGATGGATTTTAGTAGGTATAGTATAATTGCTCATGATGGATTTTAGTAGGTGTTTTACGTGGATGCTGATGCTGATAAGCGGATCTAGTGGTGATGGTGTGGATGAGGTTTTAGGTGTGTATGATGATGATTCTGTGTTTTTTTGTGATAACGAGGCACATGCTGGTGATTTCGGGTTTTTGATTACCATCGTGATGCTGCAGGGAACTTCAAAGCTGATAGTCCCAGCTCGTGGGTGTTTTCTTCGGGCGTATGTAAGGACGTTCGTAGCCTCAAGTTTTGGTGTCTGTTCTTGCTGTGACAAAAGATGGTTTTTCTTCTTAGATTTTCTAAGATTCCCTTTTTGTCTCGCAAAAAATTGTAGGAATATGTACTTTAATTGCTTTACACTTTTTATGTTCACCAACTTCTTAACTCTTCACAACTCAAAGATTTGACACCAAATGAATTTCACATGATGTTAAGAACCCTTTCCCTTTTCCTACCCTTGTCCGAAATACACACCTAAATCCAACATGAAAGTGGACCCGGTGATGTTTTCTTCCAATTTTCTATTAAAATTAAATTAATTTATAAAATTTATATTTTCTAATAAAAACCAATCTTGGATTTTTATCCAAATAAGTGTGATAAAATTTCATATTTTTGGTAAAAATCTTAGAAAATATTAATTTTTATGAAATACCACTTTCAACCTATTAGGTATGTATTTGTTAACGAACCTTATTTATCTTCAATTTACTTTCATTGTTTTTCTTTTGATATTATTTGCTTTTATTCAATAAACATAACTCACATCTATCCTTAGATCCTCAAAAAGGTATTTCACTGTATCCTTCATACAGCCATCGATGGCACAATGGTATCGCCGCTGGTTGTTTGTATCAGGGGTTTATGGGTCCACGGTTCGAATTCCATTTTTTTTTTAATTTTGTTAAATTTTTTTATATTTTTTTATTTTTATTTTCTAACTATTTTTTTCGTTTTTTATGTAATAAAACATAATACATATAACAGATACTAACCCTTCTGGAACGTATCTCTAGAATAATTTCCTGTCACTATTCTATGCTGGTATACACATTCAAATGACTTTCTCTTCTCAAATTTACCAATACCTTCAACATTAAAACTACCTTGCCTACCTTGCTCAGCACCTTAGGCACACGACGGAAAAAGTTGCCGAACTTTCAACTTTTTCGTCCGGCAATGCGTTTGACAAGAGATTTCATTTCAGATGTCAATAAAAGACCTGTGCGATGTTCGTTATCTAAGTGCACTCCGGGGAATATGAGAACTAAAAACTGTGTTTTTTTTGTCTCCAATTTTATGAATTGTCAACTTTGAACTGATATTTAAGTCTTAATGATTCTGAATTTTATTGTACTGTTAACAACTGATAATCTGTTACTAGGGATATTCATGCAACCGTAGCACATAGGTCGATTTGCATGATTTAGGCGGCCAAAAGTCTAATTTTCAAAGTAGCGGTAAAAAAAAAATCACAAAGCTAGAGAGCAATATCAACAACCAATGTTTCTGTATAATCAAAACTTCTGTAGTTGTCAAATAACAGGTGTGAGAGTCGTTGAAAGTTGACATTGTAAAAAGTTAGTTTCTCATTATTTGCAGAAAGTGAAACATTACATTTTTCATTTTGAGTTTTCAAGTTCTTAATCTTTTTTTTTCAATTAACTAGTGATGGATATTGATAATACTGGTAATATATAATGTACTTTTAATATTTTCAATAATATATAACGGTTTTTTATAATTTTCGTGGAACTTCAACTTCAAGGTCATTTTTCAGTATTTTTTTTTTTTTTTCTAAAGAATTTTTTTTA
Source organism: Meliscaeva auricollis (assembly GCA_948107695.1). NCBI lineage: Eukaryota > Metazoa > Arthropoda > Insecta > Diptera > Syrphidae > Meliscaeva > Meliscaeva auricollis. The sequence goes on along the minus strand of OX403618.1, from coordinate 49,803,744 downwards.
TATTATTTATTCCGATTAGGCAATATATTTGTTTGCATAGTAAACTATATGTATTTGGTAAAGTTATGACGTATGATGTAGCTGCAGAGGACTGCAGTAGACCAATTTATTGAGTTTTGTGGAGTGAAAGTCCCAAAAAAAAAAAAAATTTATTTTAAATTTAGTTAAGTGTGAATTTCTTTGCTTTAGCCGCACCTAGTTCCTCGGGTACAAAAATAGTGACCCGTAAATATCTCTACGACCGAATGCAAGAGCAGGATTTGCCAAGATGAAAAACTAGATTACTTAGAAAATTATTTGATGTCCTATTGCGACAATTCGCCAGGCAATTTAAAAAATTTAAAGCAGAGATTTGCGATCTAAGTTAAATCAATGTTTAAAGACAGATGGTCTAAATCCGCTAGAAAAGAAGCTGCTTTTTTAAAAAATAATGAAGCTTGGCTGGAAGGAACTTTTGAACTTTCAGGAAAAAGTCCAAATTTACCGGGTAGACCTTCTAAGTCCTTTGAGGAATCAAGTGAACGTACTAAAAGAAGAAAAACAGAAGAAGTTCGTTCTTCGCTCAGCGATCAAATAATCGTTCATGCAGCTCAAATGAAATCGCAAACTCTCCAACTCGTGCACGAAAATATCGAAAATTGTTCAAAAAATCCGATCAAGAAAAAAATATTGCTCTAACACCGATACAAGCTTTATCAATGTTCGTTGAAGCGGATTTAACTAAGCGGCAATATGACATAATTCGAAATACGAACAAATCTTTTTTTCCGTGTTATGAAATGTTGTTGAAGGAAAAAAAAGAATGCTACCGGATAAAAAAAGTATAAAGATCACAAGTAACAGTGCAGAAAGTAGTTTGCAAAGCTTGATTGATAATACTGTTAATCGGCTATCAATGTCTCTTAAAGAAATACTCAGTCCTCTTAAGGAACATGACAAAAAGTCTTTAAAGATTATTTGTAAATGGGGTTGTGACGGTTCCCAACAACAGAGATTTAAACAAAAATTTGAAGATGAAAATGCTTCAGATGCACATATTTTTTTAACATCTTTTGTACCTCTTCAAATACTTTGCGGAAAAGATAGCAAAAAAGTAATTTGGCAGAACCCAACACCGTCATCACCTAGATATTGCCGACCAATAAGATTTAGGTTTGTTAAAGAAACAACAGATGTAACAAAAGAGGAAATTAGGTTTGTGGAAGATGCTGTCAAAAATTTACGAGTCACTGAAGTATGTAGTTTTCGAAGAGAGTAGATTTATTTTTGAACACATCTTTAAAATGACTATGATTGACGGAAAAGTGTGTAACGCAGCAACTGACACAAAATCAACCAGTCGGTGTTATCTTTGCGGATCCACTTCTAAAGAATTCAACGATTTGACCAGAAAATCCATTACAAATTCAAATGCTATCGATTTTGGATTTTCTGTATACACGCAAGAATAAGGTTTTTCGAAAGTATTTTATATCTCTCTTATAAGCTACCTGTGAAAAAATATAGAGAAAAAAGAACAGATGTAGAAAAGGATATGGAAATACAAACGAAAAAACAAATACAGGAAAGATTCAGAAAAGAAACGGGACTGCTTGTCGATATGCCAAAGGCAAATTTTGGAAACACGAATGACGGCAACACTAGCCGAAGATTTTTTGAAAATCCCCAATTAGCTGCTGATATTACAAACATTAATTTTGAGTTAATATACAGATTGAAGGTAAATTCAATCACTCCACTGTGGGACATTATTTTTAATAACTTTCTTTTTGTTTTTGATTTTTTTGAAGGTAATATTGAAAACCATTTCAAGTGGTCATAAGATAGATGTCCAAAAATTCGATACATATGCCATGGAAACCGCGAAATTGTATGTCGACCAATATGCATGGCACCCTATGAGTCCCACCATGCATAAAATTTTGATTCATGGTTCGGTTATAATTGAAAATGCAATATTGCCCATTGGACAGTTATCAGAGGAGGCGTCTGAAGCTCGAAACAAACACTTTCGTTTATATCGACAAAATTATGCCAGAAAGTTTTCCAGAGAAGAATGCAACCTGGACATATATAATAGATTATTGTTGAGCTCAGATCCTTTCCTGAGTAATATGAAAGAAACAAAAAAAAATTTACAAAAAAGCATTTTGCTCGGAAACAATCCAAATGTTACTTCCGGGTGAGCCTTTTATAGAATCTGATGTTTCAGATACAGAGCAAGATTAATTAGTACCATAAAATAAACATATTATAAATATCTTAGTGATGAATTCTTTTAGTTCCTTAATATACCCATAGAATAATGAAGTTCCTTTAAATAAAATGAAAATCAACTCTGATTACTTTCTTAAATCTTTTCTTCCTATTTTTTCACTTTTGGTTTAGTAATACAGTCAAACCTGCTTTGGTAGAAAGACAAGAAGAACTTAGTTTTCTTTTCAGTTTACCAGGATTTTCAGTTTAGCGAATTTTTAAATGAAAAAAATTAACATTTCAAGTGTAATGTTTATTGTATCCAGGGTTTTCAGTTATGCGGCTTTCAGCTAAGAGGGTTTTACTGTACATGGACATTTTAAGAAGATGAATATAAAACATTAATAAATATATACTTTAAAGTTAAAATACATCATAAAATAATTTTGGCCGCCTAAATCATGCAAATCGACCTATGTGCGTAGTAAACCTGGTAAATATGGTAAACATGTCAAAATTTGTATGGAACCGACAGTTAGCTTACCAGATATTGTACATTACCACGTTTACCAAGAGTTGCATGAATAGTCCTTTTAAAAAATGTCAAAATGAACATTCTTTTTTTTGTTTTTCAGATTTATCTTTTTGACGACAAAGTTTTACGAAAAATGCGACTAGGGCTTTCAAATGAAAAAATTGTATTGCTATGTCGCGTTTGGTGTCTCTCATTTGATGCTGTATAAATAAAATTGTTTTGTCTTTGTCAAGTTTTTCATGTCGCGACATGAAAAAAGACTTTTTGGTGAAAAAAAGAAGGACATTTATTTATTTGAATGGGATATACAGATAATTTAAATGTAGTTTTCAAACTAACACAAATAAAACAGGGTCCCCGATTTTTTTTTTATTTTGACACTCGAACGTCAATGAAAACTCGGAATATACTACCTAATTATGTGCACTGTGATTTCTTCTGAAATTCCAACTCGACCACTAGACTTTGCATGTAAACAGTGGTAATTAAGTAACAAAACATCGAACAAACCCAACAAAATTGAATCTGTCAAAAGCAAGCAGTCAAGCAACGTATTGTATGGGTCACCCCTTTCCATCCAATCCGGCATCCACAACGGATTCGTTGACGGAACGGACGCAACGGATTCTATGGGTTGGCCCCTTTACTATTACAACTCTACAATGGTGAAAATCTCTATTAAAAAAACCAATTCGCCTAATTACCTTGCTACAAACGAAATATGTACTTATATCTACTGTTGGAGCTAAAAATCATCCTAAAATCTATTATTTTATAAACTATCTATGTTTGAATTTCATTTGAACTACTACAATTTACTTTTATTTCAATTTAAATTTTGCGCCTAAATTATACCATTCGCCATAATAATTTTCTTTTGAATTCGCTTTAAATTGTATTTGTAAAATTAACGTAACTTCTCTCACAAAAACTACTAGAAAATTATGTGTATAAATAGAAGCTTTAAAATGAAATAAAGGCTCTTCTGGTATTAAAACCCTTAGGGGAAACTATAGTCTTTTATTTTCAACTTCGCTCGCTAGAAATTCTCGTCGTTTTCGCTCGCTTTGTTTGGTATTTATTCGGCCATTTCAAAGTCGAATATTTTAGTATCTAGTTAAAGTAAAAAATAGTTATTAAGTACAAGTTAGTACAATTCGAATTTCGAACATTTTGCTTATTTCGCCACCGTTAAATTAGTAAACGCACCAACCAGGATCAAATCTATCTTTTAATTAGAAAAGTATATATAGAGATCCCGGGTTGACGGTCAACTTTTAACTCGATCGTTCATTTTTTGGCGCCCAACGTGTTAAAAAGTGGTAATCCACGTAAAAAACTATAAATAAAAACTATTAAAGTATAATCATTAAAATTCGTCGGTTTACATATATGTATATATAAAATACAAAAAACAGTGTTAAAAACTATAAAATTCAATAAAAACTATATATATAATGTACAGGGTGATTTGCATAAGGTGTGACAAAAAGGGTGTGTAGGTTGGACTTAGACAAGCAAAAAATCGTATGGGAGGGGGGGGGTCCATTTTCCCCCGTTTAGGCGGTAGGGGCAATTTAAGAAAAAAATCACTTAAAGCGGAAAAAATATGATTTAAAAATAACGGTTATACCTACAGAGTCGTGCTATAGCATTTTGAAAAGCCAAAAACCTATACAGTAATTTAAATTTTAAAATAAGTTGTTCAAATAAGTTTGAAATATTAATTTTCAAAGTCAAAATTATGAGAAAAAAAACATAATTTTTTTTATTTAAACCATTTTTTTTTTCAAAATTTTACGATATTAAGTAGTATTTTTCTGGCTTATTTTCAATGCTCTTATTTATTTTTGATCAAACACAAAAAACCGGATGTCAAAATAACCTGTAGTTTTTGAGAAAACCAAAAATGACCAAAACTACTTTTTTCTTTTCATTTAGTTTTTACGTTATTGGATAATTAGATGAACTTACGAAAGAAAGGATTAACTTTATCTTTTTCATTTTTTTATTATTAGTCTTCAAAACATACAATAAAGTGACAAAGTACTCATTTAACCACATTTCACACATTTTTTCATTGAGAACACCTGCGTGAGAGCATTGGGTTGAAATTGACCTGCCAACTTGTTTTTATTACGGTGGGGTTCTTACATTATTTAATTCTTGGTTAATTTATGAAAGACAGGATTAACTTTCTATTTTTGACTATCAGTCTTTGTTGGGGTTTGTGGATTAACCATATTTCACCCTTTTTTCAATGAAAAGACCTGCGTGAGAGCATTGAATTGACATTGACCTGCCAACTTGTTTTTATTGCGGTGGGGTCGGTTTGGCGAGCGAGGTCTGCCTGTTCAGTTCAAGAACAAAACGTCGCGTAATTTTGTACACTAAAATAAAAATATGTCTAACCTAAAATGCAAGAATGTTTTGTTGAACAAATTAATTCTAATTTGAATGTCAAGTCGTCAACATATGACGATGTCAAATTACTCTCGGGTCGAATTAACTGATATGCATTACTGCTACGGTATGGCTCATGGTCGAGGTCGAGAAGCGCAAAGACTTTTCGCTGAAATGTATCCCAATAGGAGGCATCCCAGCCATACGATATTTTCAAGAATTCATCAACGTCTTCGAGAACGTAGAGTACTGGAGCAACGAGGGCGAGAGAGTGCATCTTCCGCAGACGTGCACACAGAGGAAAGAGTTTTGGGATTGGTCCGACGAAATCCCTCCCTTAGCACAAGGAGGATAGCTACTATGCTTCATTTGCCCCAAACTAGAGTATGGGAAGTGATTCATACCGACAAGTTGCACCCGTACCACACTACACCAGTTCAGGAGCTAACTGCCAACGACAAGATATTAAGAGCTGAATTTTGCCGAGCATTATTGCTAAGATATGAAACTGACCACAATTACTTTCGAAGGATATTCTGGACGGATGAAGCTCAATTTACCAGAGACGGAGTAACAAATTTCCACAATTTACATCACTGGAGTAGCAGCAATCCGCATAACAAGAAACAAACCAAATCTCAACACCGCTTTAGCTGTAATGTTTGGCTTGGTATTGTTGGACAAACAGTTATTGGACCCAGGTTCCTGAGTTCAGTTTTAAATGGAGAATCCTATCTGCAGTTACTACGAGACCTTCTGCCCGATTTGATTGACAACGTTCCATTGGCCATAGCGGACAATTTAATATACCAGCAAGATGGAGCTCCAGCACACTACAGCCGCATTGTAAGGAACTGGCTTGATGACCATTTTAGTGACCGTTGGATTGGAAGAAGAGGTTCCACAGAATGGCCACCTAGATCACCAGATTTAACTCCGTTAGATTTTTATGCTTGGGGATTCATGAAGGGCTATGTTTACGAAAAGGAAATAGAATCTTTGGCTGAACAGAAACAACGGATTGAAACGGCTGCAGTCAAATTACAAGAAAATTTATCAGGTATAAATTTATGTGCAGCAATAAGAAGGCGCTATAGTCTTTGCCTTCTTATAATAAGCTTTAGATAAAAATATTATAAGATAGATAGATAATTCGATTTATTATTAAACATCGGTATATACAATTAACAAAATAATTCGTTTACAAAAATCGTTTAAGCTTGGCTATGCGCCGTCTGCCCGATTAACATCATTATTATAATAAATAGTATACTACTGATAGTTTTTTTTTTTATTTTTACTACAATTTAATAGATTTTTTTTAATAATTACAAAATTTAAATTACACATAGGTACATATTTTATTTTTTCTCTTTTTTTTTTAATTTCAAAAAGCTTCTTTTATAATTTGGTTTCGATAAGATATTGCGGTTTGATAATATTTGTAGAGTTCGATAGTATTATATTCGCAGTTGAGTAAGGCCCGTACCTCTTCTTCTGATATAAAGTTGGTGCTTAAGAAGTTCCGTCTTATTTCGCACAAAATAGGGCATTTTCCAATGAAATGTATAACATCCTCTCGTTCTTTTAAATTACACAAGGTGCAATAGATAGGCAGATCATCTCGATGGGGTCTGTAATTTAGACTAATCAGCTCCCCTCTCATTTTAAATATTGCTGAAATAAGTCCCAAGTCATATTCGGTTCGAAAATAGTTTCCTTCACACAAATTGAGGTTGAGACGGGTATATATTGATCTATGTACCGAAGACAAAGCCTTATTTATATTGTCCAACCTTAGCTGTTCATCTGCCTTAGAGACGAGATCAAAAAGTTCCTTTTTACAGTAACATCCATTTTGATCTGACAATCTGAAATTGGTTTGGCAGCTACTACCAAGTTCTTTCAGCTTCTCATACCAGAAATTTTGTTTTCTAATTGTCTGCAGTGCTACAATTTTGGGGAGCCTTTCATCTGGCATATCAAGAACTTTTGCAATGTATTCCACATGATAGCTTAGAGTTTTAATGAAGAGGGGCGGCAGTCCTGTTTCTATTGTAAGCATGTAGTTAGGAGTTGTTTTGGGTAGACAAAAGCATCTTTTCAAGAAATACCTTAGAAGTTTCTCTACCGTTTCATATTTTTCAAATCCCCATGCTTGTGCTGCATATAACAGAACAGATTCAGATACTGCAGCAAAAACCTTATACTTTACATCATGTGTTATTAACCTGTTTGAAAAGCATTTCTTCCATGTGGCATTTATTGCACTTTTTGCCTTCACCAGCTTATCCTTGAGGTGTGATTCCATGCTGAGATTACTAGAAATTATTACACCCAAATATTTATAAGTTTTGACGACTTCAATGGATTCCCCGTTGAAATTCCACTTCTCATTTCTTGCATTTCGACCAGGACCTTTTCGGAAAATCATGACCTTTGATTTGTCTAAGTTAACCCTCAAATTCCATAATCTGCAGTACATTTCCAGTCGATTAATCATCAGCTGCAGAGTTTGAGGTGAGTAGGCGAATAACACTACATCATCGGCAAATAAAAGTGCTTTGATGAGTATTCCTGAAAATTCGATTCCGCCGGGTAAATAATCGATCAGATCGTTAATAAATAAAGCGAATAGGCTTGGACTAAGGCTACATCCTTGTTTTAGTCCCATTTTTGACTCAAACCACCCAGAAATTTCAGTTCCGTTCCAAACTGCTGAAAGATTGCCATTGTAAATATTTTCCAACACTCTTCCAAACTTTGCTGACATTCCAACATTATACAATTTGAAAAACAGAGCTTCGCGGTCAACTGTATCAAAGGCTGCTTTGAAGTCAACAAAAAAGACGTATAGTTTCCTTTTTTGCTCTATGAAGTTATTTGCTATGCTTTGCAAAACAAAAATATTGTCGACGGTTGAATAACCACTCCTAAATCCAGCTTGAAATCTCTGATCTGATATGTTGCCCTTCTTGTGAATAGGAAAAATTATACCCTTTTTGAACTGATCCGGTACCTGCCCTGTATCTAGAATTGAATTATACACAGTAATTAAGCTATTACTGAGCATTTCCGTTCCGTACTTAACAAATTCAATTGGTATTCTATCTGCACCTGCAGCCTTTCCATCTTTCAGTTTTTTAAACACCCCACACAGTTCCTCAATATTTATTTCATGATCCAATACATCATTTGAATATGCTGGTTTAGCGTAATGTATAGGCGATGCCAAAAACTCTGGATTTAGTAGTTGTTTGAAATGATCGTGTAGTGAATCAATGTTTATTTTCGTACTTATTTGTAATTTTCGTCCATTCAATTGATTGACTCCCTTCCAGAATTCCTTAGAATCTCTGCAACACGTAAGTTTTAGCGCTTCTTTTTCGAAAAATGAAGATTTCTTTTCCTTACATAACCGTTTAAACACGGAGTTTGCTTCAATGTACATCTTTCTGAAAAAATTACGGTTGTACTTTCTGAACACATTAAGCCACCCAAATGATTTTTACGTGCTTTTTCACAGTCCGCATCAAACCATTTCTCCTTTTGTTTTGAAACTTTGACATTATTATTACGATGTGGGTAAGCATTCTTGATCGTGTCTTCAATTTCAGCTATAGAAAGTAGACCTTCAACTGGTAAATTTGTTTCGAGGTTCCGTTTATACTCATCCGCTTTATTTTCTTTCCATATAAGCTTAGGGGGAAATCTTAAACCGATTGTTTGCTTATCTTCAACGTTTTCTATTCCAAATTCAACAGTAATTGGCATATGGTCGGAATATGGCACACTCAGGATCTCAAAATCAGATACTACTGATAACCAACTACCTCTCACTAGGCAATAGTCGACAACTGAATGTCCTTGATGTCCCACAAAGGTAAACTCTCCACATTTGTCAGACTGCGAGACACCATTCATCACTCTAAATCCAAAAGAATTACAGAGATCTAGCAGTTTGATTCCTCTGGTATTGGTTATTGTATCTTTCGAACATCTGATATTTCCGGCAAATCTATTTTCTCTTCCTTCATCCGATCCAATTCTTGCATTGAGATCCCCAATGATCATAACATCGTCACTATGGTAATGTTCGATAAAACTGTACAATAAGTTGAAGTCTTGATCCCAATGATTACAATTTATGTATGATGGTATCACGGTGTAATTTCTAGATTTTATTTTAATTATAAGGAAATTGATTTCGTCTTCAACTTTAAATTCGCACGCAATATTTTGAAGATAATTTTTATAGCCAAAAAAGCACCCACCGCTCGCCCTTCCTCTTGTATTTTGCCTTGTAGCAGGAATCCAAATAAATTCGAAGTTCTTAAAACTATTTGTATGTAAATGACATTCATTTTCTTCTAAAAATGTTTCATATAAAAAAACAAAATCATAACTATTGACTAAATTAAAAAAATCTGCAAATAAAGATTTATTCTTCAAACCTGATATATTGTAACTTAATATTTTTATTTTTTTTAATTTCACTACTTTTATTTTTACATTTATTTTTATTTTGGCAGACGGCGCCTTTACTCTATGATCTACAAATATTCTTTGTTTCTGTACCTGCTGAACTGGGTGGAAGACCCTGAACACTAGATGGCGCGCACATTTCTTGTCTTATGTTGCTTACATCAAGATCAGCTGGTATTGACGTATTGTCTGCTTCTATTAGAGAAAACAGATGTTGATTTAGATCTGCTTGATATATGTCATTTAAAACTCGAATTCCATCTGTGGCATTATTATGTAGTAATCCTAGCGAAGGGCTCCAACGAAAAATGGTTTTGTTGACGAACATTTTGTCTTCTCTTACTATAACTTTTATTTGTGGGTTGAATTCGTGCAGGCATCGTTTGATAGACATCAATTTATTTCTTTTTTGTCTAATCGAAGGGGGTAGATCTTTTGATAATGTTGTACCAGTGTTTTGTAGAGTGCTTGAAGCTCTTAGTGCAGCAATTACCTGATGTTTTGAATCAAGCTTGACGATAAAATTCTTTGCGTTTGGATTTCTGGATCTAATTTCATAGATTTGTAAATTTTCTTCCGATAATGGTGGTTGAATTAAGTTTGTGCAAATGCTTCTAGCATGCTCCTTTTCGTCCCGGCCTTCTTGGATTGCTATCCTCATCATTAGATTGTTTTCGGTGTTTTTTTTATGTATCTCTTCAATTTGATGTTCTAATATGTCATATTTTTTTTCTAAGTCAGACAATTTAGAGGTTAGGATGGCATTTTTTTCTTCGAGTTGTTGGTAGGCGGTAGTGATTGCATCAATGTCACTTTTTTTTGCCACATCAGCCATTTTTGCATCAAGAAGCACCCCTAGCATTTCACAAAGCTCAATTTTAGACATTGATCCCACTGACTCGGAGGGCATTGCAGAAGGTAGTTGTCCTTTTTTGATATTGGAGTCTCTGGAGAAATTTCCCAAGCTTTTCTTTTGTTATTATTCATAAATGTTTATGCTGTGCAGGCGGGTTATGCTCTCCCTTGATTTAAATCTTAAAGAATATATCTTATGGTGTATAACTCACATGTATTTCATATGTTTCCAGGAGTTTAAGCTTTAAATTGCACTTTACTAAGTTAAAAATATTTGTTTATTTGGTGCAAATTATAAAAAAAATCAATTTAAAGAGAGTAAACTATCAGGCAAACTTATCACTTCTCTTGACAGATGTCAATTCAAATAATAAATAGTAACTTAGTATTTTTATCTGAATATGCAAGTATTTCAATTTGGATTGATTTCAAGACTAAGGCTTTCTTATTTCGCAATTGCATTTTTCTTCCACTGGCTAGGTAGCGCGTGGTGTTGCATGATTAAAAAAACAATCACAAGCTAATTATAACCCTTAGTTCTGCAGGTGTTCTCAATAAAAAAAGGAAAGAGAAAATTCATCCTTTATTTCGTAAATTCACTTAAGAACCCAATAACGAAAAAAAAACTTTTAAAAAAAAAATTGAAAAAAGTAGTTTCTTTAATTTTTGATTTTCTCAAAAACTACAAGTTATTTTGACATTCAGTTTTTTGTGTTTGATCAAAAATAAATAAGAGCATTGAAAATAAGCCAGAAAAATACTACTTAATAACGTACAATTTTGAAAAAAAAATTGTTTAAATAAAAAAAATTATGTTTTTTTCTCAAAATTTTGACTTTGAAAATTAATATTTCAAAAACTATTCATTTGAACAACTTTAAAATTTAAATTAATGTATAGGTTTTTGGCTTTTCAAAATACTATAGCACGCCTCTGTAGGTAAAACCATTATTTTTAAATAATATTTTTTCCGTTTTTAGTGATTTTTTTCTTAAATTGCCCCTCCCGCCTAAACGGGGGAAAATGGACCCCCCTCCCATACGATTTTTTGCTTGTCTAAGTCCAACCTACACACCCTATCTTTTTGTCACACCTTATGCAAATCACCCTGTATAGCGTTCTCGCTTATAGAGGCAAACGACGGCGTAATAGCCAACGTTTTGAGTACGAGACAAACTAGGAGATCCACCGAGGGGATCATTGCATGGCGACCGTGACAGGACTCCAACAGGAAGCTCTAAAACTAGCGGCCAGCTACATCGCCGAGGCCGAAAGAATCCTTAAAAATTCAGGGATCAAACCGGCAACAACGCCTAGTCCTAATCCACAAGAAGACCCACAAGGACCTAGGGCCCTCACTATTGAGGAGTATAAAAAAGGGCAATTAAAACGCAAAGAAGCCGTTTTAACAGCTATAGCTCTGCCTGCACCTCCCCAAAAAGAGGAGGCAAAACTGACACCCTAAAGGCCAAAATCCGGGAACTGCACCGCCTGGCGAATATTCCTGGTACCAACTCAGAAAATCTTCGTAAGTACCACACGGAAATCGGGGCAATCCGAAAGTCTTTGAGGGAAGACCGAAAATCAAAAAAAGCGACTAGACGACAAGAAGAGGCACAGTTCCACAACCTCTTCGATAGAATCGCCGACCGATTAGCCCAGCATGGGAGGCAAGGAAAGTAAGCAGGAGATAATAAATACGGGTCCCCAGGTTCTCAACGCAGCCAAAATCGGTCAAAACCAACTAGACCACACCGCCGTTGTACTAGGGTTAATGTTCATAACCGCTATACTAGTAGGGTTAGTCTATCTAGGACTACAACACTTTAGAAGAAAAATCATCGTAGACGTCATCAACCACCTTGACAACAGAATAGCCAAGACAATTTTTTTTATTAAATATATATATGTATCCTTAAAATAGTCAAAGAAATCTTAAATATAAAAAACAAAAATTTTCTCAAAAAAAAAAAATATTGTATAAAGAAAATTCCTTTTAATCATTTATATTCTAAAACAAAAAAAGTGTTTCATTATCGCTAACGGCTCTTTCCCCCAAATTTGTTTTGTCTATAGACCAAAAATCCAATGAGTTTAGCCAAATTAAAACTAGTCTTGAGCCAACTCAATCAAATATACGTAAACCTAAAGAAATCACCCAATCGAACTAGGACTCCCACTAAAGCGGAAGAAAAACTTCAACAAATTCGTGGTCTCTTTGAAGCTTTCTCTAAATATTTTGACGAAGTTGACCAGAATAAGATTTCCGAGTTAGAACGAATAGCATTAAAGCGACTTATTGCGGAAGCCCACAGGTACAAAAACGATTCCGAAGACATAGTCAACCGCAATATAAGAAGCGTATCTCCAGAAAACGAGGAGAACGAAGAAGAAAAACAAAAACCTCAAACATTATCTAAAACCAACACAATGAGTGGCGAAGAATTTAGCTTCAGTACAGCACAAAAGCTGCCCACTCTGTCATTCGAGGAAAACACCCGATCTGAGAGCCTAAGAGACTTTTTGAACAGCATCGAATTCTATTACGACCAGGCCCGTAGCCAGGATCTCATTTCGGGGGGGGCTTTCTTCAAATTTTTTCGAGTAATTCATTTAACAAAAAATACAAAACCATACCTGGAAAAATTAATGTTTATACCCATTATCGATTCTTTGGCAGTTTTAAGGTTTTGAGCGCAACATTTTCAGAAATTTTCAGGCTTTTAGTTATTTTGAACTAAAACCCTATAGTTTTAAAAAAAGGACGTTTAAGTCAAATAATATTTTACATATTGAGCCAGGAAATGTCTTCGTGAAGCGAGTAGTTTAAAAAAAATATTACTTTTCAAAATTGCTAATTTCATTAGATTCAAATATTTTTTTAAGTTGTTTGGGCATTTGCCCTTTAATTTTCCAGTCCACGAAATAATTCGATACAAAAATTAATTTTAAAGCTAAAATGAATTTGTTTCAATATTTTTCTTAAAGAAAATTCAACACTACGTTTCTGGCTCTAAGATAGCACTGGTCTGCAAAAATTAAGTTTTTGTGTCCTCCATATATTTTTTTAAATTATGTAAGATTGGAATTTTCTGGATCTAAATCTGGTTTCAGAAAAAATCTATCTCGTAAATTTTTTTTTTATTGATTTTAATTTTTGATTATTCAATGTATAGTCACATTTTAAACTGTTATGTAAAAAAAATCACCATTAATTTCAAAATTCCGTAGTTTTTGGGATGTACACTGCATCCTATTTCTAAACTCTTCATACTGGCCAAGTTAATTATGGTGTAAAAAGGCAGTAATCAGAGAAAACCCAAAAAAAAAGGATATTTTGTGCTTTTCAAGAGGACTGATTTTTATGGATTTTCAACATTTTTTTTGAGGATTCCAGAAATCATAAAAAAATTGGCCAAGACATAAATTTGCTAATTTTGTCTTAATTTGTTCTACATTAACGGTTTTAGCGTTTATATGTTGGAATATGCACTAAAAACAATAAAAAAAAAACAATTTTTTGTAAGTTATTCAATGATTTCTCATGTTTTCCGTGATAAATTTTGTTGGGTAACTTCAAATTCATACTCAACATCCCAAAAAATCATAAAGTTAGCTATAAAAAGTACTACTTCAGAACTTTCCACCTCTAAAAACGCTTGAATTGGACTACAGAGAGTATTTTGGAAAAATCCTAAATTTCAATTTGCAATATCTGCATCGAAAGCGAATTTTTGAATGGAATTCCCATCCCATTAATAGTTCTGTAATAAAGTATTTATCAGCAAAGAAATTCGACGGTAAATGTACGAGTTTTTAACATCTTCATATTATTTTCAGATTCGTGTTCAGCGGTACAAAATCCTTTAGAAAAGTATACTTAAGTTTGAAGGCAATTTTCGTTGCAGACCAGTGTAATCTATAGTATACTTTTCTATGTGTTACCGTTGTCTTTGTGTTGTTGTTCTTTTCTGTGAAATCATTTTTTTAACTCTCCCACTGACTGAATTTTTATTAATTTTTTTGGCACAATAACACGTTCTACTAGTTTGAATCATCTAATGAGAAGCATTCTAAATTTCTTAATTTAATGTTAATTTCTACTACTTGCTGTTATATACATTTTTCTTATTGCTAAATGCTGTATCTTGGAAACTGTTCTTCCTTCAAAAATGAAACTGAAGTCAAATTAACAAAGTGCGAAACTGTACAATAATGTATAGTCAAAAACTAATCCTTCATTGCTAAAAATATCAATTACTAAATAAGCACAAAAATGTCTTTTTTTGCATTTTTAAAAATTTTGCGTTCGGCGCTAGAGCTAAAAAATAGGTAGGTATACTCGAAAACACACTAAAATAGGCAGAAGCAGATGATGTTTCTAGATTTTAGGTGTGTATTTTTTGTTCGCCCGGGCTAAGTTGGACGAAAACAATGCCTCGGGGCTTAACGTAAGCAATTGGCAGCATTGTGAATAAAAAGACATAACAAAAAATAAATATCAAAAATCTTTTTCTGATTTGTTAAATTGCTTGTATTTTGTGTTTTAATAAATTCAATAACATATTTATAAAGAAATTTCAGGGCATTAAATGCACACACTTTAAAATTTAAATGAAATAATTTGTAAGAGTTAAGAAAAATAAACAATTTAATTTTTTTTTCCAAACCCATCTTTGTGTTTTTATGTTCATACAATTAATCGATAATTTTGGTGTTTTCATACAATTTATCGATAATTTAATAGAAAATGAGCTGGTGGCACAGATTTTAGCCCCTTCGAAGAGCTAAGCCCCGAGAATTCTCCTTGCTTAGTTCCTTAGCTCAAGGGGCTAAGTATTTTGTTGTATTTAACATGTTAAGGGCTTAGCCCCGAGAACGTTTTTTTTTTGTTCAATTTAGCCCGGGTGTACAAAAAAACACACCTTTTATTTCATTTTGAAATATGCTCTCGCCAAGGCGACACAAGATTCAAAAGCATCTCTGAAAAAAAAATAAAGCATTTTCTATAATATTCTTAAAGGACCCTATCAGTTCCTTATTAAATTTTATATATGAAAATCATTTCGGGGGGGGCTTCAGCCCCTCAAGCCCCCCCCCTGGCTACGTGCCTGATTACGACACACTAACAACACCAGCTAAGAGTACACTGATTAAGTTTGTCCTAAAATGTAAAATTCAGGGAAAGGCGTTAACTGAACTGGGCAATGCCAGCCCCAAGGACTTTACCGAGCTTAAGAAAAGCTTGATCGAGAAATGCGGACCAAAAGAAACCATCGAACAAATTCAGTCAAGGCTGAGCCGAGCGACTCAAGGTAATCGAACCGCTAGAGAATTTATAACAGAAATAGAAACTCTGGCTAACAAAATTACCGAACTGGAAGTAGCATGCCACGGTGAAGATACCAGAGAAACCCTGACCACAGCAAACGATCGTAGAGGACTAGCCTTCCTTAAAAAGGGAGTCAATGACCGGCTTCGATTGGTACTAGACAGCGCCCGACATTCAACTCTCCAAAGCGCTTCTAAGCATCTACTCGAAATAGACCAAGGAACCACCCAACCAGCATCACTCAAATATTTTGAAGAACGTCAATCAGGACGACCGAATTTCAGGGGACACCATTCCAGAGGATCGAACTCTAGAGGACGAGACCGGCCTAATAATTATAACTACCAATCAGGTTACCAAAACTACCAACCCAACCTAAATTATAATTATAGATTGGGTTCAAACTAATACAGAACAGGCTCCCAAAATAACCAGTTTAGTACTAATTACCGCCCAGGCTACCAACACAGTCCAAATAACAATTTTAGACAAGGTTAACAAAGTCAATTACAATCAAAATGAACATCAACATCAAACTAGCCGGACCAGAAACAATGTACCAAACAACAACAGCCGTCCGATAACGAATTACCAGCCCCGTAATAACCAGGAAAACCAACAGCAAACAAACTATCCCAGGGTAAGAGCATTGGGAAACGAACAACCCACCGAGGGGATAGCCGACCCGTTGGAGGGGAACCTATATAACCCCCCCTACCAAACGCCATATACACAGCGGGGATAGAAGACGGCATTTATGTACAAATATTACTTAATAATGACAAACCCGTACGATGCTTACTAGATACAGGTGCATCTATCTGCGTAGTAAAAAACTCTGTAATCGAAGGAGACATTTCAATAGACAAGAAAAACATAACCACCATTATAGGTATATCCGGAGACCTAAAATCAAAAGGCACATGTATTAACACATTACACCTCGGAGGTAACAACATTCCTTACGAATTTCATGTAGTACCTGATTCATTTCCGATACACGTTGACGGAATCATTGGAGCAAACTTTTTAGCCGAATTTGGAGCAATAATCGATCTTGAAAACTTATTTCTAAAATTAAGTTTACACCACAGACAAATATCAGTACCAATACTGTCACACCATAGCTTGAACACCGTAACCGTTTCTCCAAGAAACCTTCTGGTTAGATACAAAACATACTGAACCTTGAATATTCCACCCCCAAGAGTTGTGTGAAGGTGTTTATATGGCCGGATCAATATCACAAGCAAAAGAAGGAAAAATTCCCGTCCGAATTTTAAACACCCGCGAAACAAGCGTGAACCTAAAATGGGCCGAACCAACATCACAACCCGCCTCAACATATGAACTTGTTTCACCAAACAAATTGAAGAATACAGTATCACATACCAGAATTAAGAAAATATTCAGCGAAATAAATTTCGACACCCTAAATACGGAAGAAAAAGCCGAAATTAAAGCGATAGTCACTAAATATCACGATATCTTCGACTAAGAAGGTGATAAACTTACGTACAGTCATTTAGGACAAGCGGAAATTAACTTAAAAGAAGGAACTACACCCAAATATACAAAACCTTACGGACTACCGCATACTCAAAAGCAAGTCATAAAAACAGAAATAGACAAAATGATAGAAAACGACATAATCGAACCATCTGTCTCTGCATGGAACTCCCCGATCCTCATTGTACCAAAGAAAAAGGATCCTATAACTGGCTTACAAAAGTTCCGCATGGTAATAGACTACCGAAACGTTAATGAACGAATAGAGGACGACAAATTCCCATTAACTAACATAAGTGACATCTATGACATGGTAGGAGGCGCAATGTATTTTTCTTGCATTAATTTAAGCCAAGGTTATTACCAAATGGAACTTGAACCTAATAGTAGACCTATGACAGCATTTTCAACGGAAGACGGCCATTTTCAATTATAACTACTTCCGATGGTACTTAAGATCTCTCCCAGTAATTTTTCAAGAATGATGTCCATTGCTATGGCTGGACTCACTTACTCACGCTGCTTTGTCTACCTCGATGACCTAATAGTTTTTGGCAAAAGCCTTACCGATCACAACAAAAATTTTATCGATGTATTTAATCGATTAAGGGAAGTGAATTTAAAGATTCATCCCGGTAAATGTACTTTTCTAAGAAAAGATGTTCTTTATCTAGGGCATGTAATCTCCAACAAGAGAATACATCCAGACCCTGAAAAATCAGCTGCTATGCACAATTATCCCACCCCCACGAACGCTGACGAAGTAAGAAGATTCGTAGCATTCGCGAATTATTATCGAAAGTTTATACCGAACTTTGCTACAATAGCTATTCCTCTCAATAGATTACTTAGAAAAAATGTAGATTTCAATTTTGACCAAAACTGTGAAAAATCCTTCCAACTTTTAAAAACAATACTTACTAGCCCCCAAATTCTACAGATGCCTCAGGCTTTGCTTTAGGGGCTGTACTTTCAAATTTCGACGAAAAACCTATAGCTTATGCTAGCAAAACTCTAAATAAAGCCGAAAAGAATTATAGTACAATTGAAAAAGAGTTGCTAGCCATAGTATGGGCAGTTAAGCATTTTCGACCATACCTCTTTGGCAGAAAATTTAAAATAATAACTGATCACAGACCCCTGGTATACCTTTTTTCTCTGAAAGAACCTTCCAGTAGACTGACTAAATTCAGATTACTACTGGAAGAATACAACTTTTATGTTGAATACACACCCGGAAAAGATAATTGTGTAGCTGATGCCTTAAGTAGAATAAAGTTAGACTCCGACAACCTTAAACAACTCCAAATATGCATAGTCACAAGGTCACAATCAAAAGCAGAAAAATCGGTTCAAGAAATTGAGAAACAAGAATCAAAAACGGAAGAAAATAACCGTATTATCACTGAATTGCTTAAACCACCAGAACATGGGCATAAAATAATTGAGCTAAAAATATGTAATAGTTTCGAGGACGAGGAATATCTTAAAGATATAGATATAATCCTGGGACCAAACAAAGTTTTGGCATACATCCCAGAAATGAATTGTATACTCCTAAGAAAGCCCAAGGAAAGCACTACAGCCCGATCGGCATCATTTTGCGATTTGTTGTCGAGGGACATGCATAAAATCTGCGGACTATTATCAATAAATAAATTATACATTACAAAAGAAGAAATTAAAAAACTCGCAGACGGCCGCACTGTTGTCCAAAATGACTTATCTCGTTGCAAAAATCATAACTTTTGAACCGATTGAGTTAGCGGTACAATTTTTTTTTTAATTTGAAGGAAATTTCTAGGGCTGCTATACCAATGAATTTCAATAAAATTATTTCACAGGGTGTTTCGGAATCATAGGCCGAAAACAGATTTTCTTAAAAAACGGAATTTACAGAAAAAACAATTGAAGTAAAACTTTAAAAATTGTCTTTAGTTTTGCAAATTTTGATAAAAACAAAATGATGACCCCCTAAGTGTTTATAGGGTGTTCTAAAATAAAATTCATCACAACAGTGGATGCTAAAATTTGGCAAAGAAACTTTTTTTTTTTGCTTTAAGCGGTCAATAATAATGGTTTATACATTTTTAAGTGACATATTTTATGTGAAACAGTAAAGGGAAAAAATAAACGGACCAAAAAATTAAAAAAAAATCAAGTATAATAAAAAACATATGTTAAGGTATAAATATATAAAATAAAAATATATACATAAAATATCTTAAACAATAATTATAAATTTTCAGTAAAAAGTTCACTGCCATCATCATCACTTTTAATATTTAATAGACTAATCAGCTCTGGACAGTAGCTTAAATAAGGCATATAACCTTTAAAATTCTTTTTAATTTCTTCATTAACACTAATTTCTGAGTATTGATTCTGAAACAATTGTACAAATTCTTCAGAATTCGAAGCATTGTGAAAATGTTCCAAAAGGACTTTGTTAAAAATATTCATTTTCAAATTTAATTAACACGATCCGGTCTTTAGTCAAACGTTTTGAAAACTAATGAAGTTTATCCATAGTCAGAGTTAATATAACAGTAAAACATGCACATGCACAAGGATTATTTTACATGTAAAATTTAAGCTACCCAAAATACATTACTTGATAGCTCTTTTATTGGGTTAGTAAAAAAACTTAATGTTTCTCTCTACCTGTTTTATTGGACCATAAAATAAGGATCTATAATTAAACATAATCTTCAACCTTTAATATAATTAGTAGGTTATAAAAAAATTAATCTCTTACTTTTGGCAAGTTAACTCGTGTTTACCTAGTTTAAGATTTATAATAGGTAATCCTTTTGGCTTAGTAATAGCAGGAATCTACTTAAATAAGAAAATGAAAGTAGCAGATTATAAAAATTGGTAGATATCGTAAAAAATTTCGCAAAACCTATATCAATTTATATTCGTAATAAAATCCAAAATAATATTTTTTTTTATTCTTAGCCTTTTAAATTAAAAATTAAAATTTCATCCGTTGCTGGTTTTTACAAGTATCATACAATGTGTTTGTTTTTCGACAACCTTATGAATGACTTTTTTATTCATTATTACTATCATTATAAGAATAAAGTAAGAAAACGTTATATTTACGACGCATTTTTCGAAAAAAAAACTGACATCAAAGTCAAAAATTATCACGGACAAGAACAACGGAACATCCTTCAAAAAATAATATCTGACCAATAAAAAAAGATAAAAAAAAAATTGTAAACGCAGTTACAATGGATAATATTTCTTCTAAAAATTAAAACCTTAAAATCGTTGCTAGCATTACTATTAACAGAGAACTAAGCGTTTACGTGGGTCAAGGTATGCCAAAGTAAGTTTTCTCAAGCCTTTATTTTTTTCAAAGTACAAAATCTCGGCGCTGCGCAAGCATGCGCAGCTAAATATTTTTATTTTGGCTCAACAATTGGTTGGTACACATACCCTATTCGGCTTAATGCATGGACACGAATGGATTATTAACGGTACCTGCCATAGAACTGCTTTTTTTCAAATCCAATATTCTCCCAAACGGCTTATTCGATTTCAACGAAACTTTTTGTGAAGAAGCACTTATATAACTCAAATGTAAGCCAAAAATAAAATTACAAAAAAAATAAATTTTGGATTTTTAAAAAAAATTTGAAATTTTTTTTTGAAAAATAAAATTTTCGAAAACGGGACATTGTATTTTTTTGAAATTTTGTTTTTAGATGTGGATTAGTGATTTCTACAAAATGGCATACCAATTTTAATTTAAACTTTTTTTTTTAAGAAAATCTGTTTTCGGCCGATGATTCCTAAACACCCTGTGAAACAATTTTCTTGAAATTCATTTCTGTAACAGTCCTAGAAATTTCCTTCAAATTAAAAAAAAAACTGTACCGCTACCTCAATCCGTTTAAAAGTTATGATTTTTGCAACGAGATTAGTCATTTTGGACAACAGTGGGCCGTCGAGAATACAAAATTCACGAGTTACAGAAAATCTTAGGAGAAATGTTTAAAAATAGTAATGTCAAGGTGCACCTCATAAACAAATGTAAACACATCCTCACAAAAAGAAATTGTTGCTCAATGATTACCACATATTACCCACAAGTGGACATGCAGGAATAAACCGCATGCTTAGAACGATTAAACAAAAATATTTCTGGACAGGAATGCAGAATGACATAGCTACCTATGTAAAACATTGCCCAGTTTGTCAGAAAAACAAATATATTTCACCTAAAAAACAGCCTATGGAAATAACGTCAACTACTGAATTAAGCTTTGATAAAATTTATCTAGACTTAGTAGGTCCCTTGGACGAATCAGTCAATGGATAGGTACAGGTACATACTTACGTTACAAGACGAACTGACGAAATTCACTGAAGCAATCCCAATCGAGAACAAAGAAGCTAGCAGAGTAGCTAAAGGATTAGTAGAATGCTTTATTCTTAAATATGGAGTTCCACAGATAATAGCCTCTGATCAAGGCACAGAATTTATCAACAGAATTTTTAAGGATATGTGCAAACTGCTAAAAATAGAACAAATACAATCTACAGCATACCATCACGAAAGCATAGGAGCATTGGAAAACTCCCATAAAGTCCTAGGAGCATACCTTAGAAGTTACGTTTCCGAAAAACACACGGACTGGTGTACATGGTTACAATACTATGTGTTTTCTTATAACACCGCAGTACATACGGAAACTGGGTATTCACCATTTGAATTGGTTTTCGGACGACAATGTACCTTACCTTCAAATTTGACAAGACAAGTAGACCCCAGGTACAATTATGAAGATTATGTAATTGAACTAAGAGAAAAACTACAAATTGCTCATAGAGATACAAGAGATGCGCTGTTAGAAAAGAAGAATGCAAGAAAAGCTAATTACGATAAAAAAGCAAAAAGTAAACCAACCAGTTTTGAAAAAGGAACCTTAGTCCTATTAAGAAATGAAAATAGAAGGAAATTGGATCCTATTTTCATAGGGCCATACGAAGTATTGTCCGAAGATGGCGTAAACTGCGATATCAAGTACGAAGGAAAGAGAGTTAAGGTACACAAAAATCGTTTAAAGAAATTCTATATTTACATACTAAGGCAATGCATATTTGCATTGAATTAATCTTTAAAAATAAAATTAGGGAGAGAGACCCTCGCATGTGCACATATAGCTATTGATTATTATATTATATCATATATTTAAATTAACAAAAAAGTAAAGTTTAGAATTGTTATTAGTTATATATACCTAGTTATATTTAAAAAAAAAAACATATATATTAAGTAAATTTTAATTTTAACGTAGAGACGAGAGACAAAATTTAAAATTAAATAGTTTAAAAAAAAATATAGCATAGAAATGAAAAGTTAAGTGTCTAAATTAGAAAATGTAAGACTTAAAAGAATATAACTATGTATAAGACCAAAAAAAAAAAGAAAACAATATATCGTAATTAAAATTTTTAAACTCGCAAAACAAAAAAAAAAACAGAAAAGAATTGTGATTGCAAGAACCCAAACAATGTAACTTCATTCAAAAAGAATAATAACAAAAAAAATTATAAACATAACAACCGATCCCTTATTGTACAATGACACAAAAAGAGGAAACCTCGCGCTACGAGATTTCATCTTTTTTCCCCAGGAGGGTGGTGTGAAGGGATCGCACTAGTGATCATTTATTATCTCGAGCTTCGATAATTGAAACCTCTCAACGTACGCATAGCGCCATATCAACCTAAACCATTAAATTTGTATCCATTTAAAATACGTTGCTCATCTATTCAATGTGATATGCATTCACATAAATATACTCCAAGTGCATTGCCATCGCTGCATGAGATACTATTTCAAGTGGATACACTTCTAAGGAGCGAATGACCGAAGGCAAGCGACAAACAACCAACGAAAATATTAAGGGTTCATGTTACCACCAAACGTATTTGGAATATCTACTGCATGGCCCTCGTTGTTAAATATATGAGATACATACATTTGCACGTTTGGACAATAATGCTGATATGGCGATATGCTAGAGCAAGGTGTGAAGTGATTGGGGTTCAATTGTCGAAGGCCGTGAAATTATGAAATTGAATGAATAGTAGAATGAAAATTGAAGACTAATTTTTGTATAAAAGACAAATGAAAATCTGAAATAAAAGTTGTCAATCCTCAATCGCCAACCAGTGTGTTTTAATTTCTAAGAGCAACTCGCTCGACTTTAAGCATACTTTTGAACTCAAGATTGTTCCCTTTTAAAGAGCTACCCTCTCAGACTGGAACCGTCTTATTATTTTCTGCTCGCTCTATTATATAGCGTTCTCGTTTATAGAGGCAAACGACGGCGTAATAGCCAACGTTTTGAGTACGAGACAAACTAGGAGATCCACCGAGGGGATCATTGCAGCGTTTACACGGACCGATTTTTGTATTCATCCACTCCAACAATAGAGATCATCATTTTACATCAATTTGAGGCGGGAGAATGTACGAAAGTACAAAAGTAGTAAATAATAGTACTAAAATTATACATTGGGCAATGCTATATAAATTACATTCCACAATTGAGCTACTTTTTTTAAACCTAATAAATTGATGATTGATGGTCATCATCTGGGGTAGATGATTTGGAAACGTTAACTCGCAAAAGGAACGAAGTAGTTTCCATCTTGAATTCTGCTGGATTAGAGCTGACAAGCAAAGAAATTAAGCTTACCGAATCAAACCTAACAAGTACTTTGGGTATAGCTTGGAATCCCAGTACTGACCAATTTAGTTTTTCTTATAAACCCAACCAAACCTACACAAAGTATACCAAGAGATCAATTCTCTCACTGTCATCTTCACTTTTTGATCCAATGGGTTTTGGTAAGTCCCATCATCATTAGCTTTGGATAGAAAAGCTGGATTGGGATGAATTCATTCCAGAAGCAATTGAAGCAGAGTGGCGTCAATTTATCACTGATCTTCACTCACTCCAAAATTTAGATGTTCCTCGATATGTTTTCCTTGAAAACAAAACAAGTTGTAAAGTCCATGGTTTTGCAGATGCGTCAATGAAGGCTTATGGATACTGTATATATTTGCGAAGCTTAGATTCTTATGGGTCAGTTAATGTGAAGCTGTTAGTCGCAAAGTCTCGAGTTGCACCCGCAAAAAAGAGACAACTTCCTAGACTAGAACTTTGTGCAGCACACCTTTTAGCGAAACTCTGGGTCAAAATTCAAAACATTATAGTAACAAACTACTCGAAGGCGTATTTCTGGACTGATTCGACAATTGTGCTGCATTAGATTTCTACTCATTCGTCGAAATTAAATACATTTGTTGGAAATCGAGTAGCGGAAATTCAGGATACGACAAAGGAGGTGGTTTGGAGACACGTCCCAACACACGAAAATCCTGCAGACGTGGTTTCTCGAGGATGCACGGTAGATGAGATAAAAGGTTCCCTTTGGTTTGAAGGTCCATCATTTCTGGTGAACGAAGAAGAAGAATGGCCATTCACAGCAGAAATCCATCTTTCTCCAGAAGAAACTTCATTAGAGAAAAGACAAACAGTTCTAAGTTGTCAACAGCTCGAACCAAACTACTATCTCGATCTTATAGAAAGAGTGAGCTCGTATACAAAATTGATACGAATCTTCGCATACGTGAAAAGGTATCTCAACCTACGAGTATGGTGGATACCATTTCCAAATGAGTATCTAACAGCTTACGAGCTAGAAAATTCGCTAAAAATCATCGTTCATGTAATTCAAAAGAAGTACTTTTCGGAAGAAATCGAAGCAATTATTAAAAACAAATCACTTAAAGTTTATCGAGGTTGATGATTTCAGTGGGATTCGGTTGTTAATAGTCGGAGGCCGATTGAAGCATGTCAACATCCCAGAGGAAAGCAAGCATCCACTTTTACTGCCAAAAGATTGCATTTTCACCAAAACTCTCGTCAGACATCTTCACCTTTCAAATTACCATGCTGGTCCAAAGGCTCTTGTCGCGCTGACGAGACACACATTTTGGATTGTCAATGTTCGTGAGGTAGCAAGATGGGTAGTTCGAAAATGCCCACACTGTGCCAGATACAGGCCAAAGTTGTTCGAGTAGGTAATGGGAGATTTGCCTGCTGCTACATTGACTCAATCTCGCCCATTTTTATGTTGCGGAGTGGACTTTTGTGGTCCAATATACACTTATAACAAAATTCGTGGCAAGGTGCCATACAAAACATATGTGGCTGTCTTTGTTTGTTTTTCTTCGAAAGCAGTCCATTAAGAAGCTGTGTCTGATCTTTCAGCTGATGCCTTTATAGCAGCCTTAAAAAGGATGATAGGTCGTAGAGGTCTCCCTAAAACCATGAATTGTGACAATGCGACAAATTTTGTTGGCACACAGTCAAAACTTAAAGAACTGCGTAATATGTTGTTCAAACGTTCGAACCAAGAAACTACAATACATTTTTGTTCTAATGCTTCCATAAATTTTCATTTTATACCCCCGAGCACCTAATTTCGGTGGAATTTGGGAAGCGGCCTTAAAAGTAGCAAAAGGCCATCTTTATCGCAGTCTTGGAAATGCGAAACTCACGTTTGAAGAGCTGACAACGGCACTGGTAGAGATCGAGGCCATAATGAACTCGAGGCCAATCACTCAGATGTCTCCTGATCCCAACGACCTAGAAGCCTTAACGCCAGCCCATTTTCTCATCGGGTCATCCCTAAGAGCGATTTCGGAACCAAGCCTAGAAGTTTCCGACATAAGTTATCTGGAACGATGGCGTCGAATCAATGCCGTCAAAACCCACTTCTGGAAGCGGTGGTCATCAGAATACGTTCTAGAACTCCAGAATCGTGCCAATGGACTTCAAGTCCATTCAAGTCAAGAACATCGAAGTTGGTAGTCTCGTCATCATCCATGAAGACAACTTGCCACCCCAAAAGTGGCTATTGGGAAAAGTCGTCAAAATTATCGAGGGTCCTGATGGTCGTATACGAGTCGCTGATATCAAAACGTCACGAGGAGAATTTCGAAGGCCAGTTCGAAAACTAGCAGCGATACCGTCTTGAAAGGAAGTCCTTCCAAAGGAGGCAGAATGTTGGAGCTAAATATCATCCTAAAATCTATTATTTTATAAACTATCTATGTTTGAATTTCATTTGAACTACTACAATTTACTTTTATTTCAATTTAAATTTTGCACCTAAATTATACCATTCGCCATAATAATTTGCTTTTGAATTCGCTTTAAAATTGTATTTGTACAATTAACGTAACTTCTCTCACAAAAACTACTAGAAAATTATGTGTATAAATAGAAGCTTTAAAATGAAATAAAGGCTCTTCTGGTATTAAAACCCTTAGGGGAAACTATAGTCTTTTACTTTCAACTTCGCTCGCTAGAAATTCTCGTCGTTTTCGCTCGCTTTGTGTGGTATTTATTCGGCCATTTCAAAGTCGAATATTTTAGTATCTAGTTAAAGTAAAAGATAGTTATTAAGTACAAGTTAGTACAATTCGAATTTCGAACATTTTGCTTATTTCGCCACCGTTAAATTAGTTAACGCACCAAGCAGGATCAAATCTATCTTTTAATTAGAAAAGTATATATAGAGATCCCGGGTTGACGGTCAACTTTTAACTTGATCGTTCATCTACAAAAAAATGTCAAACAGGTTATATGTACCTATATATAGAAAGATGATTCTAAAAAGAGGCACAACAAAAATATCAAAAAGATGCATTTTTGGATAGTTTTTAAACAGTAGACGAAAAGGTCTCTAGGCGCAAAGTATTTTTCAAATATTCTAATAATTCAGTTCCAGAACGCAAAACTATCATACATTATTAGCAATAAAATAATGTTATTATGTAAGTAAATTAGGGATTAAGTGCATAGTGCATATACATATATAATATGTGTGTTTATTTATTCATATTATATATCTATATTATTTATATAAAGCGTAAAGCAAAAACAAGATGAAAAATAGTTCTGCCTGACACTAATATACCATTTTCCTAATCCCAAGAAAAAAGTTGTACCTAACTGCCTGCTGTGTATTCCTCTGCCTCCTATAATCTAGGATTTCCTTTTATTTTTTGCGTAAATTAATCTTTGCTTCATTTTGAGACGAAAAAAGAGTCGAAGAGCAAAATACAATTCTCCAAAAGTAATATGAAAGAGACAACACTAGCACAGTCATATTCATTTACATGACTGAACGTTGGCTGCTCGGGTACACTTACCCTTACAAAAAGAAATAAACGTCAAACCTAAAGATATTCTTCTTTTACAGTATGTATGTATGTATTACGTTACTCGTTAATCACATTAATGCACATTTTCTTTGTGGGTTTTTTTTTTTAAACAAGTAGGTATTTTAAATTTCAACTATTCTTTAAAGGAATAAGAACATCACACAACAGCAACACAAAGAAACTAAATTAATGCTTCTATTATTGAACTTACATTACGGTTTTCACTGTTTTATAGGAGCGAACGGAACGAAATCTGTCTATATCTGTCTCTATCTGTCTGTGTGTATTTGTCTCTTTTGCTTATCGAAACTGGAGATCTCTGGATCCTTCGAGAAGAAATGAGAGGAGTATAAATACGAGGTCGGAAAAGGAGATCGACACAGTTTAATTTTGACAGTGATAATGATAAGTGATTGTGAAAGTGTAATTTGGAAGTGTTAATTCTTGTAAATTGTAAAGAGTAATAGTGAAGCAGTTTTTTAAGTGCTTGTTAATTTGGAAAGTAAATATGTATAGTAAAAAGTGAAAATAAGTTTTATTTTGAACCCAGAAAAACATTAAAGTACTATATATCAAGTTATGCATTCGTACAAAAAAAAAAGTTAAGATAACAATTATACATGACATTACGATGATAGAGAATGAGAAAAAAGTGGGTTCGACAATTCTGTGTCTGTCTGTATTTATCGGAAACCACAGCCTAAACGGATGTGTCGATTTACTTCAAACTTGGTATGTGGCGTCTTTTGGAGACTATCCCCAGACGTATTTTTTTTTAAATAACGGTATCTGTCATATACCGGTTTTTCTACGATTTTGATTTAAAAATCATAGTCAGTTTTTTAGATAAGGTCTATCTTTAAATGAAAACCATTTATTTCAAAAACCGTTATTAACGGTACCTGCCATAGAACCGTTTTATTTAATTCTGATTATCTCCTTCATAAATTAATCCATTTCAACAATTCTTTTTACATGAAAGCTTTTAAGTTGCCGTAATCAGGTTTTATAAAAAAAATTTCGAATTTTTTTTTTCGGATTTTTACAAAAAGTTTGAAATTTTTTGAAAAATCATTTCTTCGAGAACTGCTCAATATTTTTTTTTTAAATTAAGTTTTTAGATGTTGAAAAATAATATCTTAAAAATGACGTACCAATTTTACACAAAATTCTATATAGAAAAAATAGTTTCTTTTAAAAAACGACTCTAACGATTTTCAATTTTTTTTTCTAAAAATGTATTATGTATAGAAGAAATCAAATTGCATACTTCGTTTTGAGGTTAAATTCATTTAAGAATCTGTTTAAGTCATTTGAAAATCGAATTTTATGCTTTTATGAATTTTTACTTGCGATATGGGTACCATATATCAAGTTATGCATTCGTACAAAAAAAAAGTTGAGATAACAATCAAAAATGACATTACGATGATAGAGAATGAGAAAAAAGTGGGTCCGACAATTCTGTCTGTCTGTCTGTCTGTATGTATCAGAGACCACAGCCTAAACGGATGGGTCGATTTACTTCAAACTTGGTATGTGGCGTTTTTTGGAGAATATCCCCAGACGTTTTTTTTTTTACCCCAAATAACGGTACCTGTCATATATCGGTCTTAGAAAAACTCATTTTTCTCAAAAACGGTGCATACGATTTTGATTAAAAAATCATGGACAGTTTTTTTAGATAAGGTCTATCTTTCAATGCAAACCATTTTTTAAAAAACCGTTGTTAACGGTACCTGCTATAGAACCGTTTTTTTAAATTCTGATTTTCTCCTTCAGGACTCAATCAGTTTCAACCATTTTTTTCATGAATGCTCTTAAGTTGCCGTAATAATATTTAGTAAAAAAAATTTCGAAAATTATTTTTTTGGATTTAAAAAAAAAAAAGAATTTTTTTTGTTTTGAAAATTTAATTTTTCGAAAAGTACTCAATATTTTTTTGCAAAATTTAGTTTTTAGATGTTGATAAATAATATCTTATATATCTTATATCCTTGCAAAATTTTATATAGAAAAAAATAAAAAAAAAAAAACGGTTCTAACGATTTTCAAATTTTTTTTCCTAAAAATGTGTCATTGTAGAAGAAATCAGATTGCATACTTCGTTTTGAGTTGAAATTCATTAAAGAAGCTGTTTTAGTCATTTGAAAATGGAATTTTATGCTTTTTTCATTTTTTTCTAAAACTGCATTTCCAAGGCTTAGCATATATAGTAACTTTCTCTAAAACTGCGTTTACAAATTTTTAATTAAAAAGGCTTAACATAAATAGTAACTGAATCTATAAGAGCAAGTACGTGCGACCCAGTCGTGCATTTTATTTTTAATCCCTGACGGTTTAAAAAACTTAAGTTTGTTATTTTTACTAATTTTCACTATATTTTTGATTATAACTTTTACAGAAATTAAATATATCCGATTTACTGGTTGCTACTCAAAGATGACTCACGTTCACAATTGCTAAAACAGTTGACTTCAAATATAAAACTTAATTTTCATATATACAAATTTTATGTTCTATCTAAAAAACCACAATTTTCGATTTTTAAAACTTCAAGAGCAAGAGCTCTTTCTTTATTTATCTCTTTTTAAAAACTGACACTACAAAACATGAAGTATCCTTATTTATACATTTTCTTGGAAAGAACAAAGGTTGATGCGGCATCCCTTTATATTGAACTATGTTTCTTAATTACTTCCATCTGTTTAAAAGATGTTATATCTGTTCTTAATTACTTCCATCTGTTTAAAAGATGGTTTCTTTATTGAGATGAGCTGCTGCCATAACTCCTCCCTCCTTAGAGTCTTCCTTCAGTTCGTTTATAACTGGAGGTAGATTTATTATAGTTTTATTTTGACTTTTTATTTTGTACAATATTATTATTACAATGATCGCAATGATTAATATAATTGTTGAGAGGCTAAAAATATACTGTGTTTCCTTTTTATTTTTTATTTCTTTTATTTCTTTTAAGTTATCAATAGATTCATACTTGATTTCTTCTAAATATTCATTTGCAAAGTTAAAGTTTAATACAGGTATTATTTTTTCTTCTTTGTAATACTTTCTATTATGAATTACATTGCTTATTGAAATTTTACAGTTCTCTGCTTTTATTAAGTAATTTCCTTCTAATATATAATTTAAATTATTACAATTTTGTTTTTCCAGATTCTTAATTATTAAATATTTTTCTTTTTCTATTATAACATTTTTTCCTTTGTATTCTTGAGTTTTGCATTTCATTTGTTTGCTTATTAATATATTTTCTATACAATCGTCTTTGAATATTTGTAAATTTTGTATTTCTTTTGTTACATAATATAATGTTTTATTTAATTCTAAAAAGTTATTTGTTTGTAAATCTATAATTTTATTATTAATCGGAAAGTTTTGAATATATATTTTATTAAACTTTTGTTTGGAATATTGTGGAATTAATACAATTACTATTATATTTTCTTTGTAAGTTGCTAAATTGATTTTTAATTCTTTCAATTTTTCAAATGTGATATTATTCTCCTTAATTTCTTGGCTTGTAATTATGTCTTGTGTTAATATTCCTGTTCGGCTTGTCAGTATTACGTCTTCTATTTTTCCTAAAGTTTCTTTAATTTCTTTTATGTTGTTATTGAATTCTATTTCTATATGAAGGTTATCAATATCGTTACTTCTATTTCTTAATTTATTTATTGTTTCAATGCCTTGGTTCACCAATGCACTTAAAGTTTTAAATTAAAATGATCATTTATCTTTATTTGTTTATTTAAGTTATCTATGGCATTATGATTATTTTCTTCCACTGTTTTAAGTCGGTTTTCTATTTCTATTCTATCACCGTCATCCATTGTTCCAAATATAAATTTTAAGACAATACCTCCTAAATTTATTAATCCTCTTTTAATTATATGATGTGGGGTTAGGAAATCAATTTTTCTTTCTAATTTAATTATTTCACTTAATTGTTTATAATGTTTTTCTGGCATTATTTTATATTGTGCTTTTAATTGTTCTTTGTAATCAGTTAAGTTGATTAAATGTATCATAGTATTATATTTTTCTATGAGTTCTACCTTTTCACTTTCTATTATTAAAAAATCTTGTTTAATTTCACTAATTTGTATTTCCTGC
This sequence comes from Meliscaeva auricollis, assembly GCA_948107695.1. Taxonomy (NCBI): domain Eukaryota; kingdom Metazoa; phylum Arthropoda; class Insecta; order Diptera; family Syrphidae; genus Meliscaeva; species Meliscaeva auricollis. Next base: position 49,772,031 of record OX403618.1, on the reverse strand, counting down.
GGTCGTACTACCGTTATTTGCTTGTACAGAATAACCATTAGGAGTATCACTACTGCTTTCATATTGGATGGTCGCGAATTTTTTCTTCCTCCTGAATTGGTCTTTGTGCAAAACTTGTGTTCGTACGTGTGGTCTTATTGTAACTTTCTTGTCTTTTTGTTTTATAACTTTTGTTTTTTTATGTTTTGTTTTTAGTTTTTCAAATCGCTCGGGATTATTTATTTTAGTACAGTAAGGATTAATTTCTTTATCACTCCTATTTTTATTTAATTTCTTTAATATTTTTTCTTTACTACTTTCTATCCTTTCGCGCACTAATTTAATATCAACTCTGTTTAAATGTATGTCTACTGGTTTTTCTTTAGTGGTCAAATGTATTGTTTGATTATAAACCTCTACTGCCCGTAAAACGTTGTCGACTAAATTGTCTGATTCTTCTAAAATCCTTAAATGCTCATTTAGGGTGCTGTGCACTTTTTCACTATCTGAGTTTCCTGTGTGCCTGTATGGGGTTGTGAAAGGAATTTCTATTTCTTTCTCTCTAAAGTATTCTTTTACTGTATAAGTCTGAAATGAGGGATCGTTATCTAGTCCGATATATTTTAGCCTTGTCATATATGTAAAGATTTTTGTTATGGTATTTAATACATCTTTTTGGTTCGTTGTTTTGAGTTTTTCTACGCATATAAATTTGCTGAATTTGTCTATGCATGTGAGATATTTTATAGAGTGGGAAAGTATCCATATATCCATGTGATAATATTGATGTGGACCTTCTGGGGTGATTGTTTTCTCGTATGGGAGTTTTATTGGATTTCTTTCTATTTTAAGATTACAAAGTTCGCAATTGTTAATTACTTTTGTTATTAGTTCTTTCATATTTGGTGAATAATATTTTCTTTTTATTTCTAAATAAGTTTTTTCAATTCCTGTATGATTATAATTTAAGTGTATTTTATTTATTTCTTCTTCAGTTTCTGGAGTTTTAATGTCAATTAAAAAGGTGTTGGTCCTAATAAGTTTCTGATTATTATGATGTGATTTCCAATAATCTTGGAATTCTAAAAATGATCTACCTTCTACCGTGTATATTGTTGAATATGTACCTGTAATTTAATAACTTATAACTACTTTCTATTTCAATACTTGTTCGATCATATTTCTCTGTGAATTGTTTGCTTATGAAAATTATAATTTGTTATTTAGATCTTAATAAACTTTCATTCTGAAAACATCTAAAGCTCTGCTTATTAAAAAGTCTTTAGGTTATGGGCCCAGGAATCCTTATATAATTGTTTGGTAATTATTTTTTGATTTGAATTATGGATACTTCAATAAATACCAAAACTGGAATTCCACTTTTCGATGGGACCAACTTTAATAACTGGCGTTTTCGGATTGAGACGGCTCTGGATGAAAAAGATTTGGGAATTTACATTCAGAAAGATCTGGAAAGCTTGATTGCGTCTGCAGCAAATGAAGTAGAGAAGGCAAAATTCCGCCGAGAGGAAAATATGTGCAAGAATATTGTTGTTCAAAGCGTTCACGATAACCATTTAGAAAATATCAAGGGAAAATGTACAGCAAAGGAGATGGTAGATGGGTTGGCCTGCATTTTCGAACGAAAAACCATTTCTGGTCGAATTTTGTTGGAACGTCAACTACATGCGATGTCATACTATGAAGGAACATATTTTGTCTTTCGATAAATTGATTCGAGATCTCAAGAACTCTGGGAAGGAGATGGTAGACATGGATGTGGCTATTTCATTGATGCTTACGTTACCGAAGTCCTACGATCAATTGGTTATTGCTATTGAGACTATGGAACAAGACAAATTAACTTTGGATTTTGTCAAGTGTCGATTGTTGGATGAACACAACAAAAGAAAATCCATGAGTCCGAACTGTAGATTAACATCAGTTGCAATGAATGCTACAATAGTTTGTTACGGTTGTGGTCAATCAGGCAACACATTCAGGGGAAGAAGTTGTTTCAATGAGTGCGGTAAGTAGCCTGAATAAGTTGGCTAAGGAAGCATCGGTTAACGAGGACTCAAAGTCAAGATCATCCTCAGTTAGATTTGTTCTGGATTCAGGTGCTACAGAGCATATGGCAAACAGTGAATCTTATTTTCATGAACTATGGAATATCGAAGATGTCAGCATATCTGTTGCCAAGAAGAATGCAACGTTAACAGCCAAGCAACGAGGAGATATTTTAATTAAAACTCTACATAACGGCGATTGTACTACAAAAGCATTGAGAGATGTGTTGTATGTTGAAGGTTTGAATTGTAATTTATTGTCAATCCGAAGCTTAACTAAGCGTGGATTCAAAGTTATTTTCGTCGGTGATTTGGCTTATGTATCTTTGAATGATGAAACCATTTTCGTAGCTCACAGCGCTGGAAAACTGTACGAGGTTGAATTCCAAATAGACAAAGAAGAATTCGTTGGAATTAGCAATGGACATTCAAGAATTTCACAGACTTTTTGGCATTTTCGATTAGGACATCTTAATGTTGTCGATATGAAGAAGATGATTGGTCGAAAAATGGTAAACGGTCTAGAGAGTGTTCAAGTAGACGACGAGAAGTTTTGTGAAGCATGCGTTTTAGGAAAGCAGTCAAGGAAACCATTTCCACAGAAGAATAAACCACGTTCTGCTAGAATTTTGGAATTAATTCACAGCGACGTATGTGGACCTATGTCTATTCCTTCACATGATGGATCAAAGTACTTCGTCACGTTTACAGATGATTTTTCAAGAGCGACTAGTGTCTATTGCTTAGCAAGAAAAAGTGAAGTTTTTCAAAAGTTTCAAGATTTTGTTGCAAGTGCAGAAGCGTTTCATGGTTCTAAAGTAGCGAAACTTAAAGCAGATAATGGAGGAGAGTATATATCCAAGGAGATGATCCAATTCTGCAAAGGTAAAGGTATTTAATTAACTTATACAGTGCCGTATAATCCTGAACTGAACTCGGTGGCTGAACGTCTTAACAGAACTTTAGTAGAGAAAGCAAGAACTATGTTAAACGCAAGTGGTCTTCACCGAAAGTTCTGGTCAGAAGCAATTTTAACAGCGAATTATGTCAAGAATCGATGTCCGACAAGCGCTTTTGGGAAACAGTTTGTCAATAAGACTCCAGCAGAGATTTGGTTCGGAACCAAACCGAACTTGTCGAATCTACGAATATTTGGTTCTTCGTGTTATAATTATATTCCGACTGAGAAGCGTAGCAAATTTGATTCGAAATCTGTCAAGTGCATTATGGTTGGTTATACCACAAATGGATACAGATTATGGAATGCTGAGAATAACACTTTGGTCATTGGTAGAGACGTGATCTTTAATGAAAGTTCTGTATTTAATCGACAAAAAGTAATTAATTTTGACACATCTGTTTCCGAAGGGGAAGAAAAGACAACATCGCTTACTCAAGGTTCTGAAAAGTTAAAATTGAATTCTGAAGAAGAAAATAATGACAGAGAGGAGTATTTGAGCCTTGATGATGAAGACAGTGATGATGAAACGAAAGTGGAAAGTGATGAGACAAATTCGAATCTAAGACTTAGCTCTAGAAACAGAAGACCACCTGAACGATATGATGAATACAAGGAAAATGCTCATTTTGCGTTATCGGCTCAGCAGTATGTCGACAATGATCCCCTTACAATCAGCGAAGCTAAACAAAGAAGTGATTGGAGTGCGTGGAAGAAGGTAATTTATGAAGAATATTCATCCTTAGTCAAGAATAATACCTGGACCGAGTGTGACCTGGCAAAAGATAGAAAGCCAGTATCCTGTAAGTGGGTTTTCAAATTGAAGCGAAAGGCAAATGGCGAAGTGGATAGATACAAAGCACGTCTAGTTGCAAGAGGATTCTCTCAGGTAATCGGTTTTGATTATAGTGAGACGTATGCTCCAGTCGCTAAGCTTACTACAGTGAGAACCCTCCTTTCAATCGCAACTAAATTCAACATGTACATACACCAAATGGATGTCAAAAGTGCTTTTCTTAACGGCGAATTGAAAGAAAACATTTACATGGACTTGCCTGAAGGTTTCAAAACTGGAAATAAGGTATGTAAGTTGAATAAGGCAATTTATGGGTTAAAGCAGGCATCTCGGGCATGGAATTCTAGATTCAACCAATTCATGTTAAGAATTGGATTTAAGCCTTGCGAAGCGGATCGATGCTTGTATACAAAAGACGAATCTGGCGTCAGAAGTTTTGTTTTACTTTACGTTGATGATTTACTAATCGTTTCTATAGATCAGCAAAAAATAGCCGTCATCAAGAACTTGCTTTGTACAGAATTTGATATGACTGACATTGGCAAGGTAAACACGTTCTTGGGAATGCACATTGAACAAAACGTTGAAAAAGGAACCATAAGTTTTACTCAAAAACAGTATTTAACAAATGTTCTCAAGAAGTTCGGAATGAGTGATTGCAAGGGCGTAGCAACTCCAATAGAAAGTGGTCTAAATCTTGCCAAAGGAAACCCAAATGAGCTTCCTGACGTTCCGTATAGAGAATTGATTGGGTGTCTAACATATGCAACTCTTACTACCAGACCAGAACTTTGTGCAGCAACAAATTATTTCAGTCAGTTTCAAAGCTGCTTTACTACTGAACTCTTTATGAATGCAAAAAGGATTTTGAGGTATATCAAGGCAACTCTAGATATGAAGATGATTTTTAGAAGAGATCAACAGACGGATTTGTTGATTGGTTTTACTGATGCCGACTGGGCTAACGATAAATACGATAGAAAGTCCATTTCCGGATACGTTTTGAAAGTCTTCAACAATACCGTTAGTTGGCTATCAAGAAAACAAGCAACCGTTAGCTTATCATCGGCAGAGGCGGAATACATCGCCCTTGGCGAAGGAATCTGCTAAGTCAAATGGATGCGAAGCTTGCTTAACGAGATGGGTTTTGTTTTAAGTTCACCGACCATTATTTATGAAGATAACATGTCTTGCATCAAGGTAGCGGAAGAACCACGCGAACATAAAAGGATGAAACACATTGACGTTAAATACCATTTTATTCGCGAAGCTATTTCAAATCGAGAAATCAAATTGGAATACAAGCCACGTGGTGATCAGCTGGCAGATATTAGACTAAAGGAATTGGTAGAACTTTGTTTGAGAAACATCGTAAGAATTTAAATTTAACACTGACTCATGATTAAATTATTTTGTTTATTAATCTCATTTAGAATTTTATAAATCATTGAAGTTAATGTTAGCTTAAATTAAGAGGCGGTGTTGAATATGTACCTGTAATTTAATAACATATAACTACTTTCTATTTCAATACTTGTTCGATCTTATTGCTCTGTGAATTGTTTGCTTATGAAAATTATAATTTGTTATTTAGATCTTAATAAACTTTCATTCTGAAAACATCTAAAGCTCTGCTTATTAAAAAGTCTTTATATATAGTATATACAGTTTATTATGTTTGTATCACATTCTTTTATTATGTATTCATAGGTTCCTTTGCTGAAGTTTTTCCTGATTATTTTTGTTCTTCTTTTTCCTGGGAATGGGAAAGTTATCTCTTCTATGTTATTTTCACCTTTTTCTAATATTATTTGTCTTTTGGATGTATTTAAGGGTTTCTCTGTGATTGATATTAGATTGGAACAATCTGATATTTCACTATGTCTGGTGCTAACTAAATCTTCTTCCTTTTCTAATGCATTTATTGTATCTATCTTTATTCTTGAAAGTGCATCTGCAACTTTATTTTCTTTTCCTGCTAGGTATCTTATATCGAAGTCATATTCTTCTAATTTGATCTTCCATCTTTGTAACTTACTATTAGGTTTGTGGGGACTCAGGTCGAGTCAACCCAACTTATCATAAATTTATTTAATTGAAAGTCTAAACACACACCCTTAATTGAATTGAATTGTTTTAAAATTTTGCTTCACCCTGTACAGTAGAAATCTTATTTACTTATCTTAGTATATACAAAGTTGAAACATATATAAATACTGTAACAAAATCAAAGAATATTATAATTAAAGTAGATGTTAAGAAGAACGGTTGTCTTTTCATTCCAACGGTCTCACTTACGATTTGTATCGACATACTCATGCACATCTACAATTGGTGACCCCTACAAAAAAACTACCGTGTTAAAAAATTCTGCAAGTCGATAAATTTGTTCTGTTAAATTAAATTTCTTTTATTAAAAAAAAAAAAAAAAAATGCCTGGCGAAACAGAATCGAAAGGTGATGGAGCTACTTCACCTATAACTGACGAGAATGGTGGAAACATCACAGGCGGTGATGGTGTAGGCCAACAGGATGGAGTACCCCCTGACAGTAACAATTCAGGTCAAGTAATTAGCAGAGAGAACGAGGTAATGCGTGTATCGATTAAAATTTCTCCGTTTTGGACAGAAATGCCTGAAATCTGGTTTGCAAGTATTGAGGCACAGTTCGCCACTTGTCGGTTAACTTCTGCTTTTTCGCGATTCAATGCCGTTGTTGGTTCAATGGACGGAAAAGTCTTATCGCAAGTCAGAGACGCTGTGCTACAACCACCTGCAGTTGGCAAATATCAAAATTTAAAAAAAGCTTTAATCGATTGTTTTTCAGACTCCGAACACAAAAAGATGAGGAAGCTCTTGTCAGATGTGGACTTGGGAGATAAAAAACCATCTCAACTTTTCAACGATCTTAAAGGTCTAGCTGGAAATTCAGTTGGAGAGGAATTCCTTAAAAACATCTGGCTTCAACGTCTACCAGCAGAAGCTCAAGCTATTTTGGCCGCTTTCAAAAGCGAAGACATTAAGAAACTCGTGCAAGTGGCTGACACAATAGTTGAAACAACCTCACATGGAAGTATATCCAGAATCGACCATCGCGATTCAACATCTTTTCATGAGGATGATCTTAAAATTAAAATCGAAGCACTCAGCCGCCGCATAGACAAGTTCGAACATCCATATCGCCACAACCGTAACCGCACACCATCACGCCATCGAGACTCAACACCATCACGCCACCGAAACTCCACACCATCAAACAAAAAACATCACGACATGTGCTGGTACCATTACAGGTACAAAGACGATGCAATACATTGCAAGCAACCATGCAGTTATAAAAAATCGACCGGTTCAAAAAACGAATAGACTTGTCACCCCATGTGGTGACAACAGTTGTCAAACATATTCACCGTTTGTATGTTTCGGATAAGACAACACATAAAAAATATTTAGTTGATACAGGTGCTGACGTCTCTGTGCAACCTCCTACATCTCGTCAGAAATCTCATCATTCCAACATCGCTCTTTATGCTGCTAACGGAACGAAAATAAAAACCTTCGGAAGCCAACGGTGTCAAGTCAACCTCGGACTACGTAGAAATTTCATCTGGACATTCTTCATCGCAGAAGTGGCTCAACCCATCATCGGAGCTGATTTACAGCACTTCGGTCTTCTTGTTGACGTCAAACATAATCGTCTCATCGATGAAATCACCAAATTGTCTGCAACTGGGAAGCCAACCTCAGGTAAATTCGATATTAAAGCATTTGATGTTCAAAACCCGTTTGCAGATTTACTTGAGAAATTTAAAGATCTCACATCGCTTAACACCACTGGAATTCAGAGGAAATCTCATACTCAGCACTGCATCGTTACATCAGGTCCAGCTGTTTTTGCCAAGCCAAGACGATTATCTCCAGAGAAACTTGCAGCTGCCAAAGCAGAGTTCGCCTATCTAATGGAGAAGGGTATATGCAGGCCATCAAAAAGTCATTGGGCGAGTCCACTGCACATGGTTAAAAAGTCCAACGGGGACTGGCGACCATGTGGTGACTTTCGAGCGCTCAATGCCAACACGTTGCCCGACCGCTACCCCCTTCCATACGTCATGGACTTTGCCAACATTTAAGATGGAAAGAAGATTTTTTCCACAATCGATCTGCAGCGTGCGTTTCATCAGATTCCCGTTCGACCAGAGGACATACCAAAGACTGCCATCACGACACCTTTTGGACTGATAGAATACCTGTTTATGCCTTATGGGATGAGAAATTTAGCGCAAACGATGCACCGCTACATACACGAAGCTTTAAATGGTTTGAGCTATGTATTTCCCTATTTAGACGATATATTGGTTGCGTCTGACGATGAGACAGAACATTCAAAGCATCTAGAGGAAGTATTTTTGCGACTCCGTGAGTATAACCTCAAAATAAATTCTTCAAAATGTCATTTTGGTAAATCACATGTGAAATTTTTGGGATACTCTGTTGACCAACATGGTATAAAACCCTTACCAGAAAAGGTAAAACACATTATTGGGTATAAAAAACCTGCTGTTGCCAAGTATTTAAAAAAGTTTTTAGCTATGATCAATTTTTATAGGAAATTTATTCCCAATGCCGTAATTAATCAAATTCCTCTTTTCAACCTCGTTCAAGGTAATAAAAAAAACGACAATACATCAATTGCTTGGACATCTGAAGCTGATATTGCGTTTGAAAAGTGTAAGTCCGATCTAGCCAACGCTTCACTCCTCGCATTTCCTGTCCCGAACGCAACGCTTTACCTGTTCACCGACGCATCGGATACCGCGATAGGTGCTGTGGTTAACCAAGTGTGTAACAACGTTTCTCAACCACTCGGATTTTTTTCGAGAAAACTGACCGAAACCCAGAAAACACGAAGTACTTACGACCGCGAGCTGCTGGCCATGTATGAAGGCGTAAATCATTTTAGGCATTTACTAGAAGGAAGGCCATTTTCCATTTACACTGATCACAAGCCGTTAATTTACGCGTTTCAACAAAACCTGAACAAGGCATCACCAAGGCGAATCCGACAACTTGACTTCATTAGTCAGTTCACAACAACAATTTTGCACGTTCCCGGACAACAAAATGAAGTAGCAGATTTTTTATCGAGGATAAACGCAGTTTACACTTCTCAACCAATCGATTTTGAAGACATTGCACAGCAACAGATAAACGATGTGGAACTTAAGTCTTTAATGGAAGAAGGTAACACAACTTCATTAAAACTTAAACTTCTGTCATTTCCAGGAACAAAATTAAAACTTTTTTGCGACACATCCACTCCAAAAATCCGACCTTTTGTTCCCGATAGAAGCAGAAAAGCAGTTCTCAATAATCTTCACAGTCTATCTCATCCTGGCGTTAGAGCTACGCTCAAACTCGTGCAAGAGCGATTCGTTTGGCCAAAAATGAGAGCAGATTGTGCAAAATTTGTTAATAAGTGCTTAAAATGCCAAAAATCTAAAATTAGCCGACACAACAAAGCAGTCATCGTCCCGTACAGCTTGACATCCCAGCGTTTCAAACATATCAACATGGATATAGTTGGCCCCTTGCCGACATCACATGGTTACAGGTATCTTTTAACTATTATAGATCGATATACCCGGTGGCCAGAGGCGTACCCTATGGAAGACATCAGAGCCGAGACGGTCGCCCAAAACCTAGTCCATGGTTGGATATCCCGATATGGCGTACCACTTCAAATAACAACTGACTTAGGATGTCAATTTGAATCAACACTTTTCTCGGAATCAAGCATTGCAGGACGACAGCCTACCATCCACAATCCAACGGGATCATCGAAAGATGGCATCGGTCTCTTAAAGCCGCCATCATGTGTCATGGAACTACTGACTGGTTTCAAGTTTTACCTCTCGTTTTACTAGGTTTGAGATCATCTTACAAAAAGGATATGGACGCTACCCCAGCAGAGCTTCTCTACGGTGAGACAGTTCGGCTACCAGGCGAATATCTTGCTGATTCACCTACAAACTTCACAACCTCAGAAGACTTTGTAAAAGAGTTACGAAAAAACATGTCCCAGTTAAGGCAAACTAACACCAGCCACCATGGCACAACAAAAGTTTTCGTTCAGAAGTCTTTAGAAAACTGTACTCATGTTTTCATAAGAACCTAGTGTTAGGTCCTCACTTCAACCACCGTATGAAGGACCTTACCTTATTTTAAAAAAATATCCTAAATATTTTTCTATTAAAATTAAAAACAATATAAAAAATGTTTCTATCGACAGGTTGAAAGCAGCTTTTATCAACGCCGATGAAACTGATGAGCCTAAATTGACCAGTAATGTACAAAAGACTACGAAAGATCCACCACTAAAAATATCAAAGCAACATGAGTCACCTGCAACAGCTGCACCACCTGCAACAGCTGCACCACCTGCAACACCTGTTAAAAAAACAACAACAACTCGATCAGGTCGCAGAATCATTATACCATCGAAGTATCGTTAGTATATAAAATCCTTACTAGCGGGGGAGTACTGTGGGGACTCAGGTCGAGTCAACCCAACTTATCATAAATTTATTTAATTGAAAGTCTAAACACACACCCTTAATTTAATTGAATTGTTTTAAAATGATTTTGCTTCACCCTGTACAGTAGAAATCTTATTTACTTATCTTAGTATATACAAAGTTGAAACATATATAAATACTGTAACAAAATCAAAGAATATTATAATTAAAGTAGATGTTAAGAAGAACGGTTGTCTTTTCATTCCAACGGTCTCACTTACGATTTGTATCGACATACTCACGCACATCTACAGGTTCTTTAAGATTATGCAACCATGCTAATGGTCGATGATCGGTTAATATTTTCAATCTTCTACCGTAAAGATAGTGACGAAACTGATTGGTTGCCCATACTATTGCTAACAATTCCTTTTCTATCGTTGAGTACTGACTGACTTAACACGGCTCCTATTGCAAAGTTACTTGCATCTGTAGTTAAAGTAAATTCTTTTGAGAAATCTGGATGTTTATTTAAGAGTGTACCTTGCATCGCAAGTTTTAGTTTCTCAAATGAGTCTTTATACTCTCTGTTTTCTATATTGATTTTGCTATCTTTCTTTAAACAAAGTGTCATAGGTTTTATAATTTTTGCATAGTCATTTATAAATTTTCGGTAATAACCTGTTAATCCTAAAAATTATTGTATTTCTTTTATAGTTGTGGGTATAGGGAATTTTTGTATTATTTTTAGTTTTTCTGGATTTGGTTTAATACCTTCTGGAGTTATTATATGCCCTAAAAATTCACTTTGTTTATTTAAGAAATCGCATTTGTTAAGTGATACTTTTAAATTTACGCTTTGGAGTTTCTTGAATACTTTTTCGAGAGAAGAAAGATGTTCTTCTAGTGACGTACTAAATATTATTATATCATCTAAATAAACATAACATGTTTTTCCTACGAGGTATTAAACCTCGTTCATCATACGCTGAAATGTCGCCGGTGCGTTTTTGAGACCGAATGGCATTCTAGCGAATTCGTAATGACCTGATAAAGTAGAGAATGCAGTTTTTTCTCTATCTTCTGGTTTTACCTCTATCTGATAAAATCTTTTTGTCAAATCTAATGCAGTAAAATAATTTGCTCTTCCCATTTTATCTAGAATATCTTCTAGTATTGGTATAGGGAATTTATCCTCTTTGGTGACATTATTTAACTTCCTATAATCGATGACAATTCGCCATTCTTTTTCTCCTGTTTTATCTTCCTTTTTAGGTACTATCCATATAGGCGCATTATATGGGCTAGTGCTTTTTACTATTATTTTTTGTTTTAATAAATCATCTATCTGCTTATCAAATTCTTTTTTATGAAATTCTGGATACCTATAAATTCTGGTAAAAATTGGTTCATCACTTGTTGTTGCTATTTTATGTTTTACGTGAGATGTGAAACTTAGATCATCTCCCTTGTGAAAAAATGTTTTTTCATTGTTTTTTAATAATTTTTTTAATTTTTTATGCTCTTCGGCATTTAAATGGTCTAACCTTTTATTTTCTAATGCGTTGAATAAAGAAATTTGTGGTTCTATATTATTAAAGTGAATACTGAAGAATAAAGGGATTATTTCACTATTTAATTCTAAAGTTTTTGTTTTAAAATCAATCTTACTTTAGTTTGGGATTAATATATTATTTCCTATAATTCCATTGAAATTTTGTTTGAAATCAAATATTTGGAATACACAATCTTCTACGACATTGTAAATACATTTTTCTTTAGGTATTTTTATTTCTTCATTTATTACAACTGGAGTTCCAACAGTTTTTATAGTTAAAGGTTTTTCTCTTTTTATAATATAGTCTTTTGGGGCATTATTTCTACTAATTAAACTATTCGTTGCTCCCGAGTCTATTAACATTCGAATAATTTGTTTGATTTTACTAACTTAATAAAGGGCAATCCGGTTCCGGAGGTTCCGAGGCTGGATACCGAAAATTTTGATTTGTTCCTGATTCTATTTCGTTATTATTTTCGTTATTAGAATAGTTTATTTGTTGAGGTTGTACTCTTTTTAGTTGACTACTAGTGGGATCTATTTCCATTTGTCTTATATTCTGACTTCTGTTGTAATAATTGGAATTGTAATTATTACCTTTGTAATTGGGATTTCTATAGTTATGATTGGTATTATTATTATTATAATAATTGAATGGTGGTTTGATATTTACTGGATTTTTTGGTTGAAAATTATTTTGATAAGATTTTTGTATTTTGGAATTTTTGGTCTTTAGGGGAACATAGTTTCTGTATTTTAGGTTTTGATCTTTCTTCCCTTTTTTCTTCTATGATTCCTGCTTGAGTAAGTTCGTGTAATGCTGCTTGTAAGCTAGCTGGTTTGAGTGAGAATAATACTGTTCTCATATGAATAGGTAACTTTTCTTTAAATGTATCTAATGCAGTTTGGTTATTATGAGGTATCTCATGTGCCTTTTTTTCTTGCACTGTTTTCTGATTTAATTCACACAAAGTTCTCCGTATCTCATTATAAAATGTCATTACATTGTTTTTGTAACTTATTTGTCTAAGGTCGTCATATAATTGAAAGCTACTTTTGAATCCTCCAAAATTACTTATTAATAATTCTTTTATGTCTACCCATTTCTGTAGATGTGCATGAATTTCTACGCATCTTTTTTATTTGCCTATCAATTTTGATTTTAAAATATTAATACACATTAATTGTGATTGGTCGTCATATTTATTTAATGTTGGAATAATTCCGTCCACATTAGTTATGAACGTATATAAGTCTTCTCGTCTACCGTCAAACGTACTTAATTTCTCGATGTACTTAAGTGGGTCTAATGTCAATGATAAAGCCATTTTAATATTTTCTTTTTCAATAATTTTTTCAGAACTACTTTCAATATTTTCACAATTATTTTTCTTAGAATTAGTACTTAAATTATTCTTACAACTTTCTGGTATCGGTGTGCTTCTGATGTTTTTTAATTGCTCGTCTTCTTCATCCGTTGTGCTTCCTTCTTCATCTATGAATCTGGAATCGGGTTTTGGTAGTTTCTTCTTTTTGACTTTATCTAATAATTTTTTCATCTGCTTGGCTCTAATTAGTTTTTCCTCTATGGAACTTCATAACATTTGTCATTTACGTTGACATTGGTTGTTAAACTAATTCACTTTGTAGTTTTTCTTTATCTGCTTAAAAGAATTCTACTTGGTTTTGTTCTTTATCTAATTTAAAGATTTTTTTACTTAAACTCTGGGTTAACTAGTGTGTATAGATTTTTATGAATTTAATTACTATTTTCGATAGGGTGCTCACAATAAAAAAAAATCACTTTATGGTTTATAAAGTGTTTCTTACTTAGATTTTCACTGATTTAAACTTTAAGTTCATTAAAGTGTTCACGGAAATTTGTAATTTATACTTAAACTCTGGGTTCACTAGAGTGTATAGATTTTTGGGAATTTAAACACTATGTTCGGTATTCACAAGAAAAAGAATTTTCACTTTATGGTCTATAAAGTGTTTCTTACTTTGATTTTCACTGATTAAAACTAAGTTCTTTAAAGTGTTCACGGAAAATTTTATTTTGTGCGTGACGATTTTTGTTCGAATCACTAGATAGCTATTTTATTTTGTATGTAGTATACTTGTACATTTTTTGATAGCTATCCTACCGACTGCGCCAATTTTATGTTCTATCTAAAAAAACACAATTTTCGATTTTTAAAACTTCAAGGCAAGAGCTCTTTCTTTATTTATCTCTTCTTAAAAACTGACACTACAAAATATGAAGTATCCTTATTTATACATTTTCTTGGAAAGAACAAAGGTTGATGCGGCATCCCTTTGTATTGAACTATGTTTCTTAATTACTTCCATCTGTTTAAAAGATGGTATATCTGTTCTTAGTTACTTCCATCTATTTAAAAGATGGTTGCTTTATTGAGGTGAGCTGCTGCAATAACTTACATATACATATATATATGTATATACATATATTTCATATGTTCTGCACCATACGCTGCAGTAAACTTGGTTCAATTGTGCTGATTTCTCGACGAATATTTTCTTTTAGGTTCAAAAGAGTTTGGGGATTGTTAATATAAACCCTGTCTTTAAGGTAGCCTCATAAAAAATATCCATGGGATGTCCCCAAAGCGACTAATCAGTTTTTGAGGGAAAACTTACCGAAGCAAATTCATCGAAGCTCTGGCCGTGTGTGCGGTCGCACCTTCCTGTTGGAACCACGTGTGCGATGAGAACGATGGGTGAGCTCGCAGGTCCGGCAAAAAGAAATCCGTAATCATGCGCTGATAATTCTCACTATTGACATTTGTCGCCTGGCCCCAAGCATTTTCGAAAAAAATGGTCCAATTATTCCATTCGTGGATAAGGCGCACCAAACAGTTACCCTAGGGCAACGCAATGGTTTTTAGTGTTTCATTTGAGGGTTATGGGTTCTTGGAGACCAGTAACGACAGTCTTGCTTGTTGACGTGTCCGTTTAAATGGAAATGAGCCTCGTCGCTCCAAAAAATGCGATTAACAGTTCGAAAACGCTCCAACATCGTTTCACAAAATGTTTTGCGTAAAACAAAGTCACTTTCCTTAAGTTCTTGAACGATTTGAATTTTAAATGGATGGAACTTTAGATCTTTTTTTAAAATTTCATGAATAATCGCTCTTGGAAGTCGCAGTGAGGCTGCCTTTTTCCGTATCGAAAGTCGCGGATTTTCACCCCCTGTCCGTGGGGTGTTCATAGCCGAAGCAGTTGTGCAAAACCTTTGCACCCAGGAACGAATTAAATTCACACTCGGCCCGTCACTTATCCGTCGAATATCGAAGTTTGAACAAAATTGTCGACGAGCAATTACGTAATCGTTACTCTTGAAAAATGCCTCGATGGCGAACGCGCGA
Organism: Meliscaeva auricollis; assembly: GCA_948107695.1. Taxonomy (NCBI): domain Eukaryota; kingdom Metazoa; phylum Arthropoda; class Insecta; order Diptera; family Syrphidae; genus Meliscaeva; species Meliscaeva auricollis. The sequence continues at coordinate 49,756,768 of OX403618.1, read as the reverse complement.
TGCTCACTTGACCACTGCGACATCGTGACTTAAAAATCCGCACGATCACTGATTCCAACGGCACCACCCACTCCCCGCACCGTTTATTACTTTTTAAAATATTCGTATTTCAAAACAAAAATCTGCCACCTGACACACTGTATTATCTAAATGTGTGTAAGTTTCTATGCCTTATTTCCTAGTTGCCGTTGTCCCATCATTCTCATAGGCAGCGAAATTGAGTTCGTTCAACCACCAAAATTTGACAACTACCTCTTTCGAGGCTCTGATTTGTCAGATGTCACTGAAATTTCACCTGACTTTTTAACATTTAGTGACATTTAGTTACGTTTCAGGTAGAAATTTGTTGGAAATCCTTATCAGAATCTACTTTGTTTGTATCTACCTAGCACTATATTATATTTTTTACTCAAATCATTGTTGAATATCAACCTAAAGTCTTGTGGTTCTGTAGAAAGAGAAACCTATGTGAATCGGAAGATTTCAACCGCTCACAAACTAAATTCAATTGGAATGCAAGTTTCGGACGAATGGGTTGGTTCATTATTGCTGGCTGGGCTTGATGAAGAGTATAAACCCATGTTAATGGGAATAGAAAGCTCAGGTTTAAAGATTACAGCTGATGCAATAAAAATGGATGAATCTTCTACAAGATGTAAATGTTGATGAATCTGGAACCGATGGAACAGTTTTCTTTGGTCAGCGTTCTGCTAAAGGGCAAAGGGATTTCACGTCAAGGAAATCAAAGTCGTTCATCCAATTTTAAATGCTATGAATGTGGGGAACAAGGACACTTTGCTAAGAACTGTCCTACAAACCGTAAACCTTCAGAAAAAAAGTTAAAAAAATATAAAAATACAAAACAGGTTTTATATACTTCTCTTATGGCAAGAAGAACTTCAGAAGATGACACAGCCTGGTTTATAGATTCAGGTGCATCACAACATATGACTAATCGGATAGAAAGGTTGAAGAATCGGCCCAAAGTTAATCAAGAGGAAGTCACAGTTGCTGATAATTTTAACTTGAATGTCGAAGCTAGGGGTGATATTGATCTTGAAATTTTGGTAAAGGGTTATCCACTGGCAGTGACGATTAAAGACGTTTTATACATTCCTAATTTATTTATTTATTCAAATCTATGACAATTTACAATCTACAGATTTTGATTAATTCTAAGTTATTAATTCAATATTCAACAAAATTTTGTTTTAAAGAGAATTTTGCAATAAATTTAGCAGTATTGATTTAAATTGATATCTCAGATCAATTCAAATCAATTGATCAGAGATCAAGATCATTGTAATACATTAAAAAATTTACAACAATGGGAGATTGGCTCACGCTGTCCATAATTCGTCGAATGAGAAATTTCGAAAATTAAATGTCTTATCCTCAGTGGTCTACTCGGTGCATAGATATTAATTAAAGAAAGTAAAGCCACGCAGTCAATGTCATTACAGAGAATATCACGAATAAACATAACACTATACATTCTCCGTCTTGCTTCAAGAGTCTGCATTCCCAGCATCAAACATCTACTTTTATAATTTTGATCGCTATTACTATTGAAAGAAAACTGCCTTAAAGCAAACTTTAAGAAATTTTTTTGAACTTTTTCTATCCGTTCTGTTAGTTTTTTTTGTTTCAGGACTCCAAATAACACAACAATACTCCAATAATGGCCGAACAATTGAACAAAACACAGCTTTAAGCGTATAAGGGTCTTTAAAGTCGGAAGAATTTCTTTTGAGGAACTCCAACATAGAACTAGCTTTCGAGACAATGCAGGAAACATGAGACTCAAATGTCAATTTCTCGTCAAAAACTACACCTAAGTCCTTTATTTCTCTAACTCTGCATACTTTGGATCCTCCCAAATAGTAGTCAAAAACAATCTGACTCGACAAACGACAGTAACTTAAAATTGTGCACTTAGATTTATTAAGAAGAAGGTCATTTTGCTCACACCACACTTCAAATTTAGAAATGTCTTGCTGTAACGACAGGCAATCATTATAATTTCTTATTACTCTAAATATTTTTATATCATCCGCAAACATTAAACCATCAGAAAAAGATAAGACTGATGAAAAATCATTAATAAATAAATTGAAAAGCGGGGGCCCAAATGACTTTCTTCAGGAACACCCGAATGTACAATTATTGGATTAGACTCTAAATCACCAATTTTAACAATTTGTATTCTATTGTTTAAATAGGACCAAAACCACTTAAGAAGAGAACCATCAAAACCATACATTTTTAATTTTTTAATTAATATTAGGTGATTTACTCTACTAAAAGCTTTCACAATATCCGTGTAAACCACATCCATTTGGCATCGCTTTTCTAATGCTTCAAAACATCGATTTGAAAAGCAAGCCAAGTTTGTTGAAGTTGAACGGCCACTTAAAAAGCCATGTTGAATATTTGAAATATTCTTGTTTATTATACCATACAATTTTGTTTTCACTATTTTATCTAGGAGCTTTGGTAGAATTGCAAGTTTACTTACAGGTCGATAATTCGTAATTTTTCTTTTCTCTCCGGTCTTATATATTGGATTTAAGTAAGATATTTTCCATTCATCTAAAAACTGTCCACTAGAAAGCGACTGATTAAAAAGTGTTTGAATAGGAACACACAAAGAAACACAGCAGTGTTTCAAGACAATTGGAAATATAACATGAAAATCTGGGTGTATTGAAGAGTCTAATTCACGCAAAGCAGAAATAACATCTTCCCTATTACAAACAAAATTACAGCAATCTGTTATTGGAGAAAGAGATTTTGCGTCATAATTTTTACCTACATTAAGATCAGAAGTATTGTAAATGTTTTGAAAGCTATCAGCAAACCAGTCAACAATAGTTTGTGGATCACTTGAAGATTGATCATTATAAATCATAATTGACGGAAAACCAATAGACTTTTGCTTTAAATTTACAAATTTCCAAAAACATTTCGGGTTTTGCTTAAGGTTGCTTTCTGTTGTATTAACATAATTTCTATAACAAAATTTTGCAAGAAATACATATTCTTTTTGAAGACGAGAATATAAGTAGAAATCGCTTTGACTTTTACTATTCGTAAAGGTCTTAAAAGCCTTACTTTTTGCATTTTTTAGTTTTCGAAGCCTTACATTCGACCACGGAGGATGAGAACTAATTTTATGTAAAGAACGCGGAACAGAGTTAACCAACTCCCTTACAAAAATGCTAACAAAATAATCAAAATTAAATTTCAAGGTATTATGGCTATGTAGTTGCCAATCAAAATTCAAAAACCTATCATTCAAACTGTTCAAATTATCTGAGTTAAATAGATATTTAAATTTACTTAAAGAAAAAGAATTATAATTCTTAAAGCTTACATTTTTTATCGAAACAGAAATAGCGACATGGTGAATAGAATTTGAAATCAAGGGTATGCATTCTAAAACTTTTACATCAGTGTCATCACTTATAAACACTAAATCAAGCATTTTTTGCAATGAATTATGGACGAAACACGCTTGAAACAAATTTAAAGCAAAAAGCGAATCAACGAACTCGAATTCCTTTTCCGATGACAGGAGTATTGGCACCACCTTGTTTTCACTTTCCATCCACTTTATTCCACCCAGATTAAAATCCCCAATTACACATTATAGAACAATTATTCTCAGCAAAGCCAAATATAATTTTTTCAATGTTATTTAAATGAGAAATATAAGAAGAAATAGGTCAACTAGGAGGAATATAACAAACAAAAATTAACAATTTAGATTCGTCTGCTCCTTCTATACAAACACAAATTTGTTCAATATTATCTTCAGATGGTGATGAATTATTATTGGAATTAATAGAATGTGCAAGTAACGGCCGACGAACAGCAAGAAGAACACCTCCACCTCTGCAGCTTCCTTCATTATGACGATCACGACGAAAAATCGAAAATTCAGATGTATTTAAAATTTCTTCATTTTTTATATCATTATACAGCCAGGTTTCAACAAAAGCATAAACATCATATTCCGACGAATCGACAAGAACGGACAAGCTTGTAATTTTAGTTCTTAATCCACCCATGTTTTGAAAATAAATAAACAATCCATCTTTATTTACTAATTCGCACCTTCTCCTTGAGTGAGATTCAATTTCGCGGGTCCTGGAACAATTTGGTAGATTTTTGAATTTTCTCTTGGGATAAATTCTCTCACTACGCAATTTCTTGGCCAATTAGATCCATTTAATGCTGTTTTGAAGTTGTTAGATGGAATACCAACTTTAAAGTTCACATATTTCAAATTAGTAGCATCTTTTTTGATTAGTTTAAAGCATTTGACAAAAGATTTATCGACACCAATTTTATCAGCAACGTACTTTGATTGAGATTCCTCAGAAGTAGATACATCAAATTTTGATACATGGAACCATTTATGAGTTACAACAACATCCAGACCTACAACAACATCTTGTCCACATACACGCAAAGTACTTTTCTTGTTTTTTGTTTCCTTTGCACACCAGCCCAATTGTTATTAACATCAGAAAGTACACCACTTTCCACCACTCTATCAGATTCTCCCTCTACCGACGACGCCGCCGACGCAGCTGATTTCTTAGCATTAGAAATCTCTTTCACACGCACATGAGTCGATAAAGCTTGTACATTCGCAAAGTTATCATGATCATCATCGTTGTCACCAACGGCATCACCCTTCTCTTTCGAGTTTATATGTTCAACGGTACTTTTCTCAGTCTCTTTTGGCACCACGAGCACGACATCAAGCAACTTCTTAACATCAGCATGAAGTGCATCGATATCACTCATTTTTTTTGTAAGCACATCAACAACTGACACAAGTTCATTAACCCGAGCAAGAAACTGGTTCATGGGCAATTTAAACTTAGCGCACTCGGTGCATCGGAAACAAAAATTAGAATTTTCTTTTATCATTTCTTTATGCATTTCATCTGTAATTCCAGCACAGAGCTTGTGAAACAAATTACCACAAAAGAATCCACAAATAACAAATTCATCCTGAATAGGATTTTTGCAACCAAAGCACTTCTTCATTGATAGTTTATTATTATTATTACTATTGATACCCATTATGAAAACTAAGAAAAACAACACAACCGTGCACTATGAAGTAAAGTGAGAGAGTCAAAATATGTACAAATTTATGTACAAATTTATGTACAAATCTTTTTTCAGTTAGTCAAATGACGAAATTAGGATATGAAATTAAGTTCACTGCTGATAAATGTACAATTTCGAACAAAAATTGTTTGATTGCCACTGCAAGTCGTGTTAATAGAAAACTCTATTGTTTGGATCAACCAAAATCAAAGCCATTGAACATGCTAGTTCAACAGAAGACTTCGTACGAACTATGGCATCGTAGATTAGGACTTCCATATAGGGATACTTTGATGAAGATGAAAGAAAGTTCTGTGACCGGGATGGATTTTTGCAATTCAAAAATAGAACAATGCATTAATTGCATTAAAGGAAAACATGCAAGAAAGCCATTTCCATCATCAGAGTCAAAGACCAGTGAAGTTTTAGAATTGATCCATTCTGATCTATGTGGACCAATAGAAGAGAAATCACTTGGTGGTGCCCGTTACATTCTTGTTTTCTTGGATGACTTTTCACACAAAGTATTTATATTTGTATTAAAGTCGAAAACAGAAGTTAAAGATAGATTTGTGGAATTCAAGAACCTTGTTGAAAAGGAATCCGGGAAGCAGATAAAAACTTTAAGAACAGACAATGGCAGTGAGTATTGTAACAACAATTTTTTACAATATCTCAAGAAATGTGGAATTCGTCACCAGATTACAGAGCATTGATAGAAAAGCCAGGTGCATGCTCATGGATTCGAAAGTTGAAAAATGTTTTTGGGCAGAAGCAAGTCGAATTTTGGAGCATTGCCAGACACCTGAAGAAATATGGTCGTTAAAGAAACCAGGCATAAGCCACTTACTAGTCTTTGGATCGGTCGCAATGATGCATGTTCCAAAAGAGAAGCGGAAGAAATTAGATTCCAAATCAAAAAAATGAAATTTTGCTTGGTTATTGCGACAATACTAAAGGATATAGAGTTTATGATCCAGAAAATAGAAAACTGATGAAGACCCGAGACGTTATTTGTTTTGAAAATCTGCCTTTTGGAGAGGTAACTGAGAAAAACAATGTACCTAATTTTTTCTTTCCAAATCTAGAGAGTTCCGTGGGGGCACTTGACTTTTCTGCTGAAAATACTGTGGATAATGTCACATTCAGTGATTGTAATCAAGAGATACAAAGTAGTTGTGACATTTCTGGGGATAACGAAGCGGAGCTTATTGAAGATGTTTTTGAAACAAATAATTTTTTGACTACAACTGAAGAATCTGAAGAGACTGAGGAAGATGAATTTTATTCAGATGAAGACTTTGTACCAAAAAATGTTGAAATACCTACAATTTCAGAAAATCTTCGAAGATCTACAAGAGCAAAGAAACCTAAGAACCTTGATGAATACGTGACGTACATTTCAAGAAACAACAACCTGATTGATCCTTTGACATACCAAGAAGCTGTAAACAGAAAAGATGGAGAATATTGGAGAGAAGCAATAAATAATGAATACGCGTCTTTACTGGCTTATCAAACTTGGGAAGAAGCTGTTTTACATGATGGAAAGAAGACATTAAACACAAAGTGGGTGTTTAAAACAAAAGTCGATGTGAATGGCCAAATAACACGTTACAAAGCCCGATTTGTAGCGAAAGGATGTAGTCAGAGAAAAGGAATAGACTACGAAGACACGTTTTCTCCGGTGGTGCATTACGAATCAATTAGATTTCTGCTAGCTCTAGCTGCGAAAGAAAATCTAGAAATCGAGCAAATGGATGCAATAACGGCTTTCTTACAAGGAGATCTAAAAGAAGAGATTTATATACGAAGACCAGAAGGACTTGGAAATGGTGAAAATGTTCTTCGTTTAAAAAATCTATTTATGGCTTGAAACAATCTTCACGGATGTGGAATCAAAAACTGGACAGTGTACTTAAAGAATTCGGAATGAAACAATCAAAATTAGATCCATGCATTTCGTCCCATTTCTGCGTGAACCTCGTAACTACATTTTCTTAAAAGATTTTGCTAAACATTAGACTTCGCTGGAAAACCATTATTAAGGAAGAAAAGAATAAATGGTGAAATAACACCAATAAATATGTTTTACAGTTAAATCTATTGTTTTTTATTCAATCCAATGATTCAATTTCGAGAAAAACTTAAATTTCTTAAAAGAACGAAACAAACAATGCTTTGTAGATACGTGGTTCACGCAGAAACGGGACGATTTACTATTTACGGATCGATGAGAAGATCTTAATCGTAGCTATAGAAAGTGATTTGCATAAGGTGTGACAAAAAGATAGGGTGTGTAGGTTAGACTTAGACAAGCAAAAAAGCGTATGGGAGGGGGGGGTCCATTTTCCCCCGTTTAGGCGGGAGGGGTAATTTAAGAAAAAAATCACCTAAAACGGAAAAAATATTATTTAAAAATAACGGTTATACCTACAGAGTCGTGCTATAGCATTTTAAAAAGCCAAAAACCTATACATTAATTTAAATTTTAAAGTAAGTTGTTCAAATGAATAGTTTTTGAAATATTAACTCAAAATTTTGAGAAAAAAACATAATTTTTTTTATTTAAACCATTTTTTTTCAAAGTTTTACGTTATAAAGTAATATTTTTCTGGCTTATTTTCAATGCTCTTATTTATTTTTGATCAAACACAGAAAACCGGATGTCAAAATAACCTGTAGTTTTTGAGAAAATCAAAAATTACAGAAACTACTTTTTTCAATTTTTTTTTTTAAGTTTTTTTTTTCGTTATTGGATTCTTAAGTGAATTTACTTAAGAATCTTTCCTTTTTTTATTGAGAACACCTGCAGAACTAAGGGTTATAATTAGCTTGTGATTGTTTTTTTAATCATGCAACACCACGCGCTACCTAGCCAGTGGAAGAAAAATGCAATTGCGAAATAAGAAAGCCTTAATCTTGAAATCATTCCAAACTGAAATACTTGCATATTCAGATAAAAATACTGAGTTACTATTTATTATAATATCTTTATCTAAAGCTTATTATAAAAAATTTTCCATATGATCCCCATTTTGAAGAAGGCAAAGACTATAGCGCCTTCTTATTGCTGCACATAAATTTATACCTGATAAATTTTCTTGTAATTTGACTGCAGCCGTTTCAATCCGTTGTTTCAGTTCAGCCAAAGATTCTATTTCCTTTTCGTAAACATAGCCCTTCATGAATCCCCAAGCATAAAAATCTAACGGAGATAAATCTGGTGATCTAAGTGGCCATTTTGTGGGACCTCTTCTTCCAATCCAACGGTCACTAAAATTTCCTTACAATGCGGCTGTAGTGTGCTGGAGCTCAATCTTGCTGGTATATTAAATTGTCTGCTATGGCCAATGGAACGTTGTCAATCAAATCGGGCAGAAGGTCTCGTAGTAACTGCAGATAGGATTCTCCATTTATAACTGAACTCAGGAACCTGGGTCCAATAACTGTTTGTCCAACAATACCAAGCCAAACATTACAGCTAAAGCGGTGTTGAGATTTGGTTTGTTTCTTGTTATGCGGATTGCTGCTACTCCAGTGATGTTGTTGCGTTAAAATTTACCGCAACAAGTTCTGTTCTTTCTATTCCTTCCTTTCCTTTGCTTCCAGGTGTTTCTTCCAATTTACTGAAAGAGAGAAGGGCAGCCATGGTCCATCAGCCATCGGTAATCTCTTTCAGTACTTTTGAAGAGACAAACATCGACCGAAGATTAAATTGGTTGCATAAGACCTAATAGCTAAACTGCACTCTGCTATAATCCCGAGGGAGTGCGGGTGATAGATAGTCACAACAATCAGACTATACAATCAACCGCCAGGTGGCGTTGTAATACTGGGAACTATGATGATCAAATACAGATGGCGCTCTAATATAAAAAGAGCGGTAGACATTTGGTCCCCGACTCTGAAGTTACTCAATTGAGCTTGGCCAAAGGCCCACCGTAACTAATCTTTAATTTTATATTTTGTATTTTATGTTTCATTCAATTATATACATTAACTTAGTTAAATTTTGTTCTTAGAGAAAAAGATGGAACGTTAAAGGGGAGTTCCCTAAATCCTAATTCCGAGGAGAAGACAAAAGTATTGTAGAAGTCTTATAGATACAAGCTGCCACTTTCTCCGTCTAGCATTGCGGGTCAATAAATTTTCACCAGATATTTTTTTTTCTCTATAGTTTTGTTTTAAAAAAGAAATGTTTCAATTTTTCATACTTTTTTAAAGTTCTTATTTTCTTACAAGTAGAAATGGGGATATTGAGCTGAATGCATTCATGGAATCGCCGCAACCTGGGAGTGATGCTAGCGGGAGGCGAATTCCATGATGATTGGCATTAGCCTGGGAGAAAAGCTGAGAGTAAGCAGGACCGCGAGACTTCGTCACGTCGGCGCTCTTCAGCAAACTTGCTATGAGTGATTGTTAATGACGTGATCGAGGTCCGCCACTCCAGATTGGCTGAAAACATGGCGGGAGAGAGTAAAAGAAGAGATTGTTCAGGGAGACAAATCCCTGAAAAATCACTTTTGATTGTGGATTCGATAAGACCAGAGGTCAAGGAGATAAACAAGAAGAAAAAAAGAATTTTGAAATCGTGGAAAATTGAATAATTTATTATATATAAAAAAAAGGTCATTGGGATTTTTTTTTCGGAAGAAAGTTTTGATTTGGTGAACTGGGACGAGAAAAGAAAATTACTGGTGGTGTTAACTTGCTTTGATCAGTGGGATAAAGGAGGAGATCGTGGGAGAAAGATTGATAAGTATCTTGTTCTAAATAAAATATATTTCTATCGTGGTGCAAAATCTGTGAATTCGAGTCACAATTTTACTCCGAACAAATAAATCACTTTTGTCTTCTACAAAAGAATTCGTTTTAATGTTCCGATAAATTACGGAACCCGCGACCGTTTTCTTAAAATTGTTCTTCGGGAACCGTGCTTTAACGGTCCATCTTTTTCTGATTTCAAATTCCATATTTATGAAAAGATTTTGGGTTTTATCCCTATACCAACAGGTTTCCCAAACAAATAACTGTTTGTCCAACAATACCAAGCCAAACATTACAGCTAAAGCGGTGTTGAGATTTGGTTTGTTTCTTGTTATGCGGATTGCTGCTACTCCAGTGATGTTGTTCCTTTCCCCTTTGCTTCCAGGTGTTTCTTCCAATTTACTGAAAGAGAGAAGGGCAGCCATGGTCCATCAGCCATCGGTAATCTCTTTCAGTACTTTTGAAGAGACAAACATCGACCGAAGATTAAATTGGTTGCATAAGACCTAATAGCTAAACTGCACTCTGCTATAATACCGAGGGAGTGCGGGTGATAGATAGTCACCACAATCAGACTATACAATCAACCGCCAGGTGGCGTTGTAATACTGGGAACTATGATGATCAAATACAGATGGCGCTCTAATATAAAAAGAGCGGTAGACATTTGGTCCCCGACTCTGAAGTTACTCAAGTGATCTTGGCCATAGGCCCACCGTACCTAATCTTTAATTTTATATTTTGTATTTTATGTTTCATTCAATTATATTGTAACGGTATAAAAACTAACCCTTCCATCCTGCAGGTACAGATCCTACATAAAACCTTAGATGGAAGGGTGTCCGGTAGGCTAGGACCATCCAGGCATGCTTGCTTGCTTTGCTGAGCTCGTCGGTTTGTGGGGTGGGTTCTTTGGCCAGCCTGACCAGACTACCGTATAATTATCATGCCTGTTTCTTAAGAAAAATTACTAAACAAAACAACAACAAAGAAATGACAAAATTGAAATAGACTAAGACACAAAACTATATTAAAACTGACGGACAAGAGAACAATAAAATTTAAACTACGTTACATAAAAAAAAAAATAGATTTAAGGATGTCGGAAGTCCACTACTCGGGTACCTTTATTGGTACAATTGAGCAACCCTCCCACAGCCTATCTCATAACAGAAAAGGCACCTTGGCTGACACGTGCTCAGATACATATTGCGACAGCCCCTTAAACAAGGCCTTATGCCTCGCCTGCGGAAACTCACCAAAAGAACCTCATAGTTCAACAGCCATCAGTCACCCCACTGAAAAAGAAATTTAGCTTCTCATATCTCAAAGATCTGTTAAATAAATTTCTCAAGACACCAATTTCATTTTAAATCTCTTAAAATTTATTAACAAGAACTTAAATTACTAATTTGTGTAACTCTATATATATAGGAATATTATAATAAAACATATGGTACAAGAATATTTAATTAATCTATTTTAAATTAAGCAAGTATGAACCCATAGAGAATTATAAATTATGAAATGGTTATATTAAACAAAAAGTATTAAAAAGGTATTAAATTTATTTTAAACTAACTAGCTGATTTTACAATATCAACAACTGCATCACTTATTTTAATTTGAAAAATATTCAAGTTCAAGGCCAGAGGTTAATGCACTCGGGTTTGTATTTTGAGTAGTGAAAAAAAAATAATAAGAAAGAGGAATCAAAACAAAAAGAATAAGAACACATTCACATACCTTTATTCTTCTGTATCCGTATACCTGTGCGCACACGTAGAGGATTCAGTTGACCTGTAGTGAAAATGAGATACAAGGAACAAAAAAAAAACTACGAATACAAACAAGCGACCCGAGCGAATTTCCCGACGATGAACTTACAAAAACAACACAATGATTGGAAATTTTAACAAAAAAACTAGGAACACAGCAAAAACAGAACAGGTAAAATGAACGAAAAACTAAAGAACACCAAAATATAGCTACTAGGTTTGTAGCAACACAAAAAAAATTATAATAAATGAAACTTGAGAATTATATATATGCAAGTATATGCGATATGCACGTTAAGAAATGTATGGTAGAAATTTACAATTAAAAATTTTAAATGATAAGATAAAAATTAAACACATAAAACTATTTTATTAAAAAGATTGGCGATGCATGGTTTCTTTACGACACGTTCTTGAGATGAGATGAAGTTAGTACATAAGTAGATATTTTGTTGAGCAGGAAACTTGGTAGGTATAGCAGGATTGCTATAGAAGTACATTAATGTAATTATACACTGAGGTAGGTATGTATGTCTTTAGATATTTTTTTTTTATTATTTTTGCTTTTGGACATTCACAAAGGATACATTACATATGTATGTATATATTTGTTAATTTTGATTTAGGGCTTTTTCTTTTCTTCTTCTTTATTTTTTTTTTTTTTTTTTATTTTTTTGATGGGTTTTGGGGCTTTTTCTGTATTTTTTTTGTTGCTATATTTTTATGATTTATTATATTTGGATTGCGCACATTTAGCAATGGAGGATTCAATTTGGAATTCGGATTAGAATTTTATAAGACCACACAAACAAAGACCACACAAACAAAGACCACACAAAAATTATTTAATTTAATCTGTTTTAAAACCACCAAAGAAAATCTGCATTTTAATAGGCAACACGAAAAGTAACACAAGACATTTCTTTAATGAACTGTATTCAGTTTTCTTTTCCGGATATATTTTCTTTTTTTTTTTCGATGAATATATAAAAAAAATTTGATCAACTTGTGAACACCAAGAATATTCAAAACAGAATGAATAATTTCCAACCAAAATTTTCAATTCTTCTTTTTGTTGCCTAGGAAAAAAAAAAACAAAAATTCAAATGCTACTTGATTTTTGATTGAAGCTTCTTGCGAAGTGAAATATTGATAAGTGTTTTATTGAGTGTTTCGACCTGGCGACCTTACAAAACATATCACTCCGACGGATGCCAGCATTCGAGGTGTGAAATGGAAAAGGAGCCATTAAAATATTTCACCTACAGTCGAAATCGTAAGGTAGCTGGTTCTCTACATCCTGTGGTTTGTCATCTCCGAGTTTGTGTCATGTCCTAATATCCTTTGCATGAAAAATACCCAAGGAAACACCCTTCATGTCTTCAAGTTCATAAAGACTGTTTCCCTGAACATTTTTCACTTTGGCCTTAACGAACTTTGGACAGAGTTTCGCTTTAAGACGCTTAAATGCATCACTCTGCACAAAGTTTCGTTTGTACACCACATCGCCCACTTGAAATCGCACATCTTTACTCCGTGTATTGTACGTGTGTTCGTACACTTGGTGTGCACGATCGAGAGATTGTTTTAGATGGCTATGAATCATATTCATCTTCGATGACTTCGGCAACACATGAAACTCCGGGTTATTCATGGAGTTGAGATTCCTCAGTAGTTTGTAGTCCGAACCGTGTTCAATTTTCGACTGACCAAACAATGCTTCATATGGAGACATGTCAATCGCGGAATGAATGGTTGTTCTGAGCGCACTGGCAATTGAAGATAGATGCCTATCCCAATGCCTTTGATCCTTCTCCAAATAGGATCGGATAGCGCTCAGAATCGACCGATTCACCCTTTCACTCGCGTTTGCCTGCGGTGAATAGACTGCGGTCTTGACGTGCGTGACTCCATATGAAGACAAAAATTTGGCAAAGTCTTTACTGACAAATTGTTTGCCGTTGTCAGACAAACACGATTCTGGAACTCCAAACACCGAGAAAATCTGTTCCTCCAGGAATCTCACGGTATTTTCAGTAGTCGCCTGTCGAAGAGGATGAATATGGACAAATTTTGTCAATTGATCCAAGCAGACGAGAATGTGTGTGTGTCCCTTCGTTGAACGTGGATATGGCCCCAAGAAGTCGATAAAAATGTGCTGGTATGGTCTATCCACTACAAACGCCTTTCCCATTTTCGGCCTTAAGATGGTGTTGGGTGCTTTCGAAACTTTACATACGTCACAGCTCGCAATGAAAGATCTCACCTCTGCCGCCATATTAGGCCAGTAAAACCTATCACGAAGACGATATAAAGTCTTTGCTATACCGCGATGTGGTTGGCTGTGGTTGGTGGTTGATGAGCTAGAAGAATCAAGGACTTGGTTAGCATCGATGGAACCCAAAGCTTCCACACCATGTCATCTTCAACTGGGTTTCCGGTACAGTGTTTGACTTTTTTGTACAAATACCCATCAGAGATTTGGAGATCAGGAAGCTGGTCTTCATTATCTCTGACTGTCTCGATTAACTTCACATATGCCTCTGACTTGAAACTCAAATCATCGAGGTCTATGTGAAGGACATCATGCGGGTTCTCCAAGATGGACACATTGTAAAGGCCATCAACAGCGTATACTCGCGATAACGCGTCAGGAACAACGTGTTGAGTACCTTTACGGTGTTCAATCTCAAAATCAAAGCCTTGAAGCTTCAAACTCCATCGTGCCAATCTACCATGTAGATCCTTCTGGTTCATCAACCACTTCAAACTGGCATGGTCGGTAATTATCTTGCAAGCATGCCCTTCCACGTAAGGTTGAAACTTTTTAACTCCCAAAACCGCAGCCAAACATTCCTGTTTAGTAACAGAAAAGTTACGCTGTGATTTTGTGAGTTTATGGAAGAAATAGTAGTTAGGCCTCTCCACACCTTCATCGTCCTCTTGACACAAAACACAACCAACGCCGGTACTAGAGGCGTCACAAAGGACCTTAAATGGTTTTGTGTAGTCAGGTGTTTCTAGAACTGGTGCGACGGTAAGTGCCTCTTTGAGCTGGTTAAATGCTTTGATTGCATCTTCACCAAACTCAAATTTAACACCTTTCTTCAAGGTATTTGTGATTGGTGCCGCAAGTCCAGAATATTTATTCACAAACCTACGATACCAACCAGAAAGCCCAAGAAATCGCCTCACCTGGCGGGCATTTTGGGGAACCGGAAACTCTTTTATCGCTGAAACCTTTTCCGGGTTGGTCTTCAAACATCCCTCACCCACGACATAACCCATATAATCCAACTCCTTGAAGCAGAACTTGGACTTATCTAAGTTAATAGTAAGCCCAGCCTCCTTCAATCGAGCAGCGACTATCGTGAGCATCCGCATATGTTCATCAAAAGTAGGGGTAGCAATTAACAAGTCATCGACATAAGGAAAAACATTCTCTCTGTACTCATGCGGTATTACCTTGTCAATTAGTTTACACATACGTTGTGAAGCGTTGCATAAACCAAATGGCATGACGGTAAATTGGAGTAAAGGCAGTCCCGGAATGCTAAATGCAGTCTTTTCCTTTGAACTTTCATCCAACGGTATCTGCCAAAAGGCGTCTTTCAAATCCACACTCGAAAAGAAATGTGAATTTGACATACGGCTTAGCAATCCTTCTATATTTGCAACTGGACCAGCATATTTCTTCGTAACGCTATTGACTTTCCTGAAGTCTAGGCAGAGTCTATGTTTGCCGTTTGACTTCTTCACTAGAACAACAGGAGAGCTCCAAGCACTGTTGCTTTCTTCAATAACGCCCGCCTGAAACATGCGATCCACTTCCTTATACAGAAGTTTCTGTACCGCTGGAGAAACCGGATAATGTCTTTGTTTTATTGGGACTGCATCACCAGTGTCGATGTGATGGCACTCCATATTTGTCCGTCCTAGGCCGTGTACCGCAAAACAATGCTTTTGCTTCCTCCAAAGCTGCTAATTGTTCCGATGTCAATTGATGAGCATTCGGGTCTGTCTGTGTAGTTTGGGTAGTTTGAGGATGCAACTCAGAAAAAATTTGTGGAGCAAGATTAAACAGCTTCCAAAAATCAACCCCCAGGTAGAGTTTTTGTTCTAGTGTTGGAACTATGAACAAACACATTCGCCTTTCCAACCCCTTGTACTCAACATTTACAGTTGCAGAGCCAACAATGTCTTGTCTTTGGCTACTTGCTGTACTGACCCCCAGCGAGAGCTTTTTATATGGAATTCCATGTTCGCGAAGAAATGCAAAAGCATCTAACCCGAGACAACTTATAGACGCTCCTGAGTCCAGAAGACCAAGGACGTTTTTGTTGCAAATCTTGACATTTGCATAGGGTCTTGGATCGTCGTTGTTCAACAAGATTGTCGATGATATGGCTCTATGTAGAGTCTTTTTGTCTGCGAATCGTTGTCGTAATTTGGCAACTTTGCAAATTGTAAAATGTTGGATGGGTTCGGAGTTGAAAATGCGAGCGCGTGCTTGTTCATAATTCAACAAACGCTCGTGTAGTGTGGGTCGTGTAGGTGTGTTGTGTTGTGTAGGTGACGGTGTACTCGATGTAGTCGGTGAAGTAATGTCCTGCTGAGCTTGTCTTTTAAGTATGTATATTAGTTTGTCATTTTGTAAATCCGGTAATGTATTTGTTTGTTCAGTGTCTAATGTCTCCTGAACGGATTGCCCGGTCTCTTTTCTTGAGAGCAATGTTCTCCGGGGATCGGATTGCCCTTCTTCTGGTTTTCCGAACAGGAACAATGTGTAGATGTTATGTCTGGTCGGCCGCATTTGTAACAAAACAGAGACCGCTTGGAACTGGGACAATCTCGAAAACTATGACCAGGAGTCCTGCAGTTCCAACACTCTACTGTTTTTCTTCCTTCCCTCGACTCTGAAATGTTGATGGCGTCTATGGGTAAATCGTAGGCTGCATCAAACTCTTCAAAATCGAGTTCATTGATTTTTCGAAATGTCGTTGTTGGTCTGTCTGTTTACGTCTTAAATGTTCATGGTTAAATTTTTCTATACTTCGACTAGTGTACACCATCTCTGGCAAACTAGTGGTCTTGAAAGTCAAGAGTTTGCTTCCGATATTAGGTTGCACATTTTGCCGAAGCAAGAAAATAAGTCGGTCCGGTCCACGTGGCGTACGTAGTTTCGAGTTAAGTTTGAGTATGTCAGAGTAAAAGCTGTCAAACGATTCACTATAAACCTGTTTCCGGTCGTCAAGTTTACGTCCAAGTTCGTCTTCCGTCTCTAGACTGCCAAAATGCTCAATAAGAGCCAGCCTGAAGTCAGTCCATTGTTGTCTTTGGTGCGTCTTCTTAGGTACCCAGTACCACTCAGCAACGTCTCCGTCAATCAGTTGGTGGAAATTGTTGTGGACCTCTTCCCATTCCACACCATATGACTGCTGTAAGTGCTCTAAGCGGAATAAAAAGTCGTTGACTGTCATATTTTTACCATCATATTTAAGTCCCCACTTTTGAAATTTAAAAAATGTTTTTGACTGGTTTTTATTTGGAATGTAATTGTTTGGTGCATATGCACTATAATCGTTAAGATTCATGTTTTGAAAATTTGAAAAATTTGGAGGTGTTGCATTACTACACATATTGTTTCCGGAAAATTGTTCATTTCGTTTTGAGATTTCTTCGGGAAGCATTGAGGGAAATGAAGAACTAAAGGCCCTCTGTATTAAACCCGAAACTTCACTGTGAATAATTTGCCTTTGGTTTTCTAATCTGGCGCTTATTGTATCTACTATTGCTTTACTTTGAGCTTCAAAATTTGATGCAACAACTTTACTTATATGGTCATTAATATCCAACATATTATTTTCTTTACTGTGTGTTGGCAAAATTTGTGTTAAAGGGTTTTGTGGTTGTTGAAAAATTTGTTTTGTCTTGTCTGGAGTAACATCAGGATTGAAGTTTAGAAAGTGCATTGTCTCTCGAGAAAATTGATTGGGGGTGGAAAATCTATTAGCACCTGCAACAGGAGCAGATCTGAACGGATAAGAAAACTCCTCATCATTACCTACCGAATGTGCCATATTTAAAAAAAAATAAAAAAATTAAATATTTCTAGAATGGATTAAGTATGATTAAGTATTATATGAAAAAAATGTATTAAATACTCGCACTATACCAACAAAATTAAATTCAGAACAATAACTATCAAGTTAATAAACAAAAAGAATCAAATCATCAACCCAAAACAAAGTTGTATCTAGAACCGTACTAACAATCAATTTTTTACTTGAAAAGTAAAATTAAAAATCAATTTATTGCAATTAATAAAATAATATCAGAATTATTGTGGGGTGACAAATGGCTTCAATGAACTCTGGATTCCCGAAAATATGAGTTCCGCTTGTGCATCGAAAGAAGGTTCAACTTACCAGATTTCGATTTTTGACTTGATACAACTTATGGTGTTTGCAAAAGTAAATGTCGCAACAGACAATAAGGTACTGCGTTCCCTTATCCGGACAGCAGATATCAAGCTTTCACCATAAGGATACCAAACATGAATCGAATTTGTTTAAGCGATTGCAAGGATATCAAGTCAACAACCAAATCAGTTTAAGATATTGCAAGATGCATGTACAGCAGCAGACAAAAAGAAATCAAAACTAGCTCTTCCGGACAATAAATACAGAGCATGCAAAACCTTAAACCAAAGTCGAGAAAATTAAGAGCAATTTAATCAAAAGAACTTCCAACCAAAGACACTTAAGATTCTCTATCCTCAAACAATGCTCAGAAAACCAGATACTCAGCAACAAACCACAGACTGTAACATCCATGACTGGACAAAGCATCGAAATTAAAAAGAATTGTCAGAAGATAACAAAAATTGTTGGTCAACCTCCAAACATGAAGACAAAAAAAAATTGAATACGAAAGTGAAGTTCGAAAAGAAAATTAAAGAAATTATTAAGAAACGATAAAAAAAACAATTACCCCAAGAAGTTAATGAAAAAAATTAAAAGAACAAAGATAGATTGAGAAAAATCTTAAAAGCACATAAGGTACCCTTAAAGAAAATTTTAAAAGTTACTGAAATCAAATAAAGGTTAGAGCAAACAAAATTAAGAGTGTTAACTACCCTTAAAAAAAATTTGCCCCACGTTGGGCGCCATCTGTAACGGTATAAAAACTAACCCTTCCATCCTGCAGGTACAGATCCTACATAAAACCTTAGATGGAAGGGTGTCCGGTAGGCTAGGACCATCCAGGCATGCTTGCTGGCTTTGCTGAGCTCATCGGTTTGTGGGGTGGGTTCTTTGGCCAGCCTGACCAGACTACCGTATAATTATCATGCCTGTTTCTTAAGAAAAATTACTAAACAAAACAACAACAAAGAAATGACAAAATTGAAATAGACTAAGACACAAAACTATATTAAAACTGACGGACAAGAGAACAATAAAATTTAAACTACGTTACATAAAAAAAAAATAGATTTAAGGATGTCGGAAGTAAACGAAGAATTTCTGAACTGAATAACTTACTTTTCCTTCCACTACACGGGTACCTTTATTGGTACAATTGAGCAACCCTCCCACAGCCTATCTCATAACAGAGAAGGAACCTTGGCTGACACGTGCTCAGATATTGCGACAGCCCCTTAAACAAGGCCTTATGCCTCGCCTGCGGAAACTCACCAAAAGAACCTCATAGTTCAACAGCCATCAGTCACCCCACTGAAAAAGAAATTTAGCTTCTCATATCTCAAAGATCTGTTAAATAAATTTCTCAAGACACCAATTTCATTTTAAATCTCTTAAAATTTATTAACAAGAACTTAAATTACTAATTTGTGTAACTCTATATATATAGGAATATTATAATAAAACATATGGTACAAGAATATTTAATTAATCTATTTTAAATTAAGCAAGTATGAACCCATAGAGAGTTATAAATTATGAAATGGTTATATTAAACAAAAAGTATTAAAAAGGTATTAAATTTATTTTAAACTAACTAGCTGATTTTACAATATCAACAACGGCATCACTTATTTTAATTTGAAAAATATTCAAGTTCAAGGCCAGAGGTTAATGCACTCGGGTTTGTATTTTGAGTAGTGAAAAAAAATAATAAGAAAGAGGAATCAAAACAAAAAGAATAAGAACACATTCACATACCTTTATTCTTCTGTATCCGTATACCTGTGCGCACACGTAGAAGATTCAGTTGACCTGTAGTGAAAATGAGAGACAAGGAACAAAAAAAAAATTACGAATACAAACAAGCGACCCGAGCGAATTTCCCGACGATGAACTTACAAAAACAACACAATGATTTTAAATTTTAACAAAAAAACTAGGAACACAGCAAAAACAATTAAGAACAGGTAGAATGAACGAAAAACTAAAGAACACCAAAATATAGCTACTAGGTTTGTAGCAACACAAAAAAAATTATAATAAATGAAACTTGAGAATTATATTTATGCAAGTATATGCGATATGCACGTTAAGAAATGTATGGTAGAAATTTACAATTAAAAATTTTAAATGATAAGATAAAAATTAAACACATAAAACTATTTTATTAAAAAAATTGGCGATGCATGGTTTCTTTACGACACGTTCTTGAGATGAGGTGAAGTTAGTACATAAGTAGATATTTTGTTGAGCAGGAAACTTGGTAGGTATAGCAGGATTGCTATAGAAGTACATTAATGTAATTATACACTGAGGTAGGTATGTATGTCTTTAGATATTTTTTTTTATTATTTTTGCTTTTGGACATTCACAAAGGATACATTACATATGTATGTATATATTTGTTAATTTTGATTTAGGGCTTTTTCTTTTCTTCTTCTTTATTTTTTTTTTTTTTTATTTTTTTGATGGGTTTTGGGGCTTTTTCTGTATTTTTTTTGTTGCTATATTTTTATGATTTATTATATTTGGATTGCGCACATTTAGCAATGGAGGATTCAATTTGGAATTCGGATTAGAATTTTATAAGACCACACAAACAAAGACCACACAAACAAAGACCACAAAAAAATTATTTAATTTAATCTGTTTTAAAACCACCAAAGAAAATCTGCATTTTAATAGGCAACACGAAAAATAACACAAGACATTTCTTTAGTGAACTGTATTCAGTTTTCTTTTCCGGATATATTTTCTTTTTTTTTCGATGAATATATAAAAAAAATTTGATCAACTTGTGAACACCAAGAATATTCAAAACAGAATGAATAATTTCCAACCAAAATTTTCAATTCTTCTTTTTGTTGCCTAGGAAAAAAAAACAAAAATTCAAATGCTACTTGATTTTTGATTGAAGCTTCTTGCGAAGTGAAATATTGATAAGTGTTTTATTGAGTGTTTCGACCTGGCGACCTTACAATATACATTAACTTAGTTAAATTTTGTTCTTAGAGAAAAAATGGAACGTTAAAGGGGAGTTCCCTAAATCCTAATTCCGAGGAGAAGACAAAAGTATTGTAGAAGTCTTATAGATACAAGCTGCCACTTTCTCCGTCTAGCATTGCGGGTCAATAAATTTTCACCAGATATTTTTTTTTCTCTATAGTTTTGTTTTAAAAAAGAAATGTTTCAATTTTTCATACTTTTTTAAAGTTCTTATTTTCTTACAAGTAGAAATGGGGATATTGAGCTGAATGCATTCATGGAATCGCCGCAACCTGGGAGTGATGCTAGCGGGAGGCGAATTCCATGATGATTGGCATTAGCCTGGGAGAAAAGCTGAGAGTAAGCAGGACCGCGAGACTTCGTCACGTCGGCGCTCTTCAGCAAACTTGCTATGAGTGATTGTTAATGACGTGATCGAGGTCCGCCACTCCAGATTGGCTGAAAACATGGCGGGAGAGAGTAAAAGAAGAGATTGTTCAGGGAGACAAATCCCTGAAAAATCACTTTTGATTGTGGATTCGATAAGACCAGAGGTCCAGGAGATAAACAAGAAGAAAAAAAGAATTCTGAAATCGTGGAAAATTGAATAATTTATTATATATTAAAAAAAAGGTCATTAGGATTTTTTTTTCGGAAGAAAGTTTTGATTTGGTGAACTGGGACGAGGAAAGAAAATTAATGGTGGTGTTAACTTGCTTTGATCAGTGGGATAAAGGAGGAGATCGTGGGAGAAAGATTGATAAGTATCTTGTTCTAAATAAAAATATATTTCTATCGTGGTGCAAAATCTGTGAATTCGAGTCACAATTTTACTCCGAACAACTAAATCACTTTTGTCTTCTACAAAAGAATGCGTTTTAATGTTCCGATAAATTACGGAACCCGCGACCGTTTTCTTAAAATTGTTCTTCGGGAACCGTGCTTTAACGGTCCATCTTTTTCTGATTTCAAATTCCATATTTATGAAAAGATTTTGGGTTTTATACCTATACTAACAGGTTTCCCAAACAAATATCATTAAAAATCACTTTAAATTTAAATTGTGTTATCAACTTTTATTATTTCAAAACATAGAATTGGTTTATTTATTTCTTTCACTGTCGGTTCCGCTCCGATGGTTTGTGATTTCCTTTAAAAAAACAAATCGCTGGCGCCCCTTTGTTTTTCTTCATTTCAGTTGATTTGCTCCTGAAAAATCATCAAAAAGAAATTAAGTTAATCAACACTCCAATTAATTTTATAATCGCTTGCGATTAATTTATGACTTAATCAACCCACCCCCTTACTGCTCTAGCTGTGGTGGCAGCACTTTTTTTTGTTGCCTTGTCGCACTTTTTATCCGATCTGTGTTTGACATTTCTATCTGTCAACCATCTCGTGTCGTCGCCGGTCATTCGTTTATTCGTGGTAATTTTTTTGTATTAAAATAATAATAATTAAATTCTCGGTTCACGGATTAAAAGTGCAACAATGTATATTGTGGAAATTTGTTACTCCGTCTCTGGTAAATTGAGCTTCATCCGTCCAGAATATCCTTCTTAGCAATAATGCTCGGCAAAATTCAGCTCTTAATATCTTGTCGTTGGCAGTTAGCTCCTGAACTGGTGTAATAAGAGGCGGTGCCAGTGGAGAAGGGAGAAGAACCACGGTGACGGCGGCGTGGTTGATTGATATTTCGATTTTTTGCATCAGGTTTTTTTTTGGATTTGCTTAGCGAGCTATATGTTAATGTCAGCTTAAAATATTTACATAATAATTGAAGATTAATCTCGGGATCTTCAGGTCCGGTCAAAGAATTAGAAGATAAGGAATAGGTGTATATCACATCTACAGTGTATAGCAGTGCGGCATCAATTTGTTTGGGTTGGCTGTCAAAATTATATATTAAGATGCCTTTTTGCCGAGTGCACAATTAACTATATTTTCCACAGTTCCGTACTGTTTTATTTGCAATACTAAGCTATGCAAAGTGATGTTGAAAACATAAAGTAAATACCTTAGAACCATTTAAAATTGTTTTCTTTTAAGTATTAACAACAAAAATAATATTTTTCCCCCAAAATAAAAGTATACTTTTTCATCGAATCAACCAATCACATTTTAGATATTAACATTTCAAATTACGAATTTCAGGTTCACGGGCCCACTAATTTTTTTTGGTTTTGGTAAGGCGCACAGTGGTTTAAAAGCGGCGGAAATACCTTCGGAACAATTATTTTTTAGCCATTTAAGTTTTATGTCTAGGTATTGTTAAATAGCCCTGGCACATGATTATGTATAAATTTTTTTTATATATATCATATGTACATATGTACAAGCCCTCAAAGTTGAAAAATATTCTTATTCAAGTCGCGGGCCAAATTTTCAACGAACTTTAAGATGTTTTTTTCCGAAGTTCCTAAAAATATATTATAGAACTTCTTACATCATTTTATTGGTCTACTCTTGAATATATAAAATTGAAAAAGAAAAAATTAAAATATAAGAAGAAGGCTTCTATAAGTAGCCTCAAACATAGGTACTAAGAAAAAACGTGTTTTTTTTAAACTTGTTGAGCTGTAAAAGCGTAGTCACATTTAGTCAAAAAATGCCAAGGTGTGTTCCATGCTTCCCAGAAGACAGGACTGAAGGATTTACCGACAGATACCGACAGACCTGGAAGTTATGGTCAAATTAGTGTCACAGGATCGGTTTTCAAAAAACTCGATTTTGATGGTGGTATATACGAAAAAGTTTTAATTTCTCAGAAATTGTTTGTCAGAATGAAAATTTCGAGCCCTCTATTTTTAGGTAAAATGTGTACCTTTATTTTAAAAATAAAACAATATTCATGTGTTGGCCCAGGTCAGGGATATTCGATATTTTACGCAACCCTTTATTCTGGACCCAACATTTTTTTCAACTTTCAACTTAATTTTCTTGGAAAAAATACATCAGGTAAACAATTATTTTGCTATAGTTTAAATTATCTGAAAGTACAGAATGAAAAATAACCAAAAGGATAAGGGATAATCCCACAATTTTATTGGTTACACGAAAAATGCATGACGGGTAAAAATTAAGAAAAACGGTTTTTTTTCTGTATGTGGGTTTTTCCATGTACCTGTTGCGTTTTTCATATCAATTAGAAACATACAATTTGTATTGTTGTTTAAAGTTTTATTGCTTTGTCTTTGTTGTGTGTTACCTAATTTTTTATTATCTTTAATCCATTATTAGAATTTTTAAACTCTTTTTTAAAAATATATAAATAAAGGATCAATGAAAAAATATAAGCCAGTGGCGTTGTGAAAGGTGTCATTAATAAATTCGAGGCAGGCTTTATTCGAGGAAATGCAGCCGAATTGCGACAAATGAAGATGTAATGCATCGTATCCTGATATCCTCTGATCCATTAATAACAAGCTTAAGGCCACAGGCAAAAAAGAAAATTCTTCCAATGAGCACAGACGGAAAAAACATAATTTTTGAATAGTTTAAATAGTAGAAATATTGTTTTTATATTATTTTCTAAGTATTTTTTTTTTAATGTTTAAGATATATATTTATACATTACTTATAATACTTATTTAAAATAAAAAAATTTAATTTACAAAAACAAAAAAATAATGCATTTCATTACTCTAGAATTTTTGAAAAATGTCAATAACTTTGTTAAAAATTATTATTTCTTAATCAAATTTGAACGTATGTATTAGCCGGATTCTAACGTGTGTGTCAAATTTCATTGAAATCCGTTCTCTAGCTCAGATTTTACAATATTTTTCTTAGTTCAGTGTACTACATTTTTTAAACAAATGTCAATAACTTTGTTAAAAATTATTATTTCTTAACCAAATTTAAACCATAGTATTAGCCGGATTTTAACATAGGTGCCAAATTTCATTGAAATCCGTTCACTAAACTTTTATTAAATTTCAAGATTCCAATCAGGTGAGTATTTTTGACAAAAACCATAAAAATCGTTTTGACACGGAATGCGCGCATTTCGTGAAAATACGCGAACTTATCAAAAAGAGAATTGAGAGGGATCGGACGTGTAATAACCATGTAAAGTTAAAACAAAATAAAATGAATCTTGGAGCCTTGCGAGTTGCCATACAACTGCACTCCGGCCCTGTGTAAATGCATTTGTGTTTGTGCAACTCACACTACTTTGTGAAGTGCCGCACTTTGTTCGCCAAACACCCGTTCCTGTATTTCTTATTCTTAGGGTCCGGTTATCAATGAACTGTGTCGATCTCCTTCTCCGACCTCGTATTTATACTCCTTTCATTTCTTCTCGAAGGATCCAGAGATCTCCAGTTTTGTTAAGCAAAAGAGACAAATAAACACAGATAGAGACAGATATAGACAGATTTCGTTCCGTTCCATTTCGTTCCGTTCGAAGTTCGAAGTTCGCATGAAAGCGTTCAGATCTTTAGTCATTCATCATAACCAAAGACCTACATGTGTCATTTCGTCTGGGTGTGTTCGCTCCTACATTGCACCTTCTTAAGATTGTCCCGAGCAATTTCATCACTTCCTTCACCTTTAAAGCGATGTAACCGGTCGCTGTGAACCACTTTTAGTTTCCCTCGCAGTCCTCTCTTTATTCGGTTAACCACATCATTTATTCTTGTTACCACGGTGTAAGGGCCTTCACAGTTTTGTTGCAATTTTAGTGATAGTCCCTTTTGACGATGAGGATTAGAGATCCACACAAGATCTCCTTCATGTTGCTTGAGCGTCATACCGGGTTTTTATCCGTTCAGACAAAGCCTTAATATTGGCCCGTGTCCACTGGTGGATGTCAATTAGCCTCTCCTTTAGGTTGTCCACGTAATCTTAACTTATTTGTGGTTCATTTGTGGTGCATCCAAATTTCAACTCACTCAGTAGCCGCATCATGGTCCCAAACAAGTGTGTTGTCTTCATCTTTTAATGCCAAGGAGTGAGCAAACCTCCAGAAAGATGTTGGGCTCAAAGTTCCGTCCTTGGTCAGAATAGAGTTCCAGGGGTACACCGAACCTGCTCCTGAAAGACGATCTGACCCACAACTGTTTTGGCTTCCTGGTTTGGGATATCGAACTTTTTAAGCCAAGCAAAAAAAAATCAAGTTCGTGGAAAACTTTAAAAATAACGGATTTATTCATCATCATTTATTCATCTTTTTTGAAGAAATGTTGTACTTAAATATTTTAATATATTGTTGCGAACCCTTTATTGGCAATAAAGGCGCGCAAGCTACTAGGCATTGAGTCAATAAGCGACACCAAATAGCTCGCAGGTATTTGTTCCAATTTAGTCCTTATTTGTTCCATTAACTCGGTACAATTTGAATGATTTCGCTTTCTTATTCCCCGATCTACATGATCCCATAAAATCTCTTTGGGATTGAGGTCAGGAGATTCTGCTGTCCAGTTCAAAACATGAACCCTCTTCTCTTCTAAGAAGTTTCTTACCAACCGGCTGGTGTGTTTTAGGTCGTTGTCGTGTTGAAATAAGCTGTTATCAGGCATAATCGACGGCAAATGTGGAAGCATATGGTCTTCCAAAATGCCCTTATACATTTGGGTATGCACCCGGCCGCTTAATTGACAAATCCGACCCACGCCTCGACGAAAAAATGAGGCTTTGAAAATGCCCTACTACAAATTTGATTTCATGAATATTTTAAATTGCTTACCCCACACCATTACTGATCCTCCTCCATGTTTAATTGTCTGAACTTGATATCTAGTGTTGTACCTTTGTCCCAAGGGTCTTCGCACATACCTAATGCCATCTGACGAGAACAAGTTGAACTTGCTCTCATCACTCCTTAAAACTTTTGTCCATTGCTCACTTGTCCAATGCATATGGCGCTTTGCAAAATCTAGCCGTTTCTTTCTATTGATGGAACTGATGTATGGTTTTCTAGCTGGTCAACTTGCATACAGTTTTGACTCCACTAATCGTCGCATAACTGTGTGTACCCCTACGTTAACATCAAAATGTTCATTCATGTACTGAGTAACTTCCACTGCAGTTTCAAGGGGAATAACTTTAACCTGTCTGATGATCTCACGATCTAATCTGGAAGTTGTTTTGAGTTGTTTTTTTTGCTCTCACTAAAATTATGTTTTCCTAATTAAATGTAAATTTGCAAAAACTAGAGGGAGACCAATTACATATTGCTGTTATAAACAGAATGCCTACACAATGGGTACAAATATCCGAAACGAAAAAAACAAATTTTTACCGTTACGAAAGATAAAGCAATAATAATTGATTTTGGTGCGACCGTTTGCGTTTTTTTTGCTCGCTACTGTATTTACAATAGAATAAACACATTCATTTAAACTTATTTTAATACATAGATGGCGTTGTGTTGCCTACAGTAAGTAATAAAATAGGTGGTTAGTGAACTAACCGCCCAACCTGAAAGAGTTAACGGTACCTGCAATAGAACTCTTTTTTTAATTCTGATTTTCTTCTCATGACTCAATCAATTTCAACCACTTTTTTACATGAGAGCTTTTAAGTTTCCGTAATAATGTTGTTGTTTGGCATTTTATGTAAAAGAGAAAACTCTAATTCAATATCCTTTTGGCATTACTGTTTACAAAGAAATAAATCTATTCTTCTTCTTGTATTCAAACTGAAACAACGCGTCTTTCATTTTGAGCATTTTACTCAGAGATGCGAAAAGCTCAAATTTCAGCTCAGCTCACAGCTCAGCTCAAATTTGAGCTAGCTCTTTTTTTGAGCTAGCTCATTTTTTTAGCTAGCTCAATTTTGAGCTGCCGGTTGAGCGGAGCTGATTTGAGCTGAGCTGTTAGTTGAGCTGAGCTATTAGTTGAGCTGAGCTGTTAGTTGAGCTGAGCTGGGCTGATTTGAGCTGAGCTGCTATTTGAGCTGAGCTGTAAATTGAGCTGAGCTATAAGTTGAGCTAAGCTGTTACTTGAGCTGAGCTGTTACTTGAGCTGAGCTGAGCTGAGCTGAGCTAAGCTGATTGAGCTGTGTTGTGCTGAGCTCATCTAAGCAGAGCTAAGTTAATTCAGTTCAGTTGCGCTGATTTCTTCTATGGTAAGAGTTGATTTAATTTTTTTTTTTGGTAAAACATTGCAAATTGAATAATCTGGTGTTGTCGTAACTTTACATTATGGATAGATCCTAAAATCATATTTCTGCTCTATGAATTGCATGTTTGTAGATTGAAGTTAAAGACTGGTAATACTTGTAGGTATGGTAGATTTGTTAACTTTTGCGTAGCAAACATAATAAAAGATTATTTTTGATAGAGAATAAGTTGTTACACTCGGACAATTATAACTGGATATACGGGGTTAGTACTTGGCGTCAACTGGTGACTGATATTTTACAAAATGCATTTATACAGTCATTCTGTTTTTCTAACAGGTTAAAATATACAAATTTACCAGAATTACCCATTGTAAATTTTTTTTTATTAATATTTATGGTGTTTCTTTGAAGATAAATATTTCACTTGCCCTCTCTTCCGTCTCGGTGTTGAAACTTGCAAAAATAGTACAAATTGTAAATTAACTTACTATACCTACTTCCAAATCATTTTTCTTCCCAATTATATAATATATTATATCATTATTATATCTTATATATATTATATCAAAATTTAGTTTTACTGCATTCAGTTTTGCGTAGAATATTTCGGGTCGGTTCAGGTCGGTTTACTTCAGCTCTCCAGCTCATCTCAAATCAGCTCACCCCAAATGACAGCTCAGCTCAAATTACAGATCAGCTCAGCTCAAATCAACAGCTCAGTTCAAATGAAGCTCAGCTCAAATGACAGCTCAACTCAAGTGACAGTTCAGCTCAAACGACAGCTCAGCTCAAATGGCAGCTCAGCTCACAGGTCAGTTCTGATTTGAGCTAGCTCACATTTGAGCTAGCTCATTAATTTGAGCTGGTTCATACGCTCAAATGTGAGCTAGCTCAACTTAATGAGCTAGCTCAAAAGTGAGCTAGCTCAAATAAGAGCTGAGCTGTGAGCTGAGCGCAGCTCACTTTTGAGCTATGTTACAACCCTGATTTTACTTTTTCCAGAATATTCCGAGGCATTCAACAGGTTATGGGCCCTCAACAAGAGAAGAAGTAAAATAACTAAATATTTTAAGTATATAAATCGCGTTTTTAATCGTATAAAGTAAAAAAAAGAAGAAAAGAAAAAAATGTCGCATTATGCCATCCATTGAGCGCCTAAAGGAGCGAGAAAACTTCGACACGTGGAAGTTTGCGGTAGAAAACTATCTTATTCTTGATGGTTTATGGGATTCCGTGCTTGGTACGGAGACGAAGGTTGAAAAATTGGCACAGGCTAAAGCTAAAATCATATTGTTGATTGATTCGTCTCTGTATGTGCACATAAAAGAAGCGACTACACCGAAGGAAGTCTGGACGAAATTATCGAGTATATTTGATGACTCGGGACTGACTAGGAGGGTTGGGCTTCTGCGGGAATTAACCACTACTCGATTGGATAATTGTTCGTCCATAGAAGACTACGTAAATAAGATAATCGGAACCGCAAACAAATTAAACTCCATTAAATTAAAAGTTGACGATGAATGGGTAGGTAGTCTGCTTTTGAGTGGCTTGCCTGAAGAATTTCAGCCTATGATAAGGGGCATCGAAAGTAGTGGGATCGCAATTACAGCGATTCAATCAAGGACAAGTTGTTGCAAGATTTCGATTCATATCGGAAAGGATCGGATTCCAGAGGGGATCAAGCGATGGTGACATTCGGTGGTAGAGGCAAAAAATGGCAAGGCAAAGGTGTTAAATGTTTTGGTTGCGGTGGTCATGGTCACATCAAGAAAAATTGTCCGAAATCTACAATGGTAAATTTTCTGCTTACGTGTCATACCTATTCGGTTCAACATCAGGACAGTCAAATCCAATGGTTTGTTGACTCTGGAGCATCGTCTCATATGACAAGGAATGCTGAACTGTTCGAGAACTACGTAGAATTCCCGAAGAAAGATTTCGTTGTATTGGCAGATGGAACAAAGCTGGATGTTCTTGGTAAAGGTGACGTTTCTATGCAGGTATGTGGAACAAATAAGACTGTAAATGAAGTTATTTTGCATGATGTGTTATAAGTACCAAAAATTTGTGTAAACTTGATGTCTATAAGCCAAACAGTGCAGAAAAAGAATTATATTCAATTTGATGACAAAGGGTGCTCTATTCTTGATCACAGGCGAAGAGTATTTGCGACTGCAACTCTCAATGACAAGGTGTATAAATTGAATATTCCATGTACGAATTCTGCATTTATTTCGGCAAAAAGAGAACTTTGGCATAGGCGTTTGGGGCATCCGAGCACAGATGCGTTGGAGCATTTGAAATTGGCTGATGTGGAGGTTGAACTCGATAGTAAATGCGAGAATTCCTGCATTACTTGTTGCGAAGGAAAGCAGTGTAAAATCAAATTCAAACCATCAACTAGTAGCACCACAGATATTTTGCAATTGATCCACTCGGATGTATGTGGCCCAATGGAAGTGCCGTCCATAGGTGGAGCCAGGTATTAGTTCTGTTTCTCGATGATTTTCCGAAAAAAGTATTTATTTATACTATGAAAGGGAAAAATGGGGTTGCTTCTAAATTTTTTGCGTTTAAAAGACAAGTAGAAAATCAGACAAATAAGAAGATACAAATATTTCGTTCCGACAACGGCACCGAGTTTGTTAATAAAGAAATGCGAAGATGTTTTGAATCGTCTGGCATAGTACATCAAAAATGGTAAATCCGAAAGGACGAACCGATCTATTGTGGAGAAGGCTCGCTGTCTCTTGTTTGATTGTCGTCTGGATAAGAGTTATTATGGAGAGGCAGTGAACACTGCTGTTTATTTAATTAACAGAACGCCAATTAAGAGCTTAGAAAATCATTGTCCAGAAGAGGTCTGGTCTGCTATAAAGCAAGATTTGTCACATTTGCGTGTCTTCGGCTCAGTGGGTATGGTCATGGTTCCAAAGCAAAAGCGTTTAAAGTTTGATACAAAATCCATAAAGTTTATCATGGTTGGTTACGCAGAAAATACTAAAGGGTATAGAATGTACAATCCTGCTAAGAAGACAATAAGTATCACCAGAGGGGTAAAGTTTTTAGAAAACTGTCGCTACAATGAGAATTTTGTGGGGAATTTGAAAGTAAATTCTAATTTTGACGCTCACACTGAAGAAGATCGTATTGCTGCGAAGGTTCTTGAGTTGGAAAAGAAGAACAATTTGCTGGAAGACCAAATGGAGAGATTGTTACAAAAAAATGCAGAAACAAATGTAGTGGTGCATCTGCCTGCAGAAGTGAATGAAAATATGTGTGAAAAGGCAAAATCGGTCTGCGCTGGACTGCTTAACGCTGTTGAGGCCTCTGAAATAGAACATGCGCATTCAATATCTGCTAGAGATGCTCGTACCGCAATAATAGTTGTGAAAATGAAAACGCGCCAAGCAGCATGGTCAATTTTGAGAAACACGAAAGATTTGAAGGGTTCTCGAATCCATATACATAAGGATCTGCCATATAAAGTTCGGTGCAGGAGAGGTAATTTACTCCAAATCAACAAGTTTCTTCGAGGAAAGTTTCCTCAGGTAAAAACTCAGCTGAAGGACGATAAGCTTTTCATAGCAAATAAACTTTTTATTTGGGATTTGGAGCATGGGCTAAAATGTAGTACACAAGATCCTATGGAGGCATTGAGGTCAATTTACGGCGAAAATTTTATATTTTTAAACACGTTAGATTGTTTTATGAATGAAGTGCAACGATCAACAAACAGCGTAAACAATGTCAAAAACAAAACATCAAACAATCCTGAAGTAAGGTGCGCTTCATCTGTCCAAAACTCAGAAGCAGCCGCTGTAAGTGATTTGGGTGCGCACACAAGTATGCGTTCGAGAGTGGAACTAGAAGAGGGCTTGCACTCAAGCAAATAATGGGAATCCGTCTACCAGAATCAACAAAATAATATTATAGATTTAAGAATGCTAGGTTATAACGTATCAGGGCTAAAAAATAAATTTTTTGCTATGAATTTCTTTAATTATGTAAAATCTTTCGATATATTTGTACTTTGTGAAACTCATGTATTGGATTATGAAATTGATAAATTTGCAGGTATATTTATAAACTATAAATTAAAATGGGTGCCAGCAGTGAAAACAAATACGCATGGAAGAGGAAGTGGAGGGCAGCTTCTTGGCCTTCGTAAGTGTCTCGATGGAATAGTTTTGAATTTTGGGCGAGCGGAAGATATTGATATCATAGAGATAAGTTATAATGGACGAGCAATATACATCATACCGATATATTTAAACTGCAACCACTGGCAAAGGGATTACGACAAGCTTTACGACGGACTTACAACTTTGGGCTCGAAGGATCTGCTGCTGGTTTGAGATTTCAACGCCAGGATTGGCTGTTCACAAAACAACTTTTTGAGTGGATCTGCAGGAGGTATTTTTAATTCAACTTGCCGGTCAAAAGACGAAGTTTGTGATAGAAAAGGAGAGCTAATATTAGACACTGCTGACTCGATAGATGCTAGAGTTTTAAATGGAAATTGCGAGGGAGATATTAACGGTGAATTTACATTTATTCGAGGAACAGCGTGTTCGGTCATAGATTTTGGATTCATCTCGGGGGTTTGGAACTCTGTTCTGAATAATTTCAGAGTAGCGCAGCAAATATTTTCGGACCATATGCCCTTAGAGATTATATGTAAATTTTCGGAAACGGATCAAACACCATTTACAAAACCACTTCAACTTTTGCCGAAGCTACATTGGAAGAAAAGTTTTTTACCTATGTACCAACATAACTTGAACGAGGAACTTGGAAAGCAGAAGGCAGAAAACGATCATTTGAATATAGACCACCTTAATAAGATAATAACAGTTGCCGTGCCAGTAATCAGTAAATGGAAGCGTAAGGATGAATTTAAGCAGACATGGTTCGATGCGGAATGCCTTAAAGCCCGGAAAAAATCATTTACATTTCTAAAACTCTTGAGAAAATATAATTCGCCTGTCTTCAAAAATATGTATTCAACAGCCAATAAAAATTATAAGCAAATCTGCCTTGCCAAAAGAAAAGACAACGAAGAGCAAACAATAGATCTACTGAACTCCGCCATGTCTTCGGCGGAATTCTGGAAGGCAGCTAAAATTATAAACGGAAGAAAAAACTGTATTGGATGTTCGCTTCAAGCCGCTGAACTCGGGGAGTACTTTAAAAGGTTGCTCAACACTGCTCAATTTTCTCCGCTACCCCAATATGCAGAGCCTCTTTTCTTAGATGAATTTCTCGATTCGCCATTTACAGTTTTGGAAGTGCAGACCGTAATTGAAAGTGCAAAAGTCGGAAAGGCGCCAGGAGATGATAGAATACCAACGGAATTCTATAAGAACTGTACATCGGAATTCTTGTTTGCACTGACCGAAGAATTTAATAGGATTTTTGAGACGGCGGATGTACCATTCAGCTTCAAAACAGCAATTATATATCCACTCCACAAAAAAGGTGTGTATGACAATCCAGAGAACTACCGTGGTATTTCATTTTTGAATACTTCAGTGAAATTATTCAGTACGTTGGTATTTAAAAGGCTTACGCAGTGGGTTGAGACTAAAGGTATCCTTAACATGTATCAAGCGGGATTTAGGAAAAACCACTCCACTGTGGATCAAATGTTTATGGTATTTAACATCGCCGATAGCTTTAAAAGCAGGAAAAAAAAGCTTTATGCTTTTTTTGTAGACTTCCGTGCTGCGTTTGATTCCATTGCCAGAGAAGCCTTATTTTACAAATTGTATAAGATTGGAATCTCAAGTAAAGTAGTAAAGCTTCTGAAAGCGATGTATGAGAATAATGTCTCCTATGTTTGGGATGGTAATTATACTTCAGAAGATTTTGAAACCCAAATGGGTGTCAGACAAGGATGTGTACTGAGCACTTTACTTTTCATACTGTTTTTAAATGATATTGTGGAGGCAATTGGAGGTGGAATTGAATTCGGACGGTTGAAGATACCGTGCCTTATTTTTGCCGATGATATTGTTTTTCTGCGGAATCAGTTGAGGGGATGCAGAGGATGATTAACCGTCTGGAAAATTATTGTGGTCATTGGAATTTGACTGTCAATCTAGATAAGTCAAAAATGATGATATTCAGAGATGGTGGGGGAAGATATTCGAGAGTTGAAAAGTGGACATACAAAGGTGAAAATCTCGAAATTGTGCGAGAATATAAATATCTCGGGGTCCTGATCCGTTCAAACCTAAACATGAAAAAACATTTCGAGTTGAAGCTAGCAGAGGCAAAAAGAGCTATTTCTTCAGTTTGGGGACCTTGCATAGAGAGTAGATTCATCGAACATAGTGCAAAGATAAAGATATTTCGTGCAACTGCTTCCTCTATTATGATGTATGGTGCACAAGTTTGGGGTTATTGTCAGTTTGATGTAGTGGAACAGTTTCTGACATACTTTATCAAACGAATTTTCCGTTTGCCATCTTGTACCCCGAATTATATGGTTCATTTAGAAACGTCTGTACCACCGTTATTCTTGGATACCCTAAAGTTGCATTTTGATTACATATTGAAATTGCTTGAAATGGATAAAGGAAGACTACCCAATTTGATTCTTAATACAATGATTGCATCGAAATGTAATCTCGTCAAAAAATGGGATGAAATGGGAGCAGATTTTGGTGAAAGAGTCCAGGTTCAAACAGGCACCGAGGCCGCTGTACTTAAAAGCTTGTTTTTAAGAATCTTAGAGGGAGCGAGGAATTCAGCATTCAATGGGTATGTTACGGAAGCACAATCGTCGCAGTATAGGATGATTTATAGCCAACTTAACTTAAATTTACAAGAAAATTCTTATTTCCTGAATCGGGTGCCACTTTCTATGATCAGTGTAATATTTAAAGTAAGAGGCGAAATTATCAACCTGAACTACATTCCACATCGACCTGACCTACCAATCCTATGTGACCTTTGTAACCTTAAGGAGAGAGAAGATGTGTATCATTTTATTGCAAGATGTCCGATCTTAAAAGAGTTCCGTGTGAGATTCTTCGGTGAAACAATGATGAGCATGAAACAAGTTTTATGTATTTTGAATCGAAGCTTCGGATGGGAAACTTTATACAAATACACAACGATGGCACTAAACTACAGAACCCGAATAATTGAAGGCGACTTTTGAATGTAACGATATACAAAAGAATATGTAATAAATTATTATTTTTGATAATGTCTTTCTGGTAGACGGCCTAACGGCCAAGCCATATTAAGCTTTTATTATAAAATAATTGTATATTTAGCATTTTTGAATTTAAATAAAGTTTTTATAACTAACTAACTAACACTGAAGAAGCTGTTGGACATATGTTGATGCATAAGAGTTCTGTTGTTGTTGATGATGCTGAACCTGCTGCTGCTGTAGTTGAGTCTTCTGCAAATGAAGAAAATTCATGTGTTGTTGATGTTGCTGTTGACGACGTTGCTGTTGGTGTTGATGAGTATGCTGATGATGCTGGTATAGATGATGATGATGCTGAAGATTGCGAAGATGAGTATGCTGATGCTGAGATGTCTAGTGGGGAATTCGACGCAGAATTGAGCTCGAATTATAATCCATCAAATTCGCTATCTAGTGGGGATGTCATCGTTGGACCTGTGCGGCGTTCTAATCGAGAACCCAAACCCAAGAACTGCGAAAATTATGTGTCTTTAATTAACAATGTTGTGTGTGAAGCTGATGATCCTTCTACGTATTCTGAAGCGATTTTAAGATCCGATGCCGCAAGTTGGAAGAAGGCAATTAGTGAAGAATACGAGTCATTGATAAAAAACGATACATGGGAAACAGTTCCACTTCCGGATGGAAAGAAAGCCTTGAATACCAAGTGGGTTTTCAAAATGAAAAGAGGGATCAATGATGAGATTGTTTGTTATAAAGCAAGGCTGGTTGCAAAAGGGTGTGCTCAACGGAAGGGGATCGATTTCGATGAAGTGTATTCTCCCGTCATTAGATACAGTTCGTTACGTTATCTTCTGTCACTTGCAGCGAAAATGGATTATTTTGAAAATGGATTTTTTATTTTAATGAAAAGAAAGATAATTCATTTTTAATATTGGCAGTATATGTAGATGATTTTTTAATATTTTCTGAAGACCTTAAAGAATCTGAAAAATTAAAAATGTATTTAAAATCCAAATTTCACATGAAAGAGCTATCCAAAGTTAGTACGTTTCTGGGTATGACGCTGGAACAAAATCGAGAATCTGGAAAGCTCTCCAATCAAGAGAAATATATTTTGAAGATGATAAGCAAATTCGGAATGCAAGATTGTAATCCGGTGTCAAGTCCAATGGACATCAACGTTAAGTTGAGCAAAGAGAACTGCCCAAAAACAAAAGACAAACAAGACACTTGAGATGACCAAAGTGCCCTATCAGGAGTTAATTGGCAGTTTGCTGTTTGCAGCTCAAATCAGTCGCCAAATCAATGGGCACTGCAGTTCAAGAGGCGATGTGGCTAAAAGGTATTCAGAAAGAGCTTACAGGAAACGATTCATCTATGAGGCTATTCTGCGACAGTCAATGTGCTATTCATCTTGCGTCCAATGAGAGCTATCGTCCTATACTCTGTCCAACAAAAATAGTCAGTACAGAGAAGATAGGACGTTTACCTCTCACTCTGACTGCAGTGAAATTTCATTAAACTGTAAGAGAGCGCAAATATAACAGGGTTTCCGTAGTGCACATTATAGATTTCGAAAAAGCTCTGATAGATATTTATAGAGTTACCAACTATTGATTTAGATTTGAAAATTGAAAATGGGTTGATATCAAAATCCAATTTAACAAAATTCATTAGTTTTTCTTGACACTGATTATAAAATATGAAGAGTATTTTTTTTGTAGGAACAAAAACACTATTTTTTATCCTGTTTTTAATTCATAATTATTTTCACTTAAACTCATTTAATGTCGAAGAATACTAAATTAACTTCACTTTCCAAACCGCACCTAATTTTTAATTCGCGCAAAGAAGCTTGTTTCCTTAAAGAAAACAGCCAAAATCTTCTTAACTGCACTTAAGCGTTTTTTTTTCTCCATAGATTAAAAGAACATTTAAACCACGAATACAATAAAAAAGGCAAGTGACAACACCATTGCTATATTTGTTCTAATAAGCTCACATTCTGAAAGCTCTCAAGCACAATTCAAAGAAAAATACACCATGATTTGCATTAACCTCGGAATGGTAACTCTGATATTAATTAGGGTTGTTTGGGAACACATATTATGTCACATACTCAGTGTGGCTTAGGCTACACACGGTGCAGGTTATGGGAGCATGTACGATCGTCAAAGCGAATTACAACAACAATTGAAGGGTTAGTCAGTGGTTGCGTATATTTTTTCAGTAGGTGATTTGGGAATATAACCACTGACCGTCACCTTTTGTAAGAAAAAAGCTCTCCCATAAGACCTACACTGACAATTTTTGTTGGACAGAGTATAAGACTAAACACATCGACATACGACACCATTTTATTAGAGATATAAAGGGTTTTCCAATCCGCTATTTCGGTAGCTGTCACTTTTGAAGCTGTCATTTTTTGACATTTGACAAGTAGAAACTACGCTATTAATAAAAATGGAACGATACACGCTTCAACAACGCATTGAAATTATTAAAATTCACTATAAAAATGGTGAAAATTTGGCAGAGACGGTTCGTAAAACTAAAACATTTTTGGGTCGTCGTGAAGCACCTTGTCGGACCGCAATACAGAAATTGGTGGACAAATTTGAGCTGGACAAATTCGCTCAAGAACAACTGAGAATATTGCTGTTGTAGCCCAAAGTGTTGAAGAAAACCCAGGTTTGTCCATTCCTCGTCGTTCTTTGGAATTAGGCATTCCACAAACGTCATTACACCGTATTTTGCATAAAGACTTGGGTCTTAAGGCTTATAAAGTTCAGTTAACACAAGAATTCAAGCCGGCTGATCATCAACAATGTCGTGTCTTTGCTGATAGGTCCTTGAAATGCATGAAAATGAACCGAAATTTCATCGAAAAATCATCTTGACTGATGAGGCCCATTTCTACCTCGGAGGCTACGTCAACAAGCAAAACTGTCGCATCTGGGGCTCGGAAAACCCAAGAGTTATTGTTGAAAAGCCTCTCCATCCTCAACGCGTGACTGTTTGGTGCGGTTTATGGTCCCGCGGGGTCATTGAACCTTAATTTTTCGAAAATGAGGCTGGAGCAACAGTTACGGTCAATGGATTGCGCTATCGAGAGATGATTAATGATTTTTTATGGCCTGAATTGAATGGTATTGATCTGGACAACGTTTACTTTCAACAAGACGGCGCTACGTGCCACACAAGCAATGAAACCATCGATCTTTTACGGGAAAAGTTTCCGGACCGTGTTATCTCTCGAAGAGGTGATCACAATTGGCCACCGACATCTTGTGATTTAACACCTTGCGACTTCTTCCTTTGGGGCCACGTGAAAGATAAGGTCTACGCCAACAGCCCAGCGTCGATTCAAGACCTCAAAGATGAAATTCGTGAGGGCTACGGAAGCCTGAACGGCAGCGATATTTTCGACCAACCCGTTGTCTCACGGAAGCCTGAACGGCAGCGATATTTTCGACCAACCCGTTGTCTCACTGACACGGCAACATCACACAACGAATATGTAGACTCAAATTTTGTTATTGCCTTGAGAGGACTTGAGAATTACGACCGAAAATTGGCTCTTAAAGTTGCGGTCACCGAATTTGCACACATTGCTTAACCGTGTTCTTTGTCATGATGAAAATGTTGAGTTAACTGAATAAATTGACAATAACAGTTCGATGATTTTTGAAAGGGTGCGTTCACAAACTAAATCCAAAGTTGTCAAGTCCCCATTTGAAAACCCTTACCTTTTAGAAAAAGTTATCACTCACCGTTTGTGAATAACAGCTGTTGAAAATTAAACGAAGTATTATCTACCCTATCCTTTCAAACATTAAGCAATCTATATAGAATTTAGTTCATACCAATTTGTTGCATACTAATATTAACTTACATTTATATTCTTACATTTCTTTACTTATTTAATTCTTGCTTTTCTAATAATCTAAACTGTTAGATCTTAAAGTCAAATAAAAGTCAGTTGTCACGAGATTTTAGACCCGCAAAGATCGGTTGTTTTATTCATCTAGGTAATTTCAGTTTAATATTCTCCCACGGTGTTATTTTTGACATGGTGCCGAAACCCGGGAACGACAGAACCTAGTTTGAAAAGTAATTGACGTGATTACTCTTTTTTTTTGATACAGTATAAAGTAAAGTAAAGTAAATAATGGAGTTACAAGCGCGCGCCGGTTATCGTAGCCAAATTACTAAAATAGTAAATGAAGCTAAGGAGTATTTAAAGACGTCGAAAATTAGAGACATAGAGGACTTGTCTGCATTAGACACCATTGAAGAAGACCTCGCATCGTTTCTACAGCGTCTCACTACTGCCAATGAGAATCTGCGCGCAATCAACAATGATGTTCAGGCTAAAAATGAAGAAGACTCTAAACCAGAGAAAATAACCGAGTATGAAGACTCTGCTGTGGGAATGATGGCGAGGTTACAAGTTCGGCTAGCAAAAGTACAAGCCCAGATTAATCCCTATCAAAATGATGTCAACGCGCGTCGTCAACCTACAGCACCTAAAGCTCACGACACGAAACTTCCCAAATTAGAGCTGAAAAAGTTTTCAGGAGATCATCAAGAATGGATTCGTTTCTGGGAAAATTTTCGCACGACTGTGCATGAGAATGAGTCATTGAGTGGTGCTGAAAAATTTAACTATTTGCAGTCTGTTTTAACTGGAAACGCAGCAAAGACTATATCTCGTTTCACCCCCACAGACACTTGCTATGATTGAGCTATTTCTCTGTTGCAAGAGGAGTATGGACATACAGAAAAATTAACAGACAAGTTGATGCAAGAGCTCATGGCACTTCCAGCTGTTTATAACAAAACGGATGCAACGGGGTTAAGAAATTTGTACAACACAGTAATAGCTTGCCGTCGATCTCTAACAGCATTAGGTGTTCCCTCATTTCACTATTATATAATGCTTAAAACGATACTTTTAAAATGCATGCCAAGTGAACTCCGAATTGATTACCACCGAATACAAAAAGACAGCGTGATAAAGAAGGAAGACACCAATGATTCAGCCTCTGATTCCGGATCTACTCTTTCTTTCGATGGAGACAAACAGGTAAAAAACATTTTGCGTTTCCTTAAACAAAAAGTCGAGTCGATAGAGAGAGCAGGAGTTAGCAAGTCTTCAACACGAGCGAGCACACATCACACCCATGCGCAACCATCGACAGATGCTGGCCTTTTCACCTCCACGCAGCCCAATCTAAATTGTTTCAAATCTACAGCGCATTCAACGAAAGAGTGCAACAGTTCGCAAACAACTGCTGATAAAAAGAATATGCTGAAAGAAGATGGCAGGTGTTTTCGATGCACGTTGAAGTCCCTTCAACACATCAAGATTTTGTAAAGCGAGAGGTCTGTATTGCAAAAAGTGTAAACACAAGCATCCTTCTTCGTTGTGCAACTTTGATAAAACATCATCTGTCAGTGAAGTGCAATCAAAATCGAAAGAAAATATAAAATCTGTCGCAGTGCTTAATCCCTCAATAAATTTGTCTGTGCCAGATATTTCAAGACGAAATAATAAACCCCATGTTTTTCTACAAACTGCGCGATCCCTTTTAGCATCAAATAATTGTTGCTCGGTGACAAACAATTTATTTGTTCGAATTATCATCGATGGTGGAAGCCAGCGAACGTATATAAGAGAAGCAGTTGTAAACAAACTCAATTTTCCGACAGAGGGTTTTGTTAATTTATCCATAATTCCATTTGGTCAAGATAAAATTTCCTCTTCTCAAAAAATGAAAATAGTTAAAAATAGCTTTTTTACGGCCTTTAGTCCATACAAAAATTTGGCGTTTCGTCCAGGTGGGTCTCACTAGGACTCATCAGTTGACACTGTTAGTGAGGCACCTTGTCAATACGCAAATTTTGTTTATATTCAGTTCAGCTTACATAAACTTTTTAGCAAAAGTCTAATGTGAACTATATCCAACAAGATTAAAATTCTTAATCATTAAAATTGGAAAGGTTTGCCCAGGGCCAGGCTTTGTTTTGAATGAAGGTTTTATAATACAAATTCTATATACTACTGAAATAAATAAATAAATCAGCCAAGTAGAAGACTTAGCACTATTTAATTGGACTTGTTAAATAATTGATTTAAAATAGCTTTTTTACGGCCTTTAGTCCATACAAAAATTTGGCGTTTCGTCCAGGTGGGTCTCACTAGGACTCATCAGTTGACACTGTTAGTGAGGCACCTTGTCAATACGCAAATTTTGTTTATA
Source organism: Meliscaeva auricollis (assembly GCA_948107695.1). Taxonomy (NCBI): domain Eukaryota; kingdom Metazoa; phylum Arthropoda; class Insecta; order Diptera; family Syrphidae; genus Meliscaeva; species Meliscaeva auricollis. Next base: position 49,715,172 of record OX403618.1, on the reverse strand, counting down.
TTCAGTTCAGCTTACATAAACTTTTTAGCAAAAGTCTAATGTAAACTATATCCAACAAGATTAAAATTCTTAATCATTAAAATTGGAAAGGTTTGCCCAGGGCCAGGCTTTGTTTTGAATGAAGGTTTTATAATACAAATTCTATATACTACTGAAATAAATAAATAAATCAGCCAAGTAGAAGACTTAGCACTATTTAATTGGACTTGTTAAATTATTGATTTAAAATAGCTTTTTTACGGCCTTTAGTCCATACAAAAATTTGGCGTTTCGTCCAGGTGGGTCTCACTAGGACTCATCAGTTGACACTGTTAGTGAGGCACCTTGTCAATACGCAAATTTTGTTTATATTCAGTTCAGCTTACATAAACTTTTTAGCAAAAGTCTAATGTGAACTATATCCAACAAGATTAAAATTCTTAATCATTAAAATTGGAAAGATTTGCCCAGGGCCAGGCTTTGTTTTGAATGAAGGTTTTATAATACAAATTCTATATACTACTGACTTTATTTATTTTAGTAGTATATAGAATTTGTACTATAAAACCTTCATTCAAAACAAAGCCTGGCCCTGGGCAAACCTTTCCAATTTTAATGATTAAGAATTATAATCTGGTTGGATATAGTTCACATTAGACTTTTGCTAAAAAGTTTATGTAAGCTGAGCTGAATATAAACAAAATTTGCGTATTGACAAGGTGCCTCACTAACAGTGTCAACTGATGAGTCCTAGTGAGACCCACCTGGACGAAACGCCAAATTTTTGTATGGACTAAAGGCCGTAAAAAAGCTTTTTTAAATCAATAATTTAACAAGTCCAATTAAATAGTGCTAAGTCTTCTACTTGGCTGATTTATTTATTTATTTCAGTAGTATATAGAATTTGTATTATAAAACCTTCATTCAAAACAAAGCCTGGCCCTGGGCAAACCTTTCCAATTTTAATGATTAAGAATTTTAATCTTGTTGGATATAGTTCACATTAGACTTTTGCTAAAAAGTTTATGTAAGCTGAACTGAATATAAACAAAATTTGCGTATTGACAAGGTGCCTCACTAACAGTGTCAACTGATGAGTCCTAGTGAGACCCACCTGGACGAAACGCCAAATTTTTGTATGGACTAAAGGCCGTAAAAAAGCTATTTTAAATCAATAATTTAACAAGTCCAATTAAATAGTGCTAGGTCTTCTACTTGGCTGATTTATTTATTTATTTCAGTAGTATATAGAATTTGTATTATAAAACCTTCATTCAAAACAAAGCCTGGCCCTGGGCAAACCTTTCCAATTTTAATGATTAAGAATTTTAATCTTGTTGGATATAGTTCACATTAGACTTTTGCTAAAAAGTTTATGTAAGCTGAACTGAATATAAACAAAATTTGCGTATTGACAAGGTGCCTCACTAACAGTGTCAACTGATGAGTCCTAGTGAGACCCACCTGGACGAAACCCCAAATTTTTGTATGGACTAAAGGCCGTAAAAAAGCTTTTTTAAATCAATAATTTAACAAGTCCAATTAAATAGTGCTAAGTCTTCTACTTGGCTGATTTATTTATTTATTTCAGTAGTATATAGAATTTGTATTATAAAACCTTCATTCGAAAATAGTTAAAATTATTTTGAAAAGTCAATTTAGCGAAAAGTCTGTAGAAGTTGCTGCTGTTGTTGTTCCAGAGATCAGCTTAGACGTGTTGGTTGCTCCGGAGAGCAATAGTTTTCGGCTAGACGGCTTCTGTTTGGCTGACTCAAATTCATGTGGACTTGAACAAGAAGATGGATTAAGTGTTCTAGTTGGAGCGGATTATTATTGGCAGGTGGTAACTGGCAAATATAATCGAATAACAAGCCAAATGACAGCGGTAGACACAATATTTGGGTGGACGCTTCAGGGTCCCTACGACACAGGTGATGTTATCGTTAATGAAAGTGTTTCCACTCTTTTCAGCTCAACTTCATATGACGAAATGTGGAAGTTAGAGACCTTAGGCATACGAAGCGATGAAATGGAGATGAGTGATTTCACTAAACTCCAAACAAAATGTATTAGAAAGACCGATACAAGGTACGAAGCGCTCCTACCCTGGAAAACCGTAACTGGACAGATGGGAAACAACAAAGAAATGGCTGCGTCAAGGCTGCATTCCCTTTTAAGAAGACTTCAGAGGGAACCATCTAAACTTTGCGAATATGATACCGCAATGCGGCAGTTTATTGGAGCAGGATACGCAGAGAGAGTTGTTTCAAGTGACAAAAATATGAAGAACATGTATTATATGCCACAATGCGCAGTATATCGCTTTGAAAAGACATCTACCAAGATCCGAATTGTATTCGATGCCTCATCTCATTTACCAGGTAAATTATCTTTAAATGAATGTTTATGGACAGGCTCGAATCTACTTCCAGACATGCTCCAAATTCTGTTGAATTTCCGGATCGGTGAAATTGGGATAGTGGCTGATATTGAGAAAGCGTTCCTGCAAGTGATGTTAGCTGAAAATGAAAGGAACAGTCACCGTTTTATTTGGTTTTCTCAAAACGAAGATTTAACTACCGACTTTTCAACGGAGGCTGAGTACCGCATGACTCGTGTCACTTTTGGTGTTTCTTCGAGTCCGTTTTTGCTGTCTGCCACAATTGCTCTTCACATCTCTGCATAATCGAAAGAATTTCCTGAAACGTGCGACATACTGAGTAAGTCTTTCTATATGGACGATCTGGTTTCTAGCGTAAATAGTCAACGTGATGCAGAGAAATTTTGTAAAGAGGCAAGCGAAGTTTTCAAGCGAGCCTATATGAATCTTAGGAAATGGCGTTGCAATAATTCTGATGTCCAAAATTCTCTCGAGTTGACTGACGGCTTAGTTCACTCTGTTTTGGGTGTTTTGTGGAACGTACACAGCGACGAATTGATGATAAATTTCAATTTGGATTATTTGAAATTGATGGTAGTACCTACAAAGCGCAATTTATTGAAGGTTATAGCGCGAGTGTTCGATCCCTTAGGACTTTTAAACCCAATTATAATAAAGCTTAAAATCCTATTTCAGACTTTATGGCGAGATAAGGTTAATTGGGACGAGCCATTAGACACAGAATCCAGCAAAAATTATATCACATGCTTGAAAGACTTAGAACTGGTTCCCGAAATTTCAATGCCTAGGTGGCTTGGAATTAAAGCTGAGTTGACGTCGCTTGAAATGCACATATTTGCGGATGCGAGCCAGAAAGCTTTTGGTGCTGTTGCATTTTTGAGAATCCAAAATAACTTGGAAATGGATGTGAGATTCGTGTGTGCCTAGGCTCGAGTTGCGCCACTTAAAGAAAAGAAAACAGATGATTTAACCTTGCCAAAATTAGAACTTACCGCTGCGTTGGTTGCTGCCAGGCTTGGTTCTTATTTTAAGAAATCAAATATACCATTTAAAGTTTAAACCACTTTTTTTGTGGACAGACTCTCAGATCACACTCCATTGGATACAAGGAGATGCTCGCAAATGGAAACCATACGTATTTAACCGCGTTAAGGAAATACAAGACCTCACAGATTTGAACGACTGGCGTCATTGTTCTGGGAAAGAAAACCCCGCAGATTTGTTAACGAGAGGGATATCTGCAGATAAATTTTCTTCTTCGCAGCTGTGGAAGGAAGGTCCATCTTGATTGAAGGATTATCAAAGCTACTGGCCTATAGGAAATGTTGCTGCTGCTGAAGATGCTGTTGTTATGTTGCTGCCTGTTTTTCGAAAGGAAAATGTTGCTGTTTCTTCAAAATATTCGGAACTGCTGTTGCTGTATAAAACGATAAGTGACTGGAAGAAGCTACTCAAGAATTACAGCGTACATAGTTCGAGGTGTTAATGCGTTGCTCATCAAGTGGTGGCCTAAATGGTCTCTCAAAAGGAGCAGACAAATGCATTCATCAAGGTTTCTACAAGCAACTGAAATGAAGAAAGCAGAAACATATTGGATAAGTTATTTTCAATTTACTTATTTTTCTAATGAAGTTTTATCTTTACAGGAGGGAAAAAGTATTTCTCGATCGTCTACCCTCCTGACGCTTAATCCATTTGTCGACGATCAAGGTTTGCTTCGTGTGGGAAGTAGACTTACGCAACTAGACGAGCCGCTAGATGTTATCAGTCCAGTTATTCTTCCAAGGCGTAGTTATTTGAGCAAATTAATAGCTACTTATTTTCACGAATATTTATTGCATGGTGGAGTGAATACTGTGCTGGCCCGGATGCGGGAAAAGTTTTGGTTGCCCGGTGGACGACAGTCAATCAAAAAAGTCATCGCATCGTTCCGCATTTGTTGGAGGCTTAGGGGAAAGGCTGCATCCCAACCTTTTGCCCCTTTACCAAGAGATCGAATCCAAGCATCAAGACCTTTTGAGACTGTTGATGTGGACTTCGCCGGCCCTCTTTACACACAATCCGATGGCACGCAAAGCAAGGTTTATATTATGATATTTACGTGTGCAGTTGTCCGCGCAGTATATTTGGACCTTGTCCTAAACTTGACAACGGAATGTTGTGTCCTAGCAATGCGGCGGTTTATATCACGAAGGGGCCCTCCAAAAACGATCTACTCAGATAATGCGAAAACATTCAAGAAAGCGGCAACGGACATAAAGTTATTGGGAGAAGTTTTCAACAGCGAGATCTTCCATGGATTTCTTAGTAATCGTGGAGTTAACTGGAAATACAGCCTGGAAAAAGCACCTTGGTGGGGTGGCTTCTGGGAGAGGTTGGTCAAAAGTGTGAAAGATATCCTCAAAGTCACAATTTGGAAGGCCAAAATTACTAACGAAGAGCTTTACACTCTTTTAACTGAAGCTGAGCGAATCATTAATTCGAGACCCCTAACCTACATCAGCGATGATCCAATGGACTTGGCACCTTTGACACCCGAAAGTTTTCTTATCACTTGCTCCGAAGTAATTGATAATGAGAGCACTGGCCAAGCGATTGCTTCTGACCTTCGAAGTAAATGGAAATCACGATTGCAGTACACATCTTTTTTATGGAAGAGATGGAAAGCAGATTATTTGAAGCTTTTGCGTTCTGCACATCACTCAACACAAACTTTTTCTAAAGAACTCCAGCTTGGTGACGTTGTGCTGGTATATGATGCTAGTATTCCCCGTATTCACTGGAAACTAGCAATAGTCGAGACATGTTACCCCGGAAGAGACAATAAAATCCGAGCATGTGAAGTGCAATTTGCTGACGGCAGGAGATTTAGACGTGCAGTTCAACTTTTATATCCACTGGAGATCCGCCAGCTGGCCCGCTTGGAGGATGTTGAAAATTAAACGAAGTATTATTTACCCTATCCTTTCAAACATTAAGCAATCTATATAGAATTTAGTTCATACCAATTTGTTGCATACTAATATTAACTTACATTTATATTCTTACATTTCTTTACTTATTTAATTCTTGCTTTTTTAATAATCTAAACTGTTAGATCTTAAAGTCAAATAAAAGTCAGTTGTCACGAGATTTAAGACCCGCAAAGATCGGTTGTTTTATTCATCTAGGTAATTTCAGTTTAATATTCTCCCACGGTGTTATTTTTGACAACAGCTATTTTTTTCCAATGTTTTATCGCTGTACGCAGAATTTTGTGATGCACTGTAGATAGGTACTCTATAGGCTCTCAATAGAACGAATTTCACCCAAAACAAGGGGTAAAAGACAAGTTCAATTTTGTCTAACATGTCATACATTTTTTCTGAGTGAATGTAATTCAAAGGAATTCCCTTCATATATATTGGTCGGCGAGAAAGACACTCTTCGTTTCCCGAACTTACTTCGTCCACTACCCGTGGATGGCGATCGTATTTCGTGTGTGTGGTCTGTGGTTCGGTGTGTCGTTAGCATGTCGAGTTCGTAGTTACCACAGTTAGCATGACCGCACCGAGTAAATTGTGTTTATAAAAATTGAATTATATAGGTAGATTAATTAACTGCAACTCGAAACGAATTTAGGATTGTTAAATCTCAAACTACTTTAATGGTTTATCTTGTTATTTTTCAATTCTTTTCAGTTGGGTAGAATTGTGAAAAATGTTAAAGTGAAGCACCGCCCTGGTCGAAACCAAAGTCTTATTTGCCAGGCCTAAAATAAGGTTAAACAAAACAGAATTACAAAATTGTAAAAAAATAGCAAAGTTATAAACTAATAAAGTATACGGACAACAAGAATAAATAATTTCTATAACATAAATCTAAAGCGTTTTCTTACATCTGATTTTGATACTATCAAACCGAGTAACTCAGTTTTTAAATTTAAGTGGTTCAAACACTTAATTCGTGGTTAAGCTCTAAGGTTGAACTGCTTGATTGAAATCCGATTTGCGAAAAATCACTTTTATTCGAAGTGCTGATCTAACTTTAGAAAAGAAAATAACAATAAATGTAATGTTTTATTTATGAATATTAATTGCAAACGCAATTAACATCTAGAATCATCTTAAATTAAAACAAAAATGTTGATATTCAAGCCAAAATACATTTTACTAATTAATTTTAAAGATCTTTAAGCTGGAAGAAGTTCGAAATCATCACTGACATGCACAATAGGAACATGATCCTCTTGAATATATGGTTTTGATGTACTATCGCATAGATCATTATCTTTCAAAACTTCGTCCCAGTCCATTCTTTGCAACGCATGTAGGCTTTCAGCTTCATTGTGATGACGCAAAACCATCGCTTCCTGCAATATAGAGACTATTAATATATCTAGTAGACATATTGATTTTTTTTTTTTTGTATATATTTGATGTTTTAAAGTAATTAGTTCAGTGCAATTAAACAAAAATTATTCCGGAAATTATAAGTTGAAAACGTTGCAACAAATGTCTTTTGCGGTTTGCCACCAACTAGGGCACGGGATTTCATTTGAAAAACACAAGCTGATTTGTGTGCTTAATCTATTGAGACCAAAACCAAACTTATCTATAGATAACTATTAATCCTCTTCATGTTGTTCTCTAAAAAGCAAACAAATCAGTCAGTTAAATGTCCCCTCAAGGACGAATCGTTTTCAAGATATAGCCAAATATAAAGACTTAATATTGCTGCAGTCGTGCATTGTGGTAACTAGGTAAATCCCAAACGGGATTGGTTCTGGGGTTTTGGATATGATTAAGGTCATTGCTGTCAAAAAGGCCACTTATTTTAGTATAAGATCAGGACATACATTATTGACTTGTATTTATCGAGTTATATCACAGTTCACTTATTAAAGGTAATATCATAAGAGTTTTCATTTTTGTTCAGTTCTGCGCATCTGTCAAAATCGAAAGAAAATGGCGAATCCTTTGGTACTGTGTGTTTTGATTCAATAAATAATTAAAATATATTAAAAATATTGTTATTCTTCTTATTCTTTCTTTTCCTGTGGAAAAATAGTCCCATCGCATTTATTTAATTTTATGTGTCGCCTTTTTGTTTTTTTTTTCCTTCTTCGACATCGTATTTACATATACTCATTTCATTTCTTCTCAAAAGTTCCAGAGATCTCCCGTTTTGTTACGAAAGAAAGAGACAAACAGATAAGAGAGATATACGCACAGACTGGCAGGGACAGATATACACATACAGATAGAGACAGATATATACAAACAGATACGCTCCATTCCTCTTTGTTCCGCTTCTTGAATAAGAGAGTTCAAAGCTTAAGCCATTACTCATTACCAAGGATTTATGTATATATGTACAGTCTTGGCCAAATGTCTTAGGCACCCTCATAAAGTTGTTATATTTTTATAACGATGAAAATTTTAAAAAAACAAAGCATGCAGAAATGTTAGAAATCTTTTTTATTAAAGAAAAATTAATATTTAGTGTTGCCACCCTTCATTTTTATGACAGCTGCTCTCCTTTTAGGCATAGACCTTACCAGCTTACGGCACTCATCTGAACTTATTTTGTCCCATTCTTGTTGTAAAACCTTTTTGAGCATCTCTTTTGATGTTGTTGGGTACTCTCGAATGTTCCGTTTCAAAATTAAAAAATTAATTAAGTTAAGTCTTTAAGAGAATAGAGCAAAAAATAAAGTGTGCCTAATACCAAGGCCAAGGCTGTATGTCGTTCTCTTTTGGTGTGTTTACTCGTAAATTCGTAACATTGTTTCTGTCTCGGTGATAGTCCATTTTTTCAATGGGGATTGAAGTATAAAATCTCTTTAATGGAATCCAGTCGATGTGGCCTGTGTGTCGTATCGGGTTTTCATCCGTTCAGCCAATATTGGCCCGTTAATCAGACTCTCCTTTAGGTTGTTCACGTAATCTTCAGTTGTTTGTGGTTCATTTGTGGGGCATCCAACCTTCAACTCACTTGGTAGTCGCATCGTGGTTACAAACAAAACTTCTGATGGCGTATGTCCCGTAAAAGTATGCACCGCACTTCTATAAGCTATCAGGAATAGTGGAATGTGTCAATTCCAGTCTCTTTGGTAGTCACCCACTACTTTGGAAAGGTGCTCCTAAGAGTTCTGTGGAAAGGATTGTACATGTAGTAGCGTTGTCCTCGTCTTTTTAATGTCGAGGAGTGAGCAAACTTCCTGGAAGATGTTGCACTCAAAGTTCCGTCCTTGGTCAGAATGGAGTTCAAGGAGTACACCGAATCTACTCACCCAATAAAAAGCAATCCACAACAGCCTCGGATTCCTGGTTTGGGATGGCGAACGCCTCAGGCCACTTGCTTAAGTAATCCATAACCACTAGAATGTACCCACTGTTTGTCTCGAGAAAAGGCCCAACAACGTCTACAGCGATTGTTTAGTTATCCGTAGGTATTTTTGTCTATAAATTAATATAAGATCAATTAGGAGGCGACGGTATGCCGCGTCGATCCTTTGCATGCAGTCATAAATGTGGTCGTAGATTGGGTTTTATGACTCACATCTGCGACCATCATGTTCTGTTAACAAAGGATGCGTAGTTTCATACCGTCATTGTCCTTTTTGTATTATCTGTAAATACATACATTTAGAGTAATAAATATTTAGGATCAAAGTAAATGGCGACGACGGTATGTTTCGTCGATCCTTTACATGCAGCAATAAATGAGGACATAGTTTGAGTTTTATGACTCACATCTGTGAAGGATCATGTAAGTTAACACAACACCTACTGCCCATATCCCAATACATTTCCTTACCTGTGGACTGAACTGCACAGGTAAGCTTAAATTCACATTTGCTTGCTATCCCTATTTCCCATAGCATATTCTTTCCCAAGCTCGCTCCCAACCTTTCCAAGAATACCAACTAACTTTTATTTCTCAACTCATGTTCTCAGAATAATTAATAAGCAAATTGTAATAAATAAGCAAATGTAAAATGATACTAGAATAAATTTTATTGTTAAATTGATTAAGTAATCACAAAAATTAAATTGATTTGTAATCAGAAAAATATTATAAATAAGAAAAGAAATTTAATAAAGTGGTTCATTCCGTTTACAGCAGTAAGATAATTGTCTTTTTTTAAATCAAGCCACTACACGCTTGATAACTTGTATGCTTGCTGAGTGCCGCTTCACACCGTAATTATCCGCTTTTTCTATTTAGTTGTATATTTAGAATATTTGTAGTATTAAGATAATAGGTTAAGCATTAGACATAGGTTTCATGTTAGGTTAAGTTACAATTAATAAATAGAATACTTTGTACCGCTAAGAATAACGGTTGTGTTTTAATTGTTGGTTCGTAGTGAATCTTTTCAGTGATTCTCTCGAAAGGCGCTCCCACGTTGTATTGAAGCATTTTGCTTTGGACTTTTCTGTCTGGTTCCTTCGTTGCAGCATAAGTGTCGCTTTTTTGACACTTTTTTTGAAATCTTCTTTGGCGTGAAGCTTATAAAACAGTTATGTATATGCATTTGTTTTCGGGTATAATTAAATTACGCACAGGAACTCTGATGAATAAGTGCTTTTAATCGGGTTAAATATTTTTTAAATTTTAATTTAAAGGTAGACAGGTAGTTTTATTGTGGTGTCATAAAATTATAAGTGATATAAGGATAAGAATATTTTTTAGTGCATGTATTTATTTTTATGGCATAAAAAGATGAAACATTAGGATAAAATTATCATTTAAAATTTGAAGGAGCAGATGCTTATTTGAGAAAAAAAAATATTTAAAATGGATATACCGTATAACAATTTTCCTCCGTAAATTGTTCCAGTGAACCAATTTGCATCGGATAAATCAAACTCATCAATTTAGAATTGATGTTGTCTCGTAGTATGTTAACAAGATTATAATCTGAAATAGGTGATCTTAACTGACTTTTTAAATGAATAATTGTTTTAAAAAATTCATCAAAAGGTTCGTAGGAATTTTGTTTACGATCCATTATCTGACGTAAAACTTGATGATCTGTTTCATAGCTTTTAAAATGTTTGATTAAAGCTGATTTTAACATCATCCAATCTCCTCTGGGATTAGTTCGCACATAGTACCAATACCAATACCACTCTTGAACCAGCAAAAAGATGGTGGAAATCACTTATAACTTACAATTTCAACGCGGAAAACGAAGTCTTCAATTGATATACCCTTTGCAGAGTCATCGAACTTTATTCCCCAACGATCTAATTTGTATTTTCGATTGTAAAGTCGTTGTTCATCTCCTAAAGAAAAATGTCTATCTGAACTTGAAATATGTTATTTTTAAAGAATGAATTGTATTTTAATTTCTAATTATTCACTTTGTTCAAAAACACTCTGCTTGTGGAAATCACATCTTCTTTGTAAACTTCAAATTTATTATAAAATAAACTAGAGAATTTTCTATTATTCTGTTCTACAATCTCGAAGTAAATAGTCTTTTCTTTTAATTGTTTTTTATCCTTCGGAATATTTCCTAATCGCTTTTCATCAGGTTATGGGCCCAGGTCCCGCAGATTTTATTTAATCATTTTAAAATAAAAATTATTAAAAAAAAAAAAGAAAATGGCTTCAAATGTTGTTGCTCTGGAAAAGCTGAAGGGACGAGAAAATTTCGATGTATGGAAAATTGCCGCCAAATCATATTTGGTAATTAAGGGACTATGGGATTGTTTCGTGAACGATCTAGAAGCCGCAGCGACTCCTGCACAAATAGCCACCGATCTGAAGGCGAAGTCGGAATTAATTTTGTTGCTAGAATCACAGAATTATTCATACATAGCGGACTCTTCTTCGGCTAAAAGTGCATGGGATAGCCTTACGAATGCGTTTGAAGATACTGGTCTCTGTAGAAAGGTGGATTTGCTGAAACAACTTGTGCAATTAAAGCTGAACGAGTGTGAATCCATGGAGGACTACGTCAACAAGATGGTGATGACGTCAATCAAAGTAAGGAAGGCAGGCCTGAAGATAGATGACGAAATTGTGGCCTCGTTGATGTTGGCAGGGTTGCCAGAAGATTTCAAAGCATTAGTTATGGCTGTTGAAAATTCATCAAAGGTTTTAACTAGTGATGCTGTGAAGACGCTTTTACTACAACAAGTTAAATATGATGCGAAATCAACTGAAAGTGCCATGTTCGTCAAGCCGAAGTTCAAGAAAAACAAGTCACAACCGAAGTTCAGATGTCACAGCTGTGGGGAAATTGGTCACTTTGCAAGGCAGTGCCAAAATAAGAAGAAATTAGGTAACAAGTCTAATGAAATTGCTATGTTTTCATCTTTTTTAGCAAAAAAGGATGTCTCAGAAGATGCATGGTACGTGGATTCAGGAGCATCGGCACACATGACGATGTGCAAGTCATTATTGAAGAATGAAAGACCATCAGAGCACAGAGAGATTGTTGTAGCTAATAATGCGAAATTGGCGGTCGAATGCTTAGGTGATGTTAGCTTGACTCTTGTTGATGGTAAAAAGAAAACGAGTGCCACTTTGTATGATGTTCAATACGTTCCAAATTTATGCGCAAATTTAATTTCTGTGAGCCAATTAGTACTGCAATTCAAAATTTCAACGATATTTATCTGGATGTGGCATTAAACACCAAAAATCGGCCCCGTACACCCCGCAACAAAATGGAGTTGCTGAAAGAATCAATCGCACCATTATAGAAAAAGTGCGTTGCATGTTGCTTGATGCTAATCTTGCCAAACGTTTTTGGGCTGAAGCAGCATCAACGGCAGCATATCTTTTGAATAGGATTCCTTGCAGAGGTGAAAAAGAAAAAACTCCAGAAGAATTATGGTCAAATGTGAAACCGGATTTGAAAATGTTGCGAGTGTTCGGATGCAAGGCGATGGTGCACATTCCAGGTGAAAAACGTAAGAAACTTGATTCGAAATCTACTGAATGCGTATTGTTTGGATACAGTACTGAATCAAAGGCTTATCGTTTGTACAATATGGAAACACAAAAGGTAATTGTGAGTCGCGATGTTGTTTTCTTTGAGAATTTACGAAGTGAAAAGTTAATTGACGGCAGTCAAATCAATTCATCCAGCCCTGATGTTTCATTTTTTGAAATACCAACTGAACCTAAACAAGAATTGGATATTGGAAATGAAGATTTGAATCCTGTCTCGTTACCTGAAAGCTCAATTGCTGAAACAGAAAGCAGTTCTTATGAAACAGACGAAGGCGACACCAGTTCATTAGATGGCCAAAATAAGACGGTAAATCCAACAGACACCGGTGGTGATGTCGAAGCTGAACAAGATTTTATCGAGAAAGATGCTGTAATTGTGCGTAAATCCACACGTGTCCGAAAGCCAAATCCAAAGTATGAAACAAATTTCAATGCTAAGTTTGAAAATAAGGATCCTGAAACTCTTGAAGATGCTTTGTCGCATCCTGACAGACCTATGTGGCAAGAAGCAATGGATGCCGAATTTGAATCTCTGCAATTCAACAAAACGTGGACTTTGGTAGATCTACCGAAAGGTAAACACCCTATCAAATGCAAATGGATATTCAAAACGAAGCGAGATGTGGATGGTGAAATTTTAAGGCACAAGGCTCGTTTGGTAGTCAAAGGCTGCTCTCAAAAACAAGGCATCGACTATCAAGAAACTTTTTCACCGGTAGCTAGGTACTCGTCGATTCGATTTTTGATTGCGCTAGCTTCGAAGTTCGATCTCAACATTCGTCAGATGGATGCTGTAACGGCGTTTCTGAATGGGGAAATAAAGGAAGACATTTTCATGGAACAGCCGAAAAATTTTAGTGATGGGTCTAAAAAGGTGTGTAAGCTGAATAAGTCTCTGTATGGATTAAAGCAGTCGAGTCGTGTGTGGAACGAAAAGTTGAACGATGTTTTACTGAAAGCTGGTCTAAAACGTTCCGATGCTGATCAATGCATATATTACACAGTTACCAACGACAACATGACCTTTGTCGCAGTCTACGTAGATGATGTTCTGATTTTCTCTAACGATAAAAGCCAAGAAATGTTTTTAAAGAACAGTTTAATGACCAACTTTAAAATGAAGGACCTGGGGGAGGCATCGTCAGTTTTAGGAATACGCATCATTCGAAATAGGCGAGATAGAACCATTTCAATTGATCAAGCCCAATATATTTCCGAAATATTAAAACGGTTTGGAATGTTCGACTGCAATCCAGTATCTACACCATTGGATTTGAATCAGAAGATATCCTTGAAAATGTGTCCAACTTCAGAAGAAGAAAAGCAATTGATGTCTAAAGTGCCATACATGGAAGCTGTTGGATCCTTGCTTTTCGCCGCTCAAACAACTAGGCCAGACATAAGTTATGCTGTCAATTTGTTAAGCAGGTACAGCACCAATCCAGGGAAAGCGCACTGGACAGCTATAAAGCGTGTCTTTCGATACTTAAAAGGCACAATCAACAAAAATCTAACCTACCATAAACAATCTACCCAAATTCAAGGATTTTGTGATGCCGACTGGGCAAGTGACGTCGACCAGCGTAAGTCAACAACAGGTTACGTCTTTATGATGCAAGGAGCTGCAATTTCCTGGTCTTCAAAGCGGCAACCAACAGTCGCACTTTCAACAACTGAGTCGGAATTTATGGCTATGGTTGCTGCAATACAAGAATCAGTATGGTTAAAACGATTAGAGGGTGAATTGTTTCCAAATTGCTCCAAGGAAATGAATATTTTTTGTGATAACAAAAGCGCTATTCAACTTGCAAAGAACAACCAATATTCTGCTCGAACCAAGCATGTGGAAACAAAAACAAAATTTGTTCGTGAAAAAATTCAAGATGGAAGTATCAACTTAAACTATATTTCAACTCAAGAAATGTTAGCCGACATCTTTACAAAAGCTCTGCCATCAATCAAGCATACAGAAGATGCTAAACGCTTGGGTTTATCTAATTAAAATTTTACTATTTTTTATTCATTCTGGGAAAGTGTTATTTTTAAAGAATGAATTGTATTTTAATTTCTAATTATTCACTTTGTTCAAAAACACTCTGCTTGTGGAAATCACATCTTCTTTGTAAACTTCAAATTTATTATAAAATAAACTAGAGAATTTTCTATTATTCTGTTCTACAATCTCGAAGTAAATAGTCTTTTCTTTTAATTGTTTTTTATCCTTCGGAATATTTCCTAATCGCTTTTCATCAAAATATCATTGTTTGTGGTTCTACAAAAATTAAGTTCGTGGTCAATCACCTCTCTATGTCTTGTGCCTACGAAACGAGAGCTAGTCGATAAGTTTTCGGAATTAACCGAAAGTTGTTCTGGCCGAGTGGAATCGAATTGCCGTTGTTTTGTTCAAATCTGTTTTTAATAGCCTCATTAACACTGTTCTGAACATTTTGTTGGATCATAATTGGAAGTTCTCGGAATAATGAAATTTGTAGATTTTTTTAAACTAGCATTTACTATGCTTTTAATATGTGTATGAAGATGAATATTTGTAAAATCTTTATTGACTGGCTGATTATTTTCTTTTCCCAAGCGTAAACTCGGTAAGCGGTTCTCATTATTTGCTCCCGGTCTGAAAGTAGTCGCGGCAGGTGCATGATACAATGGGAAAAAAGAAATTAGCAGAGGTTGTTGTAGTTGTCACTGAGCTAGCGGGCCTATTTGTAATCAAAACATTTTGAACTGAACTCCCAGCTGATTTATTGAAATCCATGGGATAAGAGACACAAGCGGTTGTTGTAGCAGTTGTCACTGAGCTAGAAGCACCGTTTGCAAATACACTATTCTCGAGAGAGTTCACAATTGATGTGTGCAAACCTAATAGTCGTTGTTGATGGAAACCTACATTCATGTTGTTGTTACATTCCTTATCTTGTGACTGATTAAGATTATTGAGTGATTTATTTTTATCTTGTGGAGAGGAATGACGTATCGATTGAGTGAAATTATTAGTTGGTAGTGTTAACGATTCTGGTGGAGGAGTATGACAAACTGGTTGCTTATTATAACTGAATGAACTAGAATATATCTGTTCTCTTTCTTTCTGTGATCTTGTTGTAATGCCCTTCCATTTAGGAATAGCTCCTTTACTATTGTTATGACCTTTGTTGCTTTGATCTTTGATCTATAGAAGTGAATAAGTGAATATAATGTGTACATATAAGATAACTTAAAATTTTCAAGATCTAAATTTTGAACTTTGGTATCTTTTTTGTGTACTAACTGAATCAAAAGTTGAAATTTGAAAAATAAAAAGTGTCCTTCCATACCGATTCTGTCAGCCTTGTTACCTTGATGACCTACCTTTTCGTTGAATATGGGTGAGTACCCATACTTCTGACAATTTGATTTCCAAGATAAACTTAACTTGAATCCTGGCATGAAGAAAATTTTGTGAGCTTTCTCTGGATGGTGTTTCAAATTTTGGTAAAAATCTAAATACAATTTTCAAGCTGAATTTTGTTGTCGCTTTAATCTGAAATAAAAATTAAAAAAAAAAAAGACTGACAACTAAGGCTTCACATGTTGGGCGCCAATTTTGTGAGGTGGCAGGGGGTTAGCTGAATATGTCCCTGTAGCAGAAGTGGAACGCTCGCGGTCGCACGGGTTTAGCTCGACGGATTGGGGGGGATCTTACTGCTACTAGCCTACCAAACAAAAATTAATTTTCGTTTTGTTATTTGATATGAATGCATATGAAATTTAAATATATGCATATATAAATAGAAAAATGTATAAGAGTGGCAAAAAAAAATGAATGATCTACTGAGTATGTGTTGTGATGATAACTTTTTGTAAAATTGATGTTGTATGTTTAATTAAATCCCAAAAATTGCAACTGCAGACTGAAGAGTGAATTATATTGCGAAGCTATTTGCATCTGTACTCCTTAGTCGCATCAACATTTGGTTAGCAAATAATGAAGTGCTGAGTGAATACCAATCTGGTTTTCGTAAAGGCTACTCCACAGTTGATAACATTTTCACCTTAAACTCAATTTCACAGTATTTCCTTCGGCAAAAAAGAAGTTTGTACATATTTTTTGTGGACTTTAAAGCTGCCTTCGATTCGATAGACCGACAAGCATTGTTTTACAAACTGTCACAAAAGGGACTATCGACGAAACTTCTTTTGGTCCTGAAAAATATGTACAAAAACACTCGCTCGGCGGCGGTCTGGGATGGGATAGATATGTCTGAATGGTTTGAGACTACATCTGGTGTCAAACAAGGTTGTCTTTTAAGTGCAGTTCTCTTTGCTATATTCATTGATGATATTACAATGTATCTACCCGCTGGAATAAGTTTTGCAGGTCTAAACGTTAAGGTACTAATGTACGCAGATGACATTGTGCTTTTTGCAGAATCGCCCAAAGTTTACAACTTATGATAAATAAGCTAGTTGATTTTTGTAGACTCTGGAAATTAAGAGTTAATCTAGAAAAATCTAAAGTAATGATAGTAAGAAATACACAATCAAAACTTAAATCGAATGAAAAGTGGTTCTTTAATAGTGAGGCCATTGAAATAGTGACAGAATACAAATACCTTGGACTACTTTTGAAATCTAATATGAAGTTAACCTCGCATCTTGAAAAAAAAACTGATTGCATCAAAAAGTATGATTAACGCGTCATGGAAAGATGTTATGAACAGCAAAGATGTACCAACCTCAGCTAAGTACAAGGTATTTGACGCTGTAATGCGCTCTGTTTTGTGCTACGGCTGTCAAACATGGGGATATCAGTCACACGAAGAAGTAGAAAAACTTCAACGTTACTTTCTCAAAAGGCTTTTCTACTTACCATCCAATATTCCAAACTATGTTCTACTACTCGAAACCGGCCTTCCTGCTCTTTTTATTCATACTCTAAAACTCCACTTTGACTACATCTTGAAAGTACTGGCATATAGACCAAATAGAATTCAATTGTCAATAGCAAAGTACATCATAGATAACAAAGTAGAGTGGATAGGAGAATGGAGACATTGGGCAACGAAGTGTGGAATTGAGCTAAATTTCCAATATACTAATTTAATCTTACTAAAAAAACAACTCTACGGGTTATTACAGGCTGTCGACATCTACCAACGGAATGAAAACTTACAAAAAATGTCATCTTCAATCAACAGAGTCATTTACCCCGATTTGAAACATGATCTCATAAATAACTATTTTAGATGAATACAGTACAAGGGAAATTTCGTTAATTTGTAAAGCAAGAAGTGAGCAACTTAATTTAAACGGCTCACCATATAAGGGTTCATCCACTACACATTGCACCCTTTGCAATCTGAATTCAAAAGAAGATACGTTTCATTTCTTATCAATATGCCCAGTTTATAAAGAACTTAGAGTCCTCTACTTTGGAAAACCTACTCTAACTATGGAGCAAACTTTGAAAATTTTAAATGGTGAAAATTGGAAAAATCTATCCAATTATCTTGAAAAATCAATCTGTTACAGAGAAACGATTATAACTGAATTTTCTTAATATTTAAATTAAAAACAATACAATTATATATCATGTTTTTCTAATTATTATTTTATATTATTGCTGTATATTATTTATTATTATATTATCATTTTTAATAACTGAAATTTTGTTTTAACTAAACTAAAAATCTTTACATAAACCTTAACTCTTAATGGGTTCAAATACCCTTTATATTTGTTTTAGCCAAACTAAAAGCTATTCATTTTTGTAATCTTGAATCCAATTTTTACTCAACTTTAATTTTGTTTTTGCCAAACTAAAAGCTGTTAATTCTTTTGCCAAAAAATTATGTATTAACTATTAAGTAATTTATTTTTGTTTTAGCTAAACTGAAAGCCCTATTTGCAATTTTATATAATTTTTGCAATTGTTCATTTACATTTTGTTAAATAGTAAACATTTTCTTTAAACATAATTTGAAAACACATAGTCAATCTGGCAGACGGCATTGCCACCGCCAAAACACTTTTATTACCAATTTTATATTCTAATCAAATGTAACCAAAACTATTGTATTTAACAATTTTAAGTAATAAAAATCATCTATCTATCTATCTGAAGAGTGCGTACCTTTCATCTGGAGATTTTTAATGCTGTGGATATTATAGATTTTTTTTGATTATGATAGGAAAGGATTATAGATTTTTAATTGTAGAACTTCCGTAAGCAATTTCTTTGACAAGTCTTACCTCAATTTTACTTTTCAATTAAAAAAAAAAGACTTAGCTGTATAAATTGATACTTTTTTAGAAGTATAATTTAGTTTTCTTAGGTAATGTTAGATTTCTTTGCATTCATATTTGAGTAGTAGTTTTTTTTTTTTTGTTTTTGGTTCTTGGTTTAGTTTTCTTTTAAAATGTTTGCTGTAGCAATGATTCTTCTTTCCACGAGATGGAACACCGGCACTTTTGACTCTGGGCCAAAGTAGATCCGAGCTGTTACCAAGTAGGTATAATCACGTGTGTGACGCTCGAGGCTAGTTTTTTTTTTTATTGTAAGTAATCGAAAAGATTATTAAAATAATCGCGAGCACAATAATGGTTTCCACCTAAGAAATTAGCGAGAATTAAACACTAAAAAGTTTCAAACTCCCTATAAAGTTTCAACTCTTTTTAATTTATTAAATAATATTCTTTTTATTTATATCAGTAGGAAGTTTTTTAACAATAATTTTTTAAAGAGTATTGATTTGATCTAAAAAAAAACTTAATAATCTTAAATTAAACTGAATTAAAACCTTTTTACTTTTCTTTATCTATCCAAGTGGGTATATAAAATGTCTACGTCTAGGTATAGAGATTTTAAGTTTCTTCACGTTCACGAGGTTACTTCTTCCAACTATGAATCAAAAAAAAAAAACGCTTAACCTTACTTAAGTTTTAACATCAAGTCTTTGTATTAAACTAGGTTCGAATTCATACAACGTGAAGTGAGATTCGCTTCGAGCATTTGTAATAGGAAGTTTCAAAGATTTTACGAATGACTTACTTACTTACTTAGGTCCTCAGACCTTAAAAAGTCCGTTGTGATCCCCTTAAGGGGCATAGGGCCTCCACTATTCCTACGCGCCATCGTGTGCGGTTTCTGGAAAAATAACGTAGTTCTCTCCAACTCTCCCCAGCTGTGCAAATTCACTTTCGACTGTCCTGCGCCATGTGCTTCTCGGCCGACCCGACTCTCTACCTGTCTGTGTGAGTGGGTTCCATTGCATCGCTTGGCCAGCAATGCAATCGTTGCCTTTTCGAAGCGTATGACCAATCCACTGCCACTTACGTCTGCGAATAGTACTGTCAATGGATTCTTGACCCGTTCTTCTATAAAGATCTTCATTGCAAATACGGTTGGGCCAAAAAATCCTTAAGATGTTTCGTAGACACCTATTCACGAACGATTGCAGCTTGCTTGTGACAGTTGCCAAGATTTTCCAAGTGCTGCACCCATACAGAAGCACGGATTCAACATTGGAGCGGAACAGTCTCAGCTTGGTCTTTAAGCTTATAGCGTTGTTTCTCCATATTTAGGAAAGCAGCCTTTGCTTTTTTGATACGACTGTCGATATCTTGTTCAGTTCCGCCTTTGGTAGAGACAAAACTCCCAAGATATTGAAAGTCTTCTACTTTCTCTACCGGTTGTCCAGAAATATTGACTTGAACGGATGAGTTACTTCCGAAGCTGATCATTTTTGTTTTTGCAGTGTTAATTTTCAGCCCCACGATTTCTGCTTCTCCCTCCACCCTTGTTGTCATTTGATGGAGATCCATGATCCTATGAGAGAGTAAGCATACGTCGTCCGTGTAGTCCAGATGTTTTAGTTGGGATGTCAGGCTCCATTGAATTTCTCTATTTCCGTTTAACAGGGCTGCACGTAGCACATCACTTATCACTAACAGGAAAAGTATCGGCGACAGTATGCAACCCTGTCTGACTCCACAATGGACTTCGAATTCATCCGACAACCTTCCTCTATGTAAAACGTGACATTTGTATCCATTGTAGGTTGCTTTAATAATAGCGATTAACTTATCTGGAATGCCTCTCCTGCGTAAGGCAATCCAAATAAATTCTCTGTTAACACTATCAAACGCTTTTTCAAAATCAATGAACAGCAGGTGAAGTGGTGATCGATATTCGACGCACTGTTCAATAATGATCCGCAAGGTGTTAATGTGGTCAACACATGATGAACCAGTGCGGAAACCTGCTTGTTCGGTGTCGAGTGTGTCTTCTAGATGTTCTTTTATTCGCTCTAATATAATTTTTGCTGCTATCCTGGCAACCGCAGGCAGAACGCAAATCCCTCTCCAGTTTTCACACTGCATCAAATCTCCTTTCTTCGGGAGCTTGACTATCATTCCCCTTTTCCACTCCTCCGGGAAGCACTCAGAGTTCCAGGCTCTCGTTATGAGTGGATGCAGTAGCTCGCTCGATGTCGTTGGTGCTGCTTGTAAGAGCTCCGCAGGAATACCATTAAGTCTTACCGCCTTGTTGTTCTTCAGTGTTTTAATTGCGGCAATTATCTCTTCTTTACTGGGAGGTGTGGTGCGGATTCGGGCATTTGTTGCTTCGGACGGGTCATCAGGTATTGGATGCGCATCGCTGGCGATAACACGGTTTAGAACCGAAGCGAAGTATTCCTTTAACCTTCTGAGCTGGTCCTCATACGAATGGAGCAGGGAACCATCTATATCTTTCACCAGGTGTTGTTTGGAGCATTGTACTCCTGTAAGCTCCTTGGTGATTCTATAAACAGTTGTGCTGTCACACCGATTTGCGGCCTCTTCTGCTTCTTCAGCTAATGCGGTGATGTAGTTACGCTTGTCACGTCTCACGCTACGGTAAACATCTCTCATCTTCATGCGATACGTGGATTCTAGCTCGCTTCTCTCTGCTGCTTGAGTAGCTGCGATGCGAGCTCGCAATTCTTACGAATTGGTTACGTAATAACATATTTTATCAGTTTAGTTTAAAAATCATTGTTTGTGATAATTTTGATATTGATGGTTCATGTCAGAATTTTTGCTTGTAGGTACACGCCACAGAATGTTTTGCTGTTTGTCTTTAAAATCAAAAATAATCTTACACCTTTTTATATGTCTCGTTTAGTTAACTATGTTTGGTAATGCTCAACCCTTTAATTTGAGAAATAACCAGGACTTTCGCCTTCCATTAGTGAGACCTAGCGCAGCTCAAAACAGCCTGTTCTACAAAGGACTACAAGTACTTAAAAAGCTTGCCATACGAAATCAAATCAGAAACCAACTTCAATAACTTCAAACGTAAAGAAATGAATTTTGCTAAGCTTCAAAACTTAATGTATGAATCATTATAATTATAATTTTGTTTCATTGTTTGTTAAACATACTTGTTAAATTATTTATTTGTTGAATTATTTATTTGTCAAACTATTTATTTTTAAATTATTTTATGGCTGAACAAATATATTTATTAATTAATTATTATGTGGCGATTCATGAAATTCATAATTTTGTATTTTCCACTTAGTTTTAAAATCATCATTTTTACTTTAAGAACAAATTTTATATTAATCACCGATTCTGTGCAAAGTTTGTTTATCGAATGTAAACAAACTTTTTGATATAAATAGTGCTTAAAAAATAAAATTAAATCAGTTCTATTTAAGAATTCAAAGAAGTAGTTTCCTTTCATCCGTGACATTGGTGATACCGAGATAACACTCTTATAGGTATCCCCCGACCAACGGTAAGGTACCACACTCAATTTACAAGGTATCCCCCGACCCACGGTAAGGTGCCTCACACAAAACATTCACACACAGTTAAGAAGGTATCCCCCGACCAACGGTAAGGTGCCATCATTAACCCATACGACAGTTGACACCAAAACAATGCCTGACACCGTAGACAAGGTCCAAGAAGAGGTTATTGGCAGAGTTTCCATCAAAGTGCCACCATTCTGGAAGCGGAGCCCTGACCTGTGGTTCCTCCAGCTTGAAGCCCAGTTCCACACCAGTGCAATCACATCTGATGTCACAAAATATTTCACTCTTGTTGGAAACCTTGAAGCAGATGTCCTGACCGAAGTTCGAGATGTAGTCACCAGCCCTCCTGCTACAGAAAAATACAATGGTCTGAAGACTCGACTTCTAGCAGCGTTTCAAGAATCTGAGCAGAAAAGACTCCAGACCCTTCTCAGTGGCATTACTCTCGATGGAAGACGACCAACACAGCTGCTTTCTAAGATGAGAGAGCTAGCGTCATCCACTATTTCTGAAGACATCCTCAGAACCTTATGGGTGAAGCAGCTCCCAAACACCACCCAGTCAATCCTGTCGTGTAGTGCTAACCAAGACCTCAAGACTTTGGCAGAAATGGCAGATACAATTTCTGACGTTTATTCAAATTCAGATGTTGCTTCTGTCTCAAAGCCTTCCAGCGTTTCTGAAATTTCTGAGTTAAAAAATCAGATTGCTTCTCTTCAAAAGTATATTGAGCAACTTAAAGTATCCAGAAGCCGAAGCTCTTCACGTTCCAAAAATTTTATCCGGAATAAATCGAAGTCAAGAAATCGAAAAATGTGCTACTACCACCGTCGATTTGGCAAACAAGCAAAAAAGTGCCAAGAACCTTGCCAGTTTCAGACGGGAAACTAATTTGCGGACAGCAATCAGCGACTAGCCAGCCCGCAGACACCATAAGTCGCCTTTATGTCAATGAGAAATCTTCAAATAAATGTTTTCTCATTGACACTGGAGCCACAATTTCCGTCATTCCACCATCAAGCAAAGAAAAGAGGAACAATCAATCGAACAGTGTTCTCTATGCAGCAAATGGCACTGAAATTCCAACTTATGGAGAGCGTTTGATGTCCCTCAACCTTGGTCTTCGAAGAAACTTCACCTGGCCTTTCATCATTTCCCAAGTCACCGAGCCAATCATTGGTTCCGATTTCCTCTCCTTTTTCGATCTATTAGTTGATGTCAAAAATAAGAAACTAATTGATCGAAAAACAAGTCTTCAAACACATGGCTTTGGCGCAACAACATCTTCAAGTGCCGCAAACATCCAAACAATAAATCCGTCCTCATTCATTTACGATTTATTGAACGAATTTCAAGACATCACCAAGACGAATCTGTTGGCTAAAACCAAGCACAATGTGACACACCACATCCAAAAAAGGACCTCCTGTGATTTCAAAAGCAAGGCGTCTATCTCCGGAACAGCTAAAGACAGCCAAACAAGAATTTGAGTTCATGATCAACCTAGGGATTTGTCGACCATCAAAGAGCAGCTGTTCGAGTCCTCTTCACATGGTGAAGAAAAAAAATGGTGACTGGCGTCCATGTGGCGACTATAGAAGACTCAATGCGATAACCATCTCAGATCGCTATCCCATGCCTCCCATTGGAGATTTTGCTCATCATCTGAAGGGTAAGAAAGTCTTCAGCGTCATAGATCTGACTCGTGCCTACCATCAGATCCCTGTGGAACCAGAAGATATCCCAAAAACAGCTATCATCACTCCTTTTGGACTGTTCGAGTTCATGGTGATGACTTTTGGTCTGTGCAACGCTGCACAAACTTTTCAACGATTCGTTCATGAAGTGACCAGAGGCCTTGATTTCTGTTTTCCATACATTGATGACTTCTTAATCGCATCAAATTCATCTGAAGAGCACCAAAAACATCTCAAACAGCTTTTCCAACGTTTTCGAGAATTCGGTCTTACCATCAATCCTTCCAAATGCACTTTCCAGTCATCATCCGTAAGCTTCTTGGGTTATCTTGTCACTGAAGAAGGCGTCAAACCATTGCCATCCAAAATTGAAACAATCATGTCATTCAAGAAACCATCAACAGTCCAAGAGCTCCGAAGATTTTTGGGCATGCTTAACTTCTACAGACGTTTTATTCCAAATGCTGCTCAAATCCAAGCTCCACTTCATGCATATCCATGTGGCAACAAGAAAAAATGATAACACACCTATCAATTGGACGGCCCAACTAGAAAATGCTTTCCAAGCCTGTAAAGAAGCTCTAGCCAACTCAACTCTCCTGGCACATCCAGATACTGACGCTCCATTGTCAATCATGACAGATGCATCCGATACTGCTGCAGGTGCAGTTGTTCAACAGCTTGTCTCTAACCATTGGCAACCTCTTGGCTTCTTCTCAAAAAAGTTTTCACCTACACAAAGCAAATATAGTGCCTATGACCGAGAGCTGCTAAGTGCTTACATGGCAATCAAGCATTTCCAGCATATGGTGGAAGGAAGAAAGTTCGTTCTCTACACTGACCACAAACCTCTTACTTTCGCTTTTCAACAAAAGCCAGAGAAATCAAGCCCTCGTCAACTCAGACATTTGGACTTCATCGGACAGTTTACAACTGATATAGTTCACATCAGCGGCAAAGACAACGTAGTCGCTGATGCTTTATCCAGACTTAACGCCATTTCTTCACCATCCTCAATCGATAACAACGATGTGACTTATAAACAACAAACCGATGAAGAACTCAAGAACCTCCTCAACTCTACTTCTTCGTCTCTACAGTTGAAGCAAATCACTCTACCTGATACAAATCATCAAATCTTTTGTGATATTTCAACAGGCAAAGCACGACCATACATTCCATCAGATCTGCGACGTCAAGTTTTCAATACAATCCACAACATGTTACATCCCAGTGTTAAGAAAACTACCCAGATGATAAAAGAACGATATATATGGCCTGACTTGAAGAAGGATTGTCGCAAATGGTCTCAAACGTGCCTAAGCTGCCAAAAAAGCAAGATTCAACATCATATCCGATCTCCAATTTAAAATTTTTCACCTCCCGAAGAAAGATTTCATCATGTTCATCTTGATCTTATTGGACCCTTACCATACTCAGCCGGAAACTCGTATGCCCTAACCTGTATTGATCGTTTCACAAGATGGCCCGAAGTTATTTCTATACCAGACATCACCGCCGAAACAGTGGCAACAGCATTTCTTTCTGGATGGATTTCCAGGTTTGGAATCCCTAAAGAAATCGTGACGGACCAAGGAAGACAGTTTGAATCCTCTCTTTTCAATGAACTGTCAAAACTTCTGGGCATCAAGAGACACCGTTCATCGCCTTATCATCCCCAGGCAAATGGAATGATAGAACGATTCCACCGGGCTCTGAAGGCAGCAATCAAATGCCATGAAACAGAAGATTGGGTTGCCAAACTCCCAATTGTTCTGCTCGGCCTAAGATCATCCCTACAAGAAGACTTTAAAGCAACTTTAGCTGAACTTGTCTATGGAACAACATTAAGACTCCCAGGCGATATGTTTATTGCAACTCACTCTTCATCAAGCCATGATTTTCTCAACAAATTTCGAGATATTATGCAAAATATTAAGCCTATTCAACCGGAACGTCATGGTTCAACCAAAATTTTCATCGATAAGAACCTTCAACATTCAAGTCATGTTTTTGTTCGTAACGATGCAGTAAAAAAACCACTACAACAACCTTATGATGGCCCATATCTAGTGAAATCAAAAACAAGCAAATACTTCACACTAGAAATCAAAGGACATCAGAAAAACATCTCCATTGATCGCCTAAAACCAGCATTTCTTTTAAATGATCAACAACAAATCCAAGAAAGAAATCTAACACCTACTC
Source organism: Meliscaeva auricollis (assembly GCA_948107695.1). Taxonomy (NCBI): domain Eukaryota; kingdom Metazoa; phylum Arthropoda; class Insecta; order Diptera; family Syrphidae; genus Meliscaeva; species Meliscaeva auricollis. The sequence goes on along the minus strand of OX403618.1, from coordinate 49,689,136 downwards.
CACCTCAGACCCCAACCACTCAGACTACAAGAAGCGGTAGACGTGTCCATATTCCAGACAGATATCGTTGTCACTAGAGGGCGAGTACTGTGGCTATTCATGAAATTCATAATTTTGTATTTTCCACTTAGTTTTAAAATCATCATTTTTACTTTAAGAACAAATTTTATATTAATCACCGATTCTGTGCAAAGTTTGTTTATCGAATGTAAACAAACTTTTTGATATAAATAGTGCTTAAAAAATAAAATTAAATCAGTTCTATTTAATAATTCAAAGAAGTAGTTTCCTTTCATCCGAAGCTACTACAATTATATTTTTCATTTCAATTATTTGCTTAAAAAACACGTCAAAACCAAAATGGAAAATTTATGAAAATTTGTAAATTAATAGTTAAAAAAGACTAAATAAACAAACATACATACGAAAAAAAAATTGTTTACCTTTATTTTTTCCCATTTGTCATCAACGTCTTGCAGCCAACTAATAAACAAACGACCATTGTAACGGGATCGTGCATTTCTGTCTTTTTCTTCTTGTTCTGGTGTTATTAAATTGTAAACTTCTTCGTCCTTCAAGAATGTACACACTGAAAAGGGAACTGATTGACATGCTAGACTTCTAGCAGCTTTTCCGTGAACTCTCAATATTTCCTGTTCGACTGTTAATCCTAATTTTTCTTTTTCGACGATATGTTTCATTTTTAGTTTATGGCGTTCTTTTTCCTGGGAGTTAAATAAATCAATCATCTGTGGAGGCAAATCTTGAGGATTTGTGTGTACAAATTCTGGCGTATGAGTATGTGCAAGTAGATAAGTCCGTCTATTCATTAAGTACTCTGCAAACCCCTGAGGAGGACGAGGTTGCACAGGACACAAATTTCGGTGTTTTTTCTCTATTTGATTGCGAATGTTTAGGTACATTTGGTAACAATTTGTAAAGGGATGGTCATGGGGATGAATATCATAAGCATTATTTGCTTCCGTTCCAACTCCTGTGGAATGAGCCTTTACAAAGTTTTCTTCATGCTTTGTGCGTATTTTACGTTTGCGAGGGTGTAGTTCAACTGAATTTGATTGCATGTCCTTCAGTGATGGAGATGCAATAGTCGAAAGATTTGGCACAATTCCATTTTCTGTTTCAAGTGGTTGATTCTGAACTTGTAGGCAAAGTGTACTGCTGGTAAGGTTTACGTTTTTATCGCTCGTATCGCTTATGGCAGCAGGTGAGGGAGAATTGCTTTGCAACTGAGGGGATGAGTTATTAGAACTTCTGTCGATATTATGACCACCAGAACGATGAGAGCTCCGTAAAATTCTATGTTGGCCTTTTTCTTCATTGCTTATTTTGACATTCTTTTCTTCTTGTAAAATATTAACTGGTGCGGCATTACTTTTTTGTATTATATCCGTTGGACTGTTGCATCGAGATGGATTTGTTTCCTTTTCTGCTGATAATGAGTCGTTGCTATTTGAAGAAGAAACCACATATGGGTGTGCAATTTGACTCCTAACCGAGTTCACTTTTCCATTTCGAGATCCACACTCAGGATCATTGGTGCAATTTTGTTGTGGAATTACAATTTTTAATGGCGGCACTTTTGGGCCATTACCTGAACTACACTCAACAACTTTGGTGTCCTCTGTTTCCAATTCAATGTCATGAGCTTTGGAAAGAGTTGGCTTCGGACTAACACAAGGGCTTTTTCTTTCAGATGACACTTTTAGGACTGCGGAGCTCGGTTTAGATAAAACTACAGCTTGTTTGGTAGTTTTATCATTTCTTGTTGGGGTCTTTGTACTAAGAATGGCTTTTGAATTATCTTTAAAACTTTCAGAATCTTTTCGTTTTTTTCTTTTTATTTCATCTGCATCTAAGGATTCATCCATTTCTATATCAGAATGCGAACGCTTTGTTGGTGTATTTGGATTAATATTTGTCAGTTTGAAACTATTTGTCGTTTCATCTTCATTGTAAAATTCATCTTTTTGAATAAGTTTATCAACTTTGTGTCTTGATGATTGATTTTTCCCGTCATCAATGTTTAAGAAATCTTTACAGTTTTTCTTTAAATTTACTACATTATTTTCTTCGTTACTTTCGCCGGTATCAGCATTTGATCCATCATCACCTTCGCTACTTCTTCTTAAATCAGACAATACGACTTTTTTTAAAGTTTGAGCAGATTTGTTGTGACTAGCAGCATCTGAAAAAAATATGCATAACATAAGAAATTAAATTATTTTTGCATTTTAATTCAGTTTTATTCAATTCAATCTTAAACTATCTTAAAGCTAGACAAAAATTTATAAAACTAGCCTACTTATCAATAATTTATAACTAACTTACTGGCAATTTACGGACGCTCTTAATCATGTTAATCATCCGTTATCGTATTACTAATGCCATTCGGCATTAAGACTATTTTAATTGTGATATTCCATGGTTTGTATTTTTTAAAGAAGAAATAGTGTTAAAAAAACTTGGTATCATATCATTTTTATATTTTATATAAAACATAAAACTCATTAAAACTACTTATAACTACTACTTAACTGCTTAACAATTAGAACAGCCACAGCAAGCAGTTTTTATTTGTTTTTATATTTTTTTTGAATATATTTTTTGTTTGGCACCATAGCTGTCCCTACTTAAAACTAAACACCTAAAACTATGTAAGTCGGACAAGACATAACATTTAAGTCAACTGTCGTATATATATGTAACCACCACAACTGGTTCTCCTGTTTCACCTAATCTTTTCGGTCCCGTTCGGACACAGTCCTACTGAACCGAAAACGCTCTGCTCCGCCTTGTGCGGCAACGTCTCGGTCATACAGAAGCCACCTATCCTCGGCTCTTCGCGCGAAGTGGTAGATTAGCGGAACTGCTAATCTATCCTGTGTAAGAAAAAAGGAATGCCTCGGGCTGTACGAAGCCGCTTAAACGCATACTCTCGAAGAATTCATTGTTAGGGTAGTAAGCCCCGAAGATCGACATATTGGCCGAGGACATCGCTCTTGCAATGTGATCCCGAATCAGATTCCACAAAAAATTATCAATTCTGTTTATATTGACCCCGAATAATAGTGTGTGTACTCCGACTCTGGTGTTCTGTGTAATCCAAGGCAGCGTCTAAGGCACTGCCTCTCAAACACCCGAATCTTTTAAATTTGAGATGGGGCAACTTTGAACTATACCGGGCAATCCTCGGCCTGATGAGGGCCATGTAGCAAATCACCCTAACCTTGCTGTTAAGCCGGCTGCTATAAAACCACCGTTTCGTCAGTGAAAAAGCTTCCCTAGCCCTGGCTATAGCAGCATTTATATATATATCGAAACATAGATACTGATCCAGCCAGATGCCAAGATACTTTTCTACACTTTTACTCGTCAGTGGCTGTCCATATATACGATCACCAGCTTGCGCCAGTTCTTTCTCGTATCCCTTGAGGCCTTAGCCAAAGAGGTCCTAAACAGAATTGTTTCTGATTTCTGATAGTTGATTTTCAACTTCCAGTCATCACAATATTGTTGAATCTCGTAGAAGTCACGCTGCAGAAGAATTCTGATGACCTCAACTTTTGGACCTGATCTGAACACGATTAGATCATCGGCATACGCAATTTAGATTACCTGTCAGATCGCTGGTGTAAATGCTGAATAAAATTGGCGAGTTTACCGCTCTCTGTTGAAGACAAAGTTTGCGGTAGAAGTTACATTGCCACTTTTGACAACAGACGTTCTATCATTAAGCATGTCATAAAGAATATACAAAAGTAGTTTACTTATGCCTAGTCTGGTAAGCTTAAGATAGAGACCCTCTAACCATACGGTGTCGAAAGCTTTCTCCACGTCAACCAGACAAGCACCCGTGCATTGCTTTTCAGATTTGTTCCATAGGACATCAGAAACGAGCTTAGATACGGCATGAATTGTGTCATGTCCCGCCTTAAACCCGACCTGATTATCTTATATTATATTGCTGTCCTCCGCCCACTTGGACAGAGCTCTGTTGATAACCTTTTCAAATACTTTGCTGATACTCGGAAGAAGACTTATCGACCGGAGATTCGCCGGATTGGAGTTTGCCTTTCCCTTTTTCGGGAGAGAGCAATTTAATTATTGCAATAATTTTGTTCACAAAATGTGTGCTATTAAGATTTTTTAATTCAAAACATTTACATATTGCAAGTACAAAAATGGCCGAGTTTATCGCACAAAATCTAAAATTTGAGCACTATGTAAAATTTAAGAACTTTTTTCCACTGAACGCTCAAAAATTCTGAAATTTTAGGTGACATAAAAATATGATAAACTTTTTGCATTTACATTGAACTAAATAGAACATTTTTTTAATGTGAGATGTGGACGTAGGTACACAATTCGGTTATTACTACCGCTTAAGTCCAAAAAAGTGAATAATTCTTAAGTGATTTAAGCGTTTCTTGCTAGTTTTGTTAAGTATCAGAGTGAAATAAGCTGTTTCTATTTTAGACCTTACTAAGTGGAATTGTGAGTTACAAACTCAGATTTTTTTCTAAAGTAAAATAAAGCGGTTATTGCTTGCGTCCACAAAATTTTTCAACACCTTCTATTGAATTCACTAGAGATTTTCACAAGATTTTCCTCACACGCTTCTATTTTTCATGGTGTGCTTTTACTTCGATGCTTTGGGTTGAGTTTTCTTATTTGAATTTGGGTATTCTCGTCTTTTTTGTTGTATTTATTTATTTAATCAAACTATATTTTCTTAAACGTAGTTTCAAAAAACTATTTTTTTTTTAATGAACCGACTAAAGCCACGCGCCAAAAGAAAGAAAGACCAGTTGTTTTATGCGGCACCTCACAAATTTTTGACATCACCTAAATTTTCAGATGAAAATTTCCATCTGAAAATTCAGATGAAACGTAACTAAATGGGCGCATTCACTAATCTAGTGACTACGTAGCAACTCATTTTGATTGGCTGACAAGTAGTTGTCAGCCAATTAAAATGAGTTGACTACGTAGTTACAAGATTAGTGAATGCGCCCAATGTCACTAAACGTAATAGAGCGGACTCTGCAAGAATACTTTACTCATATAATTTAAGAAAATTTCAAATGAGAAATGAAAGAAGACCACAAGTAGGATCGAAAACCACAGGGCTTCCCACCCTCATGGTAAGGTGGATTCAGTACCATGTCTAGGATGTGGTTGATATTGGTGTCAAATTAAAGGTAATGAAAACCACTTTTAAAATTCAGATGTCCTCCGCGTCAAAGTATAGCAGTGTCACCACAATGGCTGTTTTAAGGTTAGATGCGATTTACGCGAGTTTTTCTTTAAATTCTAGTTTATTGTGTGTTGCTCATAGTGAGGCGGCTTAGCGAAATAATTGTGCACTTGGTGAAGAAAACATGTGAGTTTTATCGTTGGCAGTACTCCATATAACAGTGATTTTGAGATATTGGGCCACTTTGGATTCTATCTAGGAGGGAAGATACAGGAGTTCATTTTGTAGTGTACATGTACATAATTTTGAATTTCATTGTACAAGAAATGAAACGTCCGTACTAATATGATACATCATTTTGGGGTATTGAATAAATCTAAAACCTGTGATCCGACTTTCGCCTAAAAAGTTATTGGCATTTATGTGAATAGGATTTTAGTGCATGTACAATAGTCAGAATATTAGGAATTACTCTTTGAAAAGAAGTGGTAGACCAAGGAAATTTGGAACGAACGTTTCATACATCATGCAAAAAATAATACAATGAGTGCATCAAAAAATTGTTGGGTGTTTTTTTCTAAGATGATTGAGGTGACTTAGCAAAACCTGTACAACAATTGTGCAACCTATGATGAAGGCATAAAATGTATAGATAGCACTGATAGATAATTATGTAAACATCATTTTGAGATATATGCCCATTTAATATTATATCTAGGAGGGAATACATATATGACAGTTTAAATATAATGCACAAATTTCATATAAATCCATAAAAAAATTTTCCTAAAGCATTTAATGAGGTAATACGTATGTATGTACATGGCTGCACAACATGTTCTAAATGCAAATAAAACTGTTTTTGTATTTGTATTTGTATTAATTTAATAAACATTAGTATAATAAAATATTTATTGTTTTTTAAGAAATGCTAAGTACATTGAGGTTATAAGAAAAAGTTAAACAAGTTTTCGCTAAAAGTAGGAAAATATTATTAAACTAATTGCGGTTTTTTTTGTTTTTAACTAAATTAACAAATTTTAGCAAATTTTCAGCAATTTGAAAGATCACCTAACGCTTATGTAAAATGTCGCAAGTTGCTTATCCTTCTTAATTCAACAGGCAGAGAATTCTACAGACCAGCAGCGTAGACAAATAATTGTCGCTTTGAAACAGTGTACCTAAAAGATGGGATTAAAAGGACCCTGCTTCTGTGCGACCTAGAGAAATTGAGTTTTTCGAAATATTCAGGTGTCCCTGATTGCATGAAATTAAATAAAAAGATTAATATTTTACTGGTAAGATAATCATGCAGTGGCATGTTAAAGATAGTGTTAGTGAATCGGGAAACATGATCGAATCTTCGAAGACCAAAGACAAAACGAACAACATTTTTGAAAGCTACACGTAACTTTCGTTAATTGGAACTATCCAAACTGCACAAAATTAAACTGCCATAAAATAGTACGGAAAATATAAGTCTTAACAAAAATAATTTTTATGTGTATGGGCAAACTGTTACCGGAAACATAAAGAGCCCGAAGAGCCCCATAAGTTTTTCGCAGAGCGCATGCAATATGATCGTCCCAAGTAAGAGTTTGATTAAATATAAGGCCCAAATTTTTCACGGTCTTAGCATACTCTACCGTTGAATCTTCTAAAATTATTTGAGGCAAGCAGGATATGTCAACGATGTTTTTGCTGATAACTATAGCTTGACACTTTATTGGGTTCAGTTTCAACCTATTTTTCTCAGCCCATCGGTAAATACTCATCAGATCCATATTCAAACGATATGTAGCATCCTCTTCCATACCACAGAATAACTGAGATAAATTTGAACATCATCAGAGTACATTACAATTTTGCAATATTTAAGGGTAGATGGTAGGTCATTTATAAAATTTGAAAAGAATAGTGGGCCCAATATTGACCCTTGCGGGACTCGTGCTGTCGTTGGGAGAAAATCGGATAGTTGAGAGTTCAAGTATACAGTCTGTGTTCTGCTCATAAGGTATTGTTTTACATTCCAATTTATGTAAAGAGATATTGTGGGGTAATAAAAAATAATTTTTTTTAGCCCTCTACCTCAGCTCAAACATTTGCAAAATAAGCAAAATTTTAACATTTTCTTCTTGTTGGATCTGTAACTCTAAAAGTATAAATCATACGATAAATTCTTGCAACTAAAGAAGAAAGATAATTAATTAATTTCTTTGAAAATCGATTCCAATAAATTTTTTTTACTCTTAGTAGTTCTCGAGATATTTGGTGAAATACATCTTAAAAATACTCCTAAGTAAATTTTTTTTCATACCAATTCATAGAATACAATTTGATCAGAATATTTTTGGGTAAACAATTTTTTTTTAAGATAAGGAGAACAAAAGGGTTCGCTTATTATTTTCTTGTTGCAATTGTTTCTTGTCTTCGATCATAAATGGAGCTGCGAATACCTGAAGCTTTTATGATCGAGGAAATATTTAAAATGGGTTTCTCAACCAACTCTAGTCTGCATCTTTCTACCTTTAATAGTGCAATTATGCAATTATTAAAGCTCAGTCTTTGACTAAGCTGGTAAGAAGCAAATCTTGGTATTTCCTTATTAAATATAAAAAATAAAATGTTGAAGCGAGTGACTCGGCAAGATTCGGTGTGTCCTATCTTTGGAACAAAGATGCATCCCTGCCTTCAGTAACAATACATCACATTAAACAACAAATGAAAAGTGTATATGATAAGTATTTGCATATTTTGAGACACCCAAAATCCAAACAAAATCAAAACTACCAACTTTCAAGACTGGAAGAATAAATCTCTTACTCAGATATTTGATATTTGTTTACTTAAATAATTGTGTTTGTTCTAGAGATAAGAAAGTACCGGTAATAGAAAGATCTTTTCTTATGGATCAAAGAAATGACAGAAAAATGGTTTTACTTTTTGGAAACCAAAAAACTTTGAAGAAACAAAAATCAATTCAAAATTTAATGATGCGTGAAACTTTAACGACATCAACTAATGCAAGAACAAGATCCAAATCTCAATCGAATCCTCCAATTTCTTCGGGTAATGATAATACTGATGAAGACGATGATCCCCATCCGAGTAATGATAATATTGATGAAGATGCCCAGCCGAGTACTTCTTTAAAATGCCAACTAACGGGTGATTTTTTAGCTGGTTTGGTTTTGGCAACACTGGTTTTGACAGCTGACGTGTGTTTAGTACCTTGTGTCACTGTCAAACAGCTTCAGTTTGGTTTGCAATTTAACCATGGATCGTCTTACAAATGAACAGCGCTTGCAAATTATTGAATTTTACTATCAAAATTCGTGCTCGGTTCGAAATGTTCATCGCGCGCTGCTTCCATTTTATGGTCGGCATTCTCGACCTTCTGAGCAGTCTATTCGGAAGATTGTGACCAAATTTCGCACCAAATTTACTTTGTTGGACATTAAACCACCAACACGTTGGAAAGCTGGCCGAGGATCCGCTTTTTTATCGAAAAATTGTGTTCAGCGATGAGGCTCATATTTGGTTGAATGGGTACGTAAATAAGCAAAATTGCCGCATTTGGAGTGAAGATCAGCCAGAAGCATTGCAACAGCTACCAATGCATCCCGAAAAAGCCACTGTTTGGTGGTCAATTGGCCGCCTAGATCGTGCGATTTGAGACCATTAGATTATTTTTTGTGGGGGTATGTCAAGGCTAATGTCTATAGGGACAAGCCCGCTTCGATTAACGCACTGGAAGCCAACATCCATGCATTCATTCGTGAGATACCGGCCGATATGTGTGAAAGAGTATGCCAAAATTGGACTCAGCGGATGGGCTACCTGAGACGCAGCCGCGGTCAACATTTGCATGAAATTATCTTTAAACATTAAATTGCAAGGTTCAAACTATCGATTCAAATAAATATTTCATTCATTTTTTCGAATTTTTTGTGTTTTTTTTTTTTTTTTAATTTTAAACCTCTTAAAAAATCACCCTTTATTAGATATTCCAAATTTGGCGGGAGTTTGTGATCAATACGGAATCTGAGATTGATCAGGAGCAGCAGTCGCGAGTGCTGTTTTACAGGATATTGGCTTGGTAACCACAGAAAATGTCGAACACATCATAGATCGGAGTAAAGTTCGTAGGGCGAGAAAACTAAAACGAGAAAATCTTCAAACTAAAGAATGTGTGTCGAATATTGACGAACAAAGTCAGGGCACAAAAAAAAAGATTTTAATATTAAAAATTATAAATAAGAGCTAAATTTTTGTTATTTTTTACGAATTTTGTGATTTTTTATTAATAAGTTTTTTGTGTTTTTTTTGTCTAAGAGCCTTTTTAAGGTAAGTTAATTCGTTGAACAGTTAACTGACTGTTTATTAGAAGATTGAAAAATCGGCTCTAAATAAAGTAAATAATATCATAATTCTCGTGTGTTTTACTTTGTAAATAAGTTAATATAAAGTTATATCAAACATGTGAAAAAATCAAAATCTAACAAAAAAGTCAAAACTTTGAGCTAAGGTACAGGGCTAAAGACTTTATCCGAATAATTTTTTTTTTATGTGAAATTGTACTTCTTATCGAAACGCAACAAAATGGAGGTATTCGAAATTCATACGAAATTCAATTCCATAAATTTCTTTAAAAACAACAAAAACAATTGTACCAACCATTTCTTTGATTTCGAACTGATAGAGTTTTAACTGGAACATGAATATCGAACAGATCATATTATTTGTGAAAAATTAAAAAAAAATTTTAGGCCACACTTTCAAAAGGGGTATCAATCGCCGAGCAGATGCTGTGAAAAAGTTTGATGTCGCGAAACTCAAATCGAGAGATACCGCCAAAACTTTTGCTGACCGCGTTTCTCTAAATCTCTTGGCCAGCCAGCCACCAGCAGCAAGCATACACGACCAGGGGAGACATTGTCAACAAGCCATCAGTACTGCCGCGACTGATGTGCTGGGTTTCACAAGGCGACCACAACGAAACTCCTGGTTTGACGAAGAATGCCGGCTGGCGCCTGCAGCTAAGAACGAGGCCTATCAGGCAATGCTGCAAACAAGAACCAGAGCCGCTGAGAGAGCAGCCCGAGAGCTCTACGGGCAAAAAAGAAGTGAGGAACGCCGACTTCTCAGGAAGAAAAAGAGAAAGCACGAAAATCGGGCGATCGAGTCTATTGAGGATTGTACCGGCAGGGGGGATGTTCGAAAATTCTACCAAAGGGTGAGAAGATCTACCCAATGTTACAAGGCCAGAACAGAAGCCTGCCGAGATGAAAGTGGAAATATGGTAGTAGACACACAGTCAGTGCTGAGGATCTGGAAGGAACATTTTTCTAGACTCCTGAACGGCGAAGATAGCCAACATTCCGCTGTTATTCCATTTAATTTGGACGACGATGGCCAACAATTCCGTCCACCTGACCTAGATGAAATGCGCTTCGCGATTGCCAAGCTTAAGTCGTATAAGGGTGCTGGTGCGGATGGCTTGCCACACGAATTGTTCAAAGCAGCAGGAGATGGGTTAGTAGGGAGTATGCACCAACTCATCTGTAAAATCTGGTCGGATGAAAGCATGCCCAATGAATGAACTCTTGGCATAGTGGGCCCCATCCACAAAAAAGGAGACGCTCTGACATGTACCAACTACAGAGGAATTAGCCTCCTAAACGTCGCATACAAAATCCTGTCGTCGATACTGTGTGATCGCCTAAAACCTCTTGTCAACGATCAGATTGGCCCCTATCAGTGTGGTTTTTGGCCAGGCAAGTCAACAGTCGATCAAATGTTCACACTCCGACAGATTTTGGAAAAAAACCGGGAATTCCAGATCGATACACACCACCTCTTCATCGATTTTAAAGTCGCGTATGATAGCGTGAATATAGACGAGTTATACAGAGCCATGTCATATCTCGGCATCCCTGCCAAACTCGTCCGCTTGTGCAGGATGACAATGGAGAAATCTCGATGCTCCGTCAAAGTCGGTAAGAACACCTCTGAACCGTTTGATGTTGAGAAAGGTCTAAGACAAGGCGACGCGTTATCATGCAACCTATTTAAGATCGTTCTTGAAGCAGTTGTACGCAGATCACAAGTCAACACCACTTGTACAATTTTTGAAAAGTCCGTTCAACTACTTGCTTATGCAGATGACATAGACATAATCGGCAGAACAAAGCGAGCTGTGGTTGGTGCATTTGCCAGTATTGAATCGGAGGCGGCAAAAATGGGATTGGCTGTTAATGAAGATAAAACGAAGTATATGCTATCAACGAAAAGGGAAATTCAACATCGTCGACTCGGCCAAAAAATCAAAGTTATAACTTCGAAGCAGTCAAGGACTTTGTCTACCTGGGATCCACTATAAACTCAAACAACGACATCAGTGAAGAGATCAAACGGAGAATTACTCATGCCAATTGAATTGAATTGAATTGAATTGAATTGTTTCTTCGGGCTGAGGAGGCACTTAAGTAGTAAAGCCCTCTCTCATAGAACCAATTAAACGCTATACAAGACCTTAATCATCCCGGTCCTGCTATAGAAGCATAAGCATGGGCGTTAAAAGATTAGGATGAAAATTTGCTTGGTTGCTTTGAGAGAAAGATTCTTCGAGTGATTTTTGGTCCTGTGTGTATCGAAGGAGTATGGAGAAGATTCAACGACGAGCTTTACGGGCTGTACAGCGACGTTGACCTAGTTAAGAAGCTGAAAATACAGCGGCTGAGATGGGTGGGACACGTGGAGCGTATGGGCACCAACGCACTAGCCCGACGAGTCTTCGAATCCAACCCTGATGGTGTACGCAGCAGAGGGAGACCGCGTAACAGGTGGCGCACACAAGTGGAGAACGCCCTCAACCAACTTGGCGTGTGTAACTGGAGGCGGCTAAGGACAGAGCTGGCTGGAGAGGCATGTTGGTTGAGGCCGTAATCCATCCTATATTGTAAGCGCCACCTAAAGTAAGTAAGTTCGTTCCTTACAAACAAAATGAATTTAATGACATCCCTTGTAGTTGGTAGCTGCCGATTGTCAAGATGTCAAGTTTTTTGTATGATCCCAATATAGCACAAGTAGTCCCACTACGTATTGAACTCATTATTTGAAAATAAATCACAAAAATGCAATGCACTTTACACAACCCGTTGAGGATCTCGAATGAAATCTAAGGACTTCAAAGTGTGGCTTTTGTATAAGATCAGGTCTACAAATTATGGAGTTCAACAACCCATTTAGTCATAAAAAAATGGTGAGTAAAAACCTCTACGTTTCCTCAATAAACCACATATGTGGTTTTTCCCATATTTGTTCACAAAACGCCCACTTTTAAAATCCTTGCGCTTTAAATCCGACTTTATTACCGGATTAAATTGTGTATATATTTGCCAGGTAGAAAACAGCCTTCAGTTTTAAATCCGACTCTATAACAGGATTGAGTTGTGTATTTTACAGGTAGGAAACAGGTAAAAACATATCCTTAAAGGGCATTAATAAATTAAATCATTTGTGCAGGTAGGCCTCAAAATTGTGCCCTGTTGTATTTGTTTATACACAAATTTTTCTTCAAAATCGGATAGGTATGGTTACTTTTATTGAAATTATGTCAGATTTATAGAGCAGTGGTTTTAAGTTCCAGGAAAATGATGACAATAGCAATATGAACCAAAAATTAAAAAAAAAACAATTTTGGTCAGCATATAAATTGGAAATGTATTGTTGCATGCAAATCGAAACGTCAAATATGTTCTAAACCTAATAAGATCAAACAGTTTATTTTTTATAATAAATAGTACCTCCGGAACCGAAATTAAGGTAGGGAAAAAAGCATAAAAATATCAATTTTTGAAGGTCGGTACAACCCCCAAGACAAATTTTAATATTTTTGTAATCTAAGTCCAATTACGCAAGTTTTGAGAAGTCTTTTGTTCGGTAAATCCAAAAAAAAAAAATTTGTCGATACACCCTAATGGTTATATGCTGGTGAGATTTCTTCAAGAACATTTGTGATTTCTTTTGTACTATAAACATTCGGCGGCTTATACACTCTACCTATAAGGCACTTATCTGCATCACAACCAACCTCAACGAAAATAAACTCTAGGTCTGATACAGGATCAGATTTCATTAAAAAATGGGCATTAAATTTTTTCTTGATAAAGATGTCAACACCCCCGCCTCTACGTGTACGATCGTCGCGAAAGATACCATAATCATCAAACTGAAGATACACTGTTGCTGATGTCAGAAGTCAACCAAGTTTCCGGGACACATACAATGTCTATAATACCATTTACAAATGTTGTTTTGAACTCATCTAAGTGTTTACGCAAACTTTGTGCATTTATATGACAAAAAGAGAGACATAGTTGTTGCAAAAAACGTTAAGCATAACATTTGTTAAATTTACATTACCATAACTACCAGTATGCGAAACAAAATTTCTACTCAGTGTTGAAATGATCATTAATTTGAGTTATATTAAAAATAAAGCAAGGACAACGCCATGAGAAAGACGAGCAACTGCACCTGATGCAAAAAGAAATAAGATCCAAATAAAATGCTGATAATTCGATATAAAGTCAATAAAAGAAAATAATAATGCTAAAAATAAATTTAAAAAAATAAAAAATATTTTCATAACAATAATTTTTAAAAATTATAACGAAAACAAATATTTTATGCAGATTGTAGGTAACCAAAATTGAGAATCGTTATTGTTGTTTGGCGAGTTTTCATCAGAAATTTGTAGATCATGCTGCTCTTTTTGTATATCAGAGGGGTGGGGTTGGGGTAGCCCCAAATATGAATCGTTATTATTGTTTGGCGAGATCTCATCAAAGGTTTGTAGATCATGCTGCTCTTCTTGTAGGCCAAGGGGGTAGAGTATGCGTTCGTTTTCTATTTTGTTTATTTCTTCGAAAGAGAGAATGTTGATAGGTTCTGAATTTCTCTCTAACTATACAGGGTGATTTGCATAAGGTGTGACAAAAAGTTAGGGTGTGTAGGTTGGACTTAGACAAGCAAAAAATCGTATGGGATGGGGGGGGGTCCATTTTCCCCCGTTTAGGCGGGAGGGGCAATTTAAGAAAAAAATCACTTAAAACGGAAAAAATATTATTTAAAAATAACGGTTATACCTACAGAGTCGTGCTATAGCATTTTGAAAAGCCAAAAACCTATACATTAATTTAAAAAAAACATAAATTTTTTTATTTAAACCATTTTTTTTTCAAAATTTTACGTTATTAAGTAGTATTTTTCTGGCTTATTTTCAATGCTCTTATTTATTTTTGATCAAACACAAAAAAACCGAATGTCAAAATAACCTGTAGTTTTTGAGGAAACCAAAAATGACCAAAACTACTTTTTTCAATTTTTTTTTTAAGTTTTTTTTCGTTATTGGATTCTTTAGTGAATTTACGAAATAAAGGATGAATTTTCTCTTTCCTTTTTTTATTGAGAACACCTGCAGAACTAAGGGTTATAATTAGCTTGTGATTGTTTTTTTAATCATGCAACACCAAGAAATAAGAAAGCCTTTTTTTTCTCAAAATTTTGACTTTGAAAATTAATATTTCAAAAACTATTCATTTGAACAACTTACTTTAAAATTTAAATTAATGTATAGGTTTTTGGCTTTTCAAAATGCTATAGCACGACTCTGTAGGTATAACCGTTATTTTTAAAAAATATTTTTTCCGTTTTAAGTGATTTTTTTCTTAAATTGCCCCTCCCGCCTAAACGGGGGAAAATGGACCCCCCCCCCCTCACATACGATTTTTTGCTTGTCCAACCTACACACCCTAACTTTTTGTCACACCTAATGCAAATCACCCTGTATATAAACTAAACCACGTGAGGTGTAGGAGGAGTGGATTATTTTTTTTCGTCTGAGGTTAATAGAACTCCGAAGGATTATTCGGTTTGGATTGGTTAGACTTTCGTGTAAGTAAATCGGCTGGGCGGAACAGTTATCAATAAAGTCATTAAGTGTTATTTGTCGCAATTTTGTTTTTCAGAAATCAACAAAAGCTCTAATAACTTTAGATTTATCGTGAGCAGATAAAAATTTAACTATTATTGTTGAGTGATCCCGCGGTTTAACACAAAATATTTTATGCAATTGCGGTGGTTGCAGTTGGAGTGAGTGACAAAAGTGATTAAAAGTGTTTTTAAGATTTTCATCAGCCGCTAAACTCTTCATTTTAAGAGATTCGATTTGATTCTTTAGAGCTGTGAGTTCAGTGTTTATTGTATTGTTTTCGGTCAAAATTGGACTATTTACTGGTTTATGTGTCAACGAATTTTGAAGTTGTGTTTTAATTTTAATCATTTTATCATTGAGGTTTTTTATTTGATTTGGACGTAGGTTAAGGAAAGTAACGCTGTTATTTAGTTGCAACATATCTCTGCTTATTTGGTCTAATTTATTTTAAAGAGAGTTTATTTGTTTACTTAAATTTCCTTCAGAGTCAATTGGTGAGGTAGTTTTTACTTGCGATATAGGTACTATAGGATTATAGGTTTAGGATTCGTAAAAAATATCGAACTCGAGATAACAATGAGACATTCCATTACGATGATAGAGAATGCCAAAAAAATGGGTCCCGAAATTCTGTCTGTTCGTCTGTCTGTCTGTGTATACCTCGAGCTACAGCCTAAATCGCTCAACCGATTTTCTTACAACTTGGTGGTTAAGGATATTTGGAGGGGAAATTGAAATTTTAAGACCAAAACTAACGGTACCTGTCATATACCCATTAAGGAAAAGTTAACTTTTTTCAAAAACGGCTTTAACGATTTTGATTAAAATTTTTGTGTCTACTTTTGTTAGTAGGGTCATACTTTTGAAATGAATGTTATGTCTGTAAAAATTCTAGTAACGGTACCTGCTATAGAACCGTTTTTATTTTTCATTTTTTACTTTTTCTTAAGCGACTCATCCAATTTTTATAATTTTTTTTTATACGGAAGCTCCATCAAAATTATTTGATATATCCACTATAAACTATTGATATAATATAATAAATATCCAAATGATATTGCACTCCGCTAACTCGCCAAGCTCCCTTTTAGCACAGATACGCAAAGCGAACTTAACTCTATACGTCAAGAGGGATTTTCTTGCTCAATTAGTTATACTGATATAATGGATGAGTTACATCCACTGATCTCTATAAAACACTGGATAGTGGATTCCCTTCTAAGTATGAAAGTTTTACTGAGTCAAATTGAAGATGACATTTTATAGTACCAAAGCAGAGTTCTATCTCGCTCTATACAGATGAAAGAGAGAGACAAATTGGTTTTGCTTGTCACTTTGACAAATAAAACTGTTCTACAGCTAAAAAATGTTATATTGAGAGGGTACCTCAGCAGAGTTCTATCTCTTTCTCTTCTCCTTCAATTGGAGTCATTTTTTTATATGAATCCACTATGCAGTGTTTTATAGAGATCAGTGGTTACATCCCTTTGGCTAAGGATAAGTTACACTGATATTATGGGCGAGCCACACTAAGGGTAACAATTTGGCCATCCTGCAATGCACTGGCCTCAGTGCAGTTATTAATCTACTTATTATTTTTTTCAGCTCTCTATTCTGTTCGATTCCACAATTCAAATTCAACAACAACTTATAACACACAGAGTAGTCTTCCTATCAGTCACTCAGCGCATTTAATTTTATTTGCACTCAAAACTCAGTGTCGATAAATCTTACCCAGAACTTTTGGTTTTCACTCAGATACCATGTATCACTCAGAACTCAGAATTGAGAAATTTCACCCAGAACTTATGGTTTTAACACAGATACCATTATATCACTCAGCACTCAGAATTAATAAATTTCACCCAGAACTTATGGTTTTCACTCAGATACCATTATATCACTCAGTTTATGTTTCTTACATCACACTCAGTTTGGCTATTCACTCAGTTTTCTAATTACCATCAGTTTATCTAATTCACTCAGGACATCTCAATCAATCGGTTCGTCTAAATAACTCTTTAATAGGACCCTATTAATAATAAGCGAAACTAAAAGTTTCACCTACCAATAATCGCGTTTCAAGCAATTAAACAAACAGAACTCGTCATGGGTAAGGAGTACGTCCTCTATGACATCCCTGTCAATCCCATTTTTCATTACATACCTGCACAAGTAAGAAATCAAATTAGATGAAAAAAGAAATTTTTAATTGTATGCAAATATTTTGTATGCTATTTTTTTAAAGATAATTTTTGTAAAAAAATAGAAGAAAGTATATAGGTATGTAAAAAAAAATAACATGTAACTTTATTTCAAATGGTGTTGTTCTAGAGCGTTTAGGTTTCTTCAGAATCGTTGTTCTCATCATCTGATTCGTCTAATTGCTCCCAAACGAAGTCGTTTAACACTGCAAATGGCTTTATACGATCAGCTGCATGAATGGAAGAGTCTGGCTGTTGTGAGACTTGGAAAGCTGCTGTGTCAGGTACCGGTAATTTTGAAGAACTTTTTTTTTTCAAAAGAGCCTTTGTACCTCGGAAGTAGTTTTTTTGACTGTCCAGTAGCTGGATGTTCAGCCCGCAAGAGGACAAAATTGCCCTCTTGATATAATTGTGTTTTTTTATGATGGCGGTCAGCCATCACATCAGACGAATAGGGGGAATAACATGTAGCATACGAAAACATGCACGTCCCGTAACTATTCGGCACTGGTGGAAGTGTGATCATAGCCTCTCCGCGGCGGCTGCTAGAAAAAAGCCTTTTAAAAAAGGTAAACCTAACCGAATTGCGAGACCGACAACAAGCCTCGGAAATGGACTGATTTCACGACGACAACCCAAGGCTATGCACCCTTCGCGTGCGAGGCAAATTTACGAACATCAGCCTCATTAACGTTCACGGACCTACTGAGGAGTCCTCAGACGAAGAAAAAGAGACTTACTACGAACAAGTCGAGAGGGCCCTCAATGCCTGCCTAAGGTATGACGTCAAAATCATCCTTGGGGATTTGAACGCAAAAATAGGTCGGGAGCCGGTATTCAGGCATTACGCAGGCACCCATAGTTTGCATGAGAACACTAATGACAATGGACTTCGAGTCTTAGAATTGGCAGCATCGAAAAACATGGTCGTTGCGAGTACCAGGTTCCCGAGTAAAGATATCTACAAAGCCGCCTGGGTATCACCTGATGGAGTCACTCGTAACCAAATAGACCACGTGTTGATAGATAGTCGCCACTACTCGAACTTGATGACGGTAAAAACGTGCCGAGGTGCCAATATCGACTCGGATCACTATCTTGTTGGTATGGTTTTCCGAGGGCGGATTGCCTTGCGGAGACGCATTGCATCCGCCGATCAGGTTCGAATCAACACGGCTGCCCTACGCAATGAAAGCACCAGTAACACCTTTGGTAATGCGTTAGGACTCGCCCTAGAATCACTTGATTTAGGGAGAGTTAGTCCTGGAGCCAGTATGCTGGGCGTAAATGAGAAGTGGACACGCCTTAAGAGTACTGTCATTAGTACTGCCAACTCCATCTTAGGCAGCAGTCGTAGAAATCGGAACGACTGGTTTGATGATGAATGCAAGCTAGCGACTGAACGTAAGAATGTTGCGTACCGAGCAATGCAACAATCTCATAGAACGCGGGCACGCGAAGAGTAATATAAAGAGCTCAGAAGAATAGAAAAACGGCTTCACAGACAGAAAAAATCAGCCTGGGAGAAGAACCAAATCTGTGAAATAGAGAACAGCCGAGAGCGAGGTCCGCACCAGGCGAGTTAATACCCTTGAATCTATTTTAAGAAAAATACATTTTTATTAAAAAACAAACAACCCAATAATTCCCTTTTCAGAAATCAAACCGAGTCCTAAAATTCTAATTTCACAACAAAGCCAAACAACATATGGTATTCCAAAAATGAAACCAAGCCAAGCCATAAATTCCATTTTTATAACTAAACCAAACAACAAGCTGAACAACATATGGTATTCCGAAAATAACATCAAGCCAAGCCATGAGGATAACACAAGATGACCATGTGTACTATCAGCATCATCCCTACCACGATCATCCCTTTCAACCATATAGTATAAATATAACCTACAGAGCAAAACACAATGTCCTTAGTACAATACCTGCAGTGTTAGAACACGATCCTTTGGATCGAATTTATTCAGTACCAGCCCAAAGTGTATTAGTTAAGTGTAGTACTAAGTAAACCCTGTGTAGTTTAATAAAATATAAATAAAGAGTTTTACTCCAAAAAAATATATTTTTTTGCTTCGCCCTGACTACGACAGCTTAACTGTAGGCTCAAAACCTATAAAATAATTCAGTGTAAAGTTTAGTCGCGATTAAATCTTTTCACGTCGACACGAGTAAAAGCTAACGGGGTTTTACATCCAACTAGGAAAACTGTCGACACTTCGATTTGGCCCAGCCAAACAAAAAAGAAGACAACTTTACAGTCAAAGCATCCACAAGGATCTAAAAGAGGAAAAGTAAGAAGGTTAAATTTAATAAAAAAGTGAAGTGTAAAGTTAAATCCACCAAAATGTCGGTAGAAGATAGAATCAGCCATCTTGTTTCCCAATTGATAATAGAAAAAATGCGGAAGGAAGGAGGTGAAAGGCTTATTAAGCTGGAGTCGCACACTAATACAGGGAACCATGTGGCAGTGTACACGGACGTAGTACCAAATTACACATCTCCCAATGATATCAGAATGACCTTATTTCAAAGTCTGCCTCAATTCAAAGGAGATATAGATGAATACAGAAGCTGGAGGAAACAAGTATGGAACGCTATGGACAGTATTAAAGCCCACATTGCTCACAATAACTATTCGAAGCTCTGGGAATAGTTCGAACAAAAATTACGGGTCCAGCTTCACATATATTAATAAACAGTGATACTAAAAATAATTTCTACACAATCATAGACCGTTTAGACTTCACATGCGTTTAGAAGCAGAAATGTGTGGCATTGAACAACGTAATTTGTCACTGTTAGAATATCATGACAAGATTACACAATCGTTAAATTTAGTCATCTCTAAAATAGATATGACTTATAAAAATCAAGAAGCATCAGCCGCATTAATTGGTGAAATAAAAACGAAGTCAGTAAGGACATTCATAATGGGAATAAATAATGGATTTACAAAGAATACGTTATATCAACATAATCCAAAGAGTTTGAGCGAAGCCTATGCCATCGCAAGCATAATATATCATGATAACAAATATCAAAAACTAGAAGGAAGCAGTAAACCAATGATAAGAAGAGATACTCCACATTTTGTGCCAAATGCTTCGAGATATCCACAACAACATATGCAGCCACAAAGGAAGTTCGAACCACAACAACCAATGGAGTTGGGTTCAAGTGCTTATAGAAAACCTTTTCAAAATAATAACCAAAGACAACAGTATAATGATCAAAGAAACAATCATTATAACCCGTTCAGAGGACAACAAAATAATCAAAACAATCAATATCGAAACAATAATTACCAAAGTAATCAAAATGACTTAAAACGAGACGCAGATAAACGGAACAGAGATAATACCCCCCAACAAAGTAGCAACAATCACGTACTCAATAAGTTACAGAGAGTGAATCATCAAGTGAAGGAAGATTTAAATGACAACGCATCAAATTATTCAGCAGAAGAAGATCTAGACACCGTTTATTCTGAGGAACATCAGTTTTTTCACGACACAACGGACTCCCTTGCCTAAGTCCGAATGATAAAAAAACTGGTAAGAAAATAAATATTTTAATAGATACAGGTTGTACCAAATTGTAAAATAGGCACTAGTGTTCCAATAAAGCAGGTTATAAGTAAAAGTATTCACGGCGAAAGTATTATTAAAAGTAAAAAAATATTCAAACTATACGGTCATACTTTAAACTTTTATGAGATGGATAGTTTAAAAGAATTTGACATGATCTTGGGAGATTCAGGTCTTAGGCAGATGAAAACTAAGATAAATTTCTTTGCATATAAATTTACATATTCAGTTAAACACAAATTACAATTGATAAATTATATAACAGGAGATACTTTAGGGAAACATGAATACAATAAGAAAATAGATTTCATTATGCAAAGAAATGAAAATACTAGTGCGGGATTACCATTTACTACAACAATAGAAGCAACAGTTAGGACTTCAAATGGAAACCCAATATGGACAAAACAATCCGTATCCAATCTCGGATAATGAATTTGTCAATAAAGAATTGGAAAAACTATTGAATGACGGCATTATACAAAGGTCAAGAAGTCCTTATAACTCTCCGATTTTGACAGTGCCCAAAAAAGGTTTAGACGAAAATGCTAAACCAAAACGTAGAATGGTAATCGATTTTCAGAAGTTAAATGCTCAAACTATTACTGATAGATACCCGATTCCTGATGTATCTATGACATTGCAAAACTTAGGGAATGCTATGCTAAATATTTCTCAGTTATTGATTTGGAATCTGGATTCCATTAAATCAAGATAAAACAGCAAGACAGGGAAAAAACAGCATTTAGTGTAAATGGTGCTAAATATGAGTTTGTAAGAATGCCGTTCGGGCTTAAGAATGCTCCCGCAATATTTTAAGTTCGCTTATGTCTATATAGACGATGTGCTTATATACTCGAATACACCAGAAGAACATATTGAACATATATCTATAATAGCAGATGCTTTATATAATGCGAACATGAAGTTGAGTAGTTAAAAAAGTAAATTTTTCCAAGATTCGGTAGAATACTTAGGGCACGTTATAAAGCATAAAAGGATAACAGTGGATCCAAATAAAATAGAAACTATAAAGGAATATCCTTTACCCACTAACCTAAAAGAACTTCGTTCATTCAGGATTAGCAAGTTATTATCGGAAGTTTATAGAAAACTTCGCACATATCACGAAACCTTTGACAATATTTTTGAGAGGAGAATATGGTAAAAAAGAATCAGAGCGAAAAAATTATGATTGAATTAGATCAAGCAGCAATAAATACTTTTAATTTATTAAAAAAGATATTACAGGGAGAAGTTGAATTATTTCAACCAGACTTTAGTAAACCGATAGAGCTTACTACGGATGAAAGTAATTTTGCAATAGGTGCAGTTCTATCGCAGAATAGGAAACCTATTACTTTTATCAGTAGAACTTTATCAGAAACCGAGCAAAGTTACGCTACGAACGAGAAAGAACTCTTGGCAGTAATATGGAGTTTACAGAAACTCAGAAATTATTTATATGGTATAGCAGATTTAACAATTGTAACAGATCATTAAAGTCTGATATACAGCATATCGGAAAAAAGCCCCAACAGTAAGCTAAAGCGTTGGAAAAACCTCATCGAAGAATACGGTGCAAAGGTAATATACAAACCAGGCTATCAAAATGTTGTTGCAGATGCATTATCACGAACAAATCTAAAAATAAACATGAACACACAAGAACAAAGTACTTCAGATCACAGTGTGAGTAGTAGTCCAGATGATAGGTATGAAGTTACAAAAAAACCATTGAATACATATAAAAACCAAGTTGTTATAATTAAACAAAGGAACAGTGTGTATCATGAAAAAATAGAAACATTGTTTGAGACAAATTCTCGTTTTACGATAACATATGGAGACATATGTACAGTCTCGCAAGGACTAAAGTCCATGTTGAACCCAAACCCAGTGAACGCAATCTTTTGCGAGGAAATAGTATGGCATGAGATAATACCCGTAATAAACACAAATTTTGAGGAAACAAAATAGTGCATACCCAAACGCTTCTAGAAGATGTTCAGGGAAAAACATCACAAGCACAGATAATTTATGATATACACTCAAGAGCCCACAGGAACGCAAAAAATAACACATTAGAAATACAGAAAAATACTATTGGCCAAACATGACCAAAGAAGTGGAGCGATATTGCGCTGAATGTCTGAACTGTAATAAAAACAAATACGAACGCAAACCAAAAGAACAAACTATTGGAAAGACTCCAATACCAAGTAAAGCAGGCCTAAGCATAGCTATAGACATATTTTATATGGATAATCATATGTATCTAACAAGTATAGATAGATACAGTAAACATGTTATCATAAGGAATATAGTAGATACAAATAACTTTAATATAGTATTAGAAGAAGTTATTACGCAACTGTATCCATACATAGAAGAAATCATGACGGATAACGAAAATGTCTTTTGTATGCCTGCTTGCAGGCACTCGGTTCAACACAAAACCAGCCCTATATTGCATTCTCAGAGCAATGCACAAATAGAGAGATTGCATAGTACGTTGATAGAGCTAACGAGACTCCTAGCAGAAAAAAATAAATCCAAGGCCTGTGAGGAAATCTACAACGCGGTGAAACAATACAACAGTACGATTCATAGCGTTACGAAGAAAAGACCTAACGAATTATTCTTCGAAAGGAACGATCATATTGAAACCAAAGAAGTATTAAAAGAAAATCAAGAAAAAGTTATGAAATATCACAACAGGAACAGAGTCAATAAAATAGTAGAAAAAGGTGATAAAGTGTTTGTTAAAACCATAAAAAGAAATAAAAATAAAGCTGTATACAAAGAAGCAATTGTTCGCGAAAATAAAGAAAACGTGATTATTACCACGGACAATAAAAGATACCATAAAGATGACATCCGCCAACGCATTATTAAAAGTGGTACTAGTTGTAATAAAATAATGTACTTAATAAATCAGATACAGTGCCAAGTGGTTCCAAGTGACAAAAAATCAATAGAAACTATACCTCTTAAGGAAAACAAATTTGTGCTACTAGAAACCGATCTGGTATATTTGTATAATAAAACCAAGTTCCCATACCACGTAACGAACATTACAAAATTGTTAGGACCAGTCCCCGATCATTTAAAAGTAGGTAAACTAAATGAGAAAGAGAAATACCTAATAGCAAAAATTGAAAATAGTTTACAACAGTTAGAAACCCACCATGAAACAAAGAG
The DNA here is from genome assembly GCA_948107695.1 of Meliscaeva auricollis. Classification (NCBI taxonomy): domain Eukaryota; kingdom Metazoa; phylum Arthropoda; class Insecta; order Diptera; family Syrphidae; genus Meliscaeva; species Meliscaeva auricollis. Next base: position 49,664,908 of record OX403618.1, on the reverse strand, counting down.
AAGTTTAGATTTCATAGGTACTATAATTAAGTGCATAGCTGGAAATCCAGACGCAAATGATCTTACGGAAATTAAAACCACCCTAAATAGTATTATTGAAAGTAACAATAAGCTGGTAATAATAAATGAACACTTTGAAGAATCCTTTAAAAATATCCGATCTTATGAGAATCATAGGGTATTGATATTAAAAGAAACTTTAGAACAAATAAATAATTTACTAGAAACTATTAACTTTGCGAAAAAAGGAACATTTTTGTCTAAAAGTATTAACATTCAGGATATAAAAGAAATATTACAGAACGAAGAAATAGATATACCTGTAATCAATGTCTTAGAATATTCAGAAATTCACATGCTAAATTATCAAGATTTATATGTAACCATTTTCAAATATCCAATTATATGACACAAATGTAAATTTTTTAAAGTAGTTCCTTTAGCATTCAAACATGGAAAATTCATTTTAGATTCAAACATTGCAGAATGTAAAAACTATTTGAGAGTGAAACAGTGCAAAGAATTCTTGAATTCTAATATAAATAAACTTTTCAAAACTAAAGATAATTGCACAACAAATGTTTTAGAAAACAAAGAATCAAACTGTTAAGTAATTCAAGAACAGAATGAGCAAGTCAAACAATATACTGACGACTCAATAATAGTATCAGGTTTGAATAAAATAAATATTGAAACAATTTTTGGAACTCATTTGATTAAAATAACAGAATCTGTATTAATAAATAATAGAAAATATAAGAATGAAAAAGAAACTATATTACAATATGCAAAAAATAAGAACCAAGATAATGCTTATATAAACAAAATATTAGAATTTTTTTTTTTTTTTTTTTTTTTTTTTTTTTTTTTTTTAGATATTTATTTATTCAGTTTACAATAACAAAAATGATTAATAATATGACATAATTCAGAATGATTCAAAAATAAAAAAAAATTTAAACTAAGATTTTGAAAAAAAAAGAAGAATAAATAAATCGATGTCATTCTGTAGCATTTAAATGGCTAGAGGCGAATGATCTTCCTAAAATATTTGAACATTTCTGATATTGTGTGTGGGGTTAAAATTGAAAAATAAAGCAATATGAAAAAAATGTCAAAATGAGTGCAGAAAGAAAAAAGAAAAAGAACATAAGACCATAAGAATATATGAAAATTAAGAATTTCAAATTAAACTAACTATAATTTGTATATACATATTTTTTCATTCAACTACGAAGAGCTGAGCAATAATTTGACTGCAGAATTATCCAGACCAAAAAGGTAAAATTTAACTTTTTTTAAGTAACATGTAAGCATTCTTAGTACTTTTATTTCATGCGGTAATTTATTAAAGAGCATAGGTGCGGTTGCTGTATAAAATTTTGAGAAATGAGTTTTATTACAAAATGGAATTTGAATAAGTCCCAAGCTATTTACTCTTAATCAGAATCGAAACTAAAATTTAATAATATAAAATCAATGAAAAAATTTATACTACCATTGTAACAACATCCAATATTATACACATTTTATATGATAATCTTAGCAGGTATTATAACATTTTGGGTTTTATTATATTCAAAAATACAAAAAAGAATAGGAAAGAATTTTGCTTCTCCCTGACTACGACAGCTTAACTGGCGCGGAAGTTCTACCAATCCGTCCGAAACATGACGCAGTACACACCACGCTGCACATACTGCAAGGACGGAGAGGGAAATCTGATCACCGATCCACGAAGCATACTGGAGCGATGAATTGCTAAATAGTCAGCTCACAGCAGAAGTGGAGGCTATGTGCACCCTATGCTACCGCCACCAAGCATAGAAGACGTTGAGAAGGCTATAGGACGGCTCAAGCAAAACAAAGCCCTGGGAGCCGATGGCATACCAGCCGAATTATTCCATCACGGCGGGCCAGCCTTACGTCAAGCAATTCATGATATCATGATGTACGTATGGGAGCATGAAGAAATGCCAGAAGACTGGCGAAAAGGTATCATATGCCCCATACATAAGAAGGGAGATGTCACAACGTGCAGCAATTATAGATGTATCACGTTGTTGAGTACCTCCTATAAGATACTCTCCTCTATCCTACAAGACCGAATAACCCCTAAAACCATCATCGGACACTATCAGTGTGGTTTCATTCCAGGCAAATCAACAACTGATCAGATTCTTACCCTTAGGCAGGCGATGGAAAAATGTCTAGAACTTAACAGCCCAACATACCATCTGTTTATAGACTTTAAAGCCACCTATGATAGCATAGCCAGGGTAGAACTTTACAAAGCCATGAGAGAATTCGGCATCCCAAATAAATTGACACGACTATGTAGGTTGACCATGACTAACGTAACAAGCCAAGTTAAAATAGCCGGATTGCTATCCAGACCAATCAACATCTTTAATGGACTCCGACAAGGGGATGGTTTGGCCTGCCTCCTCTTCAACCTGGCGTTGGAGAAAGCAATCCGTGACTCTGGCACGGCAACAAGAGGGACCATCGTCAACAGGTCCAGCCAGATACTCGCTTACGCAGACGACACCGACATCATCGGAAGAACCGAACAAGTTGTACACGATTCCTTCATCCAGATCGAGCAGGCGGCACAAAATCTGGGGCTGCACATTAGAGAAGGTAAAACAAAGTACATGGTGGCGTCGAATGCGAGAAGAACAGTTGGTCAAACAATCGAGGTAACGGAGCACGAATTTGAATTGTTGCAATCCTTTAAATACCTTGGGTCAACAGTAGCAGCCGATAACAACATAGAAGAAGAAATACGCGGGCGGCTTCTCAAATCCAACAGAGCCTACTACAGTCTGTCAAAGCTATTCAAATCCAGAAACCTAACCATAACTTCAAAACTGCTGCTATACAGGACCATGGTCCTGCCAGTACTCATGTATGGATCCGAGACTTGGGTGCTTAGCAAAAGGCACTGTGACCTCTTAGCCGTGTTCGAAAGAAAAGTCTTACGGAGAATTGTTGGCCCCATATGTGAGGAAGGACGATACCGGAGACGGTACAATCATGAGTTGTACGCAATCTACCTTGAAGCAGACATAGTGACAAAAGTTAAGCTCGGTAGACTCCGGTGGGCAGGGCACCTAGCTCGCATGAGCGAAGAGGAACCTGCTCGGAAAGTCTTTTGTGGTACATTCTATGGTAGACGGCAGCGTGGTAGACCATGCTTGCGCTGGAGATATGGCGTAGACCAGGACGCCCGAAGCCTTGGGGTGCGCAACTGGATGGCTTCGGCTCGAGACCGGGATAGGTGGACAGACTTGTTGAAAGAGGCCAGGACCGGACCCCGGTTGTCGAGCCGATGATGATGATGATAATTTTATGAGATGAATTAAATTTGATTGCTTGTTGAGTTTGAAGTTGTTGGTTGCGACGCACTGTTTGCCATTTCTCGGAGTGCAGCTAATGGAATATTTTCGTCTTCATCACTGGAACCATGTTCTTGAAGAGCTATTGTTAGTTGATTGTTGAGAGCATTCTTCGGTTTGAAATTAAATAGTAATTCTTGTTTTGTCTGGTTTGTGCTTGTTTTATAGTGTGGAGTCCGAATTGTATTGCTTGTAGGTGTTCCTCCCAGTCTCTACCATCTTGTCGAACAGTCATTGTAGACAGAGATGTTTTTACTGTTCTGAAGTAAAGCTCGATTTGTCCATTTGCTCTTGGTGTCCTGACGGCATTCAAGATGTGTTGGGTTCCATTTTTCAGCAAATACTTTTCAAATGCTTTTGATGTGAAAGCCGTGCCTCGGTCGATAATAATTTGGGTAGGTGTTCCGAAAAACTGGGAAAGTTCAATTAGAGTTTTAATCACAGCTTTTGAGTTCGCTGTCTTTACAGGTCGTAATATTATGAATTTAGTAAATCTATTTTTTAGTCCTAAGACATAAAAGTTTCCCTTCGTACTTTTGATATATGGACCTAAATGATCATGTGCATTGTATAAAATGGTATTGGTTTTTTGGGGATAGGATGAATTTGATAACGCGTTTCATCTTTACTACGTTTGTTATACAAACACGCAATGCAACTATTGTCATCTTCGGAAACCAATATGTTTGACGGATATGTTGAATTGTAGGCTCAAGCCCACCGTGACCAATGTCATCATGCGATGATTTGATAACTCGCCATCTTACTCCCCTTGGTACTGCAAATTGAAGTCCCTTTTCTGTTTTCTTGTAGATCATCATATCCAAACCTGCCTCTTCCATGTCTACAGCATTTTCGGTTAGATTTCTGCTTAAGGCGTCTGCATGTTGCATTTGTTGAGCTGTTCGATACTCTAATTTAAAATCAAAATCTTGAATTTGTAACCACCACCTAGCAATTCGTTGATATCCACTTTGGATTGCGTCATTTTAAGAGAATTACAATCTGTGTAGATTGTTAAGTTTTTTCCTAGTAGATAGTATCAAAATCGTTCTAAGCATTCGGCAACAGCTAGAGCCTCGAGCTCGTAGCTATGGAATTTCTGTTCATCTTTTGTTGTCGCTCGACTTAATTATGGTACTGCTTTTCGTTCACCGCATTCATTTAATTGGATTAAAACAACCGCGAGGCCAATACTACTTGCGTCTGTGTGAAGTTCTTCTTTTTTGGGATCGTAAATAGCAAGAATAGGGGATTCACACAATTTTCTTTTGAAAGTTTCAAACGAGTTTCACATCTCTTCAGACCAATTGAAAGGGGTACCTTGTTTTAGAAGGGCATTAAGAGGTGCAGCTATTTTTGCATAATTAAATACAAAACGACGAAAATAACTAGTCAGACCCAAAAATTGTTTGACTTGTCGCGTATCGGTAGGTAAAGGAAACTTTTCTATGGCTTTAATTTTAACACTCCCTGGTTCTATGCCCCCTTCACTTACCTCGTGTAATAAATAAGTTATCTTATCAGCTAAGAAAACACATTTTTTTATATTTAATGTCACTTTCACATCTCTCAGAACTATAAAAAGTAATAGAACAATATCATCCATATATATTAATATGTTTTTGGATGAGAGTTTTCGTATGACGAGATTCATTAATCTCATAAAAACCGATGGAGAATTTGATAGCCAAAACGGAACACGATTGAATTGATATTGACCATTTGGTGTAACAAAAGATGTTAAATATGTCGAATTTTCTTCTATCCGAATTTGGTAATACCCGTGTATTAGATCAAGGACAACAAAGATTCGACCACCAGTCATTAAGTTGATTTGTTCTTCCATGTTAGGCATAGGAAAGTTTTCGCGTACCGTTATTTCATGAGGCAGGGCTCGCGAATTCAGAGTTTGAGTGTTCAATAATTTTATTTTCTAAGAGTTCATCAATTATTTTCTCTAAATGAGGTAGTTCATTGTAAGGGACGCGGTAGGGTTTAAATCTAATTGTTTTCTGTTCTTTTAATTTAAGGTTCATTTTTATTTTATCGGTTTTACCGAGTTCACTTAAGTTTATTACAATGCAATCACGATTATTGTTTAAAATGTCCATGAGTTTGATATGGTCACTAGGACTGCACTTATATTTACCGATAGTAATATCATTTATTTTGATTGTAGGTATTTTTGTTTGTGTCGTTACAGGGTTGCTTAGTCATTGATTATTTTCGTTGTTCTAAAAAATCTAAAAAATGTCTACCTAAGATCATCGCGTATTGTTGGAGTTGATCCTGAACGACTAGAATGTCGATTTTTAATGAAAAATCTCCTAATGTCAATTTTTTGGTAATTTTACCTATGGCATTTGTTGCATTTTTCAACCGAAATCTTGTACTTTTGACTGCTTGATGGTAGTACAATCGATTCCCAGATCTACGAAGGCCTTAATGCGATGCCCTTTGATGTCAATATCTTTCAACAATCCGCATTCGTATTCGACACGGTTTAAACGATGTATTTTTCTAGGTGGTTCTCCGAAAGCCTGATGACGTTGGAACGAATAATAATAGTTTCTTGCAATCTCGGGATATATGGCATGGTATTTGGCAATTATAACAAATTGGTTCTTTTTTTTATTTTGTCTGTTAAGGTAATTGGGGTTATATGATGGATGCTGATAGTTTACGCGGTTTTTTTTTTGCATTAGCTGACAACATATCCTGGCAACTGACAGTTATAGCAAGTTTGAATAGCGTTTTTTTTTCCGCGGTATGAAGATTTACATTCTGTTGCCAAATGGCTAGGGGAACGACAATTATAACAAATTTTCGGAAATATTGATTTAAAATGAGAAAGTGTTTGCAAATTAGGAGAGTTATTGTAGTAATTTTTTAAAATTGGTCGAGATGTATTTTTTAAAATTCTATTGTTTTCAAACTGTTGTCGTGTCTCTGCCTGTCTTTGAATGTCTTTCACTGATTTTAATTTTTTTAAAAGGTCTGGAATATTATTGCAATTAGCTGTAATTAAGTTGTTCGTCAAATTTGTGTCTCTAAGCCCAGAAGTTATGTATTTTATAATCGCGTTATTGTCAAGCCCAGAAATTATGTATTTTATAATCGCGTTATTGTCAAGTTTTCCACGTTTTCCCAGTGCGGCCATCTCGTAAACATAAGTTTACTAACATTCAGTTGCTTTTATTTGGCGGGATAGTAATTTGACGTGGACATCAGCAGAATTCTCTTCTGAAGAGAAATCTCGCAAAACTTTAATTTTGAATTTGTCCCAATTATGAATTTCTCCTCTATATCCATCAAACCAATTTATAGCTGCATCTCCTAGTCTTAAGGATGCGTAAAATAGCGTGCTGCGATCGTCCCATTCGTAGATATGACGAATGCTTTCGATCGTTTCGACCCATTGGGAAGCACTTAGTGAGGAAGAGTTTGATGGGTTGAATAAGGGGATTATCCTCGTAATCTCTTCCGTCACCGCCTCCATTTTCTCTTGCAGATCTTCGATTATAAAGAGGTCGTCGTCCAGGACGTCCTCATCTGGATCTATACCGGCGTTTAGAAGTACGTCTCTGTTTTCTGTCGTTCTCTGAAGCTTAATACACGGAAGGTCATTTTGATCATTTTTCCTAAAAATCTTATTAATTTGCGGGAACATACTCGGGTCGCTAGAATTAACAGCCCGAATTTTCTTGTCCCAATAAAAATTAATAGACAACCTATAATTTTCTTTGATCAATTGGTTGATGTTTTTTATTGATGACTTCAGTGTCCCAAATTACGCCGCGCGTTTACTAATCGAAACACGGTGGCTAATGTTGAAAAGTGAAAATTAATCAGATTTAAATAGATTTAAAATTTAAAAAAAATTAAAACTTAACGAAAAAAAAGAGCTGTAAAGCATAAAGCTTTAATTTGTTATAGTAGTGGAAGTGTAATTTAATAAGAAAACTCTTACCTATGCATGCAAACAAACCAAATACAAAAAAAAAAAAAAAAAAAAAACACTCAAAATGAGAGAAGCTTTGGACTACTTTAATATTAACAAGGAAATACGGAAACAATTATTTTTTAAATTTAACACTTAAAACTCAATTTATAATATAAAAAGGATGAGTTACATCCCTTTGGCTAAGGATAAGTTACACTGATATTATGGGCGAGCCACACTACGGGTAACAGATATCAAAATTTTTAAAAACGTAATTTTTGGATTTTTATAGTTGTGTTTTTGTCACCTGTGGATTTTTTGTGCTGAATTTCTTTAGATTCGGGAGAATTTTTTTTTTTTTTATGGAACTTTTGACGTTGCTGGTGTTTTAGATGTTGCTGCTGATGTTGATGATTTATTAGCTGCTGGTGCGTAGGGAGAAGAAATGAGCGAGGGTGATGAGAATGTAGAGTTTTGGCTGTATTTTGACTACTGGTACGTGCTTTATTCATTTTGATTGTATGAAAAGGGGATAAAACGGAATTAATTTTGCTTTATTTGCCTTGGTGTAGCACTTTAGAAATTTTGATTATTTAATTATTGTAAATGAGCTTGTTTAAATTATGTCAAAATTAATGCACGAATCACAACTTCAATTAAGTTTATATTTATAATGAACTTGTACCCTTCAGAGACACTGTCTTGTTAATTGTTTTTTTTTTTTTTTTTTTTGGTTTAAACGCAATGGTTATAAAAGAAGAACGCAGAACATCATGAAATGTCTGTTCACCACATCATTTTATGTGTGTGTTAAAAATTGAGATGCTATACTTGGACAAAGTCCACCTATGCTTCGTGAAGTGGGGGTAAACTGATATTTTTCGATAATATCTTACTTACCTGTGCGTTTTTTCGGAAAATGCTTCGAGAATCAGTTTTAGTGCTTATTTTAATTATCTTTGAAATGAAACCTCAAACAATATTGTAGTCCACAAATTTTGTAAGCAATGCAAGGTTAAAGTTCACGATTCATGAATGAAAAACGAGAAATAAAAGCAAATTTTCTATAAGAGCCAACAACAAATTTTGGGAGTGGATTGATATCCAAAATCCGAGTAAGTTTTGTAGGTATAAGCGTCCAAAATTCAAATTAGGAAACCTTGCAGTTTTTTCGTGATATTCTATAGTTTTAAGGGGGTTAAAAAACTTGATAGTTCTAATTCATCTGAGAAAGATAAATTCACTTAAATTAACATTTTTAATACTGGAATTAATGCATTGTCATTTTGGATCATCAAGATTGATGTCTCCAGAAAAATGACTCCAAAATGTTTTGCTTAAATAGCGTTTATTTTGAGTTCTATTAATCGGATCGATTTGTTTTGCTTAAATAGCGTTTATTTTGAGTTCTATTAATCGGATCGATTAATAGGACTCAAGATAAAAGCTATTTAAACAAAACATTTTTGGAGACATTTTTGTTTGATTTTCCGAAAAACGCATAAGTAAGTAAGATATTTCCAAAAATATCAGTTTACACACACTCCACGAAGCAGAGGTGGACTTTGACTTACTATTGCTTAAAACCCAATCCTCTCGCGGAACTTGTAAATGGCTCATTTATATTATTGTCAATTAATTTACTCTTGGATATTTTGTGTTAAAATGAAAGGCAGGGCAGATATTAAATAAAAATGCAACCAACCTCTTTTTCAAGATGGTGGCTGCTCCCGCCTCTCTATCGTCCCAACAAGTTGTGTTTTATGATAAGGAGATTCAACCGAATACATTCCATGATTGGATTGGCAACTCGGGTTTTTTGAAGTTAAGAAGTGTTATTGCTCTTGAAATTTTGATAAATTTACTGTGTTAAAAAGTATTTTTAAAGTGTTTTTTTTCACGCAAAATTATTATTTCAACACTTGGTTAGTTGTAACACAATAGGTGAGAGTGAATTTTCTTCATTATCATTTGAATTATATTGCTTTTAACGAATATGGTGAAAGGCTGCTTAACAAGAACACCACCTTCACAAAGCAACAACAACGATGCTTTCAATCACCAACAGCATGGCCCGTCGCAAAAACGACACTTCTTCTCTTTTCTCCTGGCCGGCGAACAAAAAGCGATGAAGTCGGAAGTATGCATGTTCTGGACCTCAAAGACATGATGGAAAGTAAATTTAGTTCTCTTCTTGATGAGCGTATGAAAAACTTGCCAACTAAGTCTGATTTATCAGAAATAACAACCAAAATGCAGTCTTTATAACAAAAAAATCGTACGCTTGAATGCAAACTGCACAAAATTGAGAGTCTTGAACGTCAAATTGACTACATCGAAAGAAAAACCAACGAGAGGAACTTGGTACTACACACTGATCTCTATAAAACAATGGATAGTAGATTCATATAAAAAAATTGACTCCAATTGAAGGACTGTTATAAACTATTATAATAAGTCTATCCCATCTTTCTTTTTAAGAAGAGAGAGAGAGATAGAACTCTGCTGAGGTACTCTTGTCAGTATAACATTTTTCACCTGTATAGAGTGAGATAGGACTCTGCTTTGGTACCATCCAAATGACTTTGGTACCATCCAAATGTCATCTTCAATCTGACTCAATAAAATGTTATACTCAGAAGGGAATCCACTATCCAGTGTTTTATAGAGATCAGTGGTACTACATATTCCGTCCCAGGAGAATGACAAACAAGTGATATCTCAAGCGAATAACCAGTGTTTGGACCTGTTGCAAAGGAACAATCCAGAAAGAATTGCTCGTACCAAAATAATCCGCTCTAGAAACAGAGTGGCCAACGTCATAGTCGAAATGCAGAATGTAGAAGATGTTGTGAAGGTTCTGAAGTCTGATACCAAATTGCGAAACACCAGAATTTCCATTCACCGGGATTACATTAAAACAGAACTACAACTAATAAGAAAGAACATAACCGAAAACAACAGAAAGTTTTAAAACACTTCAAATAGATTAAAGATCATTTTATTTTGATAACAATAATGTTCTCAAATGTGATGATGATGTTGGAAATCAATTGCTACAAAGCTTGTTGTCAGACTTGGGTATCAGCTGTCAAACTTCAAAAGATGATCATCGATCTCAAGAGGGTAGCGTCGGTAATGTAGTAGCATCTACCAGTGCCGTCGAAAGGAGTGTTAATTATTCTATTTCGTACAAATGCCGTCTGTCATTTCAAAAGTAGTTCAAATTCATGTAATACGAGTAATGTAAACAGTGACGGTGCGTCACTTAGACATTTTAGACAATGTCTACCCAACCGAAAAGACTTGATAAAAGACAAAATAAATCAATAAAGTAGTTTTACATTTAACAATCCCAAACATATTATTCAATTTGTTTTTTAGCACAATTTACTCGGTACGGTCATAATAAATATGGTAACCACGAACTCGACATGCAAATGACACACCGACAACACAGACCACACCCACCCACACGAAATACGATCGATATCCACGAGTGCCGAAGTAAGTTCGGGAAACGAATAGAAACGAAGACAATGTCTTTCTCGCCAACCGAAATAAATGAAGCGAATTCCTTTGAAGTTTGAATAACATTCACTCAGAAAAAAATGTATGGAACATGTTAGACAAAATTGAATTTGTCTTTCATCCCATGTTTTGAGTAAAAACCATGCTATTGAGAGTTTAAGTGGATTTGGTATCGTTTCCATTTTGAATTAATCTATAGATAAATGTGTTTTGATTGTAAGAAAATATTGGAAGTGTGTCAAAACCTAGTTACTGAAATTGTTCAGGAAAAGTAAATATTTTAACTAGGTATCAAATACCCAAACTATATAAATCTTTTCCTTTATAAAAGTTGTTAAGTGATAAAATTGTCAATGTTATCAAGTTAGGTATTGTGTAGAGTAACAATTCATTCCAGGATGGAATTGTAATTTTGAACACATGCAAAGATTCCCTTTTTTCCAAGATTGTTCTTAACATGTAAATGGCAAAAAAATAGATAAAAGTAAACACTAAATCGACCATGATCTTGTGAGTGCATAACTAAAATCGGGTTTTGTTTAAGGCTATTGAACTTTGTTAGTTTTTGGACTACGAAAGAATGCACTTCACATACTGTTTGAGTACACTCGTTGTAAGTCGAATGAATACTAATTTTATTTCACTACGTAACATCTATATATACAATTTTCTTATCTTACTATTCTTAATGTCTATGTTGTTTACTTAAATGTTAAACATCTGTAGATAACCGTCAGTGTATGCTTAGGATGATCTGTCTTATCTTTATTTTACATACACATTGGGTTATCTATAGATAAGTGCATGTTGATGTTTGAACATTCTGCGGGCCAACAGAAAGTGCTAAAATTCTTTTTTTGAATATTATGCCCCGTATTACATAAATAACTAGAATTATAACCAAGATGCAACTTAACATAAATCCGCTGTGACCGCTTATGTGGTGAAAGTCCAAGCCCTTAAGGTAAATGTTTTCTTCCTTGAACCTTATTAAGTCCCGTTCCCTGAGATTTTAATCCGAATCTTGTGTATCTCTTCTTGTAGTTGGGAAGGTTTTAATAATAACGGATTCATATGGTGATTATTTGCATCAATGAGAATGCTTATAATTGCCATTTGCACATCATTACATTCTCTTAACATTGCATCAAGTTGCATTGCTGCTAACTGAAATGTCATTCCTGCTTTGTATGCATTATGAGCTTGAAATGTCATGTTGCGTATTTCATTAATTTGACCATTAATTTTTATAAATTGATCGTTTACTTCTTCTGTTGTTTTCTTTACGACATTTACTGTAGCATTTACTAGTGATGTTTGCCTCTTATTTAAGCCATCCAGTTCATGTTGGTTGTCCAAAAGATTTTTCATGTTTTCTTCTAAGGATTCTCTATCATCACTGTCCATGAGACCGAATAATATGTGGTAGAGTGAACCAACAAATTCCAGTGGAGCTCTTTTTACCCTGTTGTTTGTTATAAATAATTTGTTATTTTCAGCCAGTACTTCATATCTTCTCTTCAAGTTTGCTGTTATTGAACTGCACTGCTCGCTGAAGTAGAACATTCTGGAACACTTGTCTTGTAGTTTAGTTATGTAGCTTGCAATATTATTGGTTTCTTCAATATATGAATCTAAGTCATAGTAAACTACAAGTCGCCACTTTGATGCCACCACATCCATTTTTCCGATTGGGTCTAAGTAAATTCCCACATTTTCGTCTAAGTTGTTAATTGTCATCTCAGTTGTTGTGCTCATATTGGTTGCTGAACTTTTTGCTCGTCCAAATGCAATTAATACCAATAACATCAACATCCACAATTTGATTCCATTCATTTGTGTGTTTTTTGATACATTATGTCTCTTTAAACGGGTGAGTTGGCATGTTTGTTGTGAATTGTTACTTCCCGATTCTTCTTCAGATATCTCGATGGGACATAATTTATGTATAGGTCTTTTGCAGAGTCCGTCTTTTGTTTTGAGTGTTACTACTCGTACATTGCCGTCTGACCCTTTGTGGACTTCAACAATGCGTCCCATGGGCCACCTCGACGGTTGGGTGTTTTCGCTTTTTATAATAACGATTGCACCTTCCTTTAGGTTCTTCTTTTCAGATTTCCATTTGGTACGTTTTTGAAGAGACACCAAGTATTCGTCCTGCCAAAAGTCTCGTTTTAATTTTTGCACCAGTTTCCAGCTATCCAAGGACCCAATTTTTTCAAGTTCACCTGACTCAGGAGCATCCAATAACGGACGTCCCACCAAAAAATGTCCAGGTGATAACACATCAATGCTGTCTATGTCATTACCCATAGCACACAATGGGCGTGAATTCAATATTGCTTCTATCTGACATAGCAATGTTGTCATTTCTTCAAATGTTAATTTAGATTCTCCCATTATTCGTTTCAAATGGTGTTTCATTGATTTGACGGCTGCTTCCCAAAGCCCCCCAAAGGGAGGACTTGCGGGTGGGATGAAATGCCATTCCACCTTGTCTTCAGCTAACCTTGAAGCGATTGACGCGTTGTTTTTGATGGCGTTCTTGAATTCCTGATCCAAACATCGATTTGCTCCAATGAAATTAGACCCATTGTCTGAATATATGTGAGAACTTTTGCCACGTCTTGCAAAAAATCTTCTTAGTGCTGCTCTGAATGCTTCTGTTGTAAGGTCACTCACTGGTTCTAAATGAATGGCTTTAGTAACCATGCATACAAAAACTGCAATGTAGCCCTTGTACGCTTTCTGTCCTCGACCCCTTGATGTTCGCATTAATATTGGTCCAGCATAGTCGACCCCAACATGTTGAAATGGTGGAGAAATTGTTGTTCTTTGCTTTGGTAGATCTCCCATTATTTGATTCGCACTGCTACTGTTGTATCGAATACAAATTGGACAACTACGACAACATCTTCTTATTAGTTTTTTGATACCAATTATGTAGTATGTTCTTTTAATATAGGCTTCCATCACCGAATTTCCACCATGTAGTGTAGCTGCATGTGCTTCTCTAATGATCAAACTGGATAGTTTACATTTATCCAGTATTATTGGGTGTTTCTGGTTCAAAGGCAAGTTTGCATACTTTAGCCTTCCACCCACTCTTAAGATTCCTTCATCATCTTGATACGGTTTCATTTGAATTATTTTGCTGTTCAAAGGAATGTCTTTTTTGTTTACAATTTTTTGTATTTCAGTGCAAAATTGAATTTTTTGCTGTTGTTTGATGATCAAAGTTCTCGCCTGCGACAGTTCGGACACAGTTATTGATCCAGGCGTTATTTGTTTGTGTCGAAACCACCGAATAAAACGAAGTACGTATGCAACACTTTTCTCAATTTTGTTGATGTACGAAAATAGTTCGATTAACTTCGATACAAAATGTTTTTTGCATTGTAATGTTGACATCATTCTAAGATCTGTTGACGGTGCCAGGTGTTGCTGTTGCGGCCAATGATGTTTAGATTGTTTCAGCCACTGCGGACCTGTCCACCATAGTTCGTGATCACCAATTTTGGAAGGGCATATGCCACGTGATGCAACATAGGCTGGGTTGTCTTTCGAATTTATATGGAGCCATTCCATATTATCCATTAGACTTTTTATGTCTACTCTGCTTCGTATAAACTTTTCTTTGCTTTTGTTGTTCTTTATCCACCACAAAGTTATAGTGGAATCACTCCACCCATAGTATTTTATATCATTTGAGAAATATTTTTTTATCTTGTTGAGTAACTTTGCAAGCAGTTGGGCTGCACATAACTCTAATTTGGGAAGAGTTTTTTTATTTTTGATGGGTGCCACCTTGGTTTTGGCTGTTAATATTTCAATTGTCATATTTGTTTTAACGTATATGACAGCTGCATATGCTTTTTCTGAAGCATCCGCAAATCCATGTATTTCTATTGGACCTGCTTCGACATTAAATATCCAACGAGGGATTTTAACTGCCTTGATTTCTTTAAAATTTTGTTGAAAAATCAGCCATTCTGCCTTCATGGCTTCATCAAGTTCATCATCCCAGTCATAGTTTGATTGCCATAATCTTTGTATAAATATTTTCGCTCTTACTGTGACAGGAGCAAGCCATCCAATAGGATCGAATATTTTTGCAATATTTGATAAAACACCTCTTTTGGTTTTTGAAATGCTTAAATTAGATGCATCTATAACAAATCGGAATTCGTCTTGATCTGGATCCCAGTGAAGTCCCAAGGTTTTCGTGGTGTCGCCTTCTTTGACATCAATTGTTTTATGCTCGTCATTCGAAATTATGTCCGTCAGCAAATGTTGATTATTTAAAGACCATTTTCGTAATTGAAAGCCAGCATTTGAAAGTTTTTCACTTACTTCTCTTATTATGTGTCTGCATTCGTCTTCGTTGTTGGCGCCTGTCATTAAGTCGTCAACATAAAATTCTTCCCTTATTATTTCTTTTATTCTGATGTCTTTTTCTTTGCATTGGTTTGCGACTTCTTGCAATGTTCGGACTGCTAAGAATGGGGCTGCTGCTGTTCCATACGTAACTGTTGTCAGTTTATATTCTCTTATATTGTCTCTTGGTTGTTCTCTCCAAAATATTCGATGATACTCTTGATGTTCTTCAGCTATTTTGATCTGCCTGTACATTTTTTCGATATCTGCACTAACTACATATTTCCATTGCCTCCATTTGATGATGATGTCAAAGATATTGTTTTGTAGTCTAGGCCCAATCATCATTGCGTCATTGAGGCTGTATCCGTTGGACGTCTTTGCTGAGGCATCAAATACAACTCTTGTTTTTGTTGTTAGGCTTGTATCTTTCACAACTGCATGGTGCGGTAGATAGTATTTGCCCGTATGTTCGTGTTGTTTGTCTACCTTGACCATGTGGCCCAGGTTTTCGTATTCTCGCATAAACTGTATGTAGTCGGTTTTTGTTTTCTTACTCATTTTTTTCTCAAGCTGTAAGAATCTAGCTAATGCTTGTTTTCTAGATTCTCCAAGCTCTATATCTTTTCTTAGTGGCACCTTCACTACATATCTGCCATTCGAATCTCTTGTTGTTGTTTCTGCAAATGCTTGCATGCAAATGTCGTTTTCTGATATTTCATTATCTTTTTCAATTTCTTCTATCTCCCAGAATTTCTCCATCGATGAAGTAACTGCTGACATGATTTTGCCACATTGTCGTTTTGATGATGTAAATACATTCATTTGCTGCATCGTGAAGTTTTTTAACGTTAGAAGGTGATGTAGCGTTCATCATTGGCATGTGCAGCAAGTAATTCAATTGTGTGGAGAAATTGATTCTTTTATTTTCGTATCTTCTGATGAGAGTTTTCCATGCTTCTTTATAGTTTGCCGAAGATCCTTGTATGACGCTAGCGATTGAAGTTCGAGCTTCCCTGGCTATGCATGATCGCAAGTGATTTAATTTCACAGAATCTGGCACATCATTATTATTGTGAACCAAATCTATGAACAGGTCGGAGAATATCTTCCACTCTTCAATTTTTCCATCATTTCATTCATATGTTGTTGCTGCAAGTCTAGTCCAGTGGCTAGCTGCTGCTTAACAGTTTTTAATTCTGCTAATTTGCTGGATAATGTTGCTGCGCTTATTTCTGGCTGTATACTGTCCAGATCTTTGTTTTTCAGCAAGTTTTGTATTTTTTGAAAGTAGTCCTCTGCTCCTTTCATCCATTGTTCCTTAAAATAGGGAACATCAATAATGCCAAGCTTTTGAAGTAGCTTGTCATTTTGCTTGAATGCTTGAAGATTCTTTTCAGCATACACAAGAATTTCTTCATTTTTGCTCCGCGTTGTTACGCTTTCTCCTTCTTTTAATAGTTTTTCAAGTTTTCTTAAGATTTCAACCTGTTTTTCTATTATTTTTAAATGTTCTGATGACATTTTTTTTTTATTACGTTTGTTTATTTTTTTTTTTTTCACTTGTCAGTATTTTAGCTCTGACAACGCTTTTCCACTGTATATTTTTTTTTGTCAGTATTTTAGCTCTAACAACGCTTTTTCACTGTATATAATTTTTTTTTCCTGTCAGTATTTTTGCTCTGACAACGCTAAATTGAATCTTGTTCGTTTATTAAAAATCTCTAACCACTGGTGGGGGAAAATTTTTAATATTGCTCGAAGGACCAATGTTTGAGTACACTCGTTGTAAGTCGAATGAATATTAATTTTATTTCACTACGTAACATCTATATATACAATTTTCTTATCTTACTATTCTTAATGTCTATGTTGTTTACTTAAATGTTAAACATCTGTACATAACCGTCAGTGTATGCTTAGGATGATCTGTCTTATCTTTATTTTACATACACATTGGGTTATCTATAGATAAGTGCATGTTCATGTTTGAACACATACTACATTCTCATTACTTTTTTTTAAAGTGCGTTCTTTTGTAGTCCAAAAACTAACAAAGTCTTAAATACACATGTGTATTTAATGAGAAATGGTAGAATTCCTGCAAACAACTGTAAAGTTTGTTATGAAACTTTTGTTGACGTTGAATTAAATATAGTCAGTTTACAAATAATAAAAAAAAGTAATAAATAATTAAATAGTTCAGGTTTCTTGATATCTCATAGACTTTTTTTGATAGCAGCTGGAAAGGGAATCCAAAATTTTGTCGGCTCAGTTTTTGACTAGCAATTTATTGATGAATGCTGTCGAGGTTGCTGAGATTACTGGGCGCTAAGAGATCTCAGAAACGTGAACTGGGTAAATAATAGAGAATCTAATGATTTAAATTTTTAAAATGTCAAAAACAATGTGTCTACCCAGTTTCATGGAGTACCGCACGTGACTGAATGTAAAACCAAAAGCAATTAATGTTATAAATTCTAAAGTATTATCATACAGCGTATCAGGTTTTATGAGCTTGGGGAGATTTTTTACTTGCTCTTTAGGTTTTAATCAAAACCAACATTACGACAATGGTGGAGAAGACTAAAAAAGTGGTTTTCGTCATGCCGTCCGTCGGTCTGTGCGTCTTTGCGTCCATCTGTACATATATGTAACAAACGAATTGAAAAAAGTGTGTTTAATGAACAACAATTAGACATCGATTATAAAAACGACCAAAAAATGGTAAATCTATTGGGATATACAAGAGACAAAACACCTATTTTGAGCAAGTCTGGTGTTTACGAAATTGAATGTAGTGATTGCAAACAAAAATATTATGGATAAACGAAACGAAGTATCGAAATTCCGTTTTAAAGAACATATGACATATATTCGCCTGAATCAACCACAAAAATCTGCAATCACATCTCATTTGATAAATAGTGGACACGAAATCATAAACATTGAAAATCTAACTCTTCTAAAACCATAGAAGGTCTTAGTGACCATAGAAGATTAGGTGCGTATGAATCTATTTTCATCCAAAAAGACCCAAGTGCACTGAACCTAGACAACGGCAATATAGAATCATGTAACAACAATATTTAGCAACAACATAATATATTGACGTTTGGTCATAGCTTACAACAACACAAGGCTCTGATGCACAGAGAAAAAGAAACTGTTTTAAGCTTTGATGACGATGCAATGTTTTTGTTTTAGTCGTGATTGCTGAAGATGAAGCGCAACTGCTTCGAAATGCATTCAGGTACGTGTCGCATTTGTTTTTAATTGTTTTTAATAATTTGTTTGTTAAAAATTAAATTATGAACAAGTGTGTATCGACTCAAGTGAAGTTATAAAGGTGTTTCAATTGTAATCGTTAATTTATCGAATTTCACGCCATTCAACATTAATTTATTACTTCGTGAAGTGTTTCCATCATTTGTATCACCGAATCCTTGTTTTGGAGTATCAATAATTAACCCAAGTTGCTACCTAAATTCTTTTTGTATGTCCAGTTTTTGCAAATTGGACATGTTAATGTGGATTTCGTGCTAGTTAGTTCATTCAATACTTTTCGCGTCTATCATAGTCAGAAAGAATTTATGTTGAACCATTACATTTTTTTCTTGGTTCTATTTGGTTCCTTATATTGCTGACAGTTGTCTGAATAATATAACTTGACAAAAGTGCACAGATGACGTCCTTGGATTCTTCCAATATTCGATTAAATCACCTTTTAGACAAAGTGGAAGTAGTGATGCCATAAACTTGTTCGCATCAGATACTACTTCGCCATCTTCTGATACTATTCATTGTTTATATGCACTTTGTCCAGAAGATCCATCGCATCCCCATTTGCTTAACAAATTTAGTTGTGTTGGTAGGCTATTTATTATCCTCTTTGCTGTATGGTCCACTCAATCTTGAAGATTAACTTCAACAAAAGTTTCTATTACTATCAAGTTTGATGGAGTGGCGTATATCTCAGCTTCCATTAAGATATTATAGCTTGGAAACACGGCTTCTATGATGGCTTCTCAATGATTTTCTCATCAATTAGTACTTTTTCTTAGAAAGTCCCATATCCAAGAACAAGTCCAGTGCAGCCGGACCATCATATTTTATTGGATCCCTTTGAGGTGTAGGAATAGTCTCTTTTATCCGCTGGACTCGTAATGGGCTAGCACTCAAAACTGCTTTTTTGATGATTGTTGTCTTATTATGATCCTTATTAACGGGTGATTTTTTAGCTGATTCGGTTTTGGCAACACTGGTTTTAACAGCTGACGTGTGTTTAGTACCTTGTGTCACTGTCAAACAGCTTCAGTTTGGTTTGAAATTTAACCATGGATCGTCTTACAAATGAACAGCGCTTGCAAATTATTGAATTTTACTATCAAAATTCGTGCTCGGTTCGAAATGTTCATCGCGCGCTGCTTCCATTTTATGGTCGGCATTCTCGACCTTCTGAGCAGTCTATTTGGAAGATTGTGACCAAATTTCGCACCAAATTTACTTGGTTGGACATTAAACCACCAACACGTTTACGTACTGTGCGTAGTGAAGAAAATATTGCGGCCGTATCAGCTAGTGTGACAGAAGACCGCGAAATGTCGATTCGGCGCCGTTCCCAGCAGTTAGGCCTTTGTTACAGAACTACGTGGAAAATTTTGCGGAAGGATTTGGGCGTAAAGCCTTTTAAGATACAGCTGGTGCAAGAACTAAAGCCAGCCGACCTACCACAACGCCGAATTTTCGGTGAATTGGCTCTTGGAAAGCTGGCCGAGGATCCGCTTTTTTATCGAAAAATTGTGTTCAGCGATGAGGCTCATTTTTGGTTGAATGGGTACGTAAATAAGCAAAATTGCCGCATTTGGAGTGAAGATCAGCCAGAAGCATTGCAACAGCTACCAATGCATCCCGAAAAAGCCGCTGTTTGGTGCGGTTTATGGGCCGGCGGCATTATTGGGCCATATTTCTTCAAAGATGATGCGAATTGCAGCGTTACTGTCAATGGTGAACGCTACCGAGCGATGATAACAAACTTTTTTTTGCCCGAAATGGAAGTTCGACTTGCATGATATGTGGTTTCAACAAGACGGTGCCACATGCCACACAGCACGCGAAACAATGGCGCAATTGCGAGGCGAGTTTGGTGAACAGTTACTTCCACGTTTCGGGCCGGTCAATTGGCCGCCTAGATCGTGCGATTTGACACCATTAGATTATTTTTTGTGGGGGTATGTCAAGGCTAATGTCTATAGGGACAAGCCCGCTTCGATTAACGCACTGGAAGCCAACATCCATGCATTCATTCGTGAGATACCGGCCGATATGTGTGAAAGAGTATGCCAAAATTGGACTCAGCGGATGGGCTACCTGAGACGCAGCCGCGGTCAACATTTGCATGAAATTATCTTTAAACATTAAATTGCAAGGTTCAAACTATCGATTAAAATAAATATTTCATTCATTTTTTCGAATTTTTTGTGTTTTTTTTTTTAAAGTTCTAAACCTTTTAAAAAATCACCCTTTATAAAAATTTGTTCAAAATGTCAAATTCTCGTTGAATAGTTTGACATTTAGCACGTAATTCAAAACTTTCAATATTTCTTTTATGTAATTTAAAAGCTTTATTTTTTTTATTTTTAAGATTAATCAATCTTTTATTGCACCAAATAGGATTAGAGCTCGATATAACTCTTTTGCTTGGAACGAATCGATGTATTGCATCTTTGATAGCTGTCAGTAGATTTTTATTAGCAGTTTCTAACTGTCTATCACTGTTTAATAGAAAAAAAATACCAAGGAAAGTTAAAAAAATAATTATTCATTGCATCAAATTTCTTTACTGAAGTTTGGAACATAAGTATTACTAACATTATTTTTTTTAATAAAATCATAAAAATGAAATTTGCCTTCTAATGCTACATGGTGCACTGAATTTTTAACAATTGGCAGGTCAGATTTTTCAACGTAAATAGCAAATTCTTTATCCATAAAAATCAAGTCAAGCAATCTTAAATTATCTTTTCAAAAGAGTTTATTTGAATTAAATCAAATTGACTGAAAAAATCAACAAAAAATTCTTCAATTTCTCAATTCAATTAACATTATATGGAACTAAATATTTCTCATCTGGATCTGGAATCCAATTAATATTTCGTTGATTGAAATCACCAATACATATAACATGTTGTAAATTATTAAAATTTTCTAAGATATGTTTACAATTATTAAAATGTATACTATACATCTCAAGAGAACTTCTAGGTGGAATGTAACTTAACATAATAAATATTTCTATATTAATATCACATAAAAGCTTTATAATTAATTGATCAATGTCAAAATTTGATTCAAAATTGTTGATATCAACTTTTTTACATGATAAATTAGAACGTATGGCAATCAAAACTCCTCCACCTTTTTCCATACCTGTTAATAAATTACATCTATCTTTTCTGAAAAAATTATAATTATTAATCAAATATTTCAGATGTTAATTGATTAACTGTCAACCAGGTTTCTGTCAACATTCTAATATCATATTCACAAGATGCAAAAATGATGTATAAATTATCTAACTTAGTTCTAATGCCTCCTACATTTTGATAATAAAAAGAAATAATTTTACTTGGTATGATGTTTAAACAAGACACAGCAGCATTAACTGGAACACTTGAATGAGTTGTTGAATCTTGAACATTTGGATTGTTGATAGCGCCAATTAAAGTTAAGTAAGGTTGGGTGACTGGCGAACACTTTCGTTTTTTGGCCTGTTAATGAATTCTTTAACTTTTACAGAACTAGGCCATAAAGTGGGGTCACTCAATAAATTATTAAAACAGTCACCAGGAACACTTAGTTTAAAATTAACAAATTTTATATCCGGCGCAGGAATATCTTCTTTAACCAGTTTATAGCACTTGAACAAATCAGTAGGTAATTTAGTTTGAGAAGCTACATGGTTTACTAACTCCTCTGGAAGAGTATTTGAATGAAACTTTGAAACTTTGAAACATGTAGCCACTAAGCAGGAATTAAAGCGTTAAGAGAACTTCAGCCAGTTCCAGTAAGTTCACGATGTTGATTTTGTGTCGATTTGGTTCTACGATTTGCATTGCGATCAGAAGCATTGTTTACATTTTTTTTATGATTGTTTATTTATTGTAAGCATAGTAGAACCATTGACGGTTACATTAGCATTATCTCCTTCACACTTATTTGCAGCAATTGTTGAAGATTCACCTTTCTCATCGACGACGATAGCAGCAACAGCACCAGCAACAGCAGCAGCATTATTGTTCTCAACATCCACGACGTCATCAATATGATTTGGTGGTATCATTTCTGTTGTCCCATTAATAATGACCTCATCAACTCTATTTGCAAAAGAGTTCAACCCAATTGTGTAATCTTGTCCCATTCCCGATGCAGCAGAAATATCATCAGTGTTGTTATTGTTTTTAATAACAATATGTGAAGAAGCAGCATCGATGCACAAAACCGGTTTGCTAATATCTTGCACTTGCATACTCTTAGTATTATCTATGCTTGTAGACAGTAAAAGAGGGCACACGGCAGGCAACGGTGTGGAAGGGGTTAACGCAGAAGTATTTGTTGTGGTTGGGAGTGAAGAAATGAGAGTATCACTAGATTGACTAGACGAATGGGTGGGTAAAGGGGGAGGTGGAGAGAAAGAAAGCAAGTTTTGCGATGGGCAATGTAAATTGTTTTGTCCCACTGATGAGAGATTTGTTTCAATTTGCTTGTTCTTTTGTGATTTCTTAGAAGAGATTTTTTTATAAGCACTGACCGTAGGTTCATTCACCTTTTCTTTTTGGCTTCGCGTCACTACACCTTCGGCATTTTTATTCTCAACATTAGTTAAAGTAAACAAATTGGGGAATTCATTTTTTAAACAATTTAAGTTCAATGTTATTCCCGCAATGAAATTTTCAATGATTTTAATATAGTTCGATAACTCAATTATGGAGCACTTATCGCACTTTGTAAGAAAGTTTATTTTAGATTTAATGATATTATAATCAGATTTTTTCATTTTCGCACAACTTAAATGCGTTAATGAATTGCAGATTGCACACGAAAAAGATTCGATAGGCTCCGCTTTATTGCAGATAGTACAGATCATTATAATAAATTTAGATTGAGGCAAAGAAAATAAAAACGTCCGTCGCGATTGAAAGCTAAACAGAATGTGATGTGAATGTGTCTTAGTATGCCATCCATTGCTGCTTGAAAAATAGCAGGGGCCTTTTTGAGCCCAAAAATATTTTCCATTATTCACAGAAAATGCGGTCTTTTTAATATCTTCCTTTTTCATCTTTATTTGATGAAATCCACTCTGAAGATCAATCGTTGTAAAGTATTTTCCTCTGCCGAGGTTACTTAGTATAATAGATGTTTCTGCCATAGGATATTTAATTGTTTTTGTTTCAGAGTTCAGTTTCTTAAAATCTATAACTGAACGGAATTTTTTTGATCCGTCTGAATTAATTCCTTTCTTGTCCACCACCCATATTGGATTATTATATGGACTCCTACTAGGACGAATTACAACGTTTTCTAATTGTGTTTTGATTTCAGAATGAAACAAAGTGTTTGCGCTTTGCGGGTATGGATATTGTTTGCTCCATATAGCGTCATTATGTGACTTGGGTATGTCACATTCAACTTGGGTGTTGAATGGCAGGTAATTGGGTTGAGGGGTAAATATTCCTTGATATTGTCTGAGAGTTTTTTTTTAACTTAACTATATATTTATTCTCACTACTTTCTATATTAATGTGGTTCAGAAATTTGTCGTCGAATTTCAGAGGTACTATACCTGTCGCGAATTCTAACGTGTTCTGTCCAATATTAATTATTCCATTGATTTTCTTTAATAATTTCACTCCTATGATCGCGTCATAATTGGTTAACTCTGGGAGAACGTAAAATTTCTCCTTGACACCTAATATATTTAAATCCTGATATTTATCGATAATTGTTGTGCCATGGACACTATTTACTCTAGACCTAACTTCTAATTGTTTTGTTGATCTCATTGTTTGGTTTAACATAATTATGTGTTGCTCCTGTGTCAATAAGAATATTGAATAAACGACCCGACTTCGTGTGTGTTCGCTCGATACAAGGCAGGCCGTGTCTTACTCTAAAAAAATATCATTTTCATTTAAATGATGTAGTATAGGAGCTTTGGTAGGAATTTGATCACTTGGTGTCCTTTCTCGCTTAAAGGGGTTGTAGTGATTGTGGGTATTTAAATTCCTGGGAGGATGATTAAACGTATTTCGGTTTTGATTCTGGGAATGACTCTGTCCGCTATGCTGAGTCGGGTTATGCTGAGCCGGTCTTCTAAATTGTCCACTGTTTGGAATATCCATCCTTTGATGATTATTTTGGGTAAAGTTTTGTCTCTGACTGTTGTTATTTGAATTATTGGCAGCTGGTACTACCTGTCTGGGTTGGTTCATATGATTGAATCTTAGTGGTATGGAGGTCATTCTATGTGCGGAATGGAGATTATCTTTAAATTGAGACATATTTGACTATCTCGTGGGCCCTGGCTAGTGCATTAGGAAGGTCAAGCGGATTTAAAGAGAACACTATTTGAGATATTGGTTGATTCAAACCAAGTATGAATGTTCTTAATGCGTTATCTCTAGCTACGTTTATAAGACAACTAGTTTCAGCTTTTTGTGGTCCGTATGTCATTATTGTTTTGTTCGTAATTAATGTAAGTGTTTTACTAACGTCTTAAATTGGAAAGTTCACTTTGTAGCATATGTATAGGCCTTTTGTCTTCGTACGTAATATCTAATCTAACTATGATCTCATCCACATTTAAAGGCGTTCCGTGTGAAGTTAAAACGTCGTTTGCTGCTCCTATCACTTTATTTCTAACAATGTTGGTGACTGCATAGTACCTACTCCCCCCCTTAACTGGCTCATATATCTTCATGCAGTTGCTGACTGCAGTCCTCCAACTAACATAATTGCTACCGTCAAAAGTTGGAAGACATTTCACTACATCTCTCCTCCCGTTATTGCAGGGTCTATAACTGTGTCGGTGTATGGTGTTATTGAATCACCTGAGGTTAAATTAGCTAAACTTAATGTTAATTCGTCTACCTGTGCTTTTAGAGAACTAGTTACCTCTCTTACTGTCTGAGTAATTAGATCGGCTGCTTGTTGTGCGTTCATATTTACACTTTTAATTGAATTGTTTCTTATAATAATAACAATAGTTTAACATTCACTGAATAAAAATAAAAAAATAATATGTAATTTTCTTACTGTATAATTTTTCTGGACCGATGTGTTTATTTCGTATTTTTGAACTCCTGCTGGATTCTTATTAGATTTTTGACTTCCTATGCGTCTACTTCTCCTGATGTTTTGGCTTTTGCAGTTCCCGCAACGTAAGGTGCTTTATGTCCTACGATTTTCGTTGAATTATCTTTAGTGTTCCAACGGTGACAGATTTTTTTTTTTTAATCTATATTCACTTTTTTTATTCTGGTTCAGCAACTTTAAAGTTTTTTATTTCACTTTGTGTATCACTTTATTATTGATGCTGTCCCTGCTCGGGTGCCAGTTAACAAATTGTAAAAGTATCATAAAAAAATATTTTTTATTCACAAAATGTTATTACATTAGATTTACAATATTAAAAATAAGTTACTCTAATGGAGTCGGAGTGTGCGCGTCGAACCTAATCGAGGGTACAAGTCGTTCTGCCCATTCGTCGCTATGATCTCCTTCATGAATCCTCGGTTGATCCTCGGATGCTGTACTGTTACGTTCGAGAAGTCACGTACGCCTTTTGGGTTAAGTGGCTTCATCGTCAATTGTTTCAATTGTTATCTTCTATGTACGGTTATCTTTTAGTTTTAATAGTTTCCAGATAAAGTGCACACATTTTGTGTATTGTGCGTTGTATTGTATCATTTCGGTGTGTGGCTATTTTAGGGTTTTTATGTCTTCCAGATGTCATTGTCCGCTTTCTCTTCTTATCTGAGCGTGTGACATTTTCTGTGGAAAATTCCCAAGTTGAATGGAATTAACTCATTGCTTACATCAAGTGAAAACCACGTCTCGGAAACACAAACGACATCAACATTTTTGAAATATGTATCTAACTTCATCTAATTTTAAAAAATTATAAAATTTAAAATAGAAAATAAGTATATAAAATAAATTTTTTTTGAGTTGATTGTCGGGAAGGAGGCGAGGAAAAAGAAGTAGTGAAAAGTGTATGTTCATCCTTGATTCAACCTCCACCATGTATGGATAACCTACAAATTCACGAACTGCGATCGGCAAATACAAATATAAAAAATTTTGTTGTAAAACTAGAATCCAAACAACAAGTTATCACTGCCCTTAGATCTTCGAATTCCCTTAAGAACACAGGAATCATCATGTTCAAAGACCTGCCTATTGCTATAAGACAAAAGCGAAACCAGTTGTTGAAGATAAGAAAAAAACTAAGCGAAATAAACTCAGAAATAAAAGTCATACTAAAAGATGACAAAATGTTTATTAACAATAAAATTTTCCGATTAAGCCAAGCTTTGGGACCCCCTCGTCGGGTCTCCACCTTGATGTTGGTGAGGGGGCTTACGCTCGAACCTCAAGCGGGCTAGTCACGGTTTCCAGCTCTCGAGCAGTTTCCCAACTACCGGCTAGAGTTTGGGCAAACTAAGAGAGGCCCACCCCTATGAAATATGGAAGATTTAACAAAAATGAACAAAACCATAGCGGGGATATACGCTAAACGGTCGGGAGAAGTCACGGCTACCGGCTTCGGCTTTGCCTCACGGTCTCAATATCGTGAAGAGAAGTCGCCAGTGACAAAATTGTCCCATATTTACTTTTTATTTATTATTTTCCTGCTTATGTATCTAAATCCTTTTCTTTATTCTTTTTCTTTTTTCCTTTTTTATTTTCTTTTCTTTTCATTTTTTCCAAGATACATCAAAAACAAGCAGCGCGAAGAATTTAAAATGAACAACAAAGCAAACACAAGCAATCACGAGCTAACCGAAGAGGAAGAGTACAATCTCCTCCATCCTTTTGCGAAGCTCGACATGGAAGATGGAGCTAGCGCGATTGACGTCGACGATGACGTCAGTGAGTTCTCCTCAATCGCGAGCTCCAATTTTTCGAATTCGTCCAGGCGGAGCAGAATCTCAAACTGCAAAAGGACGATCCATAGGCTGGGCAAACTGGACTGGGGCCAGATGTCCGATAAAGAAAGGATCAGGCTACACAACGCTCGGGCCTTTATGGACAGGGAGGGGTTGGGGAAAGCAAGTCTTACTCCAAACCCCCCCTCTTCTAAAGGTCCGAGCAAAAAGACCGAGCTGGGACCTCCTACTCCCCATGTTTCAAAACAAGGGAAGGGGAAAATCCCATCGACGTCTAGTGCCAAGACTCCGTTATTGGCAGACGGGCTATCGTCCAAAGAGGGTCTGATAGTGCGGACACACGTCGTTGTGCCGAGCATCTCATCAGCCAAAACAATCGTAACACCTAGTGGTACGATTGACCAAGCGGGTGAGAAAGACTCAACTGACGAGGGTAAGGATAAGAGGGGGTGCAAGGATAACTTGGTAGGCCAATGCCCACAGGATATCCAAAACACTTCCTCGGAATCTAAACCCGCAAACCGCACTCTCAACACCAAGGGTAGGGACAATATGGGGTGCAAGGATAATTTGGTAGGCCAAAGCCCACAGGTTATCCAAAACACTTCCATGGAATCCAAACCAGAATACTGCACGTTCAGCACTACGGTTAAGGATAAAGGGGGGTGCGAGGACAACTTGGTAGGCCACTGCCCACAGGTTGTCCAAAACACCTCCACTGAATCTGAACCCGTAGACCTGACGAACAACACGGTAAACAGCCTAGCCACGGTCATCAACAAAAGGACCAGACAGCGAAAGGCTAAAGCGATCAGCGAAATGGAGTTACGCCGCCGTCAGAATCGCAACGCTGAAAAGATTGTCCGTCGCTTTGCCAAAAGGACTCCAGAGTCCCTTACAGCAAAAGAGCGAATCGCACTGGACAAATCTCAACAGCGTTTGCGTGCAGCGGCAGAGCAAGGAATCGAAGACGCACCTAGCTCCTCCAAAAGAACCAGGAATGAGACTGATTCACCAACCAACTCTTCGCCTAACAAGACGAAGAAGAAGTTCAAGACCTCCCGGGCTAGCGCAAAAGGCCATCAAGTCGCTATAGCTGACTATGGTAAGCCCACACGCAAGCTGACTGAGGATGAATGGCATCTCCTTGAACTAAGAATCCTGGAAGAAGTCAATGAGGCTATCGTCAAGAGCTGGACAGTTCCACTCTTCGGTAACCTTAAGACTGTCCACGGTTTCAAGGTGATGGACTGTGAGAACGACGTGACTCTCGAATGGCTCCGGGAGTTCATACGAAAAACGTCAGCTCCATGGCAAGGCGCCGAATTACGTCTCATTGACGTAAAGGAGATAAAAGATCTCAACAGACCTCTTGGTAAGCTGTTGGTCAAAGGCCCGACCCTTCCCAGCGAACGGCTTGAGAGATACATCCTATCTTTGAATAGTGATCTCTTGAGCAAAGAGTGGGAAGTGGTCAAGAATGAAAGAACAAATGATGGCACCGAAGTGGTGGTAAGATTGAGCCACAAATCTTTACCACTTCTGAGGAAGGCTGACTTCAAGGTACGCGTTGGAATCACTAGGTGCAAACTTATGTTGATTCGCAACGTTAGAAAACAGGTTAGTAAAGCGATGAACTTAAACGCTATTATATAAATGGAATTGAAAATCTTACAAATCAATCTTCATCGTAGTAAAGCCGCAACCGCTAACCTTGTCTACCTCATGGAGAGTAGACAATACGACGTAGCCCTGATACAGGAACCCTGGGTTGTAAGAGGGAATATCAAGGGCCTACAATCTAAAGAACTAGAGCTGTACAAGTCAAATCTTGACAGTCAAAATAGTAACCCTAGAACATGCATAGTAGCTAAGAAACAGTTTAATCTTTTTCTTCTAACTACTTACAGCAACACTGACCAGACCACGGTAAGATTGGAGCGAGATGGGCTCCCAATGCTCATCCTCTCGTCTACTTATATGCCGTATGACGGTACAGAAGGACCACCAGCAGATATCACTGAAACGTTGGTATCTTTTGCAAGTAAGAATAAATTTGATATTATTTTAGGTTGTGATTCTAACTCACACCATATGCAATGGGGTAGCACTGATACTAATACCAGGGGCGAGTCCCTTTTTGAATTTATTATCGAGAAAAACTTGCTCGTAGCTAACAGAGGCAACACCCCAACTTTTGTTACAAAAACACGGGAAGAAGTTCTTGATATCACCTTGACGAGTAATTCAGATACTTGCCAATTAGAACAATGGAAGGTTTTAGATGAAATCTCTTTTTCCGACCATCGCTTAATAGAATTCTACGTCCCTGATGCTGCCCGGCACATTAAACCTTTTAGGAATAATAGGCGTACCGATTGGCATGTCTTCAATAGGGAATTAGTAAAAAACATTAGTCACTTAAACAATGACAATAACCTAGACACAAATAGTCTTGATAAACTGACAGAGGAATTCACAGGAATTCTACGCGATGCATTGGACAAAAGCTGTCCTCTCATTGCCGCTGCGAAGAAAAACAACAAACCACCCTGGTGGACTGTTGAGCTCACTAGCATAAGAAAAGAAACAAGAAAACTGTTCAACCTTGCTAAACGCACTAGAACAGAAAGTGACTGGGAATCTTATAAAACCAGTCAGAGAAAGTTCAAGACAGAAACTCAACGAGCCAAACGTAGCTCTTGGAGAAACTTCTGTAGTACTATCGAATGTACTAACCATTCGGCGAGGCCCCCTAAAGGGGCCTGATAATCGATGGACAGAATCCTGTCAAGACAGTCTAAAAGTCCTGGTGGAAGCCCACTTCCCAGGTTGTAACTCTGAATTGGACAATGATTCCACAAACTCTTTGCACTCAATATGTGAAATTCCTAGAGAAATTATTACGAAAGAAAAGTTGATCTGGGCCATCAACTCCTTCTCTCCTTATAAATCTCCAGGCCTAGACGGCGTCTTCCCTTTGATGCTGCAAAAAAGTAGTGAATTCATTATTCCATACCTGATCACAATATTCCAAAATAGCCTACAATTGGGGTATGTCCCTAAAATATGGCGTGAAGTCAAAGTTGTCTTTATACCAAAAGCTGGTAAATCCAGTTACACAGAACCCAACGATTTCAGACCTATCAGTCTAACTTCTTTTACACTCAAAACACTTGAAAGGTTAATCGATATACATATCCGCAGTTATTTAATACCGGAGACTATATCACCCTTTCAGCATGCATACACAAAAGGTAGAAGTGTAGAGACAGCTTTACACTGTGCAGTCAG
Source organism: Meliscaeva auricollis (assembly GCA_948107695.1). Taxonomy (NCBI): domain Eukaryota; kingdom Metazoa; phylum Arthropoda; class Insecta; order Diptera; family Syrphidae; genus Meliscaeva; species Meliscaeva auricollis. The sequence continues at coordinate 49,634,189 of OX403618.1, read as the reverse complement.
AACAATAGAAAAGTCACTTGTGGTTAAAGAATATACCCTCGCAGCATTTCTAGACATAGAAGGAGCATTCAATAATGTTCATAATAGTGCAATTGAAAAAGCACTCACTGATCTTAAAATAGAAGACACGGTCATAAAATGGATCGTGTGCATGTTAAAAAACAGTCAAATAAATAGTGAATTAGGTGGGTCACATATAAAAATGTACGCATCTAGAGGAACCCCACAAGGGGGTATTCTATCACCTCTTCTTTGGATTTTGGTGATGAATGAGATTCTCATCAAATTGAAAAACAGCGGCGTCAAGGTTATAGCCTACGCAGATGATCTAGCTCTTCTAGCGACAGGTAAATACCTAACCACTGTAAGCGAACAATTAGAAAGCGCATTATCCCAGGTCAGTAACTGGGTTCCCGGCCACAGTGATGTGTTCGGAAACGAAAAAGCGGATGAGCTTGCAAGGGAGGGCTCAGTGCTTGATCCCTCTCTCATAGACCTTAACATTAGAATCCCACAATGTGAAATAAAGCGAAATATCGTCAACAAGATTTCACAAAAAACCAACGATAGATGGAACCTCCTAGAAACCTGCGGTCACACCTGGAAACTATGGCCGAACTTCGACGAGAAAAAATCAAATAAGATCTTACTACTTAGTAAGCCTTCTTTAAGATCCCTAATAGGCGTCTTAACGGGTCATAATCTACTAGGATACCACAAAAAGAAAATGGGGCTTTGTACGGATGATCTATGCAGAGGCTGCGGTAATGAGGACGAACAGGAAAACACTGTTCACTTCCTCTGTCACTGCCCAGCACTCTGTCGCACTAGGAAAAAATTCTTAGGAAACTACTTCTTTAATGAATTAGAAGAACTATCGGAACTCTCAGGCAATAGCCTACTGAACTTTGTCAAGTCCTCCAAATGGCTCGAACAACCATAGCATTCATAGGTTAACACTTTTTTCATGAAGTTACAATACTTCAGGGTATCACAAGGGATCTACATTGATCTAAGTGTGACGGTAACAATATCAACTGTCAGCCCACATAACCTAACCTAACCTAACCTAAGCTTTGGGACTTTTGTGTAACAACAACGCGGATGGTTTGTCAGAATTAAGCTGTATGTACAAAACAGACCTAAGCAATCAGCTGGGTCAATTTATTGACTCAGGTGTACGTCAAAACCAAAATGTAAACAATTATGAGAGAGCGCCACCTAGCAGTCAATTGAGAAACAACAGGTTACTCGGGACCCCAACCAAAAACACATCTTCGAACGCGAATCTATCATAGGGTTAAGGCGCCGTCTGCCAAAATAAAAATTTGAATGAAATTAAAAAGTATTAAAATAATTAATTATAATATAATAGGCCTTAGCAATAAGTCACTATATACAATTTTTTATGAATTATTAAATAAGTATGATTTAGTATTTTTATACGAAACCTTTGTTGTGGAAGAGGATTTGAATTTATACTCCGAACGTTTTAAAAGTTTCATTTTTCATTGGATTCCTGCGATCAAGTCAAGAACAAGAGGAAGGGCGAGTGGTGGATGTTACTTTGGGTACAAGAAGTCAATTAAAAACGTATCTTGTGAACTGTTATCGGAGGATGAAGTCACTACCTTAAAACTAGTCATTGAAAATAAGAAATATATCATAATACCATCTTACGTCAACTGCAACCATTGGGATAGGGATTTTGAAGAATTAAATGAGTTTTTAGAACGATATAATGCAGAGAATATAATGATTATAGGAGATTTAAATGCGAGAACAGGGACTGAAGCTGGAAGAGAAAATATGTTTGCGGGCAAAGTAAGGAGGTCAAAGGATATAACTCTTAATTCAAGAGGACGTAAACTTTTAGAACTTTGCGATTCATTTGGGCTTAGTGTAATGAATGGCACAAGTAAATCCGATCAAAACGGCGAATTAACATTTGTAGGGCAGCAAGGCTCCTCAGTGGTTGACTATTGTCTAATTAAAGGAGAATGGAATGATATAGCAAACGATTTCGAAGTGTTGAGTGTACCTTTTTCTGATCACATGCCGATAACCGTTACTTTAACTCCACCAGATATGGCCACTGAGGATGTTAGGAAACTCAAGCTGCCACCAAAATTGATTTGGAAAGAAATAAAGGCAATGGAGTATCGGCAGAATATCGATCGAAATCTGAAAGTCGACGAAGAGTTGTTTATAGAGGATATCGAAAGTTTAATTAAAATTTCATATCCACTCTGCACACAATCACCTACGAGCAGAAAAAGTAACAAAGAAAAGTGGTTTGACAATGAATGTGAAGTGGCGAGAAAACGATCCTTTGGATGGCTTAGAGCGTTTCAAAGCCAAAGCAATGCTTGCCTTAAAAAACTTTATATTGCAGCAAACAAAAATTATAAAAAAATCTGCCAAACGAAAAAAATACAGTTTTATGAATCTCGGGCCTTACAACTAACATCCTGTAGAGACACGAAAGAATTTTGGAAAACAATTAAATTCTTTAACGGCAAAACTCTCCAAATCGGTGATAAACTCAGTGCAGTGTTATTAAAAGAACACTTCCAACAACTTTTGAATCCTGTCAACATCGCACCGACTTTGCTGTATGCAAAACCATACCACGAAGATGAGTTTCTGGATTCTGTTTTAACTGAGGAAGAAGTATGTGTAACACTTAACAAACTTAAAGATGGAAAAGCCCCAGGTGCCGACCGAATAGCAGTAGAGTTTTTGAAATATGGAACAATGGATCTTATCATCAAACTATTGGAAGCCTATAAAAAAATTCTGGATACTGGAAGCATACCGCATCAATTCAAGGAATCGATAATATTTCCAATTCACAAAAAAGGTCACCTATCGAACCCCGAAAACTACCGTGGAATATCCTTCTTAAATACCTGTTACAAGGTGTTTGTTTCAATTCTAAGTAACCGCCTTGGTATTTGGATGAATCGTTATAGTAAGATAAAGGAATTCCAGGCTGGTTTTCGAAGTGGGTATTCTACAAACGACAACATTTTCGTATTTAAAAACATTGCGGAAACACACTTGGATCAGAAAAAAAAGTTGTATGTTCTATTCGTCGATTTTAAGACAGCCTTCGATAGCATCGATATAAGAGCGCTATTCTACAAGCTGTATAACTTAGGTATGTCTTCAAAGTTTGGAAGGGTTTTAGAAAACATTTATGATGGAGATGTAGCAGCGGTATGGAACGGAGATGAAAGGTCTGACTGGTTTGAGACAACAATGGGAGTTAATCAGGGATGTCCTTTGAGCCCGTATCTGTTCTCTCTTTTTATCGACGACCTCATTGATTTTCTACCAGGTGGAATACAGTTTGCCGGAATGCTGATTAAAGCACTTTTGTTTGCCGACGATGTGGTGCTTTTTGCACATTCACCCGAAACACTGAAACTTATGATCAACCGTCTCGAAGTGTACTGCAAGCTGTGGAATTTGACGGTGAATTTAAGTAAATCAAAAGCAATGGTCTTTAAGAAGGGTGGTGGAAGATTGGCCAGAAACGAGAAATGGCATTTCAACAGAGAATCTATAGAAGTTGTGAAATCATATAAATATCTTGGTGTCATAATTACAAGCAATCTAAACATGGAAAACCAACTTAAAGACAAACTGATTAAAGCGAAAAGTGCTATAAGTGCTACATGGAAGAAATGTTTCTCCAACAATCTTGTTTCACATAGCGTAAAATACAAAGTTTTTACTGCAGTGGCCGAATCCATAATGATGTATGCAGCACAAACTTGGGGGTATGACAAGTATGAAACAGTGGAAAAGCTGCTACGATTCTATATCAAAAGATGTTTTCAGTTACCAAGAAATACACCAAACTACATGATATTAATTGAGACCGGATTATCACCATTGTTTATTAAAACACTTAGGCTTCACATTGACTATCTTTTGAAAATTTTGAATATGCCTGATGGCAGACTGCCAAAAGTTATAGCCATGTTTATTATTCAGAAGAAAAGTCTTTGGTTTGACAAACTAAAGGAACTGGCGGACTATTGTCAACTTAATTTTGATCTCAGCGTGCAGATTTGTAGTGGAAGGGATATCAAAAAGGAACTCTACGACCTCGTAGCCAAAGTAGATGAAAAATACAGACTTGAATGTATTAATCAGGCGACATCTTCGGTGCATAGAGCTGTATATAGCGTACTTCAGCATAATCTGTGTGAAAGAAATTATTTTCGGCATGACTTCAACTATAAGCATATCTCAGCTGTATTCAAAATGAGAGGCGAGCTAGTAAAACTCAACTACATGCCACATCGCGAGGATCTACCAATTATTTGCAGTCTTTGCAACATAGCAGCGAGAGAAGACATTATCCACTTCATCGGCAAATGTCCAATTCTGAAGGAAATAAGGCGAATGTTTCTGGGTACCGACGAAAAAAGCGAAGGAGAAATAATAGCGATGCTTAACTGTGAAGGGGATACAACTCAGCTTTACAACTTTTATGCAATCAACTACAGAAATCAAATCCTAAATGAAGCGTTCTAGTATATAAAAAAAAAAAACAAAAAAACAAAAATCATCACAATTTATTAAATAATTTTTCATTTAATTCTTCACTAAATTTATATGTTTTAACTTTAACAACTACAATTTATTATGCAAAAAATAATGTCAATCGGGCAGACGGCATAGCCATGCTCAAAAGATTATTTGTATGTAAACAATTGTAAATTGTAATTTAAACTTTGAAAAAGAAATAAAAATCTAATCTAATCTAATCTAAAAATCTATTTTTTTTTATTTTTAACTGTCAAACATTCATGCAGTGTTGTTTGAGTCGCAGTCATCGAAAACAATATCAAGAAGACAAAGAGCTTGCTGTGTAGTTTTCCGGTAATTGGCAAGAGAACGCAAAACAAGATTTTTATCGTATCGGCGGAGCTGTTGTGTTAATCCGAAAGCTAGAAGCAAAGTGAGTTAAGAAAATACTTCAGATCTTCACGCTGTAAAATTGGAATACCATGTAATGGTATTGGTTTCGCACATGGTTTCTTTAAGATCTTGTTTTTCTTTATCAATTTCGAGCTGTGCGTTTATAACTATAATTGACTCGCTATTTTCTTTGATTTGTTCTTTAAGATCATTGTATTCATTCTTAAGATTAGTGATTTCGTTTGGCCTAGATTCTTGCAAAAGCAAACGGTTGTTGGCATCATCAATCGTCGATCTCAGTGCCGCAACATCTGTTTCTATTACTCTATCCAACAAAAATTGTAAGTACACGCCAGTCAGTGGTTTTATTCCCTTTTTACCTACTGAAAAAAGAAAATTCAACCACTGACTTACACACAAATTGTTTTTGTAATTTCGCTTCGACGAGCCTACATACATGGTGAAAAATAGAAAAATAAAGTGTTTATTTATACGGTGTTTTTAGTGTTTTTTTTTTATTCTGTGTTTTAGTGTGTTTTTATTGTGCGATACAGTATAAAAAATGGCTTCAAGTTCTTCCAAGGATTTAAGAGTAGAAAAAAAGAAAACAATTGTTGAAGCAAGCAATAAATTCACGCTCATTTAAAAACAGGACCGAATCCGTTAAACAAGTTTCGGAAATTTTTTCTGTAACAGAGCGAACTGTCTACAGAGTATTGAATGAGAATAAGACGAAAGGCCACAACTCACCAGCAAAAAAAAAAAATTCTGGTCTCAGAAGCAAGGCCGATGACTTCGACAAATGCGCCATCAGGCAAATTGTTCACAATTTTTTTTCAAACAACGAACTTCCAACGCTGGACAAAATTTTGTGTGAGGTAAGATTAAATGAAAATATAACAAAAATAGGCAGATCTACTCTTCATACGATCTTGAGAAAAGATCTTGGATTTAAGATTACCAAACGCCAGCGGAAGAACGTTTTAAAAGAACGAAATGATATAACATGGAGAAGAAGATACTTACTTACTTACTTACTTAGGTCCTCAGACCTTAAATAGTCTGTTGTGATCCCCTTAAGGGGCATAGGACCTCCACTACTCCTACGCGCCATCGTGTACGTTTTCTGGAAATATAACGTAGTTCTCTTCAGCTCTTCCCCAGCCGTGCAGATTCACTTTCTACTGTCCTGCGCCATGTGCTTCTCGGCCGACCCGACCCTCTACCTGCCTGTGTGAGTGGGTTCCATTGCATCGCTTGGCCAGCAATGCAATCGTTGCCTTTTCGAAGCGTATGACCAATCCACTGCCACTTACGTCTGCGAATAGTACTGTCAATGGATTCTTGACCAGTTCTTCTATAAAGTTCTTCATTGCAAATACGGTTGGGCCAAAAAATCCTTAAGATGTTTCGTAGACACCTATTCACGAACGATTGCAGCTTGCTTGTGACAGTTGCTAAGATTTTCCAAGTGCTGCACCCATACAGAAGCACGGATTCAACATTGGAGCGGAACAGTCTCAGCTTGGTCTTTAAGCTTATAGCGTTGTTTCTCCATATTTTGGACAGCATTCCGAAAGCAGCCTTTGCTTTTTTGATACAGCTGTCCACATCTTGTTCGGTTCCGCCTTTGGTAGAGACAAAACTCCCAAGATATTGAAAGTCTTCTACTCCGGTTGTCCAGAAATATTGACTTGAACGGATGAGTTACTTCCGAGTCTGATCATTTTTGTTTTTGCCGTGTTAATTTTCAACCCCACGATTTCTGCTTCTCCCTCCACCCTTGTTGTCATTTGATGGAGATCCATGATCCTATGAGAGAGTAAGCATACGTCGTCCGCGTAGTCCAGATGTTTTAGTTGGGATGTCAGGCTCCATTGAATTCCTCTATTTCCGTTTAACAGGGCTGCACGTAGCACATCACTTATCACTTACAGGAAAAGTATTGGCGACAGTATGCAACCCTGTCTGACTCCACAATGAACTTCGAATTCATCCGACAACCTTCCTCTATGTAAAACGTGACATTTTCATCCATCGTAAGTTGCTTTAATAATAGCGATTAACTTATCTGGAATGCCTCTCCTGCGTAAGGCAATCCAAATAAATTCTCTGTTAACACTATCCAACGCTTTTTCAAAATCAATGAACAGCAGGTGAAGTGGTGATCGATATTCGACGCACTGTTCAATAATGATCCGCAAGGTTTTAATGTGGTCAACACAGGATGAACCAGTGCGGAAACCTGCTTGTTCGGCGTCGAGTGTGTCTTCTAGATGTTCTTTAATTAGCTCTAATATACTTTTTGTTGCTATCTTGGCAACCGCAGGCAGAACGCAAATCCCTCTCCAGTTTTCACACTGCATCAAATCTCCTTTCTTTGGGAGCTTGACGATCATTCCCCTTTTCTACTCCTCCAGGAAGCACTCAGAGTTCCAGGCTCTCGTTATGAGTGGATGCAGTAGCTCACACGATGTCGTTGGCGCTGCTTGTAAGAGCTCTGCAGGAATACCATCAAGTTCTACCGCCTTGTTGTTCTTCAGTGTTTTAATTGCGGCAATTATCTCTTCTCTACTGGGAGGTGTGGTGCGGATTCGGGCATTTGTTGCTTCGGACGGGTCATCAGGTATTGGGTGCGCATCACTGGCGAACACACGGTTTAAAACCGAAGCGAAGTGTTCCTTCCACCTTCTGAGCTGGTCCTCATCCGAATGGAGCAGGGAACCATCTATATCTTTCACCAGGTGTTGTTTGAACCATTGTACTCCTGTAAGCTCCTTGGGGATTCTATAAACAGTTCTGCTGTCACACCGATTTGCGGCCTCTTCTGCTTCTTCAGCTAATGCGTTGATGTAGTTACGCTTGTCACGCCTAACGCTACGGTAAACATCTCTCATCTTCATGCGAACCGTGGATTCTAGCTCGCTTCCCCCTGCTGCTTGAGTAGCTGCGATTTGAGCTCGCAGTTGTTTTCTTTCGTCGATCTTTTCCCTGGTTTCTGCGGATAGCCAAGCACTATTTCTTCCTTGTGCCCGACCGACTATTCTTTCACCACCGGTTATGAACACATTTTTCACAGCACACCATTGATCTTCAATGGAGGTAGGTTCACTGCTGCTGATTGTTCTCAGTCCTTGGGAAAGATGGTCCCCTAATTGTTGGCGAACTACGGGGTCCTTTAGGCTGTCGGTATTAAACCTAAGCATTCGAGTGTTTGCTTGGGGTCTCCGAACTGCAGCTGTGCGTAGTCTTACGAGAGCTACCATCAGGTGGTGGTCCCGGGCCAATCGCATGTCTGCCCTTCTGTTCCTGGCGTCCAGGAGACTACTTCTAAAACGTCGGCTGATCGCGAAGTGATCAATTTGGTGGGAGGTTGCCTGCCTATCGTTGGACACCCAGCTTATTTTGTGGCACGTCTTGTGTTCAAACATGGTGCCACCAATTACAAGACGGTTGACATTGCAGAAATCCGCGAAACGTTCGCCCTTGTCGTTACAATCGCCAACGCCATGTTTTCCCATGACATGCCTCAGTCCTTCGTTGTTATTGCCAACTTTGGCAATGACCATTATGATGTCTCCGCGAGGTGTATTTTTGTAAGCAGCACTCACTGGTTATAAAAGGCGTCCTTTACTTCAGGAAGTGATGTATTTGTTGGGGCGTAACACTGTATGATGGTGACGCGACGTGCTCTAGTCCGAAACCTTGCCTTTAGTATCCTGTCTCCAGGAGGCTCCCATGAAATCAGGCTATTGTGCGCAGTTTTGGTAAGTAGCAGCCCAACACCTAATTCCCGGACACTTCCGGGCTCTTTTCCGGAGTAGAGTAGTACAGTGTTACGGTTTGGGGATTTATATTTGCCCGAGCCCAACCACCGAACTTCGCTTATTCCTAAGATGTCCAAATCGTATAGCATGAACTCTCGTTCAAGTTGGAGGAATCTGGAATTTTGGGGTTCAAAAGTTCAACAGGATTTGTGGATGGCGGGTTATTAAGCTTCGTTTCTGGAAGCACCGGGGACTACCACGAAGACATGAATTCCAGTGTCTATGAGGAGTGGTTTAAGATCTTAACGCTTCTGGAGCCCAACTCTGTCATAGTTTTAGACAACGCATCATATCATTCGAGGAAGGAAAACAAGGCCCCCAACACTTCTACAAGAAAAGAAGACATCAAAAAATGGCTAACATAGAACGATATAGCCTTTGAAGTGGATGTGGTGAAAGCAGAGCTATTGGCAATTGTGAAACGATATAAATCCCAATATGAGAACTACTTTATTGATCTATTGGCCCGCGCAGCAGGACATCAAGTGCTTCGATTGCCACCTTACCATTGTGAGCTCAATCCAATCGAATTGGTTTGGGCTCAAGTCAAGGGTTTTGTGGCAAGGGAAAATAAATCCTTTAAAATGGCAGAAATCAAGGATCTCTTGGCAACAGGAATTTCAAACGTAGACGCTGAGAAATGGCATGGTTGTGTGCAACACGTGGAGCTGGTAATTGAACCAAAGATGTGGGAGATGGATGTTTTCTCAGAGGATGCAGTGGAAAGTTTGGTAATAAACTTAAATGACGACGGTAGCAGCAGTTACTCTTCGTAAGACTAAGTCATTATGTATATTTTTATATTGAATTTCTTTTAAGTTACTTTTTATTTTATAACATATCATATTGTATAGTATATTACATTGTGATATTTTATTTTTTATACTGAATTAATTTTATGTTCCTTATGCTTGTGTGATATTTTTGTAATATAATATTAATTTATTTACTTAAAACCTAGAGCAAAAAACCTTTAATTTCTAAGTACTTTCATTATTTTTTTCATTACTGAATTTATGTTGCTCCTAGTTTTCACAAAAGGGTTTTTGAATTCAGGATTATGTACATAATTTGCTAATTTTCCTAAACGAAATTTTGATACTAACACATTTTCAATTTTCAAATCTAAATCAATAGTTGGTAACTCTATAAATATTTATCAGAGCTTTTTCGAAATCTATAATGTGCACTACGGAGACCCTGTAATATTTGCGCTCTCTTACAGCTTAATGAAATTTCACTGCAGTCAGAATGAGAGGTAAGCGTCCTATCTTCTCTGTACTGACTATTTTTGTTGGACAGAGTATAGTGATGCTCTGTTCAGATTCCGCTATTATAGTAATGAGAAGAGTGGTAATGTGTTCAGTTTGATATTTAGGAGGGGGCTCATAAATATCATCATAGTTGGTATCTAAAGAAATCTTCTTCTGGATTTTCGTAGGTGGTGGTGGCGTAGATTTAAGAGAATTCTTATCAGATGGTGAGAACTGATTTCTAATTTGTTTAGCGTTAGAATTTGAAATTTCAGCAATTTAAAGATGTGTTTGTGCAATAGGAAAACAATTGTAAGACCGCTGACTGTATAATGCAGTTATGAGATGGCTGACAAAATCATCAATTCAGCTTCTTTATTTTTTATTTTATTGTTTCTAAATGAAAAATTAAACTTTTTAAACTAGGTGCAAATGTTTATAAATAATATGGGCTTTGAGATTAATTATGTTTAATATTTAGTTGTTGTCGATGAGAGTCCTTGGCATGTGTTTCAAACTACTTAAACAAAGCACAAAATTGCCACACAAAAGCACGCGTCTACTCAGTAATACATACTTAACTTATATTTGAAAGCTATTTTTTTTGAAAATAAACGATTCGTTTTGAGATTCTTTTGAGATGGAAAAATATTTAAAATGGTAGCGCATGGGTTTAACTTAAACCAAATTTATAAACGAAATCAAAAATAACAATGGCACTTAAATTGCATAATTGCCAGGGGAATTACATTTATTATAAAAATTAATAAAAACCATACCGTATTTTAAAATAATCCATAACTGACTTATTGGTTTGCTGATTATTTAAATTCAATATTTTCTATAAATGGCCATTACAAAAAAAAAAATATAAAAATTGAAATATAACGGTGAAATTTACAAATCTAAAGTTTCAAAATTATTGTCGCAATAAAAAAGGCTGAAAGCAATTTACGGTTTTTGAGGCAGTGTTTTTAGTAAATGGTGTCTTATCAACATAAAATAATGTGTGTTGTTGTTTTGAGAAGTGGAGCGTCATCTGAAGATCAAAAAAGTTATTTCAAATGGCCGAAAGTTAAAATTGGTTAAAATTTGACAAAGCTAGATGTTTTGTGGGATAAAGGTCCAACAACCCATTTTTTTACCCTAAGTGCAGATATTGGTGGTGTTACGGAATACCGTTTACATACCATTTTTGTAATCAGTGCAACAAGTCCTACAAAACGTGATAGGACTCCACCTGAGTTTTTATTTTACCCTTTTTTTTGTCACACATTGTAATTTGTGTGAATTACCTACCCCCGGTTTTTCGTCTAACTTAACTTAGCGAATAACTCAAACAACGAGCATATTTGTTCAAATATATGCACCTTGATATTGGAATTCTTATACATATGTACATACATTACAAAATTATTTATTTAAACCAACTAAGTATACAATTACCTCTTAAAGAACACATATATGAAGATATACTTGAAGCTGCAACATCCGTTGGAGTTTTGCCTTTTCGATTTTTCGCAAAAAGATCAGCACCTTTCTCAATAAGCAACTTTACAAGCTTCAAATTTCCAATAACTGCTGCATCATGAAGTGGAGTGTCATCGTCTAAGCCTTTGGCATTAACATTCGCTCCAGCCTTAATAAGAGCAAAAGCAATGTTGTAGTAGCCATGGTTGCAGGCCTCGTGCAGGGGAGACCAACCTAATGAGAGGAAATTTTACTTTATTCTCAGTATCAAAACCACAATCCTGAGGAAACGTATATTATTTTTTGGAAAACTTAGTGAACACAGTTTCTTTTCTAAAGTGTAAATTGGATTGATTTTTTTTAATAGTTTTAAAACTAAACTCATCGAAAACAATTCATATTTTGTTCTTCAACTATTTATTTAGATTTCCACAATAGGTGTGCTTTTTTGGCATAGCTTTTCGCAGTGCTATGGTCGCTTCTTTTATGAAATAAAGTTAACATTGGTCATGATAAACAGAAAACAAGGTATGCTCATTAGATTTTGGCAGGTTTTCTGGGACGTAATATTCATCTTTCTCAAGGGCAGCTCTCCCGAACGTCAGTTATGGATTTGGAGAAAACATTTTTCTTAATTGAAACAACAACAATGAAACTGAAAAAAAACTCGATTGTCAGCATAGGAGATGACTACTACGTCATCAGATTTTCAAAATGGTGACATGGCGTTCATAATAACCATACCTTGTTTTCTGGATGTTCACAAAGGGTAGTTATGCGCAACCAAGAGGACACAGGGGTATACAGGTTTTTCACAAAATCGGCCTCTAACTACCAACTCCTACTCTCACCTCCAAGCGGTGAACATCGGGTGCCTAGTACCTCAGCTGGAGATAAGGCTTGTTCCTTGTGAAAGGCTGTTGGGGGCAGCAGACGAGAGAGGGGGGAGGAGTGTTCTCACTAAGGCATTCCTCCTTTCATTAAGGCGGCAGCGGAGGAATTCCCCAGATGGGATCAACGATGGCATCTACAGTTCCAGTTAGGCTGAACTACTTGGTGAACACCTTATACGGGCTACTAAGACATTTTCGGAGCGCAGGCCGATAAGGAGCGGTTCTAACCGGCTCCCCACTATTGGAGTTAACTAATAGTCTGGTCCTCCAGGTTGGGGGTTTTGCGTCGATTCCCACAAATCAATATACACCAGGGGACTTCGCTGTCATGTGATCAAAAAACTCTCAACCAAATTGATCACATCGCGATTGACGCCAGACATGCTTCCAGTATCTTAGATGTCCGAACGTTCCGAGGAGCAAACGTTGACTCAGACCACTGCTTAGTAGTGTCTTGGGTACGGATGCGGATATCTATGACGCCACAACGCCGAGCAGATGCTGTGAAAAAGTTTGATGTCGCGAAACTCAAATCGTAAGAAACCACCAAAACTTTTGCTGACCGCGTTTCTTTTAATCTCTTGGCCAGCCAGCCAATAGCAGCAAACATAGACAACCAGTGGAGACATTGTCAACAAGCCATCAGTAGTGCCGCCACTGATGTGCTGGGTTTCACAGGGCGACCACAACGAAACTCCTGGTTTGACGAAGAATGCCGGCTGGCGCCTGCAGCTAAGAACGAGGCCTATCAGGCAATGCTGCAAACAAGAACCAGAGCCGCTGAGAGAGCAGCCGGAGAGCTCTACGGGCAAAAAAGAGGTGAGGAACGCCGACTTCTCAGGAAGAAAAAGAGAGAGCACGAGAAGCGGGCAGTTGAGTCTATTGAGGGTTGTACCGGCAGAGGCTAAATTCTACCAAAGGGTAAGAAGATCTACCCAATTTTACAAGGCTAAAACAGAAGCCTGCCGAGATGAAAGTGTGAAAGTGGTAAGAGACACACAGTCAGTGCTGAGGATCTGGAAGGAACATTTTTCTAGACTCCTGAACGGCGAAGATAGCCAACATTCCGCTGTTATTCCATTTAATTTGGACGACGATGGCCAACAATTCCGTCCACCTGACCTAGATGAAGTGCGCTTCCCGATTGCCAAGCTTAAGTCGTATAAGAGTGCTGGTGCGGATGGCTTACCACACGAATTGTTCAAAGCAGCAGGAGATGGGTTAGTAGGGAGTATGTACCAACTCATCTGTAAAATCTGGTTGGATGAAAGCATGCCCAATGAATGGAACCTTGGCATAGTGTACCCCATCCACAAAAAAGGAGACGCTCTGACATGTACCAACTACAGAGGAATTAGCCTCCTACACGTTGCATACATAATCTTGTCGTCGATACTGTGTGATCGCCCAAAACCTCTTGTCAAATATGATTGGCCCCTATCAGTGTGGTTTTAGGCCAGGCAAGTCAACAGTCGATAAAATGTTCACACTCCGACAGATTTTGGAAAATACCCGGGAATTCCAGATCGATGCACACCACCTCTTCATTGATCTTAAAGTCGCGTATAATAGCGTGAATAGAAACGAGTTATACAGAGCCATGTCATATCTCGGCATCCCTGCCAAACTCGTCCGCTTGTGCAGGATGACAATGAAGAAATCTCGTTGCTCCGTCAAAGTCGGTAAGAACACCTCTGAACCGTTTGATATTGAGAAAGGTCTAAGACAAGGCGACGCGTTATCATGCAACCTATTTAACATCGTTCTAGAAGCAGATGTACGCAGATCACAAGTCAACACCACTGGTACAATTTTTGAAAAGTCCGTTCAACTACTTGCTTATGCAGATGACATAGACATAATCGGCAGAACAAAGCGAGCTGTGGTTGGTGTATTTGCCAGTATTGAATCGGAGGCGGCAAAAATGGGATTGGCTGTTGAATGAAGACAAAACGAAGTATATATGCTATGAACGAGAAGGGAAATTCAATATCGTCGACTCGGCCAAAACATCACGATAGATAGTTATGACTTCGAAGGACTTTGTCTACCTGGGATCCACTATAAACTCAAACAACGACATCAGTGAAGAGATCAAACGGAGAATTACTCTTGCCAATCGCTGTTTCTTCGGGCTGAGGAGGCATTAAAGTAGTAAAGCCCTCTCTCATAGAACCAAAGAAACGCTATACAAGACCTTAATCATCCCGGTCCTGCTATAGAAGCAGAAGCATGGGCGTTAAAAGCTTCGGATGAAAATTTGCTTGGTTGCTTTGAGAGAAAGATTCTTCGAGTGATTTTTGGTCCTGTGTGTATCGAAGGAGTATGGAGAAGAAGATTTAACGACGAACTTTACGGGCTGTACAGCAACGTTGACCTGGTTAAGAAGCTGAAAATACAGCGGCTGAGATGGCTGGGACACGTGGAGCGTATGGACATCAACGCACCAGCCCGCCGAGTCTTTGAATCCAACCCTGATGGTGTATGCAGCAGAGGGAGACCGCGTAACAGGTGGCGCACACAAGTGGAGAACGACCTCAAGGCGGCTAGCTAAGGACAGAGATGGCTGGAGAGGCATGTTGGTTGAGGCCGTAATCCATCCTGGATTGTAAGCGCCACCTTAAGTAAGTAAGTTGTTTTCTGTTTATCATGCATATCTCAATGATCTGTCAAAAGAAAATAATTTTCAATCCATTTCAAGAAAAAAAAAGAAAAAACAAATGTTTTTGCTTCTAATTTATGCCTTAAAAATTATTTCCAAACCAATCAAAACACAAATAATCGACAAATAACCCCAAACAAGAAAAAAAACACAAACTTCCCCCTCTCTTCTTCTCCTCTCTTCATCACTTTATGACTTTTGACAGATTAGCATCGAAACTCAAATGCAAAAGATGAGTTGGAAAAAGTTACAAAATGTAACATTCTGATAGTTTAACATTGCATAAAAGAACGATATTGTGACGTCACAATGTTACACTTTGTAACTTTTTTGCATTTAGGAACGATGAAAGTTAACAATTGTTAACTTTATTTCATAAAAGAACGCACCAATAGTGTAATAAGTGATGACACCCAACATGATCATGATAAACAGAAAACAAGGTATGTATTTTTTTGTGTTTTGTATTTTATTCATCAATCAGATATAAAATTATCTTATAGACTAAAAAAATAACAATAGGTTTATAATGTACACTATAATAAACATAACAACACAATAACTTTATAATAATAATAACATAATAATATTCAAAAATGATTCAAAAAATATAACAGTAATTTAGCTTTTAGGGATAATCTACTATAATGGAAATTAAAATCCAAAACATCTGAAATATGATTGCTTTCCCTGACACAGCGAGTTATTGGCTCATTAAGTGCATTCACTCTGTGTTCATCTTCTAAAAACATGAATCGAAGTCTTAGTTGACGAGTTGGTGCATACAAATTTTTCAAGGAAAGGAGAAGTGGGACTTAATATGGTAGGACAAGATATTACTTATAAACACTACGGAAAAATTTTAAGGACGATTTACGAGAGATTGCATGCCAATTAGCTGGCATCTGGTAGAATAAGAGGGCATTTTGATGTTCCAATCAAGTTTCCATACAACAAACCTTGTGAACTTTTTTTGAATAAGTATTATCTATTCTATTAGAATGAACGTTAAAGAATGGATTCCATATTATGCAACAGTATTCTAAAATAGAACTTACGTAGGCATTATAAAGCGATTTAAGAGTATACAAATCAGTGGAATCCGTGGAATTGCGTTTAATGAATCATCGCAAAGAATTAGCTTTCGCGACGACGTACTCAACATGTTTAATAAAGTTAAATTTAGGGTCAAATATAACTCCTGGGTCTTTTTTTTTCAAAAACTCTTTCAAAAGCAATTCTACCAATCTTATATTCGAAGTGTATTGAATAGAAATTACGACAGAAAGTAAAACATTGACATTTAGAAACATTTAAGGAGAAAATATTAATCGCGCACCATTCTATAAGCCTTACAATGTCATCTTACAAGAGAAGGCAGTCGTCTATAGATTTAATACATCTAAGAAATTTAAGATCGTCGGCAAACAGCAGGCAGGACGAATTTGTGAAAACATCAGGCATGTCGTTTATAAAAATAAGAAAGAGAAGTGGGCCAAGATGACTTCCTTGTGAAACACCAGAAGATACAAACATTGGACTTGAAAGAAAACTATCAATTCATACAAATTGAATACGACCTATTAAGTAGGACACAAGCCATTTCATAATACTTTAGTGAAAGCCCATTTTTGCCAGTTTGCTTATCAAAATAGTATGGTTGACTCTATCAAATGCCTTAGCGAAGTCGGTATATATCACATTCAAGCTTATTAAGAATAAAGTTTGAGAATAAGGCAAGTTGTTGTAGACCTACCAGCAACAAAGCCATGTAGAAATGGTGAAATAACTTCCTTGAGTATAAATGTTAATTTGTCACACACCATCTTTTCAAAGAGTTTGAGTATTGTAGACAATTTATTTATTGGGCTGTAATTTGATATTTCCTGCTTGTAACCCTACTTGTGAATTGGGACCATAAATGATTCTTTCCACTCAGAAAGAATTTCACCATTAGCTAGGGAGGTGTTAAAAATGTGTGACAGAGGTTCAGATAGCACTGAAGCACAATTTTTTAGGATAATTGGGGGAATTTTATCAGGCCCAGGCTGTTTGTTACAGATAGATAGATAGATAGATAGATAGATAAATTTTATTCATGAAAACAGATTTTTTATACAATGTAATGTAATGTAATGAGTAATGAATATGAAGAAATTAAGACATGACAAAATTTGTCGTGTGTCTGTAGTATACAATATTACTATATACAGGGTGATTGGCAGAAGGTGTGACAAAAAGATAGGGTGTGTAGGTTGGACTTAGACAAGCAAAAAATCGTATGGGAGGGGGGGGGTCCATTTTCCCCCGTTTAGGCGGGAGGGGCAATTTAAGAAAAAAATCACTCAAAACGGAAAAAATATTATTTAAAAATAACGGTTATACCTACAGAGTCGTGCTATAGCATTTTGAAAAGCTAAAAACCTATACATTAATTTAAATTTTAAAATAAGTTGTTCAAATGAATAGTTTTTGAAATATTAGTTTTCAAATTCAAAATTTTGAGAACAAAACATAATTTTTTTTATTTAAACCATTTTTTTCAAAATTTTACGTTATTAATTTATTCTCATTATTATTTTCAATGCTCTTATTTATTTTTGATCAAACACAAAAAACCGAATGTCAAAATAACCTGTAGTTTTTGAGAAAATCAAAAATTACAGAAACTACTTTTTTCAATTTTTTTTTTCGTTATTGGATTCTTAAGTGAATTTACGAAATAAAGGATGAATTTTCTCTTTTCTTTTTTTATTGAGAACACCTGCAGAACTAAGGGTTATAATTAGCTTGTGATTGTTTTTTTAATCATGCAACCACGCGCTACCTAGCCAGTGGAAGAAAAATGCAATTGCGAAATAAGAAAGCCTTAATCTTGAAATAAATCCAAATTGAAATACTTGCATATTCAGATTGAAAAAATGCAAATAAAGCATAGTAGCTATCCTCCTTGTGCTAAGGGAGGGATTTCGTCGGACCAATCCCAAAACTCTTTCCTCTGTGTGCACGTCTGTGGAAGATGCACGCTCTCGCCCTCGTTGCTCCAGTACTCCACGTTCTCGAAGACGTTGATGAATTCTTGAAAATATCGTATGGCTGGGATGCCTCCTATTGGGATACATTTCAGCGTAAAGTCTTTGAGCTTCTCGACCTCGACCACGAGCCATACCGTAGCATTAATGCATATCAGTTAATTCGACCCGAGAGTAATTTGACATCGTGATATGTTGACGACTTGACATTCAAATTAGAATTAATTTGTTCAACAAAACATTCTTGCATTTTATATGTCCTTAGGTTAGACATATTTTTATTTTAGTGTACAAAATTACGCGACGTTTTGTTCTTGAACTCAACAGGCAGACCTCGCTCGCCAAACCAACCCCACCACAATTGATGTTTTAAGATTCCAAAATGAAGTAAGTATTTTATTTTCAATAAACAAAAACGTTTTAAGTAAAAACAATTCGATATAAGCAATACATAAACATATAAAGTATATATGTACAAAGTACAATATCTCAAATTTCAACACCCCCACTAGATGTTGGTACTTTTATACTAATTAAATTGCAGCAGTGGTTATGTTTCTGAGCTGGAAGTCCTTTGGTCATAACGTCTGCAAGCATGTCTTCTGTTTTTAAATATTCGATCTTTATCTTCTTTTCATCTATAAGATCTCGTATAAAGTGATGTCTGATGTCGATATGCTTGGAACGTGCATGATACATATTGTCTTGAGAAAGATTTATTGCGCTCTTGTTATCACATCGCAATATCAATTCTTCATTCCAGGTAGTAAGTTCTTTTAATAAAGATTAAAGCCATAGTGCTTCTTGGGACGTTGAAGCCAAAGCCATGTACTCTGCTTCTGTAGTGGAAAGAGCCACGGTTGGTTGCTTCTTTGCATTCCATGATATAGGTCCTCCTTGGTATTTAAAGATGTAACCAGTTGTTGATTTTCTATCATCTTCATCGCTGGCCCAGTCTGCATCTGAAAATCCTTCTAGACGACCTTTATCAT
Organism: Meliscaeva auricollis; assembly: GCA_948107695.1. Taxonomy (NCBI): domain Eukaryota; kingdom Metazoa; phylum Arthropoda; class Insecta; order Diptera; family Syrphidae; genus Meliscaeva; species Meliscaeva auricollis. The sequence goes on along the minus strand of OX403618.1, from coordinate 49,615,122 downwards.
CACGTGTAAATTCTAGTTTATAGTTCTTAGTCCCTTTGACGTAACGGAAAAGTCTTTTAACTGCTGCCCAGTGAGACTTTGATGGATTGTTATTGAATCTAGACAAAGCCCCCACTGCAAAAGATAAATCAGGGCGACTTACTTGAGCTGCGTATAATATACTGCCAATTGCTTCTTGATATGGCACGGTGTTCATGTACTCAATCTCTTCTTTTGTTTTAGGACATGTCTCTTTTATAAGTTTTTGATTGATGTCCATCGGCGTGGAAACTGAGTTGCAATCGTCCATATTAAAACGCTTAAGCATAGTCTTGATATACGGTTCTTGGTCAATCCACAACTTTCCTTTTTCTCTACCGCGAGTTATTTGCATTCCAAGTACAAACTTAGCTTCTCCAAAATCCTTCATCTCGAATGATTTCGCCAAACTATCCTTAATGCTTGATTTCTTGTCCTTGTTATTAGTAAAGATAAGAATATCGTCTACGTAGATAGCCACAAAAGTTTTTTCTTCGCTCTTCGCCGTTTGTCTCGTAGTAAATGCAAGGATCCGTTTTAGATTGTGAAAGTCCGATTTTTTTTAAAGTTGCGTCCAGTTTTTTATTCCATACTCCACTAGCTTGTTTGAGACCATACAATGACTTTTTAAGTTTACATACCTTTCCTTGAACATCGTCAAATCCTTCCGGGGGTTTCATGTAGACCTCTTCTTCAAGTTCACTTTGCAAGAAAGCAGTCACAACGTCCATTTGATCTATGTCCAAGTTATAACGTACCGCTAAACTTAACAGCAATCTTATCGATGTGTATCTTACGACGGGAGAAAATGTTTCTTGGTAATCGATCCCTTGACGTTGCGAATAACCCTTGATAACTAGTCTTGCTTTGTACTTTTCTATTTCACCGTGCATGTCTCTTTTTATTTTGAACGTCCATTTGCAGTTAATGGGTTTTTTCCCTTTTGGTAATTCTACTAACTCCCAAGTTCCGTTTTTGATTAGAGCTGAATATTCGTCGTTCATTGCTTCTTTCCAACGAGAATTGCTTGTACTCTTCATAGCATCAGCCACAGTTTTCGGATCTTCATCGTTGTTGGTGGCAATATACGAAACATATCCGTCTCTTACAGGTGCATTTCTTGGTCGAGTAGAACGTCTTAGCTGTGTAGAAGATGTGATTCCTTCAGAAGATTCCTCACCAACGGAATCATCTTGAGTATCCGTGAAACTATTTGAGTCCGTTTCTTCATTTTCTGGTGTGGGTATTCGTTCATTTAAACCATGGATTGAATCTTCGTTTTCTTCCCCCACGGAATCACATCCTTCAAATATTTCGTAATAAGAATCATCATTTACCTCTTTTTTCTTTGGAAAATTGTGTTCAAAGAATGCTGCATCGCGACTTATAACCACTTCCTTCTTTTTCGTATCGAAGAATCGGTACGATCTTGAGTGTGTGCAGTATCCAATAAAAACTACATCTCTCCCCTTAGCATCGAGTTTCTTCCGTTTCTCTTTGGGAATGTGAATGACAGCTTGACATCCAAAGACTCTCAGGTGTTCTAAATTTGGTCTTTTATCAGACCAAAGCTCTTCCGGTGATTTATTTTGTATACCTTTACATGGTGTCCGATTTATAAGATATACTGCTGTGTGTGCTGCCTCAGCCCAAAATCTTTTTTCCAGTCCAGATCCGATGAGAAGACAACGCACTTTTTCGGACACGGTCCTATTCATTCTTTCTACCAAACCATTTTGTTGCGGCGAATATGGCACTGTCGTTTGATGTTGAATACCTCCATCCACTAGAATCTTTTTCATCTTCCAATTGCAGTATTCTTTTCCATTGTCACTTCTTAATGCTTTTATTTTCTTGCTTGTTTGATTTTCCACAAAAGTCTTGAATTCAAATAACTTTTCAGCTACTTCTGACTTGCTTTTAATGAAATAAGCATAGACTTTTCTTGAATAATCGTCAATGAAGAGAAGCATGTACAATGAGCCTCCAATTGACTTGTGATTCATTGGACCACAAAGATCTGTGTGGATGAGATCAAGGACAGCTTCAGCTCTGGTGCCAATTGCTTTAAATGGCTGGCGTGCCATCTTTCCTTTAAGACATGTTATACAATTGACTTTAGCACCATCAACATCAGTGGTTTTAACATTTTCAGGAATCATCAGCTTAGTCGTCTCACTACTTGGATGACCTATTCGCTCGTGCCAGAGTTCGAGATTGGTTTCTTTAATTTTTGCAGCGTATGCACATTGGTTCGGTGATCTATTCAGGCGGAACATTTCATTGACCAAATCTGCAGTTGCAACAATGTTACCCTTGTTGTCTTTGACTAGACATCCATTCTTACTAAAATCCATTGAAAAACCTCTTTGAACAATCTTTGACACAGACAAAAGATTTATGCACAAGTCTGGAACATGAAGAACGTCCAGAAATTCTACCTCGTTTTCTTTCGATTTCCCTATCGAAACCTTCATGTCGACCTTGCCAATACCTTTGACCTCTATCTTGGAATTATTGGCGACAATAACCTCAGATTTTATAGATTCCAAGATGTTGAAGATCATCAGAGATACACTCTGAATTAACTAATGTAACCAGCTTCTACTGTACTAGTTTTTTATTATACTTAGAACTTTGTGTTTTTATTGTTTTGACTTGATAAAAAAAAAAAAAATTTATTCTACATTTTGCTTTTCATCGAACAATATTTAATATTTAAATAAATTCTTTTAACGAAAGATTGACTGCATTTAATTAATTAATCATTGCTCGCACAACAGGTGATGTTTTAAGATTCCATCTTGCTTGAAAAATATGAACTATTGGAGCACATATGAGCTGATGCTCCAGAGTCGAAGTACCATTCGTCTTTGTTAAGAGTCTTGACAGAGAACGAACTGAACATCGCACTCTTCTTCTTAACCTGGCTTATCTTGTTCTTCTTTGGACATTTTGCGGCAATATGGCCAAATTCGTTACAGTTGTAACATTTGGGGCCCTTAAATTGTTTACTTCCTGGACTTTTCCAATTTTTGCCAATGAATGCAGTATCATTGCCATGGTCCGTTTTGACGTCTTGTAACAACTTCATTTTAATTGAATCTCCAGTAATTTTTACACCAGAACTTTGAATTCCCATTATCATGGGTTTATATTCGTCTGGAAGTCCAGCTAAAAGCATTGAACCAACCCATTCCTCGTCAACATTAAGACCTGCAGACCTTAGTTTGCATGATGTGTTTAAAACATCGTTCACATACTCATCTACTCTTGAGAAATCGTTCAATTTTGTCGAACAAAATTTCTGGATGAGTCCGACTCTTCTCATAAGCCCAGAATCTTGAAAAATTCTTTGAAGAGAATCCCAAATTTCCTTTGAGCTGTTGCATTGTCTTATATGAGGATAGATGGACCTCTCTACAAGCAATATTAGCTCCGACTTCGCATTTAAAAGCTTGGTTGCATCCGTTTCAGTACCAGAAACAGCCTTCCATAATCCTTTCATTTGAAGATATGCTTCGACGGAAAATTTCCAGTCTTCAAAATTTTCGCTTCCCCGAAGTCTTTCGATATTGTGCTTCATTTCAGACATCTTTTTTAAATATATTTTCCTTAATATTTAAACGTGATAAGGCCCATAACCTGATGTTTTAAGATTCCAAAATGAAGTAAGTATTTTATTTTCAATAAACAAAAACGTTTTAAGTAAAAACAATTCGATATAAGCAATACATAAACATATAAAGTATATATGTACAAAGTACAATATCTCAAATTTCAACAACAATAAAAACAAGTTGGCAAGTCAATGTCAATTCAATGCTCTCACGCAGGTTTTTTCATTGGAAAAAGGGTGAAATATGGTTAATCCACAAACCCCAACAAAGACTGATAGTAAAAAAATAGAAAGTTAATCCTTTCTTTCATAAATTAACCAAGAATTAAATAATGGAAAAACTCCACCGTAATAAAAACAAGTTGGCAGGTCAATTTCAACCCAATGCTCTCACGCAGGTGTTCTCAATGAAAAAATGTGTGAAATGTGGTTAATTGAGTACTTTGATACTTTATTGTATGTTTTGAAGACTAATAATAAAAAAATGAAAAAGATAAAGTTAATCCTTTCTTTCGTAAGTTCATCTAATTATCCAATAACGTAAAAACTAAAAGAAAAGGTTTTTCTCAGAAAAAAGTAGTTTTGGTCATTTTTGGTTTTATCAAAAACTACAGGTTATTTTGACATCCGGTTTTTTGTATTTGATTAAAAATTTTGACTTTGAAAACCAATATTTCAAAAACTATTCATTTGAACAACTTATTTTAGAATTTAAATTAATGTATAGGTTTTTAGCTTTTCAAAATGCTATAGCACGACTCTGTAGGTATAACCGTTATTTTTAAATAATATTTTTTCCGTTTTAAGTGATTTTTTTCTTAAAATGCCCCTCCCGCCTAAACGGGGGAAAATGGACCCCCCCTCCCATACGATTTTTTGCTTGTCTAAGTCCAACCTACACACCCTATCTTTTTGTCACACCTTATGCCAATCACCCTGTATATATAATTCATTTTTAATTTTTAAACATTAATTTGGTTTTAAACTGATACATTTTTGCAAACATTTGTGATGTTATAAATTTTAAAACAATTTTCGTGGACTTTGAGTTTAGTTAAAACGGAACGAATTTTAATTTAGTTAAAATAGAAGGACTTTTAGTTTAGTTAAAACGGAATGACTTTCAGTTTAGTTAAAACGGAATGACTTTTAGTTTAGTTAAAACAAAAATTATAATTTTAATTACCTTAAACATAGAGCTTAAACATACATTATTGCATAGTTAATTAAAAGCTTTCGGAGATAATCATTGTTCTATAAAAGTTGAATAGAAGCTGCCAGTCGAAACCATTCAGATAAGTCTTCACTTCCTCAATGAGTAGAGCATTTTTACCAAAAGAGTGACGCCTCATTTCTTTGAGCACGGGACAAACTCCAATAAAATGAAGGATGTCTTCCCTCTTTGGACTAAAATTTAATTTGGTAAGTTCGCCTCTAATTTTGAAGATGACTCCAATGTTGTAGCACGAGAAACAGCTTTTAAAATAGTTATTTTCATTAAGATTGTAATTGATTAATGAATAATACTTTCGCTCTGTTGAACTGCGAGCTTTTTCTATAAAGGAAGGAATATCAAAGTATGTTGAACCTACGTATTGCATGCTTCTAGGAATTCCATTAGATTTTTTTTGTTTTTGATATAAGTCCAAAAGCTTTTGCTATTATTTTTTTAAATTAGCTTCTATAGATAGTATGTAGCTTTTGTGAAGAAACTTGCTTAGAACATTTGATAAAATCATATTGTTGTGAGCATGAGGACAAGAACACTTGTTGCAATTTTGTTCGCATGCCTCCCATGTTTTGGTAATACCCAAGAAATTGAGTTAGATTGAGCTGTAATTTAAAAGGCATAGCAGAAAAAGAAGAGTTCATAACAACAGAAAGTTTGTCAGAAGGTACACTGAGTTTAAAAGTTACAAATTTGAGAGTGGATACATCGACATCTTTGTTGATTAACATGTAACATTTAAATTGATCAGATGGAATATTCGTTTTTTGAGATATGTGCATAATAATATCATTAGATGTAGTGTTTTTATTAAACCTTGACAAATGTAGCCACTTATAGCCCGGAAGTGCACGGAGTTCTGATGTAGAATCGGTGCAAGCAATTTTTTGCTGACGTTTTTGTTTTGGTTTTTGTTTATTATTAATGGGTATCCATTCGGAATTATTTTCCGTAATGGGCATTAAGGATGGAATAAATGCTGGTTGCAATGTTGTGGAAGATTCTGATGAAGATGGTGAAGTTAATAGTGGCAAAGATGATGATGACGATGATAGTGAAGATGTAGATGATGATGATGATGAAGATGATGAAGATGTTATTGAAGATGGTGCAAATAGTGGTGGTGGTAATGAAAGTGATTCTATTTCTGGAGAGCGAATAACGGGAGCCGGCAGTTCTTGATAGAGCCCGTCTTTTATAAAGCTTTTATCATTTTTTTCGCAGTTTTTCTGGGAGGGAAATTATTATTGAGAAGCGATTTGAGAGCAAACAGTTCATTTTTCATTTCAGTTACACTATTTGCGAGTTCATAGAAACCTTCTAAGAAAGAAGAGAAGTTTAAATTAGCACACGAGTTGCATTTCCAGTAGAAATTTTGATTTGTTAATGATTTTAGGTCTTTGTCGGTTAAATTAAAGCGACGTTACAACTAGCACAGATCTTAGACATAGTAGAAAGTATCAACTGCTTCTGAGAGAAGTTAGTCTATGACATATGCTTATTAGGAACGCCATGTCGCCATTTTGGAAAACTGATAACGTCGTAGTCATCTCCGATGCTGACAATCGAGTTTTTTTCAGTTTCATTGTTGTTGTTTTCAATACAAAAAAATGTTTTGTCCAAATCCATAACTGACATTCGGGCGACCTACCGATGAGAAAGATGACTATGAGGTCACAGAAAACCTGCCAAAAATCTAATGAGCATACCTTGTTTTCTGTTTATCATGACAGATGATGATGTTGTTATTATTCTTGATGAGTTTGGCGATGAAAACGATTTATTGCAGCAGTTTTGTATAAAATACAAGATATAGCCAGCAGCAGGTTATGCAAAAACGCTCAGTTTAAATAGGTTAAAAAATCTCGACTGTAAATTTCACAACAAGTTGCAATCAAATTAACAACTAACTGTTTATTTGTGATCAAATTCACAGTTATATGTCAATTTTACTGATTTGCAATCATTTTTACAAAAGAATTGTGAAAATGATCGCAATTCCTTGTCGTAGAATCCACAACCTTTTGTCAATTTTGGTTGTCGATTCTATATTATTATGAATTTGTGAAATCCCCACCCCAAATGGTTATAATTATTTAATTTATGTATATTTTTATATTCATTTAACTTTAATTTAAAAAAAAAAAATTAAGCTTATGCGTTTTTCTTTATCCTCAAGAAATAAACACTAATTATTTCTTAACCTAATAAAAAGTGAAGAACAAAATGTTCATCATTTTGATATATTTTCGAAGATGATCTTACATCGCAGTCAGAAGTTATAGATATGAATTCTCGACACAGCAAACAATTAAAATTTTAAAATGAGTTCGCCGCCGCATAATTTTCATCGATATGGGTGTTTTTAAAAATGCTACAATAAATTTATAATTTTAGTTTGTTAAATATTTAATCTTGTCAATTGTTTCAACAGTTACTAACCATTTTCAAAAATATTCTAAGTTTAATATTAAATGCATCGATATGGGTGTTTTTGGAATGCTGACGACCTTTATAGTATGCAATAAAATCAAAATTTACCCTCCATTTCAAAGAAGAAAAATAAATTAATTGCTTCTCTGCTACTACTTCTACTGCTCCTTATTTAAAATTTTTTGTATAGTGCTTTAATGTTGACTCTTTTGCGAAATTAATATTCGATAATATTCAAGAATTGTACGGGTGCGTCAGCATTCCAAAAGCACCCATATCGAGGCATTTAATATCATATGTACTGATATTTGCTCTAAATTAAAAGATATTGTATCTTACTGAGTAAATATAACAATAAACTGAAGCTAAACTAAACTAAACAAAATGTAGAATATTTTTGAAAATGGTCAGTAACTGTTGACACGATTGACAAGATGCTATATTTTACATTCCCAAATTATAAATTTATTTTAGCATTTTCAAAAACACCCATATCGATGAAAATTATGCGGCGGCGGACTCAATTTATTTTTTACTTGTTTGCTTTGTCATACAAGGTTAAAAATTTTGGCTTACAGCCTTTATATTACAGCCGTATGGAATACAGTGAATATTGCTTTTTAATATTCTATAAATATTAGATTTTTTTTAAACTATTTTGTATTATAATCTAATAGTTTTGAAAAAAAATTGATATTTTCAATAAAAACAGATTAGAAAGCAATCCAATTGATTTAAATGTAATCAATTGCAATTTAATACTTTAATATAAATTCTAATGCAAGGAAATTAATAAATTTAAATCAAGAGCAAGCCAGACATAGACGATAACAGAATCCATTTTAAATATTAATAAAATGGTTTTAGGGTTGTGGTAACTCTTTACCTGAATAAAATTTAAAAAAACAAATGATCTAAGTTTGCACTATTTTGAAGGCGCTTTGGGTTTTTTCGAAGTACAACGTATGAATTACTGATAAAATTTAAATTGCCATAAGAATTTTGACTTCACATGATTTGAGAATAAAATAAAAAAGATAATAATACCACCATTTGAATATTACAAAATAATGCACGTTGTGCCTCATTTTAAAGAATTTAGACAGAAGATAGAATAATAAAGAGAGAAAAGAAAAGAATATTTCAATAAGAGCGCTACAATAGTTTTTTAAATAAAAAGTTTTGGATATCAATGAAATTCTTTATTCCTGTGAAAGTACGTTCGATGCCATTATGTATGGAACTCAATTTCTTTTGCATGGCCACCACGGGCACGCTTGCAGAAGTCCAGACGCTGAACTCAATTTTCGAAGGTTATTAAGTATAAATCGGGCGATACTGCTGCAATTTCACGTTCGATATTCGTACGAAGCTCATCAATCGTCGCTGGTTTGTTGGCATAGATCATAGACTTGACATAGTCCCGTAGGAAATAGTCCAACGGCGTTAAATTGCACGACAGAGACGGTCAAGCGACTGGACCATTTCGTGAGATAACACCTTCTCCAAACTTGGTATCCAATATATTGATTGTTACATTCGCTGTGTGGCTTGTGGCGCCGTCCTGCTGGAACCACATGTCCTCCAAGTCCATATCATCCAACTGGGACCAAAAATATTCGGCCAACAATTCATTCAACCAACAATTCTCCGTAAGACTTTTCTCTCGAACGCGGCTAAGAGGACACAGTGCCTTTTGCTTAGCACCCAAGTCTCGGATCCATACCTGAGTACTGGCAAGACCATGGTCCTGTACAGCAGCAGTTTTTAAGTTATGGTTAGATTTCTGGATTTGAATAGCTTTGAAAGACTGTAGTAGGCTCTGTTGGATTTGAGAAGCCGCCCGCGTATTTCTTCTTCTATGTTGTTATCGGCTGCTACTGTTGACCCAAGGTATTTAAAGGATTGCACCACTTCAAATTCGTGCTCCGCTACGTTGATTGTTTGACCAACTGTTCTTCTCGCATTCGACGCCACCATGTACTTTGTTTTACCTTCACTAATGTGCAGCCCCAGATTTTGTGCCGCCTGCTTGATCTGGATGAAGGAATCGTGTACAGCTTGTTCGGTTCTTCCGATGATGTCGATGTCGTCTGCGTAAGCCAGTATCTGGCTGGACCTGTTGACGATGGTCCCTCTTGTTGCCGTGCCAGAGTCACGGATTGCTTTCTCCAACGCCAGGTTGAAGAGGAGACAGGCCAAACCATCCCCTTGTCGGAGTCCATTAAAGATGTTGATTGGTCTGGATAGCATCCGGCTACTTTAACTTGATGTTACGTTGGTCATGGTCAACCTACATAGTCGTGTCAATTTATTTGGGATGCCGAATTCTCTCATGGCTTTGTAAAGTTCTACTCTGGCTATAAAGTCTTTAAAGTCTATAAACAGATGGTATGTTGGGATGTTAAATTCTAGACATTTTTCCATCGCCTGCCGAAGGGTAAAAATCTGATCAGTTGTTGATTTGCCTGGAATGAAACCACACTGATAGTGTCCGATGATGGTTTTAGCGTATGGGGTTATCCGGTCTTGTAGGATAGAGGAGAGTATCTTATAGGCGGTAGTCAACAACGTGATACCTCTATAATTGCTGCACGTTGTGACATCTCCCTTCTTATGTATGGGGCATATGATACCTTTTCGCCAGTCTTTTGGCATTTCTTCATGCTCCCATACGTGCACTATGATATCATGAATTGCTTGACGTAAGGCTGGCCCGCCGTGGTGGAATAATTCGGCTGGTATGCCATCGGCTCCCGGGGCTTTGTTTTGCTTGAACCGTCCTTTTATCTTCTCAACGTCTTCTATGCTTGGTGGTGGTAGCATAGGGTGTTCATCTTGAAGTAGTGGAGCCTCCACTTCTGCTGTGAGCTGACCATTTAGCAATTCATTAAAGTAAACTTCCCATCGCTCCAGTATGCTTTGTGGATTGGTGATCAGATTTCCCTCTCCTTCCTTGCAGTATTTGCAGCGTGGTGTGTACTGCGTCATGTTTCGGACGGATTGGTAGAACTTCCGCGCCTGGTGCGGACCTCGCTCTCGGCTGTTCTTTATTTCACAGATTAGGTTCTTTTCCCAGGCTGATTTTTTCTGTCTGTGAAGCCGTTTTTCTATTCTTCTGAGCTCTTTATATTCCTCTTCGCGTGCCCGCGTTCTATGAGATTGTTGCATTGCTCGGTACGCAACATTCTTACGTTCAGTCGCTAGCTTGCATTCATCATCCAACCAGTCGTTCCGATTTCTACGACTGTTGCCTAAGATGGCAGTACTAATGACAGTATTCTTAAGGCGTGTCCACTTCTCATTTACGCCCAGCATACTGGCTCCAGGGCTTACTCTCCCTAAATCAAGTGATTCTAGGGCTAGTCCTAACGCATTACCAAAGGTGTTACTGGTGTTTTCATTGCGTAGGGCAGCCGTGTTGATTCGAACCTGATCGGCGGATGCAATGCGTCTCCGCAAGGCAATCCGCCCTCGGAAAACCATACCAACAAGATAGTGATCCGAGTCGATATTGGCACCTCGGCACGTTCGTACCGTCATCAAGTTCGAGTAGTGGCGACAGTCTATCAACACGTGGTCTATTTGGTTACGAGTGACTCCATCAGGTGATACCCAGGTGGTTTTGTAGATATCTTTACGCTTGAACCTGGTACTCGCAACGACCATGTTTTTCGATGCTGCCAATTCTAAGACTCGAAGTCCATTGTCATTAGTGTTCTCATGCAAACTATGGGTGCCTGCGTAATGCCTGAATACCGGCTCCCGACCTATTTTTGCATTCAAATCCCCAAGGATGATTTTGACGTCATACCTTGGGCAGGCATTGAGGGCCCTCTCGACTTGTTCGTAGTAAGTCTCTTTTTCTTCGTATGAGGACTCCTCAGTAGGTCCGTGAACGTTAATGAGGCTGATGTTCGTAAATTTGCCTCGCACGCGAAGGGTGCATAGCCTTTCGCTTATAGCGTTAAAGCCGATGATGGTAGACTTCATTTTTTCGCTGACTAGGAAGCCTACCCCGAGCACATGTTGTTTTGTATGACAGCTGTAATATAAGTTATATTCTTTCTTCTGTAAAACACCATTCCCTGTCCATCTTATTTCTTGAAGCGCTGTTATGCCAGCTTTATATTTTGACAGGACATCGGCTAGCTGCTGAGCAGCTCGAGCTCTATAGAGCGATCGTATGTTCCACAAGAAAATTCGTAAATCGTTTTACCGTTTTCGTTGCGTGGGTTGTCGTCGTGAAATCAGTCCGTTTCCGAGGCTTGTCGGTTTAGTTTTACGGGACAGGGAATTAACCTGTCGCCAAACTATGGAAACAACCTGATCATATTAGCCAAACCTTTTTTTAAAAGGCTTGTTTCTAGCGGCCGCCGCGGAGAGGCTATGATCTGATCACACTTCCACCAGTCCCGAATAGTTACGGCACGTGCATGTTTTCGTATGCTACATGTTATTCCCCTTATTCGTCTGATGGCTGACCCCTCATATTCGAATATTCAATAGCCTACATATGGGATATCATCAAACACACACATTTGAAAACCCAATTTCTTAAATTAATAAATTATAAAGCAATACGCCTCTGAAACTATACCTTTGCACTTTTTTTCATGGATCGATATAAACTTATCTCAAAGTCTTAAAACCAAATTTGGACTACCTGACAACTTTTTTAGTTACTGGTAAAAATGAATTTTTTTGCCATTTTTATTTTTCTGCAAATAATTCTCTTCCGATAACCCGCACAAAAAAAAATTAAAACACAGATTTATTCACAACAAAACTACCAATAAGAATATTAACAAATTATTTGGCCTGAATAAATAAAACAAAAGTTAGTTTAGTACACTTTTTCGTAACAATTAAGCGCTACATAGCTCATTACGACAAACGGGAGCTGAGAAATTCATGATATAATAATAAAGTTTATTAGTTCGTTGAAATTTCTTACAATTTTCTTTACATTTGCATATGTTTTGGCTTATTTTCAAATTTTGAATTTACATTTTTAAAATTTTTTATTTAAATTTTTAAAATTTTTAATTTGCATTTTTCAGTTTTTGTCAATTTACATTGCGCGCGTGATACAATTTATACACTTGTACTTGTTTTTGTGAATATTTTCGCTTTGCTAATATTGTATTCATTTTTTTACAATTAAAAATAATAATACTTTTTGGCCAACCGGAATCGAGTGAACCGTAAGTGAACATTTTACATCATGCGCCTAATACGAACTCTTTTTCGTACCGAACAAGAGCGTAGAGATAATGGTAGGTTGTTTCTTGTTGTCCCTTTCATTGATGTATGCAAAAGCAACTATTTTGAACCTGATCAAAGTTGTTCTTTACAGAAACGCAGACGTGCAATCATTGTATATATAACTTATAGTAATAGCACCTCAGCCAACCGACTTTACGGCAGAGCTCGAGAAACTTTTCCAGGTACTACGAATAAACTCGTATAAAAACTACTTCATTATGGCCGGTGATTTTAACGCCGAATACCACGATTGGGGAAATCAAATTCAAAATTCTCAAGGTAGCCATCTTTATAATGGATGGATCAATACAATATTGAATATAGGATCGAACTGCTGGCTACAGATATGCCATCGTTTCCAAGGAGCGGTTCCTATCTGGATTTATTTCTAATCGACTCAAGACAGACTATAACATACACTGTAGGTGCACACACAAGAAACTGCTTGCGGACGATCGAGTACGACAGCGACCACTATGGAATAGCCGCCGTAATACAGCCGACGTAATACAACGATCTTGTGGAGTTGGAGGAGTATGTCCCAGTGCACTCTTACAACTACAGTAAGATGCGCTGGCCACGCTTCAGCAACGCCCTATCAACTGAACTACGTTCCAATAATATATCCCCACCAAATGACCGGAATCTTTCGGACTATTGACAAGACTCAAACTTTTGTACCGACGATTTACGGACACATCCGATCTGGAAATAATGACACTGTAGTCTTCAATAAAAAACATCAAAAAATTAATCAAAGAAAATTATAGGTTGCCTTTTAATTTGTATTGGGACAAGAAAATTCGGGTCGTTAACTCTAGCGACCCGAGTATGTTCCCGCAAATTAATAAGATTTTTAGGAAAAATTATCAAAATGAAGCTATAGAGAAAGACTTCATTTTGATAATTTTTCTTAAAAATTAAAAAATCAAAATGAAGCTATAGAGAACGAGATGTTCACAAAGGGTAGTTATGCGCAACCAAGAGGACACAGGCGTCCACAGGTTTTTCACAAAATCGGCCTCTGACTACCAACTCCTACTCTCACCTCCACGCGGTGAACATCGGGTGCCTAGTACCTCAGCTGGAGATAAGGCTTGTTCCTTGTGAAAGGCTGTTGGGGGCAGCACCGGGAGAGGGTAGGAGGAGTGCTCTCACTAAGGCATTGCTCCTTTCATTAAGGCGGCAGCGGAGGAATTCCCCAGATGGAATCAACGGTGGCGTCTACAGTTCCAGTTAGGCTGAACTACTTGGTGAACACCTAATACGGGCTACTAAGACATATTCGGAGCGCAGGCCGATAAGGAGCGGTTCTAACCGGCTCCCCACTATTGGAGTTAACTAAGAGTCTGGTCCTCCTGGTTAGGGGTTGTGCGTCGAGGTAACTTCTCTACCACGGAAAAAAATTAGATCCGAAAAAACAACATGCCTCGGATACGGAGGATCTTAATGACGAACCCAGCAAACGAAACAAGGACAATGAATTTCGGATCGGTACGTGGAATGCACTGTCCTTGTTCAGGCCTCGTGCAGCCGAACAATCAGTGGAGAACCTGGATAGGCTAAAGGCTGGCGTAACAGCTATCCAGGAGGTGCGATGGGATGAAGAGCGCATGCGCATGGTGACATCTACCATGGGAAGTGCTTCAAGGAGCAGGGTCAGCGACTGTTTGGGTGCGGTTTTGTAATAAGGGGAAGACTTAGGCAAGAAGTCCTGGGCTTTAACGCGGTAAGCGAGCGCCTAGTCAGAATCCGCATCAAGGCAAAATTCAGAACGTGACGCTGATCTGTGTTCACGCCCCCCACGAACAGAAGGATGACCCAATTATTGACGAGTTTTACGACCTTCTTGAAACAGATTTGGTAAGGAGGAGGTATATATGTAGGTCGATAATTGGAAAGCAGAGTCTACATGCCGAAACGTCCAATAACGGGCTCAGGATGATTGACTTTGCGGAAGGGCGAAATATCACCATTGCGAGCACCCAATTCCCACACCTCAATATACACAAGGGGACTTCGCTGTCATGTGATCATAAAACTATCAACTAAATTGACGCCAGGCATGCATCCAGTATCTAAGATGTCCGAACGTTCCGAGGAGCAAACGTTGACTCAGACCACTGCTTAGTAGTGTCTCGGGTACGGATGCGGATATCTATGACGCCACAACGCCGAGCAGATGCTGTGAAAAAGTTTGATGTCGCGAAACTCAAATCACAAGAAACCGCCAAAACTTTTGCTGACCGCGTTTCTCTTAATCTCTTGGCCAGCCAGCCAATAGCAGCAAACATAGACAACCAGTGGAGACATTGTCAACAAGCCATCAGTAGTGCCGCCACTGATGTGCTGGGTTTCACAAGGCGACCACAACGAAACTCCTGGTTTGACGAAGAATGCCGGCTGGCGCCTGCAACTAAGAACGAGGCCTATCAGGCAATGCTGCAAACAAGAACCAGAGCCGCTGAGAGAGCAGCCCGAGAGCTCTACGGGCAAAAAAGAAGTGAAGAAGCGGGCGGTTGATTCTATTGAGGATTGTAAATTCTTCCAAAGGGTAAGAAGATATACCCAAGGTTACAAGGCTAAAACAGAAGCCTGCAGAGATGAAAGTGTGAAAGTGGTAGTAGACACACAGTCAGTGCTGAGGATCTGGAAGGAACATTTTTCTAGACTCCTGAACGGCGAAGATAGCCAACATTCCGCTGTTATTCCATTTAATTTGGACGACGATGGCCAACAATTCCGTCCACCTGACCTAGATGAAGTGCGCTTCCCGATTGCCAAGCTTAAGTCGTATAAGGGTGCTGGTGCGGATGGCTTACCACACGAATTGTTCAAAGCAGCAGGAGATGGGTTAGTAGGGAGTATGTACCAACTCATCTGTAAAATCTGGTTGGATGAAAGCATGCCCAATGAATGGAACCTTGGCATAGTGTACCCCACAAAAAAGAAGACGCTCTGACATGTACCAACTACAGAGGAATTAGCCTCCTACACGTTGCATACATAATCTTGTCGTCGATACTGTGTGATCGCCCAAAACCTCTTGTCAACGATATGATTGGCCCCTATCAGTGTGGTTTTAGGCCAGGCAAGTCAACAATCGATCAAATGTTCACACTCCGACAGATTTTGGAAAATACCCGGGAATTCCAGATCGATGCACACCACCTCTTCATTGATCTTAAAGTCGCGTATAATAGCGTGAATAGAAACGAGTTATACAGAGCCATGTCATATCTCGGCATCCCTGCCAAACTCGTCCGCTTGTGCAGGATGACAATGAAGAAATCTCGTTGCTCCGTCAAAGTCGGTAAGAACACCTCTGAACCGTTTGATATTGAGAAAGGTCTAAGACAAGGCGACGCGTTATCATGCAACCTATTTAACATCGTTCTAGAAGCAGATGTACGCAGATCACAAGTCAACACCACTGGTACAATTTTTGAAAAGTCCGTTCAATTACTTGCTTATGCAGATGACATAGACATAATCGGCAGAACAAAGCGAGCTGTGGTTGGTGCATTTGCCAGTATTGAATCGGAGGCGGCAAAAATGGTATTGGCTGTTGAATGAAGATAAAACGAAGTAAATATATGCTATCAACGAGAAGGGAAACTCAACATCGTCGACTCGGCCAAAACATCACGATGGATAGTTATAACTTCGAAGCAGTCAAGGACTTTGTCTACCTGGGATCCACTATAAACTCAAACAACGACATCAGTGAAGAGATCAAACAGAGAATTACTCTTGCCAATCGCTGTTTCTTCGGTCTGAGGAGGCAT
This sequence comes from Meliscaeva auricollis, assembly GCA_948107695.1. NCBI lineage: Eukaryota > Metazoa > Arthropoda > Insecta > Diptera > Syrphidae > Meliscaeva > Meliscaeva auricollis. Next base: position 49,598,768 of record OX403618.1, on the reverse strand, counting down.
TAAAGTAGAAAAGCCCTCAAGGAACCGCTATGCGAGACCTTAATCATCCCGGTTCTGCTATATTGGGCAGAAGCATGGGCGTTAAAAGATTCGAATGAAAATTTGCTTGGTTGCTTTGAGAGAAAGATTTTTCGAGTGATTTTTGGTCCTGTGTGTATCGAAGGAGTATGGAGAAGAAGATTTAAGGACGAGCTTTACGGGCTGTACAGCGACGTTGACCTGGTTAAGAAGCTGAAAATACAGCGGCTGAGATGGCTGGGACACGTGGAGCGTATGGACATCAATGCACCAGCCCGACGAGTCCTCGAATCCAACCCAGATGGTCAGCCCAGGATTTACCCTTAGACCAACCAGGCCCAGGCCTGGGGCATCACGAAAAAAGGGGCCACAAAAGTAAGTAGAAGCAACGGAATCTTTATTGCTCATACGAGCAAAATGGATTATAGATTTTCATAAATCTTCAAATTCAAATTCAAAAGGCAACGCTCAATTATTTTCATATATGTACCTACAAATAAATAGATACATATATTTCATTTTCAAGCAAACAATATACATAGCACCACATGTATTTGTTTTCTTAAATAACATAATCTGCTTTTACTTTTCATTACTTGCTTGCAGTTTTCGTTGTTTCTCTTTTAGTTTACTTACTATACAAGTACAACACGCATATATTGTATGCGGCTATGCTTCATACATCATACCATATACTATACATACACTAATAAAGGGTAGATTTTTTTAAGATTCTAATTTCGTAGTAACTGTTTGTTCATTTGAAACCACAACTGTTTCATCCGCTTAAGGGCCCATACCCATAGACAGAGTATATCTAAATAGATATACGCTATTTCCTGATCACAGTAGGCCAGGAATAACTTTTATAAATCGTGAAGGTTTTTCTGATTGGAAAAATGCATATTTAATAGATAATCATGAAAAATCGAGCTCTCATAAAGAAGCGATGATGGATTACATTACACGTAGATCTCACCGCGGAATTAAGACAGATTTTGACAAAAAAAAGCAAGTGTCATGTTCATACTGGAAACATGTACTTAAAAGGGTGGTTGCTGTTATCCTTTCTTTGTGATCCTTTCTTGTCCACTCATATTTCAAAATTCGGACATCCTGGTTCAGGAGCAACTTCATATCTATCTAAAACTATACATGAAGAATTGATTGAAATAATGGCTCAAAGAGTTCGCGAGGAAATAATTAAACAAATAAATATTTCTGGGTATTTTGGCTTAACTGTAGATTCTACGCCAGATTTGTCTCATGTGGATCAATTGAGTATTGTTATGCGGTATGTTAAAGATGGCCACTCATTGAACGCTTCTTAACGTTTCTGGAGATGCATTCTTATACTCTTGATCCGGTATTGCTAATCAAGCATTAAAGTATCTGAGTGAACATAACATATCAATTTTGAAATGCAGAGGGCAAACATACGACAGTGTTTCAAATATGTCCAGTCAGTACAAAGGGATGCAACAGCAAATTCTTCTGACAAATCCATATGAAGTCTATGTACCTTTTGCATCACACTCTTTAAATCTTGTTGGTCACTGTGCTATGGATTGCTGTCCTATGGCAGTTGTTTTTTTTCCTGTCGTACAATTGCTTTACAATTTTTTTTTCTGCATCAACTAGTAGATGGCAAAAGTTAAAATCTGCTCTTCAAAATGATTATGTGATAAAATCACTCTCAGATACACGGTGGGAAGCTCATGCTGCAGCAACTTTTGCCATCATTAAATCATATAATAAATTATTAGATACTTTAAACTACATTTATGAAGATAATACATTAAAAGTAGATGCTAGGAGGGAAGCTGGTGATCTACTAAACAAAATGAATAAACTAGAATTTGCGTTAATGCTTGTGATTTGGAACGATATTTTACAAAGTTTTCAAAAAGTCAGTAATGTTTTGCAAAGCGAAGACGTAACACTACTATTGAAATGCGCTCTAAGGAGCTACCTTACGGCAGCTACTTGATTACACGAAAACGAATTCGCAAACAAATGACTAACGATGGTAATGCTCCCGATGTAGATTTAAGCATGAAGGATAAGTTTCGAATAAACGCTTTTTATATTATTATCGATAAGTTAAGAATACAAATGGATTCCAGAGGTCAAATATATAAAGAAATTTCTGAACGAATTGATTTTCCTTGCACAAGCAATGAAAAAGTCAACGAATTAGCCTGTGCCAAGCGTTTGGTGTCAAATTATCCGGAAGATTTAAATTCAGAGCTTTCTGACGAGTTGAGACAATTCCATCGTTATGTGATGCATAAAAATGGCAATAATTTAATTAAGATTATGTGGGAAGATAAAATTACATCAGAGTTTCCGAACCTAGACACGGCATTACGTTTATTTTTAAGTCTGAAGGTGATAAAATGTTCTGCGAAAAGATCATTTAGTCAATTAAAACGCTTAAAAAGTCCTTGTCGAACAATGATAACGAAATAGATTTCGATGAACTTATAAAAGACTTCGCTGCTAAAAAAACGAGAAAACAATATTTCAAAAATTAAGTAAAAATCTGTTAAAAAAAAGTCGTATACATATATACATATTCTTGTAACTAACATGAGGAGATAAATTACAAATTTAAAGCTCTTGAAGCGCGAAACAGGCAATTAGAACTGCAACTGGACAAAATTTCGCAAAAAAACACCGAAACAAATCTTATCGTACACTTGCCTGATGAAAACGACTTGAACGAAAAGCGAAATCTATTTGCACTGGACTTCTTGGAACAGAAAACACAAGCGATGTTGATACGGCATACAGCATTCCCAGTCGAGACCCACGTTCTAGATCAGTGATTGTCAAAATGCGGTGTCGGGAATCCGTTTGGGCAGTACTTCGCAACAGTTCGAAACTTAAAGCTACAAACATTCGTATCACGAAGGACCTGCCATACAACATGCGCAGAAGGAGAGCAAAGCTGGCAGCGATCAGAAAAATACTGTGCGAAGCAAACACACGAAAGAAAATTGTGTTGAGAGACGATAGGCTTCTTGTTGAAAACCAAAGTTTCACATGGGACGCTTCTGAAGGACTTAAATGTGGCCATGAAAATGCAATAAGTGTTTCAAGTAGAATATTAGATACTTTCCCCACAGGTGTTGAAAAATTATTGAATGAATTACTCCACCAAACTCAGCGTTCACTTTACTTTTTTACAAGGAACGGCATGTGCAGTGATTGACTATTGCTTCATTGCTGGCAACTGGAATTCACTGATCCAAGATTTTAAAATAGGTTTAAAAACACTATCTGATCATATGCCAATGGAAGTTATGATTAAAGTACCGAGTGAAGACAACGTAGGAAATGAAAATTTGCTTAACTCAATTTAAATTTTTTTGGAGTGAAAGAAACAGTGAAATGTATCGTATTAACTTAAATTCGCAACTGGAAATACTAAACGGTGTAAATATCCCCTTAGACGTTGAAGTTCTAACGACTATTATAAAGAAAGCTACGCCATCAAAACCAAAGCCAGCAAGCACGAGCAGGAGGAAGAAGCAAGAGATAACGATTGCATAAGAGCTAGACACAAATCGTTTGCATATCTTAAACTACTGAGGTCACATAATTCAGATATATTTAAAAACATGTATGCAAAAGCCAACAAAAAATACAAAAAGGTATGCCTTACGAAAAAGATTGAATTCCAACAAAAGAAAATACTTGCGATAAGCTCCGCTACTTCCTCTTCAGATTTTTGGAAGGCTGTAAAGCAATTAAATGGAAGAAAACATGTTATTGCTCCATGTCTAGACATCCATCAGTTAAAAGTCCATTTTAGAAGCCTGCTGAATACTGAACAATCATCTTTAGCACACCAAAAAAAACTGGGAAACCATGAGCTTCAAAAAAGCAATAATATTCCCTCTACACAAAAAAGGAGATTATCATGATCCGCAGAACTATAGAGGCATATCCTTTCTCAATACGAATTCCTGTTGGGTAAAGGAGAGATGAGTACTGCATGAATTTCAAGCAGGTTTTAGAGAAGGCTACTCAACAATAGACCAAATATTTACTCTTGTGAACATTGCCGAGATATACATGAGGTAGAACAAAAAGTTATATACTCTGTTTGTAGACTTTCGGGCAGCCTTTGATTCTTTACTGCGAGAAGCGCTTATTTATAAACTACATATTTACAATTGGAGTCTCAAGTAAAATGATTAATTTAATAAGAGCTTTGTACGAAGATAATTTAGCGATGGTATTGGACGGACACTGCGTTTCGGATGAATTTTCTACAACAATGGGCGTAAAACAAGGATGTATCCTAAGTTCGTTACTGTTTGTTTTATTTGTCAATGACATAACTGAAAGCATTGGAGAAGGTGTCAAAATAAGCACAACAAACATTCCTGCTTTAATGTTTGCAGATGATACTTAATGATGATATACAGGTAATCTTCTCTACGACTCTTTTGTCAATGAAGCGCAGTCATCACAATATCGAATGTATTATAGTAAACTCAACTACAACCTACAACAACAAACTTATTTCGTGAATTCAAATTCCATTGAAAAAATAAATTTACTATTTAAAATACGAGGGGAGCTCACAAATCTTAATTACTTACCACATCGACCCGACCTACCTATTGAATGTAACCTCTGCAACCTCAAGAAAAGGGAAGACGTGTATCATTTCATCGCGAAATGCCCAATTTTTTGTGAGCAAAGAAGGATGTATTTTGGAGCAAATATGTTGGAAATTGAGGAGGCATTGAGTGTTTTGAATGGTGACCTTGGATGGGATGTGCTATACAAGTATATAGTTAATTCATTGCGATACAGAAGACGTATAGTTGAAGGCAATTTTAAAAATATCTAAGTATATTGTTAATATTAATCTCAAAGATATCCTTTATCATAAAAGAAAAACAAAGAAAAAACAAACGTCAATCTTGTAGACGGCAAAACGCCAAACGATTTAGACTATAAGTTAATTCTTTAATGAATATATGTATAAATACCATGAACATTTAGTCAATAAAAATAAAAAATAAAAACCATGGCTGAAGGTTTTATTTTTTTGTATACCCATATTCTGAAAAAAATACTCATATCACCAAACAGCACCATTGAACATATATTCATAAAGGGTTTTTCATAGGGCAGCAAACGACAGGGACAGCAAACGACGCCACATTTCTTGCCGCTCTTTTGACATTTCTCTTCAGTAAGGTTTACTATTTCATGATGCAAAAATAAACGAGCCAACGAGTCGAAATTATAAAAATTTACTACAGAAATTCGGAGTCAGTGGCCTCAACATTAAGAGTGCTACGTCCAATTTATGCTTGTCATAATCGTCCTAGCAGATCAACAATTGAGCGTCTAGTGGAAAAACTTGAATCCACAGGCACAGTACAAAATGTTCCCGTGCCAGTGAGAAAAAGAAGTGCCCGTAGTGTCGAGAATATTGCTGCCGCTGAGGCTTTAGTTGGAGAAAGCCCAAATGTGTCTGTCACAAGTCGTTCTCAAGCGTTGGGCATCTCAGTGACGTCGTTGTGCCGAATTTTGCGAAAAGATCTTGGCCTACATCCTTACAAGATTAAATTGACGCAAGTACTGAAGCCGCTTGACCACCAGAAGCGTCGTGTGTTCGTGAATTGGGGTGAGCAACAACTTGAAAATGATTCGGATTTTCATCGAAAAATCATGTTCTGCGATGGGGCTCATTTCTGGCTGAATGGCTTCGTCAATAAACAAAATATGCGGTATTGGTCTGGCAGCAATCCAAACGTACTCCATGAGTCATCATTACATCCCGAAAAAATTAATGTTTGGTGTGGTGTGGTTTATGGGCCGTGAAATTGCAGCAGTATCGGTCGATTTATGCTTGAAAACCGTCAAAATTGGGTTCAGCGTCTGGACTTCTGCAAGCGTGCCCGTGGTGGCCATGCAAAAGAAATCGAGTCTCATCGAACGTACTTTGATAGGAAACTTTGGTAGCGCTCTTGTTTGAAAAACCCTTTATATCAAATATTTTAATTATAATGCTTCCATTTCTACATACCAGTCTACCCATCTTTCTCTTTCCACAGAGCTAAATAGCCACGTTATTAAAAATAAACAAAAAAAAAGACATATCAAAAGCAAACCAGCAATTCTCTTCCAACTCCCATGGATTTTGTATAGTTTGCTCGTTTTACTATTATAACCTATTCCTCCATTACCTGAATATTCTTTACCCATACCCCTGTTCTTAGCTCTCACCAAAACTCCGAAAAATAGGACCGCTTCCGTTGGCTTGGCAGCGCCACCATTGTTTTCGGTCTTGATATTACTATAAGAATATCTTAGAGAAGTCGAACGATGTGCACTGTGCTGCACATCAAGCCCCTGAGCTCAAGGTTTGCTGTCGGCCCTAGGTCTATTAGGATAACCTATGGTTGGGAGGTAAAAGTCGTCGTTTTCATCTGATGAACACTTTAGTCCAGTCTGCTGACAACCGGAGGGATCACCACACTGGCGCACAAGGAATTATGTCAGTAAATGTCGCTGGAATCGTTGCGCCGAAAACCGAAACCGGCTCTAATCATCTTAACTTTCGATTTTAAACGCACCCCGACATTAGTGTTTTTCTGTCGCTGATTCCGTAGGTGGCAAAGACCACTTTTCCACTTGTAGGTGGATTGTTGAAGTAGTTTTAATAAAGACATAAACCAACTTAATAAGGGGTTCAACATACATAATGGAAAGAAACAACCAAATACAGCCTTCTCGTTATATCTATGTACCTCTTGCGTTGTGCGAAAGAGGTCGTACGGGCGCGCGATGCAACGATGTGCACTGATGTCATGGATCACTCGACTCCCGTTGATATTAATATTTTTTTTAAATTGTAAAAAACACACTATGTAAAGTACAAGAATGAAAATAAATTGAACTTTTTCTAGTTATTTTTAATAATAAGAAAAAAGTATAGTACAAGCAAACATAAAACAACTATAACTACCATTAACTACCTGTAATTTTTTTTTATTTATAAATTGGAACGAAAAAAAATTTATTTGAAAATTTGAAAAATTTATTTGAAACAGAGTTACAAACCATAAAATCAAATATGTTTAATATTTCTTACTCAGGAGTGAGATATTCACAAAAACAAATAAAATTTGTATGTGACAGTAGACCGACTCATCATTCTGAATTCATAAAGTTTTCGTCTCCCGTTTGTCGAAGAGCTATTTTTATTGTAAAAAAATAATGGAACAATGTTAAAAATTATTTTTACTAAAAAAGTGTACACCTAGATAAGTTTTATCTTCAATGTTAAGAAAAAAAAACATGTTAACTAACAACAACTTTTTATTTATTCGTTTAAAAAAAAGACACTGTCCGAGTCGTTTCTAAGAAAAACTCGCGTTTATCCTATTCAAATATCATATTATAAACGCCAGTCTAAGACAAACTGGAGCCTAAAAACGACTATGAATATGAATTTAACAAAAAACGATAAAAATTATTATTACATGTTTCAATTTTGATTGTGAAGTGTACTGGGGCTGAAATAGTAATTTCTTAATAATTGCAAAAAGTGGTTTTTAAACGACAAACTGTACTAACTTTAAATTTTTGTTCATTTGTTTAAACAAAATATTTTTTTTATTATTCTTACGGGTACCTAATTTTGAATAAATGTGTATTTTTTTTTTTTTTTTGTGGGTTACCGGAAATGAAATATTTGCAGAAAACCAAAAGATAGCTAAAAATACATTTTTACAAATAACTTTGGTAAAAAAAAGTTGTCAGGTGATGCAAATTTGCTTTTAAGTATTTTAGATAAACTTCTATCGATCCATGAAAAGAAATTGACCATACCTCTGAGCGTAAGGTCATATGACGCATTGAATGCACTATTATTCCAACTTCGGACTTTTTCAATTTTCAGCCATCCACAATTTTTATTTGTTTTTTGTAAATAAAAAGCCTTAGGTAGGTAAATTGTTCCCCTGGGAAACAGGTGTGCCCAAACTGTCGATATTATAACAAAATAGCCGTGCTTTATTTAACACTGAGTAGCTACTCAGTGTTTCATTTTAATCGCAAAACAATAACAAATTATCGGGCATCAGTTTTTCAAATAATTTGAACATACATCGACTTAGCACCACTAATAGAAGGAATCTGATGATCGGGTGTGGCAGCCTGTGAAATAGCTATAATTCCAGCCTATGAACTTTGTGGTAGCCCACACAGGTTGTTGTTGTTTCATTCAAACCTTTAATAACAAATTATACAACTCACCTTTTTATTTTTGTTTTGCGAATAAAATGACACATTGAGAAGTTAGTTTTGAATAAAACACGAGTTATACGAAAGGTTTAAAGATTTTATATACAGAAATTTCACCTGGTTTCTTTTTTATCTAATTTATTATTACCTGCAAAATCCAACACATTCGGATTAACTCCAGACTCTAAAAGTTTTTTTACACCTTCCTGGTCACCTTTAATAGCAGCTACATGAAGACTTGTTTCCCCACGTTCATTACGATCACGTGACCTTGAAGCCAATTGATTTATATTGTTTAAAGACTGATGCACATCTAAAAATAAAAGATTTGTATTCTTTTTAAGTGTTGCAATTGTGTTTTTTTTTAATTGTAAATGAATATCATTTTTAAATCCTTTTATAAAATGTTTGATGTGTTGCTCCTGAGTATATTTATTTTACACCTGAACAAAATAATATTTACTGGTGGTTGATAGGACGTTTATGAGTGCAAGTATTAAAGGATAGAAAATGTATTTTAGTTAGAACTGGCTAGGGAGCTACAAAGAGGGAGGGGCTAAATGATTGCTTAAAACCTGCACTAGGCTAGCGCAACTTCAGTAACGTTTAAGTGCTTGTTTATCTGCTTGTTGTGGTTGATTTCCAAATCATACAATGAAAAATAAAAATTAAGTCTACGATTCATCGCACGTAATGATCTTGCGGCCCGTAAACCTCTAATGGTTGGTCCGCGGATGAATTTGTGAAATTTTTTAACAACTACCTTAAATATCTTACGATTCCCAAAATATAAGCAAAATTTGTCCTTTCTAAAAAGAAAAATGTTTATTTTGTATTATTAAAAGTTCACTGATTAAGTTCCTAATATTCTATTTTTTCGATTTCAAAATCACAATTTTTCGACTCCAGCCATTAAAATTTTCCTCGGACAAGAATTTTTTTTTTTTGTGAGCGGGTTAAAATGGTTTCTAGTTTCAAAACTCTGTTTTTAGACGAAAATTCTGTTTTTTTTCTATTGTTTAAACATAATTCTGCTGTTGGCGACAACAGAATGGAATTGAGATTTAATTTTCTCTATCATAAATTGTTTTTTTTTTTAACAAGCTGATGAAGTTCGTAGTCTGATTGACATTCACAAACGTGGAAATTGTAATGTCTTTGATGTAATGCCTTCTCTCCTTCACAAATGCCATTTACTAGCCAGCCTAGTCTTGTTTTGGCAACAACTGGTTCATTTGCCTTACCCTCGCGAATACGCAAAGGTAGATTCCAGTGATCTAACCCTATTAGGATTCCAGTGATCTAACCCTATTAGGATTCAAGTGATCTAACCCTATGAGGCCTTGCATCTACATAAGATGATATGGGAATATGCCTTAAGTGCCGATAGGTTGCTTTCATTTTATCAACGTCAATTGTTTGTGAAGGTAAGTGCAATGACTGAACAGTTTGTACTTGTGAAAGTTCGTATTTATTTTGCATTTCAGTTATATTCAGTTATATATATTATATTCAGTTATGAGATTCTAATTCAATTCGATAAGTGTCCGAAGTCCACCTCCAGCATAAGGGTTCAGTTTCACCCTCGAGGCCTAAAATTCAAGCTAGTTCTTCATCCATGAGGGTTAAGGATGAACCATCATCCAAGAAGGCGAATGCTTTAACTCGAGCAGTGTTGCTGTATAGTGTGAACGGAATAATTCTAAACATTGTAAAGCGATTTCCTGACCTGTGAAGGTTACAATTAAAATTGGTTTCGCATGCTATTTTGATCTTGGATGTTATTAATTGGAACTGTAAGCCCACTTTCATTTGTATCAAATTTATGCAATAGACTGTGATGTACAGCCGTTTTGTCTACTTATTTTTGCTGAAGTGCAACGATATTTTCCGTGGGGCCGTAGACATGTCCGGCAAGGACGCAAGTTATTAACAGCTGACCATTTATTTTTTGGTGACAATAATCTGAATTTTTGACAATCCTCAACTTGAGGGCAATTTTCGAAATAGATGTTACATTTACGGGGTGGTTTACTTAGCACCTCTATAGCTGTGTTTTATTCAACACTGAGAAGCTACTCAGTATTTCATTTTATTCGCAAAACAAAAACAAAAAATGCTGAATAGTATAATTTGTTTTTGTTTTGCGAAGAAAATGAAACACTGAGTAGTTACTCAGTCTTGAATAAAACAAGGCTTATATCTTGGTGCGTGTTTAAATAGGCTTTAGCGTTTGGAGGATATTTTTCAATCTTATTATCTGTGTGTCTAAAAAAAAGTCGTTGTGCAGAATGTTATTTAGTTGACCACATCAAGGGTTTGTTTGTACATACCCCAAGTAAGTGTAATTGCCATGGGAAGCTTTTCGGTCGGTTCTTGTAGAAGAGCGGGGCTTGCAATATGAGACTCCAAATTTTAAGATTCCGCGATAGCATAAATATTTTGTACGGCAGACGAGAATGCCAAAAGTATTTCGAGTATATCGGCTCTTGGAGGAGGCCCATTTCGAATCTTAGCCAGAAGTGAGTTTATTATGACCTCAGGTCTACCATACAGAATACGTAAAGTGGAAATAATTGATTGAACGTTTTCGGGATATAAGAGTCTACACCGGACTGCTTGCAATGCGTTCCCTTTCGCGCTGAAGACGTATAAATTTCTCATCGTTTGTGTAGCCACATGTACGTGTAGAATTTTCAAGGCAACTAATAAAGTCTTCTGGATTGCCGCTGAAGCTAGGTAGCTCTCGAGGCATTGCATGCCTTGCTGCTAACAGAAGTGAGTTTATATTTGACGTTTCTACTTTATGGCCAAGTATTTTTGCTTCTTCATTTGAGCATATTAGCGGTTGAGCTTTATTGGTGTCTCGTTGACTGTTCGTTACATTGGCTGTCTCTGGTGTTATTATTTGTCGCGATATAAGAGTAGTTTGAGGCTTAGGAACAACGCAATTTTCGAATTCTCTCATAGGCATATCATCACATGGGGATTCAACTGTTTTCACCTCTTTCGAACTTCTTTCCTTTACGACTTCATTAATTTCAAGATCATCATCATTTTCCTCCTCAACAAGTTGTTCCAGAATATCAAATTTTTTGGAGGAGACTTGGTGGAGGATCGACGTTTCTGATGGTGCGAGTTTTGATAGTGACTTGGATAATTTGTTTAGCTGTTTATGGTTTGTGATGTTGCGTTGGACGTCTGTAATTTGTGGCAATTTCGCAGGCGCAGGTGGTGCAGTTCCTGCTTTGGTATGATGTGGAGTAAAAAATTTTGAGCACTTTGGACAGATCCAATCTTTATTCTCCATAATACCATAGACGTCGGCACAAACAAAGCGGTACCAGTCGTCACATTCATGACACTGCAACATTTCGTCGAAGCTATCTTCTCGATCGCATACTACGCAGCTGAATTTTTGATGTTGTGTGGGGAGGAATGAGCTGTTCTTTTGGATTAATCTAACGAAGAATTAGAGTTCCAGACATAATAAAGGCTTACCAAATGGACGACTAAAAGCTGAAGTGAACCAAGTCACAAAAAGTGAATTCGGAGATATAACGAGTTAAAGTAAATACGCTACCATTGAATCTTATGGTGAATGTTTTTCTCAAACAAATTACAATTTGAAACGAAACACTTTTTGACCAAACTAATGACAGACTTTAATGGAGTTAAGCCTTACGCAAATTTTGGCACTAGATTCGGATGTTTTTTTTTTTTTTTGACTTGGTCCGTTACAGCGATGGTTTGATGCGACAGCGATAGGTTGATGCAACAGCGATGACTTGATGGGCTATATGTTAATTGCTTATTATTTCACCAGTAATAAGAAAATTTTAGGATGTTGATTGAATAATTTGCATAAATAAAATACCAAGAAACTTTGGAATTCAATTTCTTTTGATATTATTTAAGTTCAAAAAGTAACTAATTTAAGTTAACAAGAAGTAAATATAAAAATAAGAACTAAAATTTTCGTTTCTTAGGTTGGGTTGGTTGAAATCGTCTGCGACTCGTGTCGGTCTTTTGACAGATATTTTTGATGAAAGTGATGCCAAATTTTAGGCTTGGTTTTCGAAAGCGTAAGCGTTGCCAGGTTTGCTAACAATAACTATCAAGACTGTTTGTTTACTTATGACTATCGCAGAGCCAACTTTCAAGACCTCTGGGACATTTTGATTACATTTGGTATGAACAACTTATCAGTTTCGAAAGATGTCGACGTGTTCATTTAAAATTTTTATGTGATCTTAAAAAATTGTATTAACGAAATAGTTCCTCAAAAAAGATTTAAATACACAAGCTCTAACCATTCATGGTATACAAAGGAACTCAAAACTCTTCGTAAACAAAGCCTGGAAAAACTACATAGGAAATATGACACTGGAGAGTCACGTATTTATATATTTATCTTTATTTATATGAAGAGTCTAAAACCCTCTCAACTTATATTAGGAATATCTTAGCTCTATGGAAAGTTTTCTTAAGTTTTACTCTAAAAATTTTTGGAATTTTGTTAATTCGATAAAGAAATTTGATCGGTATCCAGTAAATTTAAATTATAACAACGCTATCTTGATTACCACACCCGATATCTGCGATGCATTTGCTTACAATTTTAGTGCTTCTTTCCTTGAAGGTTCGGTTCATGTTGATGAAGACTACTTCCAATACTTGCAAGGATGTCCTCAAGTTCTATTTAATAATATTCAAATAGAAGTCGACAAAGTCTTAAATTATCTATTTCTTCTTGAAGATGATTACTCTCTGGGACTTGATGGAATCCTTGCAATAGTCTTGAAAAAATGTAGGTCTATTTTAGCTCTCCCTCTTAAGTATATTGTCGAACTATCACTGAAGTTAGGTAAATTTCCTGTCATTTGGGAGGGTGTATTTATTACCCCTGTTTTCAAAAAAGGTGATAATTGTAATATATTAAACTACAGGCCTATTTCTAAACTATCTAGTATTCCAAAGCTGTTTGAGCAAGTAGTGTGCGATACATTATTATTCAACTGTAACAATAATATTTGCAATTAACAACACGGTTTCATGCAAAAGCGGTCAACGGTGACAAATTTACTTGAATTTACGGAAAAAATCTAAACTGCCTTAGAATGTGGACAGGAGCTTGACAGTGTGTATAATGATTTCTCAAAGGCTTTTTTCGATCAACTCTCACATTGTGCAATTAACCTTAAATTAAAAATGTATGGTTTTTCCGTCTGTTTTATTAATTGGATTTCTTCCTATCTTGAAAATAGGTTATATCAGGTCAATTTCAGGCGTTTTCTCCAAATTCTTTCTTGCAAAATCGGGTGTTCTACAGGGTAGTCACCTTGGACCTCTTCTTATTATACTAGCTATCAACGATTCTCCCAAGGATGATATGAACATTTTCAAAGCTATTGCTTTTTTCAAAGCAGAGTCTCCCAACGACTGCCTTCTTTTACAAGGTGAT